>CAWUFW010010099.1:0-725990 GCA_963921515.1 Calotriton arnoldi
TACAATGTGACCCCCTAGCACATGTGCCACACATATATGTGTGTGGCACCCACAATGCAAGCAGCCCATGACCATTGTGGCAATGGGGCCTAAACCCCCATCATCACAGTGACCAAAAGGCAAGTGTGGGGTCCATAGCTGAAGCACATTTTGACCATTGTGGCAATGGGGCCTAAACCCCCATCATCACAGTGACCAAAAGGTAAGTGTGGGGTCCATAGCTGAAGCACAGTTTGACCATTGTGGCAATGGGGTCTAAACCCCCATCATCACAGTGACCAAAAGGCAAGTGTGGGGTCCATAGCTGAAGCACATTTTGAACATTGTGGCAATGGGGTCTACACCCTCATCATCACAGTGACCAAAAGGTAATTGTTGACAAAGAAAGAGCTGCAACTGCCAAACTGCATGGATCATTCCTGGTCACAGAACCAAAAACTCATCTGTGGCAAAGTAGTGTATGTGTCCCATTGCAACATAAATTGGGGGAGCCAAATACTGCAGTGCAAATGAAACATTCCTTTGGCCATGTGCAGACAAACAACACCCATGGTGGCTGAGACCGTCAACAGTCATCAATGACACAATGACAGAAGTGACCATCAGAATGCAGAACCACATATTTGCACCAATGGGCACACAAATGCAGATACCCTGTGGAGACAGCAGATGTGAGGTGAACAGATACCATACCATGGCAGCAATGGGACACACAAACCATGATCACTGTGCTGACCGATGACCTAGGAGTCCCAGGGACAGCAGGGGAAACACACCAAACAACATACAGCCAATGGCACACCCAAGATATGCCAATGCAGTGGTGCAGATGCACAAACACAAACAGGCAGACCAACACTGTCATCATACACAGCAGGTGAGGGGTGGGGGTGCCAGTGTCCCCAGGCAACAACACAACACATGAGGAGAGCTGAATACCAATCATACAGATGTGCATACACTGCCACACTAAGGTAACTCATGGATCCAAATCCCCTATGTGGGCAAGCAGGCATTGACAGGTGAGAGGGAGCACAAAACACACATGTCACACAGGCACGTAGGAACAACAACTGACACAGCAAGTCACAGACACACCACAGCACCACCCCAGGGCCCCCACAATGTGGTGACCCTGGGCTGAAGAAAAATACCACTGTGATGACAAAGCTAAATGTCGTTCACACTGTGAACCACAGTCAGGTGTCCTGAGCAACTAACTACCATCACACCTACACAAGCACAAATCAATCAGCATGGCCAGTAAGCCAAGGCCAACATGGAGGCAGGGGACTAGCCGGGCAACAACTCTCATCTGCACACACTCAACACCACACCCCTCGACCTCCAACAATGTGCAGCAGTGAAGTACACATGCACTGGTGACATTGCACATGCACCCATTACTATTCCAGGGTGGTGGGTGGGAACCAAGGTGTAGAAACACATCACACATGGACACTCAACAAGACTCCTGAATGTCTGACACACTGCACACTACGCTGTACATGGACATGACGGCAATACCACACCGACCAATGGGATCCCAGCCACAGTCACACACCAATGAAGAAACCAAGGTCACCCACAAAGAACACACATAGACAACAACCAACATTGCAGCCCGGACCCTAAGGAGTGCCAGCAGTCACACACACAACGTGTCACAATCACTGAAAGATAACACAAACTGGAAATCACATGACAGGGGCAAACAACAAGTGCCAAAGGGAAACCTGACTGTGACCCATCTGCGTCAGCACACAAACTCTGCCCTGACAGCAAACACACCTATGGGTGACACCCTGATGACCAGTAATGTGCCATGCACCCACATCACAGAGAACACAGGGAGAAGACTTTGGGGGAACATAGCTCAAGTCAGCAAGCATCACAAACAGGTACAACACTAGGGATCACAGCATGCGCAGATGAATGGAAGTGAACACACAGACATGCACATACAACACACACCTTGGGCGCAGGCAATGTCACACGTGTACACACTGCCATGAGGGGACTCCACTCCTGTGTGAGGAAAGCTGTGCCATATGTTGCCTCAGTAGGGCCCCATCATGTCAGCTGAGCACTTGGTCACACAATCAACAATTAGCACCAAATGAGGGCTCCCATCACAGCAGCCTGGTCATGGATGTGCCAACGGAATCATCAGCACAGATCCAACACACTTGTATAGCAATGTTGCACTGACTACACGGATGAGTCCCTCCCCATTGATGCCCAAACCTGCATGTCCACTGGAGATGGCAACACGGTCAGGGAAGTAGACAAATGCAACGATGGCAGGCACAACAGATGTGCAGGGGTGGAAGCCACAGATGTGAAATTGCCAATGTAAGTAGGAAACCCATTGCCAAATACTGAACACATGACACCCTCAGATGCTGCTATTGATGACATGGATACACCACATGATAGGACACATTCCCCCTGGACCACATGGGTTCCTGCACAGTAACACTTCATAATCATGAGACCAGATATCACCATCACTGCAGCAAGGGCATGGTTAGCTGCACCAACAACATGTACATCTGAAGCATGAGCACTAGAGAAAAGAAAGTTGCTTTATTCAGCATATGTGTTGAGGCCAAACGAAGTCCTGAAAAAAGAGCAAAGGCCAATGGCCAGTCCATTGTCAAAGTTCAAACAGGGTGACACTGGCAGATGTCACCCTACGCATGCCTGCACAATACCAGGGACAATCCACTAGGAGGGGCAACCGGGGGGCAGGCCAGGCACCGCAGGGACAGGATCAGGGCTCACCAGGGGAGTCAGGGAAGGGGTGGTGGGTGCTGGAGAGCCACTGACAACTGCAGTGGAGGTGTCTGACATGGTGTGTGCCGGCACAACTGGGGGCATGACACAGATGTCGTGGGTGCCGGCACAACTGCAGTGGACCCTGCAGATGGGGTGGACAGGTCCGCCACTGCAGTGCCCAAGTCAGACAGGGCGGTAGTGGACTCCACTGCAGTGCCTACCTCCAGGGGAGGAGAATGGGGAACAGGCAAGGTGGGTTGGACAGAGGGGAGGACACCCTCACCACATCAGTGGCACAGACAAGCGCAGCGGGGGTGTGGTGCTGGGAGAGCAAGTGGCAGGGGAGAAGGCCGGAGCATCTTGGGGATGGTATATCTGTGGGTGGGGGAACCTGGGGCAGGGTGTGGTGGGGGCACCTGTGCAGTGGGGGCCTGAGGGATGGAGGACGGAGACCTTGTGCCTGAGCTGCAGGGCGGTGGCGGGGTCTTGCTCTTAGCACTCCGGGGGACTTGCGGGTGGGGGCCTCAGTCCGTCTGCGCCTGGGGGAGGGTGTCCGGGGGCGAGGGGCACTCTGCTCCGTGTGGGTGGGCTTCCTCTTCCCCGGGATGCTGGAGCAGCTTCATCGGTGGGGAAGAGGCCGAGGTCACAGAGGAAGAGCTGCTGTGACTTTGGGGTTGCAGGTGAGGCAAGGGAGGGTGCTTTGGAGGGAGAGGGAACTGAGGACTGCGCAGTGCATGTGGATGCGTGTGTGTGTTCCAGGGCCCCATCCCCTGTGAGTCTGGCTTCAGTCCCCTGAATGTGCTTGCGTGTGCGTTTTGTCATTGGCGTGTGTGTCAGTGTGCTGGATGTGTGTGTGCTGGTGTGTGCCAGTGTGTGTGTGCCTGGGATGGGTAAGGTGCTGGGGAGTGTGGATGGAGCAGAGGCAGGAGGGTGAGGGACCGTTTGAGGAGGGACACTGCTGCCGTCAGGGAGGAGTCCATGGACCTATTGCCCCTCTGTAGGTCAGACATGCCCGATGAGATGCCCTCCATGAACGACACCAGCTGAGTCAACAGCGCGGTGTGCGCATGGAGGACACTCAGCATGGCTGTCTGCCCTACATGGAGCTGGCGAAGGAGGTACACAGACTCCTCACTCAGGGCAGCAGGGGACACAGGGGCAGGGGTGCGGTGCCTGGCCCAAAGGAGACACGCTCCCGGACATGGGAGCCTCCACGGACCTGGGGAATGGGAGCCAATGGGAGGGCGGTGGTGGTGCTGGTGGTGGCGGGGACAGCAACACTAGCTGGGGTGTGGTGGCTGCTGACACCCGCCTCCACAAGGGAGTCATCCTCCGAGTTGCTCTGGTCCTCAGCTGAGGTGGATGCTGCTGAGGACTCCTCGGTGTGGCTCCCCTCGCCCTCCGTGCCACTGGGTCCCTCCGACCACTCCTCGGCTGCTGACCCAGTCTGGCTCTCCGGCTCCTCCTGGTCCGTGGAGCTGTCCCCTTCCGTGGCCGTGGATGTATCTGCAAACAATGGGGAAACAGACAGACATCAGTCACCTGCACATAACGCACACACCACTGTGAGCACAGCACATCCCAGAGCAAGCCCTGGCATCATTAGTTGTACATTGCTAAAAGTGCACTAATTGAACAGGAGAAGTCAATTGTCAGTCTGATGCCAAGCATGGCACTCACATCCCACATGGCCTTGCACCCATCTGTCTGGTGTCTGTTGGATTGCAACACCCCAGTGTTGACACATGCACCAAGTACACAGTAGTTGGACAGTGCAGAGGACACGGTGTGGACACATCACAGCTCTTGCCACTGAGTCAGTACAGGTTTACGGATGTAAGGGATGCCCAGAGTCAAATAGGAAATGCATGTGATGCATACCAGCGACAGACACCATGATGCACCCATGTCCTGATAGCCAGCGCCACAATGGTGTGCATGTAGCACATGTCACTCCCCTGCAGGATCACCAATCAGTAGACACATGCCATGGCGGAGGCATGACTGCAAAGTCATACATCACTGTCTCAGTGATGTATGACTTTGCAGCCAGACAACAACACTCTGCACTGTGTCACAATAGTAGGTCATGGGGAATGCAAGTCCTGGAGCTGCACAAGTGCACATGTACATCCCCCCACAACACATCCTCTTAACCCTCATCTGTCCAGGTCATACCTATTGGACATATGGGAGACCTGTGACACTACCCTACATGTCAGAATACAGGCATTGTGTAAGCAATGGACCCACCCATGATGCCCACCACAGAGTCAGGGAAACAGATGCTGTCTCCCACCTTGAGTCAAGCAAACTGCAAGGACACAGTCCTAAGTGACAGAATTCCCTGCATGTAAGGGCCACACCTGGGTATCAGATGAGGAGTGGGCAGTGCACAATAGAGGGACATGGCTCCTGGACAACATGACTGCTGTACTGTGGCAGTTCAACCTGGCCCGAGGAGGGCACATAACATGTTAGACAGAGTACACAGTGCAGTCTTTGACTCACCCCCTCCTTGCTGCTCTCTGGCCTTCAGCTGCCCATCCAGGTCTGGAAAGACCACCGCCAGGATCCTGAGCATGTGGGGGTCAGGGTCCGTGTTCCGCCCCTCCTGCGAGGAGGCGACAGCTTCAGCTGGACCCGTGCAATCCTCCGGGTCCAGCCCCGAAGGTCCTGCCACCTCTTTTGGCAGTTGCGGATCCGGCGCTTGTAGACCCCCACGGACCGGACAGCCCGGACGATGTCCTTCCAGATCTCATGCTTCCGATGGGCAGAAGCCTGTCAGGATGACAAAGTGATAAGGACATTACTACACATGCAACATATCCGTGCATGACACAGTTGCATATACATGTCGCAATCACAGGGGCACATGGTGTACCCAGGCAGTGCACGGCTGCCCATGGACAGTTTTCCAGAAGTCACTACATGGTATCATAGCATGGGGAGTAAAACCCTGTTCAGAAGCACTGTCACTGCACCATACCTGTCCAGTGCAAGTCACTACACACTATGGGGGGTGACAACTACTCAGTGAGCCTGCTAGCCAGTGGTGTGCTGACTCTCAGCCTTGCTAGTCAGACAAAATGCACATTCAGAAAGGCAGTGCACAGAACACTCACCTGCTCCCCTGGTGTCCCATACAGCTTGCTGTACTGTGGAAGTAGGCTGTCCAGCAGGGCCTGGTTCTCTTCAAGGCTGAAGGCTGGGGCTCTCTCCACAGTACGTGCCATTGCAGGGTCCAGAGGGGCAGAGACAGCAGCAGTGCAGTGGCAGATGTCGTCCTGGAGCATGTAGTGCAGGCAAGTGGGCTCTCAGGGGAACATGCAGCAATATATATGTGCTGGAGAGGCAGATACTGTCCCTTGTGTCCAAAGTTATAGGTCCAAGTCGTTAGCATCTTCTGAATCTGGCCAATCCATGGAATAGCAGCACCAAAACACGCCCACAGCATCCTTCAAATCTTCAACTTCATGACATACATTATTTTGCAACATTGTTGTGGGTGACCAACTGATTTTCCAGCAACCGACTCGTTCGAATATTCAAAAACGCGTCCGTTGCCAGGCAAGCCCATTGTCAATGGGTGCGCACCGATCGGTCCATTGCTGTTCAACGCGCACAGGGGTACAACGCGTACCCGCACACATTGAAAGCAATGGGCCGGCCGGAGGCACCGATCGGTCCATTGCTGTTCAACGCGCACAGGGGTACAACGCGTACCCGCACACATTGAATGCAATGGGCCGGCCGGAGGCACCGATCGGTCCATTGCAGTACAACGCGCACAGGGGTACAACGCGTACCCGCACACATTGAATGCAATGGGCCGGCCGGAGGCACCGATCGGTCCATTGCAGTACAACGCGCACAGGGGTACAACGCGTACCCGCACACATTGAATGCAATGGGCCGGCCGGAGTCACCGATCGGTCCATTGCTGTTCAACGCGCACAGGGGTACAACGCGTACCCGCACACATTGAATGCAATGGGCCGGCCGGAGGCACCGATCGGTCCATTGCAGTACAACGCGCACAGGGGTACAACGCGTACCCGCACACATTGAATGCAATGGGCCGGCCGGAGGCACCGATCGGTCCATTGCTGTTCAACGCGCACAGGGGTACAACGCGTACCCGCACACATTGAATGCAATGGGCCGGCCGGAGGCACCGATCGGTCCATTGCTGTTCAACGCGCACAGGGGTACAACGCGTGCACCGCACACATTGAATGCAATGGGCCGGCCGGAGGCACCGATCGGTCCATTGCTGTTCAACGCGCACAGGGGTACAACGCGTACCCGCACACATTGAAAGCAATGGGCCGGCCGGAGGCACCGATCGGTCCATTGCTGTTCAACGCGCACAGGGGTACAACGCGTACCCGCACACATTGAATGCAATGGGCCGGCCGGAGGCACCGATCGGTCCATTGCTGTTCAACGCGCACAGGGGTACAACGCGTACCCGCACACATTGAATGCAATGGGCCGGCCGGAGGCACCGATCGGTCCATTGCAGTACAACGCGCACAGGGGTACAACGCGTACCCGCACACATTGAATGCAATGGGCCGGCCGGAGGCACCGATCGGTCCATTGCAGTACAACGCGCACAGGGGTACAACGCGTACCCGCACACATTGAATGCAATGGGCCGGCCGGAGGCACCGATCGGTCCATTGCTGTTCAACGCGCACAGGGGTACAACGCGTACCCGCACACATTGAATGCAATGGGCCGGCCGGAGGCACCGATCGGTCCATTGCAGTACAACGCGCACAGGGGTACAACGCGTACCCGCACACATTGAATGCAATGGGCCGGCCGGAGGCACCGATCGGTCCATTGCTGTTCAACGCGCACAGGGTACAACGCGTACCCGCACACATTGAATGCAATGGGCCGGCCGGAGGCACCGATCGGTCCATTGCTGTTCAACGCGCACAGGGGTACAACGCGTACCCGCACACATTGAATGCAATGGGCCGGCCGGAGGCACCGATCGGTCCATTGCTGTTCAACGCGCACAGGGGTACAACGCGTACCCGCACACATTGAAAGCAATGGGCCGGCCGGAGGCACCGATCGGTCCATTGCTGTTCAACGCGCACAGGGGTACAACGCGTACCCGCACACATTGAATGCAATGGGCCGGCCGGAGGCACCGATCGGTCCATTGCAGTACAACGCGCACAGGGGTACAACGCGTACCCGCACACATTGAATGCAATGGGCCGGCCGGAGGCACCGATCGGTCCATTGCTGTTCAACGCGCACAGGGGTACAACGCGTACCCGCACACATTGAATGCAATGGGCCGGCCGGAGGCACCGATCGGTCCATTGCAGTACAACGCATCACTGTACATGTGACTGGCATATGTCAGCATGCCTGTCTCAGATGGACATATGCCAGCCACAGATAGCTCCCAGGGAGTGAGGGGCACACCTACATCACGACAGCCTGTCCAAACCTTATCATAAGGCATGTAAGGCTGCATTTCCTATTGTGTGTATGTTGGTGTACATGTTGTCCTGTGGGTGTCACCTGTGGGCAGCCACCCCCAGGCTGTGCACGTGTTCATGGGGACAGGATCATGGGTGTTACGTGTACGTGACCACTGTGATGTGCAACTGTTCATATCTGTGCATGTGCCATGGTCACATTTCACAGTGGTGTTTGTGTATGTCATGTCACATACCCCGTGAGTCCCATGTGGGACGGTATGTTTGAGCCAGGGTGTCCCAGTGGCACAATAGTGATGGCCCTCCACAGTCTTTGTGCATGTAGTGTTTACAATGTCTCTGATTTCATGTGCACAATGGGAGACAGTCTCCACATCCACGTTGTGTGTGCATGGACTCTGATGTTGTGCGTGTGTGTCACAGACGTCCATGGCTCTCCTGCCATGGCAAGTGTGGCCACTACCTGTGGGGGTCATGTTTGTTTTGTTGTGGTGTACACATGATACTCCAGGTGATGCCAGTGTCCATGTGGCATTACAGGGTCCCTGGGAATGTGCCTGTCGTTGAGCTGTGGTGCCTGGGGCACATCTGTCCTCACATGTCACTGGGGGGTGACTGTGACACAGCATCATGATATCCAATGGGCCAAACAGGGACAAATTGATGCCACCTGTAGGACCGTGTTGACAGATGTTGGCCATGTATGTACCATAAATGTCGTTCCGGTACTGCACACTTCATGTAGTTGTGCCTCATGATGATGTATGTTGGGATCTTGAGTGTGTTCAATGCCGCATATGTGGGGTGACTGACGATCTTGCTTACTTCTCCTCTGCACTGCAGGGCTCCTGCTGTCCATCGGCCATTCCCAGACCTGGCAACGATGGTGGAACGGGACAGCATCCGACGGTACCGCTTCACCAGGCAGCTGATTGAGGATTTGGCAGTGCAGTTGTCCCCACATTTGCAGCCTGGCCGGCCGTATCCTACAGCGCTGACCCCCAAGGTGAAGGTGATGGCAGCCCTACACTTCTTTGCCACCGGTACCTTCCAACATACTGTGGCGTCTGCTGGTGGGATGTCACAGACCATGTTCAGCCGTGTGCTCCGCGATGTTTTGGCGGCAATGTTGCTCTTCCTGAACCGGTACATCTATTTCCCTAGACTGCGACGACTCACTGACGTGAAGAGTGACTTTTATGCCCTGGGGAGGATGCCGCATGTCATTGGCTCCATTGATGGGACACATGTGGCTTTGGTACCACCACAGGCCCAGGAGCAGGCCTACAGGAACCGCAAGCACTACCACTCGGTCAATGCACTGGTGGTGTGTCTTGCAGACATGACCATCACACACGTGTGTGCCCGTTTCCCTGGTTCAGCACACGATGCCTTTGTGATGAGGAGTAGTCGCATCCCCAGGTTGATGGCACAGATGCAGAACCAGCGTGCCTGGCTTGTCGGTGTGTACTGACTTTGTGCCATTGTGTGTGATCTGATCTGTAGTATTCCGCCCACTTTTCCAAGTCAGCTGATGTGCACTTGTCTGTCCGTAGGTGACTCGGGATACCCCAACATGCCGTGGTTGCTGACACCCCTCAGGAACCCTGTGACACCTGCCCAGATGCGCTACAATGAGGCACATGGTCGGACCAGGAGAGTGATTGAGCGGACCTTTGGTCTCCTGAAGAGCCGCTTCCGCTGCCTGGACAAGACCGGAGGGTCCCTCCCATATGCCCCTGCGAAAGTGTGCAAGATTATCATCGTCTGCTGCATGCTCCACAACCTGGCAGTGCGGAAGGAGTTGCCTCTCATCCAGGATGACGATGACCAACATCCGCCACCTGTGGAGGATCCTGGCCTGGACCACGATGCCAGTGACGATGATGATGATGATGGTGATGGTGATGTCCGCACACAGCTCATCACCAACTTCTTTAGCTGAATGTGAGTATCCTGAGGTGTCATGTGAATGATGTGAGTTGGCATGATGTGTGGGTGGTGCTCTGGTGCTGTTGGAGTGTGTCCATGGGCTACTTGACAGGATGTGTGTTGCGATGTGTGGTGACAGGTGGGCTGTACTCCCCAACAGTGTTGACATGCTAACTTGGTTCTGGGTGGGTATCTTGTAACATGTATTGTGCATGAGTTTTGCTGTTCTGTCCTGTACTGCATTGCTTTTGACTGTGTGTCATTTCTGTCCTTCACAGGGTACTTTCAGATTCGTTTGGTCAACTGTGTCCACCGACGACGTGATTGCACATCCAGGCTGGTAGCTGTTGTGTCCCTACAGGTGATGTGCGCCACACCCATGGACTTCCTTCAGTCTACAGTTGTTGACTGTGTGCCCGCTGCCAGGTGGGATTACCTTGCATCTGTAGTGGTTACAGCATGTTGCAACTGTGTAATAAACCTGTGCTTCACTTTGTGATGTGCGTTGTCTGTGGTCACACATTTGACTGCCATTTGCTTACTGCACCTGTGGGCTACTTGACTACAACTGGGAATGGGTGTGGTGTCTGTGCATTGCACCGTCTTCCCTGGCAACATCAGTGTAGGCAATGAGTCAGATGGCCTAGGTGTGTATGTGTTGTGTAGCCCTGGTGGTGTGTCTCCCTCATATGTGTCACGTTGCCTGTACTCACATGCCTGTGTTGTCCTTGCTGTTGCAGTTCGCATACACTGTGTAATTTTGCAGTTCATCATCCCCATAACAGCACCCACGTTGGAATCACGACAGAGGCAAGTATGGTGTATTAGTGTGTTTATTGTGATAATAGTGCATAGGATGGATTGTGCTGTACATGAATCTTGCAATCCCAAGTTCCTAGATGAATAGAAAGTCCAGGTAGACAGGATCCCCAGTATCGGGGCCACTGTTGTCTGACACATTGTTCCAACTTATACTCCCCATGCAATGTGTGGGAGTAGTGTTGCCATCAACAGGGTGAACAGTCTGTGCACAAAGGCGAAAATCCAGAACAGGTTCAGGCTTCCTGGGAGTTGCGCTTGGCCATCAGCCTCTCACTTTCCCCTCCTCGGACGACCCCTCTTCTTGGGGGGCCCTCAAGTGCAGGCTGCTGCGGTGCAGGGGACTCTCCGCCAGAGTCCTCCTCCCTCCCTGTGGCAGTTGCAGTTTGTTCGGTACCAGATGTTGTTGGCACACAGGGAGGTGTGGACTGGTTGCTGTTCATCTGGCGGAGGCATTGTAAAATGTCCCTGTGCACCGCCGTCATCTCATGTAGTACATCCCACTTGGACTCCACGCGGGTCATGTGGGAGTCCACACGTGACATGTGGGAGTCCACACGTGACATGTGTGACTCCACTTGGGACATGTGGGAGTCCAAGCGGGCATGATGGGCAGCCTGCTGCTGTTTAATGTCTCTGAGGAGCCCCACTACCTGGCTGAGCTCTCCGGTGCTGGACTGGTACGCATCAGCTATGCGTACCAGTTGTGGGTCTTCATGCACACCAGCAACGTCTGCAAGCAGCGACCTCTGTCTCCCACCCTCCCACCACCCCTGCTGACATGTGCAGTGTGTGCAGTTGCACGCACAGATAACCCTGGTCCACCTTGGGGGTTGGTGGTGGTGGTGGTGTCCATGGCCCCAGGTTGGTCCAGGGTCACTGCGCTGGTGTTGTTCCTTATTCTGTCCATGTCGGCAGGGATGGTATTCGTGGTGACAGTCGTTGGAGGGGTGGGTGCAGGGGGTGCAGCTGGTGGACCTGCTGGTGCTGCAGCTGGTGGTCCTGCTGGTGCAGCATGTTGACTTGCACCGGATGTGCCAGGTTGTTCTTCATCGTCCGAGGAGGACAGAGGCTGTACGACGCCAGTGAGCTCGGCATCCTCTTGAGCCTGGGACTGGGACTCCTCAGCGTCTGCTGCTGTGTCCCTATCATCACCTGTTTTTGGGAGACACAAACAATGTATGTCATGTTTCTGCAGGCATCAGTGGTTGACACACCTGACAGTTGTGACTGTGCCTCGGGGTGCGGGCCTGTACATTGTATTGTCCTAAGTCGTCACAGTCAGGGGTTGATATTGGTGTGGCACATTGTCCTGCATTATTTGGGCATTTCTATGTATTCTCTGGGGTGTGAACATGGTCTGCATTGATTGTGTTTGGTTGACAGCCAGACCTCCTTCCCACCCACCCACCCACCCAGTCAGTTATCCCACCATGGAACGTGCTTGCATTGCAGGGAGTGTAAGTTGTCTCTCAGGATGTCAGTCAGTGGTGTCCTGCTGTTTGTTGGTGCACAGTTGGCAGCAGGGCCTTGTGCTCCCCACAGCAGTAGCCAGTGTCAGCCATCTTGTGAGTCCTTCTCCACTCCCTGTGATGTGAGCATGGTTCAGGGTGGTGTTGATGGGACAGTTGTGGGGGTGAGCTATGTCTGTGACTACGTATCCCATCATGCTATTGCCTCCACCCCCTTCCCAGCATGCCCATGCTTCCTTCCTTTTGACTCTGCTTCCCTGTGGGGTGGGCTGGCTGTGCTGACAGGATGGCTGGGAGTGTTGTCCTGGCAGTTGTTTGGCTAAGAGTCCCAAGAGTGTCCCTGTGCTTCACACAACATAACCCAGGGTGGTGGTGCTTTGTGGGATCTTGTGTTAGGATGGAGGGCATTGCATTCTACCAGGTGGGTACTGTGGAGTTTGTGTTGGGGGGTGTGAGGGGAGGTGCTGGTGACTATAGTCAGTGCTGCAAGTCCCCCTTCCCACCCAGCCAGCCAGATAGCCCACCATGGAACGTGCTTGCATTGCAGGGAGTGGAAGTTGTCTCTCAGGATGTCAGTCAGTGGTGTCCTGCTGTTTGTTGGTGCACAGTTGCCAGCAGGGCCTTGTGCTCCCCACAGCAGTAGCCAGTGTCAGCCATCTTGTGAGTCCTTCTCCACTCCCTGTGATGTGAGCATGGTTCAGGGTGGTGTTGATGGGACAGTTGTGGGGGTGAGCTATGTCTGTGACTACGACTCCCATCATGCTATTGCCTCCACCCCCTTCCCAGCATGCCCATGCTTCCTTCCTTTTGACTCTGCTTCCCTGTGGGGTGGGCTGGCTGTGCTGACAGGATGGCTGGGAGTGTTGTCCTGGCAGTTGTTTGGCTAAGAGTCCCAAGAGTGTCCCTGTGCTTCACACAACATAACCCAGGGTGGTGGTGCTTTGTGGGATATTGTGTTAGGATGGAGGGCATTGCATTCTACCAGGTGGGTACTGTGGAGTTTGTGTTGGGGGGTGTGAGGGGAGGTGCTGGTGACTATAGTCAGTGCTGCAAGTCCCCCTTCCCACCCAGCCAGCCAGATAGCCCACCATGGAACGTGCTTGCATTGCAGGGAGTGTAAGTTGTCTCTCAGGATGTCAGTCAGTGGTGTCCTGCTGTTTGTTGGTGCACAGTTGGCAGCAGGGCCTTGTGCTCCCCACAGCAGTAGCCAGTGTCAGCCATCTTGTGAGTCCTTCTCCACTCCCTGTGATGTGAGCATGGTTCAGGGTGGTGTTGATGGGACAGTTGTGGGGGTGAGCTATGTCTGTGACTACGACTCCCATCATGCTATTGCCTCCACCCCCTTCCCAGCATGCCCATGCTTCCTTCCTTTTGACTCTGCTTCCCTGTGGGGTGGGCTGGCTGTGCTGACAGGATGGCTGGGAGTGTTGTCCTGGCAGTTGTTTGGCTAAGAGTCCCAAGAGTGTCCCTGTGCTTCACACAACATAACCCAGGGTGGTGGTGCTTTGTGGGATATTGTGTTAGGATGGAGGGCATTGCATTCTACCAGGTGGGTACTGTGGAGTTTGTGTTGGGGGGTGTGAGGGGAGGTGCTGGTGACTATAGTCAGTGCTGCAAGTCCCCCTTCCCACCCAGCCAGCCAGATAGCCCACCATGGAACGTGCTTGCATTGCAGGGAGTGGAAGTTGTCTCTCAGGATGTCAGTCAGTGGTGTCCTGCTGTTTGTTGGTGCACAGTTGGCAGCAGGGCCTTGTGCTCCCCACAGCAGTAGCCAGTGTCAGCCATCTTGTGAGTCCTTCTCCACTCCCTGTGATGTGAGCATGGTTCAGGGTGGTGTTGATGGGACAGTTGTGGGGGTGAGCTATGTCTGTGACTACGACTCCCATCATGCTATTGCCTCCACCCCCTTCCCAGCATGCCCATGCTTCCTTCCTTTTGACTCTGCTTCCCTGTGGGGTGGGCTGGCTGTGCTGACAGGATGGCTGGGAGTGTTGTCCTGGCAGTTGTTTGGCTAAGAGTCCCAAGAGTGTCCCTGTGCTTCACACAACATAACCCAGGGTGGTGGTGCTTTGTGGGATATTGTGTTAGGATGGAGGGCATTGCATTCTACCAGGTGGGTACTGTGGAGTTTGTGTTGGGGGGGTGTGAGGGGAGGTGCTGGTGACTATAGTCAGTGCTGCAAGTCCCCCTTCCCACCCAGCCAGCCAGATAGCCCACCATGGAACGTGCTTGCATTGCAGGGAGTGTAAGTTGTCTCTCAGGATGTCAGTCAGTGGTGTCCTGCTGTTTGTTGGTGCACAGTTGGCAGCAGGGCCTTGTGCTCCCCACAGCAGTAGCCAGTGTCAGCCATCTTGTGAGTCCTTCTCCACTCCCTGTGATGTGAGCATGGTTCAGGGTGGTGTTGATGGGACAGTTGTGGGGGGGGGCAATATGTGTGACTGCGACTCCCATGATGCTATTGGCTACACTGACTTGGCCAGCATACACAGAATTCCTTCCTTTGAGTGGTCTTCACTGTGTGTTGGTGTTGTTGTGGTGGCTACATGTGTGGATGTGTGTGTTAGTTCTATTTGTGCCACTGCCTAGCTGTAGTTGTGGTTGTGTTTGTACATGTGTTGGCACAGTTGGATGTGACTTTTTTGATGGCATGTGTTGTGTTTATCTGACTGACATACACATTTTGGGATGATTCTGTTCTAGTTGCTGTGTAATTGCTATGTGTGCATGGTTTGACTCTCCCTTGACAGTGATGTGTGTGTTTTGTGGCAGTTTATTGTGTACATTTGTTGTGTACTCACCAGGCTCTGGGATGTTCTCTAGTCCATATACGCTCACTGGCGGAAGGATGGCCCGCACCTTCTCCTCCCAGGGCCTGAGGTATATTGGCTTGGCAGGAGGGCCACTGCCGGTATGTTGGCTGTTGATGTAGTCTATCTTCAGCAGGTCCCGTACCCTCCTGCGCACGTCATACCACCTGTTCTGGATGTCCGTCTTTGTGCGCCGACATGGTGATTGGGCGTTCACCCTGTTGATGATCCTCTCCCACATCTTGGTTTTCTGCGACATGGGGGTCTGTTGGACCAGAGTGCCAAACAGCTGTGGCTCCACCCTGAGGATCTCGTCTACCAGGACTTCCAATTCACAATCTAGGAACTTGGGATTCTTCTTGGGGGGCATGGTGATGGGTGGTGATGGTGAGTGATGTGTGTGTTGGTGTGCAGGTGAGGGTGTGTGAGTGTGTGTTTTGCTGGGTGTATGTGAGGTAGGTATTTGTTGGTGTGCTGATGGTGTGTGGCTTGTGTGAGGGATGAGCTGTGGGTGTGTGGTTGCTTTCTCTTGGGTGCTGGCAGTGAAATGGCATTTGCAAAGGCTCATGGTAGTGATTTGTGTCCTTTATATAGGTGGAGTTGTGGGTGTGTCTTTGTTCTCTGTCCCCACCCCCCAGTGTTTATTGGCTTGGTAATTGCTTGTTTGGCCTTTTTTTGGTTGATTTTTCCTTTGTGCTGTTTGTGTATGTTGGAAACGTTCTTGTGACCGAGTCGGACCCTGCATTGGTCTCGTACGGTGTTTTCCGTTTCGTCCACGCTGTGTTTGTGCAGTTTTGTATGCTGCGTACGCGTCGGTCGCGGTGTATTGTGTTGCTTCGGCTCGGTTTTGTATGCGTGTCGGTCGTACGGCTTGTCCTCGGTCCGACTCGGTCGTGTTTTTCGCGCCTTGCATCGTACTTTGCGGGTTGGAGTTGGCGGGTACGATTCGGTCGGATTTGTTCCGGGTGCGTGTCGGTCGGTTGGATTCGCGTGTTTTTCCGGCCGGATTGCTATTTTCCGAGCGGCTCGGTCGGTCGGCTTGGTTTCCTGACGTGTCGGTCGGATTTATCGCGGCTTGCATCGTACTTGGCGTGTCGGGCGCCACTGGTACGTGTCGGTCGGTATTTTTTCCGGATCCGAGTCGGTCGGTGCTTTTTCCGGCCCGAATCGGAATCGACCCCTAAATGTTGTGATAAAGGTGGAGGAATAGCTATACTAGATACATCGACTTACATAACTAAAATAGAGGAAATGTTAAGTGACGAAAGATTCTATATTAAAATAATGAGGAACTCAACTGATAAGACCAAAAACAAGATACTAAAACTAACTAACAAGGCTCTAAGAGATGGACATATCTGTGATAAAGAGTTTGCATACTTGAATACTCAAAACCCGAGATTAGCTAGCCTATACGGCATACCTAAAATCCACAAGGATGAAAAGAACCCTCCATACAGACCTATTATCACAACTATAGGATCTGTAACTGAACCAATTTCTAAATATCTGGATGCCATTTTGCGTCCATATATACAGGATACTCCGGCTTATGTACAGGATACACGACATATTATCAACCTACTGGAAGGAACAGCTTTCAATCCAGATAGGCAATGGTTGGTTACGTTGGATATAGAAAGTCTGTACAGTAATATACCCAGTGAAGGAGCAATCTTAGCAGTAAAATGGTTTATACAAACTATGAAAATTGATTGTAATTCAACCTTTATCATTGATTGCCTTACTATCGTCCTTGAAGAAAACATATTTGAGTTTCAAGGCGAACTATATAAACAAGTAAGAGGAGTAAATATGGGCGCATCCTGCGCCCCTACAATAGCGAATATTTACATGACCCATTTTGAGCAACAATTTATTTTGAATGAAATTGCACCATTTTTCGAATCAACCTTGCATTGGTCGCGGTTTATAGACGACATCCTCTTCATTTGGGATGATAATGAAGATGTCTTGGGGGAGTTTCTTTTATGGCTTAATCTTTGTGACCCTAACATGAAATTTACTTCCAATTTCAGTAACATCAAAATTGAATTTTTAGACATCTTAATCAAACATGACTGTGGACAGCTCATAGTAGATTTATACACAAAACCCACAGCACGAAACACCTTACTTCACTATAAAAGTTTCCATCCTACCTCTCAAAAGAACAGCATACCTTTTGGACAGTTTTTGCGCCTTAGGCGCAACTGTACCAAAATACAAGACTACGACCTCAGAGCCATAGATATGAAGGAAAAATTTCTAACTAGGGGTTATCCGCATAGACTCATATGTGAGTCATACAAGCGAGCAAGGTTCTATGATAGGCAA
This sequence comes from Calotriton arnoldi, assembly GCA_963921515.1. Lineage (NCBI taxonomy): Eukaryota > Metazoa > Chordata > Amphibia > Caudata > Salamandridae > Calotriton > Calotriton arnoldi. The sequence goes on from CAWUFW010010099.1 coordinate 17,623, forward strand.
CATCTCCTAGAAAGTGACAACAAAAAGCAAAACTCTGAATTAGTCTTTGTGACTCGGCATTCCATGCTAAATGAAAAGATTCGCCAAATCATCTGCTCGAATTGGCATTTGCTCAATACCAACAAATCACAAACAGATAAAGTCCAGAAACCTCTTTTTGCCTATCGAAAAAACAAAAATGTGAAAGATTTAATTGTCAGATCACGCATGCCAAGGAAAAAAGAGCCAGTACAGAGAAGTATTGAGGGCCTTTTACCCATTCAAGGCAATTTTAAATGTGGGAGTTGTAAAGTGTGCCCCCTTGCCATGAAAACAGACAAGTTAACTTTCAACGGCCAACAGATTATATCAACTGGAATGACGAACTGTAAAACTAAAAATATAGTTTATTTGCTGATTTGCCCTTGCAACCAAGGCTATGTGGGCGAGACGTCACGGACTCTGAATGTCAGACTGACGGAACACAGATCAGCAATTCGAACTAAAAAACTTACGTCTCCCATGGTATTGCACTTTATAGATAATAATCATACCCCTGAGGACATCCGTTGGTTCATTTTAGAAAAAATTCAAGTCAAACAAGGACACTGTTCTGAATCCATAAGAAAGAAACGGGAAATCTTTTGGATTTTTTTATTAGATACTTTCAATAATGGGTTAAACTTAGAGATGCCATGGGAACAGGCCATCTTGTAGTTCTCGTCTGTTAATTAGAGTTTGCATCCGTGAGTAGCTGTTTTCTCTCGCTTATCATGCAATATGGTGTTTTTCGGTGATTTAATGTTTATTATTTTATGGCTAATATTTACATCTCTGAGGCCATGCTATTAGCCTTGACTCACAGTTTGAACATTTAAATTGAATATCTGAACTCAGCATCTTGTGCTCGATGCTGAGACTTTTTGTAATGACAATCGGGACCGATGCATTACAATCTTTCTTAGATTATTGGTTAGATTCGTTGTAATTAGTCCTATTGTAGTAGTACTGTGCATTCCCATTAAGGCGAAATATTGTGCTTCTTTTTGCCTTGACAAGTAACATCGGTTGGCATACCAGTCGCTGCACTGCTTTGTTGCAATATACAAAAAAAGATTTCCTTGTTTCTCCTCCGTATTTTATCACAGACCGGATTTAGGAGCAATAGTGTGTTCCATAATATTATGCCAGCAACGTTAGTTTGCATTACAGTCTTTCCTTTATATTTTTTAATTAAGAAACATGAAATATTCTATTTGCATTTCACCTTTTTGTATCATGTTTCTCTTATTGTTTGCTGACACAATCTGCATATTTCAATTATAAATAGCTAGTCGTATTCATGGTTGTAGTCCGTCTTTTTTCCTATTTAGGACTAATATACACCGGTGTAGTCCGTTATCTTTTTATCGGCTCGGCAAGTCCGCTTTTTATTACTGCGGCTAAGCGAGTCCGTTTTCTGTTACCATTTACCAATTATGGCGACATGCGCGCCAAAACGCGGCTGTTATAAAACAACCCGCGATCCAAACAGAAACATCTTCAGTGAACGGAGGTCAGATTACAGATGAACTTGCGTCAAGCTACAGGTAAGCGGGCAGCGCATACAGGGCAATCGAGGCTATAGAATTTTTTAACTTCAACCATTCAGTTAGTTATAATATTCAATATACCTGTTATCGTTTTTACAGCATCAAAGCCCCTTAAATTGAAGGCTGCGATCCCTTTGTTGGTCCATATTTCTATTTTGGATAGGAGTTCCCTTTTAAAATAATAGAAAGTAAGTAGCGTACTGAATCTAAATGATAAAAAACGCTTCTATGAGTAATATTGTGGCTAATGGTATTATGTTTCCATCTTTTATCCTTTAGTATCAATTCTTCTTGCTGATACAAAGAAAGAATACTTTACTAGTGTCTTTTTGGACCGTTAAAAGTAAGCATTTCATTCTTACTTATACAATTAGCTATCACTTTACCCATTGCGCCATAAGTATTTATGCTATATGTATATGATACCTCTTTTGATAGATACATCTAGCTATTGGGACGATCATACAGCATCATATAAAGAAGTACTTTGGTACCCTAGCATATCCGGTATTCATGTCAACTCTGGTTGATATTATTCCTCTTCAAGACCAACTCAGTCAGCTGTTATAATATTGTGTGACGCATACATAGTAAGTGCTGCTGGCCTCATTATTAGTACTCGCATTTGATTTTACATATATACACTATAGAATATGCCCGTTTGTAAGAATTATATTTCTGTTTTCAGATTTTTTTACTATAAGGAGTTCTCCTTGCACCTTTTTGAAACAATCAACACAGTATCATATTTCATCCAGGGTTTCACAGCATTATACATGCTTGAAGTAATTAATAATTCCTCCTGATTGAGCTTTTAAAAGGCTTTCTATCATAGGAGCTCCCCCTTTGAACTATTGTTTAATGTAATACTAGAGTTCTTTAGGGCAGCTCACAGTGCATTTCTCATACATATACTTTTTTGAATTTTGGTCTGGATCTTATATTCTTTTTCTATTAACTATCTCTCTTATTTTGTTTTATTATTATTTTTAGGAGTTCACCATATCTAGTTCTTTCATCTTTGGCTCTACTAAGCTTTCTATATTCTTTCTCTAAAGTCTAGTTTTAGTTGCAATGATTTAGTGGCCATTAGTTCTGTAGAAAAGTAATTTAAAAAGTATTTCAAAATGTATTACATTATATCATTTATTAATCACTTTTTAAAATGTATATACATAATTGTATTTGCATTGTAAATTTATATACGTTGATTGTCCGTCTTTGATTTCATCTTTTGCATTGTATTATATATAATAATGAGAGGTATTGCCAAATTCTAGGTTTTGAGCATGTTTGTATATAGTTGTATATAAAATTAGCATTTGGTATATATATTTTGTAATTGTTCTATGTTTTTCACAGTTTTGTTCGCAATAGACGGTTTCCTGATGAAGGCAGAAGTGCCGAAACGCGCGTAGTTGTCATCTACCGTTAGAATTCATCTAATCTGAAAAAGTTTTTTAAGAAAGATATAATTATTGACCGCATGATTTGGACTGACTTTTTTCTTTTCATGTATTTATTATGTGTTCATCTTTTCTGTATATATGTATATTTACACTATTGATTAAGAATGGAAAATAATTCCAAGAAAAAGAGACTAAATAACTAAATAAAATATTTTTATAAACAGAAATTAGATTTTGGTTTCAGTTAATAGTCGGTTCATTGTGTGGTCATATCTGTTTACATGATACCTAGAATGTTTTAACTCCAGATTTAATTGAAAGCTTGCTATTATCTCTTTACCTAAGAGCCTAACTATAATGTGCAGGCAGCAGTCCCCGCAGTGGATACCCCTGTTAGAGCATCAGCTGCGCTGGGTGAGGGTTCCTTGTAAATATCGCGAAGTGGGGTTAGCGACAGTTTTTGCACTGGAACGCCTACCTTGCATCTCATTTTCGTTAAGTCCCGCTGACAGACGTGGAGATCATAAAAATTCTCTTTTATGCTGGAAAACTGCAGCTAACTGCAGTTAGCAGCAACTTGTAAATACGGCGATTAAAAAAAAGCCGCCGTAACGTCAAAAAATTGACGCTACAGCGGTGTTAATTCCTTGTACATATGCCCCTATGTGACTTACGAGTGCCTGTCCCTGCTGCTGCTTCCCCTCCTCCAACTGAGTCTCCTCCTACAGGGGCACTACTTGAGCCGGAATCATTGGTGGTCTGTGTGGCGAGAATAAAACATTATACATAATATTTTAGATGCCAGATGCGCCTCCCCTTAAAGTTTTCAATCAAAAAAATGCAACTGCAATACATCACTACAGTTCGGTTAGCACTGCAATATCTTCTAACAAAAATATTTCTCTGGGCATTTGGTTGGTTGACAATGTTAGACAAGCCAGGTGTGGAATAATGGTCAATGAAAAACATATGGAGTTGGCTGGCAAATGCAAAGGGAATGGGATCTCATAGTTTTTTTGCAGCCATGCTGCACTGTCATGGAAAACTGCTGGTATATTGTATAAATGAATGACGCAGCACACAACATTGGAGGGTGGTCCTTGACCATTGCCACTTTCAACTATTAGAGCATGAGCAGGAAACAAACATACATGGTGAATATTATTTATAATACTAGCTTACTTGGGCCTGCATTCTTGACGGTAGACAGTCGAGTACCAAAAATGTGTTCTTCCTGAGCACCAGCCAGGTTTGGCGCATCGTACAGCAGCTGATGCACAGCTGGACAGATATCTTAGATCGGGAACAGGACCTGCTCAACCTGATAGGCATTGAGATTCCAGGGCTTGTGAGTATAAATTATTTGTTGTGTTTGTTTTCTACGATGCAAGTTTTTTTCCAAATAGCATGCTGCTCACACTCAGAGGTAAGTTACGTTTAGTTTATGTTGTATTATTATTATTATGTGATCCAGTTTCTAGTGTCTGCTAGGCAGGTGCTCAGCGCTACTTAGTCGTACTCATTATTGGCACTCGTTTTGGCTGATTAATTAGGCAGACATTGCAGACTTTCCTCCAGTCACCATAGTGAATCAGTGATACCAGTGAGTAGAGTTCTCTCTGTGACTTTGTTTATGTAGCTCGTAGAGTTACAAGCTATTTCAAAGAAATGTGTAGTATGCATCTATGTATTGGAAAAAAGGGAAACTGAATTGGTTCGTAAAGGGGGTTGAGAAATGAGAATAGAATTAAAGACCATTCACTGCAATGTATTGGTTCCAAATGTTGTTTTTGTTAAGGAATTTTGGAATAGGGATTTTAGGATTAGAATGGGCAACTCAGTGATAGTCGATAGACTCGAAACTAGTCCTATAGGCGTGTTAGAGAAGTACAATGTGACAATATACAATGTGACTGCTTTTGCCTGTCATAATAATTTGTTGAGATTAACTGAAACACTAATCTATTTTTTTTTATCTTCATTTCTTACATCAGCACCCAAGGGCAAGAAGAGGGACGTTGCTGAGACGGGTTTGGGAAGAGACGGGGAGGAGGCACCGACCACCAGCTCCACTGCTACAGGCTTTGCTCAGCCAAGTAAGTCCTATTATAATTTCCCTAATATTGGCTTTCATGATTGTTGTGGGCTTAGGGTAGAATCTTTGGGTACCTTTAATGTTGGTGCTGGGTACAAGGATAGGAGCTGCTGCCTGGAGGCTGGTGATGCTGGTGAGAAATAAAGTTGCTGTGACACCCTTACCTGTGGTCTTCCTTCCATGTGGCGATGAGGACGGGATATGAACCCACTCGTGCAAAGCACAATGGATTCAATTTTTGTTTAATTCCTGTTATCCTTGCATTATCTTCGTTTTATTTATATTCCATGTTTTTCTTTTTTGGTGGCTTACTTTTTCTGGTCCCTAGTCTCTAATTCACTTATCTTTGGCTTTGTTGGTAAACTTTTCCTCTCTCCTATATATCTTAAGGTACTGTAAGAGAAGAACTAAGAAGAACACATTTTTGGTACTCGACTGTCTACGGTCAAGATTGCAGGCCCAAGTAAGCTGGTATTATAAATAATATTCACCATGTATGTTTGTTTCCTGCTCATGCTCTAATAGTTGAAAGTGGCAATGGTCAAGGACCTCCCTCCAATGTTGTGTGCTGCGTCATTCATTTATACAATATACCAGCAGTTTTCCATGACAGTGCAGCATGGCTGCAAAAAAACTATGAGATCCCATTCCCTTTGCATTTGCCAGCCAACTCCATATGTTTTTCATTGACCATTATTCCACCCCTGGCTTGTCTAACATTGTCAACCAACCAAATGTCCAGAGTAATATTTTTGTTAGAAGATATTGCAGTGCTAACCGAACTGTAGTGATGTATTGCAGTTGTATTTTTTTGACTGAAAACTTTAAGGGGAGGCGCATCTGGCATCTAAAATATTATGTATAATGTTTTATTCTCGCCACACAGACCACCAATGATTCCGACTCAAGCAGTGCCCCTGTAGGAGGAGACTCAGTTGGAGGAGGGGAAGCAGCAGCAGGGACGGGCACTCGTAAGTCACATAGGGGCATATGTACAAGGAGTTAACACCGCCTAGCGTCAATTTTTTGATGTTACGGCGGCTTTTTTTTTATCGCCGTATTTACAAGTTGCCGCTAACTGCAGTTAGCGGCAGTTTTCCGGCATAAAAGAGAATTTTTATGAACTCCACGTCTGTCAGCGGAACTTAACGAAAATGAGATGCAAGGTAGGCGTTCCAGTGCAAAAACTGTCGCTTACCCCACTTCGCGATATTTACAAGGAATTCCTTGTATGGTGCAAAACCAAAAAGACTGCCTCTAACTCCAGTTAGAGGCAGTTTTTTAAGACCGTGCTGGACAGTGCTGCAAGGAATGTTGCTGTGCTGCCCTGCGACAAAACTACAGGGCAGGAATACGTACCATCAATACAATAGGGCGCATTCCTGGGCCTCATTCACGAAAAGTGTTGCATCGCTGCGACAAAACAGCTTTGCAACACTTTTCACTACGCCCTTCTTGCGACACCATGGATGCACTGTAGTCACTGTACGGCGCTCCATGTCGCAATTAATTACAGATACGTCTGGAATCCTGACGTATCTGTCAGCGCTAAAGTCACGCATTGCTGCAGTTCTGTCACAAGCATGACGCAACTCCAGCAATGCATTGGGCCAGCCTATCCCTGAGGCACTGCGTCACCCTTACGCCTGCCATGAGGCAAGTGTAAGGTACTGACACAGTGGCGTCCTACAATTGTTACAGTGAAATCTGATGGATTTCACTGCGCCACTCTAATGAGGCTTTGTTGCGTGGGAACGCCCACCCTGCATACATCATACCTGATGCAGGTATAATGTGGCACAGGGCTTCACAAGGTCACGCATATGCCTAGATGCGTCACTTTACAAATACGGCGCAACTTGGTGCAAGAATCACACTGCAAGTACGTCAAGAAAATGACGCACCAGCAGGGTGAAACTGTCGGAAGGGGCTCATGAATAAGCCCCCCTTTCTTATTCCCCTATGTTGGTGCACAATGGTTGCCATACGCCAACGCAGGCACCCTTGCGCCATGGTGCAAGGGTGACTGTGTTGCAGAGTTGATTGATGTTGTGGCTCCATCTCTTCTCGAGACGTCTGCAGGTAGGGCTGGATTAGTGAAGGGCTGGAGTGAACCAGTTGGCCTTCTTGGAGTGTTGTTTGCCTGGTCTTTTCTTGAGGGGTGCCAGGGTGTCAGCGTAGTTGGAGATCCATCGGTGGAGGTTGCACGCTGCGGTGTTGGCGTCTGTAAGCGTTGGCAGAGTGGTGGTGCTGAGGGAGTTGACGGGAAGTTCTTCGGTGGCCTTGATCCAGCTGCGACGGGGGGGCAATGATGGCGATGGTGTACAGTGGGCGTGGTTAAGGCTTGATGTAAACAATGATGGTCGGTACAGGAGAGTCCTGTGGTGTGGCTGTAGTTGAAGTTCCAGCTGGTGGAGAAGACGGGCTTGAGCGTGCGTCAGGCTATATGGGTTGGTGCGGTGACTAGCTGCTTGAGTCTGATGTTGGCGAGGTTCCCCAGGAGGGGGGTGGTGTTCTGGTCACTGGGGTTGTCCAGTTGGAACTTGAAGTCTCCGAGTAGGCTGTAATGCAGCCTGCATTGCAAACAGGGAAGTGTGCATGACTGCTTTGGGCGGCCTACGAGGGCCAACCAAACAGTCATTGCGCACTTGAGTGGGCATACCACTCCGGCCCTGCCTTGCTCCGTGAGTAGAGCAGCCCCACCCACCCTCCCACCCACAAAGTAAACATAGCATGATTACATCAGAAAGTTATCATCATGTTATGTTTCCTCTTCTGGCACTACTTGAAAGCAGTGGGGCAACGCTCTTCCACCATAGGAGATGAGCCGCCACTGGGGGTGCGTCACCCACAGGTGCTAGGCCTGGGTTCGACTCGACCCCCGGGCCTCCTCTGTTACGCATCCCACCTTCTCCTCACCTGGACATTGACACCGTTACGCAATCCGCTGCACTCTCTACAAATCTGTGACTCAGCCAGCAAGAGCCTCAGCCAGGTGGGAATTCACAAGCCTGGATACAGCAGTCGCCGCCAAATCCACTGGGGAGCCTCCTGATGCAGGTGATGCTACAGGGCCCCCCGAGGCGTGAAGTTGCAGCGCTCCAGCCACACAAGTTCGGTGCAGCTCAGGGGCTTCGCCCTCCACAGCGTCCATCAAGTGCAACATCCTCTGGCCTGTGATGCAGAGAGGCGCGGCCCACCATTTCTAATCTACTTTGTGCACCCCAGTGTGGTGGTGGCGCGTGGTATGCAATGCAGACCTCCCTGCGTTGGTGCACAGAAGCCCCTCTACTGTTCACAACTCCAAGGGGCACCAGGCGGTCTTCTCACACAGGTCAGCAACGTGTCTCCAAGCGACCTGGCAGACTTCACCACCAGGTAAGGGCGATCGCCGATGCCTCAATGTCTACCACCATGGCCCAGCAACTCCACAGCACCTCCGCATTCCTCTTCAGGTCCCAGATGCAGGCCCAGTGAGGGCTTTTGGTCCCAGGGACTGTCTGTGCTTTCAAGGTTTTGGATGCCATCGTGTTGCAAGGAGTGCTCAATGATAAGTGATGCATCACTGGTTTTGCCCAGCCATGTGTCTCTTTTCATGATTGTAGCCCTGAATTTCCTCTTCCCCTGGGACTCTGGCTGGTCATCCTGATCATTGGAGGGGTTGGGGGGGTTGTTGATCTGTGCTGCACTTGGCCCTGGCTGCTCCTTTCTGCATTCCATTGGTTTTGTTCCCTATTTTTCATTGGAGGTGGACTTATAGGCTATTTTTACCTCTAGAGGCAAAAAAAGTTCCGTTGGGCTGACTAACGTGAGTTCTTTTGGCGCTAATGGGCCTTTTGTCAGTTTTCGCCCGCTAACGTCAGAATTTGTATCGCCTTCATGCTAGTGTTAGTGGCAGCTTTCACCGCGGCTACCTGAAACTATCGCAATGTAGTGACGTATTGTTACTAAATATATCGCTAACAGTTTTTGGTGATAGGCCCCGTTAAGAAAACTGCTGCTAACTAGCGTTAGCGTTAGTTAGCGGTAGTTCTTGTACATATACCCCATAATTGCTTGCTTATTAACAATTACTATTATACTCACTAGCTAGTACCAGGGCATTGTCAACTTGGGACCGTGAACCCCCCAGCTTTACCAGCTGCGATTAGGTTATTATGTCTTCTTCTATCTGCAACTCACCAAAAGCTCAAATAATCAGCATTGATGGCTTGAGGGAAAAGTGAAAGAACGGAAGGTTAAAAGAAAGGAAAATGGTGTATGAGTGAAAGGGTAGGTGGGTGAAAGGGTGCGTGGGTGGGTAAAGGGATGGATTAGCGAATGGATAGTTGGAAGAAAGGGTGGATATTTAATGGATGGATAATGGATTGGAAAATTTGGTGCAAGTCTGGATGAGAGAAAGTAAAGCTTAAACATGGTGGCTATAGGTGAATTAGAATGAGAGGATGAATTAATATTTGGATTGCTTGTTTGAATAAGCAAGGCAGCTCTTCTCATGGAGAGGGGCATGCTGCTCACCTACTTCACTTACTTTGTTTATGTAGGGTTATCAAAGCTATGGTTCAAAGTGGCCGGTATTTTTTACATTTTTGTTCTACTCCCTTGACTCACTGTATTTGTTAAGTGAGGCAGATGTTTCCCACCCATCATTCATCACCCCCCGCCCATGGCATTTTGCCACCTATAACCAGAGTGCAGTATGGTTCAATTGGGGACTGCATTGTTGGCTGTGCAATGTGCGTCTGCTTCAGTTAATGCAGCATTTACAAAGTTTTCAATGCATTGCAAACTGAACACACAAGGTGTGTTTCCCTTTGCCCACTCAGTCACCTCTTAGTACTTCACTCCTTTAATTTTTCTTAAGTTCTTCCGTCCCAGCCTACTAAAAAAATTAAAAATATATGCTTGGCATGTGCCACATTTGATTTTATAGCCATGTGAAGTGATTCCAAAATATATTTCAAGGTTTCCCATAGCAGATTTATTTTACGCTTGTTCAGATTTTTCCCTTTCGACTTCCATCGACTAGTACAGTGACTGAATAATCCAAAGACAATAAATCGATGATCAGTGTAGTGACCCCCTATTCTATATTAAAATCTCTACCCTAACCACCAAAACCTTCTACCCTAACCTGCAGTAGAGTAAGTCAATAATCCTATCCTTACTGCTGAGCAAATTAATTTGCTGGAAATAATATGTGGTGGTGGGGAGGCCAGTGAGCAAAGTTGGAGTAAGTGCATGATATGATGTAAAGTTTGACGTATGGGATACGCTGTGAAGAATGTGCCAAATACAATCTATATAGCCCGCTCCTTTCCCTATAGTGCAGTGCATTGTTTTCCCTTATGTCTACTTATGGTAGACAAGATAATAATATACGCCTTTGTAGTTTCCTATATATAGGCTTTCCTGTTTTCAGTTTCTATTTTTGGTAAATTCTGGTGGGGCTTTTTCAGTCTTTTCAAGTGATTTCAATGCCTTAAAAAACAGTCGTTTTCAGTGGTTACACATTTTGGCACCATTAAAAACAACAAAAACAGTGTTTTTCCGGTGTTTATGGACCTTTTTGCTTTTATTATTGCTTGCTTTCTGCACTGATAGTGCATGGTATATAGATCGTGTACGTACAGTGTATATGAGGTCCAAATACCTTTTTACAAATCAAACCTATCGTAGTACACCATACAATACTTCTTCAGTGAGACTTTGGTGATGCATGCTCGCTCTTTCCTTCTCATGTAAACTTTTATCTGTGAAAAGGCCCTCTCAACATTGGCACTTGAGACAGGCAACGCCAAAATAGCCAGTACACAATTTTCTAACTCTGGCCACTGACATAGCTTTTCATGCCAATACTGGTAAAAAATGAGGCAGCACTTTTGAAACTCCGGAGAAAATGTCCCTTTACGGAAGGGATCTATAACTTGTGCAGAGTACCACAGTGAGGCTTCATTGACTTCAAATGCCATGGTTGGTGAAGAGCTATTTCTAATACATTGTGAAATAAAAGTTCCTGAATTGCTCCTCAACATTTCTTTGCTCACCAAGTGGCAAGCACTCTAACATGGAACATGTTGCAGTGCCAAAGTCATTAAAAGTGTCGCCCAGCCTACTCTCAAAGAGATGTTTCACATCTACACCAATTATGCTGAACACTTGGTAGACAAGGGTGTTTTCAGACTGTAGTTTCTTTTATTATGTCCATTGTAGTAGTCATGCTTTCCTGTAAAAATCTAAGAATGCAGTAGAATGTACTTGTTTTCAAATCACTATCAATATGTGACCAAAGATCCTCACATTTCTTGGCTTTGGCATCATCACTCAGCAAAAGTTCTGTAAACGGTTGCCACATGGATAATATAGCATTCATGGCCTCTAGGACTGAGAATCACCAGCTAAGTGACACAGTTGGGGTGACTCTTTCTTTGATGCCACACAAAGCGAGAAATATTTGCATTTTAGTTTCCGCGCATAACAAAACAGTGCACCAGAATGGGCTAAAAAGTCAATAGCATTCTTCATTAACTCTGAAGATTGTAAAGAATAAAGATGCTTTCAGCATACCATCTAAAAAATGGCAAGGATCTCTTACAGGGTAACACTTCAGCTCAGGTATCGATTTTGACAGGTCATCACGCAACTTTTTCATATACGTAGCTGGATCACTGCAAACACAAACAATATCACTCCAATCTTTGTTGAACTTGGTAAGAACTTTTTGCAGCAGCATTCCAAGTGACACTGCGTTCCATGTTTTCCAAAAGTCTGGTGTTATGTTTTCACCAGTATCCCAGATGCTTTGTGACTGCACTCTTTTCACATATACATGTCACTATACCTTGCATTGAACGTTTAAAGCCTGGGGTGTTTGGCAATTTACCTACTATCAATTCTGACTCACTAGAAAAGGGGGCTGATGTATCAAGGGTTTTTACCCATTCTCTGTGGGTAAATGTGATGGTACATATTGGGAAAGATTCTTATGAAACCTACATTTTTCCTATGAGTGAAAGAATCAAATGTAGCCAAAAAATCAAATATGATTTTGATATTTCCTGATTCTCTAGAGTTTATAAAATAAAGAAACAACACCTAAAACATGCTTCTAACCCCTGTATCTTTTGACCAAAGACCACAAAACTGAAAAGAGGAAGAAGAAACAATATTTTAGTGACATCCCTAAACAACAAAACTCAAGCAGAATAATGTTAGCCCAGTCTTTCTTACTGCTACCTTATATAACAAAGTTACATTGTATTGGCCCCTTCAGGAAGAAATATAAATTATTCTTTCACTCTCCTTTTCCTTTCTTTGAATGGCATTTAGTTTGTGGTTGTGCAGGTTTTTTTCCAGTGTTTATATGTTTACACTGGTGAGGGCTATTTCCCTTCGGGTGGGGTTTTATCAGTTATTATAGGTTTAAACCTAAAACCGGACAGCCTACCTATATATTATTCATCTGCCTCTTTGGAGTCAGGGTAGAAAGAGAAAAGCATTTGGAGAAAAGCAGGTCCATTGGAATTAAAATTCGATAATGTCAAATACAGCTGCCCCAGTTGCACACAGTAGCAAAATACCCAACGCGCTGGCTTGCAGTAAGCATGGCTCCATTAATTTAGCACAACACACAACTTATACTCCATAGTGCATAATGCCTTACTCATTAATGAGAGGTAATTTATTTTCCCACTCAAAGTGTCTGTTTAGTTACTTGAAAAGCCTTTAGAAGAAAAAAAAAATTGAATCACTGTTTTTTTATTCTGGTGTTCTAATTCTCCCTTAATACTTTTCTGCCACACAGTCAGTGTTTTTTATGTGAGACGTGTGGGTAAAACATAAAATTGGCCTTATGACTCTCCTAGTCATAATCACATCAAATTACAATGCCCCTGGGGGACCAACAATGTATTTCAGACAATTGTTTGCCCAGAGCATTATTTACAATTTATCTTTCTTCTCTTTGTTTTTCTCAATATAGCTACTCCTCCTAATCCACCCATAGCACCCAATACCAACAGGCAGGAGATAGCGGCCCGTCTGCGGTGGCAGAGGCTGGAATGTATCCAGCAGTAATACCGGCGACTGGTGGTCCTGGAGGAAGAAGAGGCAGAAGCTGCCTCTAAGTCTCAGCCGGGGCCCAGTATAGCTGGTCCCCCTCAGCCTCCCAGCCATCCCATCGCCGGCACTGCTGCCAGCTGATAGCAACTTCTGCCACCACCTCCCACTCTGACAACAGCAGGCCATTGGTGCGGCTCATCCTCCAACTGCTGGACCCCATAGAGAGCCGTCTCACCACGATGGAGCTGAGCCTGGACCCACTCCACACCCAAATATAGAATGCCCTCTTCTAGATCTTTTATAATTTTTGTTTTAGTGGGAGGGACTCGTTGTTGTGGGCGGAGAGGGTGGGAAGGGAGTTGGGACTGTTTTTTTTTATTCATTGGACATTTCAGATTTTTGGACATTGGTGGGTAGGTCTGCTTGTTTAAGGAGAGGGGTAGGCCAGTTGTGGGTGGAGAGGGTGGGTTTGTTTGCAAAAAAATAAAGGGGACACTTATTATATTTTATTGAAATTTATGCCTGAAGTAGTTTATTTTACTTTTATTTTGCACTGCTGCCTTTACTTTTTACGCAGCCTGTTTATGTGCTTGTAAGAGTTTACCACTTAGTTATAAAATTATACCTCTCTAACTATCTTGACCATTAGGGGGATGTTGCCAGGACCTATATTGTCTACAACAACCTATATAAACTATTACTTGCAGTAGCAGTTAGTTACTTACTTACTAACTTAACTAGTTCACTTCATTCCATAGTTGTCTTACCTGAATATAGATGAAGCAATAACAGGGAAGGCATCACAACTTCACAAGTGAGGTCCCATTTCCACCCAGGTGAGCTTCAACTGTAGGATTAATTGGAAGCATTATCCATCGCAGGCAACTAAATGGAAATAAAAACACTGAGTTGGTGGGTTATATGATATCAAAGCTTTACAAAGAATTGAGATCAGACTACTACATGATGACCGAACAAGAATTCCTGATAGTGATAAAATAGCTCAAAATAGCAATAGTAGTAACATGAGCAATGGGGAGCTACTAGTAACTTACAAAATCCTTGAATCATAAAAAATGGACTCAAAGTCTGGATTGGACAAGCTTAGGTTAGGTGTTTATGGCTACGCAACACAAGGCCTGAATAATGATGATGACGACTGATGTTCTTCATTCTATAGCTAAAATATGGATCACTTTTATGCACGGGTGGGTAAATGGGGCCAGTGTGGGCTATTGCTTAGAAGATCCTGCTTTGAGTTGGTGTTGCTTTCACCACATCCACCCCATCAAGTGCGTGATCCATTGATGGTGTAACTTAAGCCACACCTCAATAAATTACACTGCCCGGGGGAAGAGGGTTAGGGGTTTGATGAATGGATAGGAAAGGGGATTTGGGGAAAGGTTTGACAAGACAAACACTACACAAGGACAACATTCATCTGTGTATTGACCAGCACATCATCATCATTTGCCATCAATCTGTTGTGGGAGGAAACAAAGGAACGAGTATGACACAGTACAGTTAAATGCATTGCAAACAGTTCTTCTGCCCCTGAGACCAAAGTTATCAGATATCTAAATGATCTTTCTTCTAGGTTGGGAGTGAACACACCTGCCCCGTTCTCCAAATATGATTTTAAAAAGAAAAATGATACTGTATTGCAAAATTAGGTGGTGCATCTGCATTCTCCTTGGGAATGTCCATCACTCTTGGGTGCCTGTCTGGGCTGGTCTAGCAGGTAAACAGGAGTGTTGAGCTCAGTTTTTGCCTTTTGTTCATGGAGGAGACTAGAAGGCCTGCGGATTATAAAATAGAAACTGTATTTTTGAGTCCGGGAGAAGGCCAGAAGGAAGGGGAGCTTCATGAGACGTGTATCAAGAAGACTCAGAGGCAGAACAAAAAAACATAATGGGAACTCAGAGTTTCACTTTCACCACCAGTAGAACACACACACATACAAACACACGCACACACACAGACAAACACACAGCAGCAGCATTTCACAAATCGACACATCTCTCTCCATTCCACATAGGTGAGTACTCGGCCTCAGGCTCACTTTTGAAATTGATAACTTCTTGCTTCTACCTGTTGATGAGGTAGTCCCACGGTTCCCGCCCTGAGTTCTTCCATCCTCCTCCTGACTCTGAGTAACTCCGTCCCAGATCAGTCATGACCCAAGCAAGATAGACATGTAGTACACTGCTGTTGAAGAACAAGTAGAGAAACAGAATTGTAGTATTTTGCATAGGTTTTTGTTTGTTAACTATTGTGACTGTTCTAATCTCTGAAGAACCAGAAAAAAGGAGAGGACCCTGCAAGTAAATATGGCTAAGTGTGATTGATCCAACCACCGCGAGGGAAAAAATGATTGTCCATCATTCAGGCCCAAACATTGCAAATCATCTGAAGCAAGTTCCCAAATTACCATGTAACACCCTCCCTCACTGTCTGCCACCACATGCATCATCAAGTATCAGTCACAATCACTCAATAATCATATCACTCGTTGGTGCAATGGTTACCTGTTCGAATCCAAGCACGGTGGTAGGCACACTATCTCTCCTTTGATGCAAGCAACATATTGGAATTTGGCAGTCTTGTAAATCAAATGATCTCATGGGGCAGCCCTCTTAGGTGATGAAAAAACAGAAGAATCATAGGAGTGGACCGTACAGGTTAATTAATTTTCGCAAAGTAAGTTTATAAAGGCCAATCACTTCCAGGGAAAACAATATCAACCATCATTCAGACACCAAACATTGCAAATCATCTCAAGCAAGTTCCCAAATCACCTTTCAACACCCTCCCTCACTGTCTGCCACCACATGAATCATCACTCACAGAATCACTCACTCACCACTGCAATAGTTGTAGTTAGCTCTTCCAATCCCAGCATGGGTAGATTAGGTAGTCAGTATTAATCTTTGATGCAGGCAACACATTGGAATTTGGTATAGGCACTATTGTAAATCAGTGATCTTCTGGGACAGCCCTGCTAGTGCTAAGTGATGCAAAAAAGGATAGGCATGCGAGGGGGGCAGTTATTGTCTCCAATGTCATAAAGGAATTGTAGAGGCTTTTTCAATGCACACTGTTCTAACTGCAATCTGGCATTATATGGGACTAAAAAATGACAGGACAGCACTAGCTACTTTTTTTTGCAAAGATCGAAGTTCAACGAAAAACATTTAAAAAGTTCTATGGGGGCACTGGCATACTTAGCCCAGGAAGTAGAGTTTGTCCAGAATCTCCAGTTGTTCACCCAGAATTTGGCCAGCTAACACACTTGATTCTGACCAATCATCCTCCCCCTCATGTGCTGTTTCAGGAACGGTATAATTGTGTGGTATGAAATGTTGGTTCATTTTCAATCACAGTATATCTCTACACGTTTTGAGGCAAGCGACTGGTCCTTCTCACTGTAAGAACTGCACCAGCTGCACTGAACACATGCTCAGTAGACACACTGGTACAGGACATGCCAGATACTTTATTGCCAGCCTGCTGAACTCTAGTCATTATATACACGCAAAGGGGTCTGATGCAATAAGGACTACCACATAGGGAGGGACCAATGTGGCAATACAAAATATATAGAGAACCCCACATGGCCATTGATGGAAAAAAATTTAAGAAACATAACATATACATTAATCTAGTGTGTTTGAGTATTTGTCTCATTTCTCATTTCATAAACTTATTTTCACATCTGTTTTCTAGTTTTTGATGACAAGCTCATCTTTTTGGTACAGACAACACAGATATATACAACAATTAAAACAGATAAAATCAATCAAACAGTACACAAGAAAATTTTGAAAAGGTTTAAAGATCCAGCAATTATTGATATCTGTGAGTTATAGACATAAAGTCCAAATAAACTCACTACAGTCAATGTATTACCCCTATTATCACATGGGGATTAAAGGGCCATTCCTGTAATCACTTCTCTACTAGACAAACCACATTCTTTTTCTTCTTGTCTAATTCGACTTATTCAGGTCTCATAACCAAAATAATTGGTTGCAAGCAGAGAAGGTTCTCCTTTCTCTTCCCCAATAAAATTCCATTGGCGCATCTTCCCATTCCAATACAGCAATGTGTTTTGATCCACGTAGACCTCTTTTGGATCATCCAGATACTCCCGGAACATCCTGTGGATGGTCATTGGTGCTACCACTTGCTCAACCTCTTTTGCCATCGCCTCTGCACTGGAATTAAGCATTGCCGAGTGAAAGGTTGGGTCCGGTCCTTCTGCTGCTGATGTTGCCGGTGTTCTGGTTGATGGTGTTTGATGTGTGAGACAAGGCTGCTCTCTCTGTAGGTTGAAGGTGGCACCCCGGAGCTACATTCTTCTTCCAGTTTTCTGGCATGCTCAACAATCCACCTCTTGTATTTTGAAACATACCCTTCAGAATTTGTATTGTGGATCAAGTAGTGTGGCACAGATGCACTGTTCGGACGAGAAGATGTCATTTTGCAGCCTTCCATTACAAGCCAAGCGAAAGAGTAAGCTCTCATCCAAGGCATGCACTTCTGTGTTTTCATTCCCACCTGCAGGGGTCAACCTTTCAGACAGCTTCTTTATCTGGTCCTGTAGCAGGTGCAACAATGGGATGGTTTGGCCCATCCTTGCTAACTTCCTGTGTGAAAGGGGAGAAGCATCTGTGTCCGACATTTGGCTAGGCCCATTTGTCCGCATCCATGGTCATACTTCTTCTTCAGAGTTTTAGATAGCGTGAACTTGACCCGAAGGTATCGGGTATCAGAGCTTTTTACATGAGCACCAGTTGAGTTACAGAAGGACACATTCATTTTTGTTAGGCACAGGCAGATTAAGTGATTTGCCCAGAATCACAGGAAGTTGAGCGTTGTTGCTGATTTTGTAATTTAATTCAATGCCATCAATGGCCTAAATGATGTTTCAATTCAACAGACACCACAGAAACAGTTGTTTCATGAACCCATGACTAGTACTGGGCCTACTGGCTGGAAGGCCCATTGGCAGACAAGGTCACATACTGAATTAAATGAATATTTCAACTTTATTAAAAAAAATGAAGAAAATGTACTAAACTGTGCAACATTTTTCCTTTACAAAACAAGAAAAGTTACATGCAAAAAAATAACTAGGCCCCTAGTGAAACTGCAGGCCACCCATCACAATAAATTTGAAAAATCAAATAAAAGTACAAATACATCCGGGTGCATGCCCCCAATCAAACAAACAATACCCTTATACAACAGTTTTTTAACTTACTTGTGAAATCTCAAATACAAAGTCCTTAAATCCGATGGTATATATGCAGCAGACAAGGAGAACAGTCCTTCCTGCTCCAAATCCCAAAGACAAGTCACCAGGAGATGGACAATGCACTGTGAGGAGCCTGCTGGACAGGAATAGGAAGTTGGAGTCTCTGGGGCACTTCCTCCCTGTTGGAAAAAAAAGTTTAAAAAAAAGGCTTCTCTCACAAAAAAAATCTCCAATGGCCCATTGGAGAAGAAAATCCACCCGAAAAGTCTCTCAGCTGCATCTCAAGCACAAAAGCTGCTCGAGCGGTGCGTTCGCGATCGGCACCACATTGGTGCCGGCGGGGTCGGAAGTCATGCAAGCGAGTGCAAAGAATCACACGAGCTTGCTAGAGGCCGAGTTTATGGCGGCACTCGCGAGCAAGCACCAAAACAAATCTTGAGCACGTGAACTTCAAAAAAGAAAATCTGCTTCGCGCCTAGGAAGGCGGAATTCAGAACCTCCGTGCTCCTCCGCGGAGTGCCCGATTTCCTTAAACACTGCAAGCAGAGGGGAGTTTTATGCCCGGGCCTAATCTAAATAGACTGGGCGGACCGCCAAGGCAGACGGCAGGAAGATCGCCAAAAAAGCAACAGTCGGATCACTCCCACCAAGATCTAAATCAAGCCCTGAGCCCTGTTGAACCCCAGTTGTCAATGGATGAAAAGTGGATTTAAAAGGACCCATGCATACCGATTGGGAATGATTTCTGAGGTAGTTTGAGATCCAGGCAAGGATTGTTCCTCTCACACTAAACTCCCTCAGTTGGTTAAACAGCAGCCTATGGGAGATAGTGTTGAAGGCAGAAAATAGATCAAGAAGTACCAGTGTGGCTTGTTTACCGAGAAACCACCAGCATACAGAGATCATCTAGGACAGAGATTATGGCAAGCTATGTGCTGTATGACAGCTGGAGGCATGATTGGTTATGGTGAAGTAGATCATTTTCTATCAAGTATTTGGACATTTGGGTGATTCCACTCATAGGGTCCCTCCTTCCTAAACATGTCTGTAATAGTAGCCTGGATTTTCTTCTCGTCTGGGGCCACTGACACAAGCATCTTTCGAGAAGTAGGTGGTGGTGGTAGACTCAATGTGTGTTGTGATTGGGCAGCCACTGTATGCCGTGGTGTTTCCATCTCACTCTGAGTCTTCTTGGGCAATTTTTGATTAATTTGATAGGTGAAAGCAAGAAGAGAAATCGTTCTATTGTTCCCAGGAATCATGAGATCAGACAGAATTGTTTTGAGCAGTGGGGGTGATAAGTGCTTGTTTTAAGGGCATTGGAACAGAGGCAAATGATAGGTAGTGATTACAAAGGGAGAGAAATAAATCATCTACCAAGGGAGAAAATATTTTTAGAACAAGAGGAGAACAAGGCTCGAGGAGAGAACCAGAGGTAAAAGAACGGTATAGTTTGCTGGAGATCTGACATGGTCGTGGGGCAAAGCGGCTCAAGGAACATGGGGAGACCACCAAATTGGTAAGGACCACAGATGACTGAATCACTGACATAACCTCAACAGACATAATATCGACCTACATTTTTATCGACACAAAAATATCGACGACACTAATATCGATACCCTATACTTAATTTTAAAAATACACTAATATCGAACCCAAAATATCGTAAAACAATATTATCGATCACAGTAATATCGAACACATAAATATTGTTATCTAAAAATATCGAATATCCTTTAAAAATATACAACATGACCAAAATATCGATCACAATAATATAGACAGCATTATTATCGTTTTTTAAAAATATCGACAAGTAAAAAATAGATAAAACACACAAAATTGAACACCATAAATATAATAAATTAAATAAACATACATTGCATATAAAATAAAATAAAAAACATATTTTTAGAACACAGTAAAACATATCTTAAAACATTAAATAATAAATACACTATTAATAACCATTTTAATGTTATATTTACATTAACTACAAAGATTATTTAACATCACATATAATATAATACACATTTAAATAATTCAACATGTGAAAAGAAAAAAAAAAGTAACTGACTCTTAATTAGCGTTTTCCATGTCTGGAAAACAACTACCAAAACAATTAAAACAATAAAAATCAACTAATAAAAATACACAATGTTAAAATAAGCCAATAAGGTTAAGCAAACAATTAAATAAACACTATATAAGGAAGGAAAACTTAGGAGGTCATTATGATGACGGGCGGACAAAGTCCGCCCGCCACCGTAGCGGTGAATGGGACCGTCCGCCATAGGAGTGGCGGTCCCGCCGCGAGTATTAGGATGCCACCGCCACGGTGGCGGTGGTATCCCCCATTCCCAACATTGTGGCAGGCGGTGTTCAGAGCACCACCCGTTACAATGCTGGGAATGCACGTCGTGCATTGGCATGCACAAGGTGACAGCCACCGCGCGGTGCCTGCCACCTTGCCCATGCCAATGCAGGGGGGTACCTATGTACCCCCATCTGCACCCCCCACACCCCCAACATCCTGGGGGCCCGCTACGGCCCCCAACTGCGAAGACCGTATGCCTTTCCATGGCGGCGTTACCGCCATGGAAATGCAGCTCTCCACCAGCATCCTAATATGGATGGCGGTGTCTTGCAGACATCGCCACCATATTATTGCCTTTTTCCGCCCGGTCCCCTGTTGGACCGGCGGAAAACCGGCGGACGGTCTTTCCGTCCGCCGGGCTCCCTCCCGCCATCGTAATGTGGTGGGGGGGAAATGGCATGCGGGCGGAGGGGAATGGCGGGCGGATCGCCACCGCCATACGGGCGGTGGCGATCCGCCAGTCATCGTAATGACCCCCTAAGTCTTATTTAACATCTTAAACCAAAAACAATAAGGAAGCCGAAACTGCCGGATTTCTACCAGAAGCAAGGACTTCATCAAAGAAAAAGCTATTGCATCCTTCAAAAAGTAAGTAAATTACCATCTATAAAATAACAATAATGCTAATCTTGAAAAACAGCTATTTATCTTACTCAAATAATTAATATATATCTTTTTAAAATTTTTGTCTCCTCTACAGATTTTTCTCAAAGCATCAAAAAAATACAGACCAGCTCCTAAAACCATCTAACAAGTAATGTAAGTATTTTGCAAAATGCCTTTTCAAAATCATTTAAAACGCCCAACCAAACCCCAACTCCATCCCAAACACCCACCCGAGCCCATGAACAAATGTAACAAAATAAGTAAAAATGTGTTTTACTCTTCCAACAGAAAAATAAACAACTTAACAGGATTCAACAAACAAAGAAAGAACATCTCCATAGAAAAGCAGCTGAAAACCAACATTGTAAGTATATCAATAACAATGTGTATTTATTAAGAAATAAACATGTATAATATTCATCTGAATAATTTTGATATACATTTGTTGTAGAACTTAACACATCACAATGACAGAAGGCGCCCAATTTATAACATCCCAAAAGGAATTTTTTTCTTTGTTACATGGGGTATGTCTATACCCAGGAAAAGCAAATTGGACTAAAAGTCAATTGGAAATGCAGCAAGTACTATTCAAATAAGTGTTATGGTCGAGCAACAACTAGAGAAACAACTGTTTTGTATACAAGGGAGCATATCCACCCTCCAATTGTTACTGAAATAGATGTTAGAAATGCCCTTGATGACATTAGAAAAGCTAGCACTAGCTCACAAAAACCTAGCAGTCAAATACTTAAAGAAATGCTGCCTAAAATACCCAAACATGCTACTGGGCAAATGCCCTCTATTTCTTCATTAAAAAGAACTAAAGCTCGCACAAAAAAAGCCACAACAACTACCACACCTACTCCCAAAACATTTGAAGAGGTGGTAATTCCCCCAGAACTATCTATAACTCATAATGAAGAACCCTTTGTTCTCTATGACAACAAATGCAAAGACAAAAGAATAATAATGTTTGCTACTGCAAACAATTTGATAAAACTTCAACAATCAGAAACATGAATGTTGGACGGGACTTTTAAAATCTGTCCCAAACCATTCTATCAACTATACACTGTCCATGCCCAATACCAGAATACCAACATCCCCTTTATCTATGCCTTGCTACCCAATAAACAAAACTCCACATATATGGAAGTACTAACTAAAATTAAACAAGAAACAAATAAATATTTTCCACAGAAAATAATTATAGATTTTGAGCAGGCCATGATAACTGCAATTCTAAAATGCTACCCACACACATCAATTCAGGGATGTTACTATCATTTCAATCAGTGTCTATGGAGACACCTATAGAAATCAACACTAAGGGGGTCATTACGATGGCATAACAATCACCACCGCCGAGCCGGCGGTGGCGACCGTTATGCCATCGTAACGAGTAATACCCCCGCCATATTATAATGGCAGGAGGTATCGCTGCGGACGCAAAGTGCGTCCGCCGCTTTTCCGCCGGTCGGCAATCGTTCCGATTGCCGGGCGGGTGGACTTGGACCACTAATATGGTGGCGGTGCCTAGCAGGCACCGCCATCCATAATAGGATGTGTGCGGTGTAAGGCCTTTCCATGGCGGCGATGCCGCCATGGAAAGGCTGGCGGGGATTTGCTTTGGGGGCCCGTTGCAGGCCCCCGTGGGGGAGAGGGGTGGGGGGTGCACTTGGTCCATTTCCATGCACAAGGTGGCAGGCACCGCGCGGTGCCTGCCACGTTGTGCATGGAAAGCACAACATGGCAATTTGACATTGCGGCGGGTGCTGCTGTAAGCAGCACCCGCCGCAATGTTAAACTGCGGAATGTGACAGCCAGGGTGGCGGTCGCATCCTAATCAGGGGTGCGGGACCACCGCCTGGCAGGCGGCCGGTCTCGTTCCCGCTAGGATGGCGGGCAGACCCAGGTCCGCCCGCCATCCTAATAGGCCCCTAAGTGTTGAATATGCGAGAAACAGTTCATTCGCATACCAAATAAAAAAGCTTATTGCACTGGCCTACGTCCCAGTTACTGACGTGGCCGAACATTACAACCTTTTAATAGAAAGTTCTTACTACCAGCAACACGAACAAAAATTAAGTCCCCTCCTAGACTATTTTGAAGATACCTGGGTGGGAAGACTCCATAGATCAGGACATAGAAGACAACCAAAATACCAGATACCATGGTGGAATGTCTACCTTAGCACACTAAACCAAGAGGCAAAAACAAACAATGCTGTTGAAGGTTGGCATAATGCCTTCCAAGCATCAACAGGATGAGGTACACCTACTCTACACAAACTCCTACTCTCCCTACAAAAAGAACAAAGCTACCAACAGCTAAGAATAGTGCAATCTGTTACACAAATTAGGCCTAAACTATCCAAACAAACTAAACAAATGTTTGAATACCTACAACAACAAGTCAGACTATACCCTACAACAAAAGGCCTAGAATACTTAGCAATAATTGCAAAAAGCCTTCTCTAAACTGTCAAAACAGTGTAAAATGTATAATACTTTTCTATTTAAAATATAAAAATGCATACTAAATAATTTTATTTTTTCACAATACTAATTAATTTGTCTAATATATTTTTATTAATAACTAAAAATATATATAGACGCATTAATTAGATATTTGAAAAAAAAACAACAATATTAAATTTCATTGCATTTCCCTCCCACAATAAATAATTTAAATAACTTACCATTTCCGTAGCTGTAGACAGAAAATTCCACATCTTGCAAAACAATCCAGGTAGATCATAATCCAAATAGAATAAAAAGTTTCCCCCCCAAAAATTAAAAAATACAACTGTTTCAAAAAGTAATCCTCGGTCCATAAATCCACAATCCGTCAACCATAAAAATCCCGAAAAACTGTTTAAAAAAAAGAAACGCTCCATGAAAACCCGAAAAATTAAGAAAGTGTAAAATAACCATTAGTTACTAAAGCTAATGTACACTTCCTTAATTTAAAAAAAACGCAATCTTCCGGTAACGGCAACTTTTGTCGAACAAAACCTGTAAAAAAACACAAACGTTCCCACCCACACAAATATACACATATTACACTATATAACAGTATTACAAACATTACACACACAATAATAACACATATTGTACCATACTTTTACATTTCTAAACTAGTCCTCAAAACCTAACCATACATAAATCGTCAAAACCTAACGTACACATAAAAAACGCCAAAACTCCACAAACCTAACTCTAGACACACTAACTGCAACCTAACTACCTTCAAATGTAATTAAAAATGTAGTTTAAATAAATAAAATTAATCTTACCTTCCTCGACGCGAAGCAGCTCCCGACCGCGACCTTCTCCCCTTCGAAATAACCCAAAACAACAGCGACCGGTTACAAAATACAAGGCCCAAAACAAATATGGCAGCTTTAAACATAGAAAATAAATGCAATTTATTTAAAAAAAGGTTATAACATTATCTCAAAATTAATTACATGTTTAATTAAAATACTACAATTGTTATATTATTTGTTTAAATATATTATAAATTTTTTGGTATTGTAAAAGTATAATAATAAATATTATTAAACAAATAATATTTAATATTATAATTCCATATATTTAAATATGACACAGCATGTATTTAAAAATTGTTATATTTTTTATATTAAAAACTGTTTATTTTATAAAACAAATGTATACAAATTAAACAATGTAATAATTATTAATATTAATATTTCATATATTAATATTAATTAAAACGTATTATTTCTTTAAAAAATGTAACTAAATGTATATATAAAAATTGTATTATAAAATTGTTAAAACTGTTATATTTGTAAAATGTTACGAATATATGTAATATATTAAAAAATGTTAACAATACCAAACTAAAATTAACAACTGTTATAAATAAATATATTATTTTTCAAATGTATATTAAAATATGTAAACTACATTGTCTGATATTACAAAATTTACACAACTGTTTAAATAAAAAGTACAAATGTTATAAAATGTTTTTTCAGTAATTATTACATGTAAAAATTTACATATGTACAAACTATGGGGCTCATTACGATAGCGGGCGGAGGCACATCCGCGGTGCTGGCGGTGGCGGAAAATGTCATTTTCTGCACTCCAGCAGCGGTCCTCGCGCCCGCCATATTACAATGGGCAAAAATAGCCCATTTTCCGTCCGCTGCGGAGTGACGTGAACCGCCAGAAATTTGCGCCCGGCACCGCGGCGGAGCGAGCCAATAGAGACCCACCGACCGCCGTGTGGAATGACGTCCCGTCCGCTGTACAAATCACGATGCCGCAAAGAGCCCATCACACCGCAGCAGAGAATCCACCCACCCAGAGACGGCGGACGCACAACAGCGGAGCGCGAAACCAGACTCCCGGTCCCCTCCACCCAGTCCTGACTGCAATGGATCCAGCTCTTCAAGCCTTTCCGGTGCTGTACCTCATCCACTACCAGCAAGTAATGCACCATCATGTACAACGCCACAGGTAGGCAAAAACACAACTCCGCACACAACCACAACACACAACTCCTGTGCTGACATACGGTTCCTGTCCACATCAGACACTCTGGTGGGGACAGGAACATATCCCCCAGTGTACCCACACATGTCCAACCTGAAAGAAACTCACCCCTCCGCATCCTGGTCACCCATCAACCGCAAAATCACTGCATTGTCCCGGTCACGTCACCGCAGCGGTGAAGACGCAGGAAAACCTGCGCACAATGTAGTAGGCAGGGCCGGCGCCAGGCATGGGCAGTCCGCAAAGATTTACAGGGCTCCACCTTCACTCTTCCCACACTACGCTTACCACACCCATTTGTCAACATGCTGTGTGCTCCTCCCGTGCCCCTCCTGGAAAATTAATCTGCCAGGTGTAGCAAGACCTTGCACCTCACACACAAAAGGACAAGGGAGCCTGACTTGGAAGGTGGGGTTGAAGAGGAACACCCTGCACAGAAGCTCAGGGGCTGGACAACACTCCTCCTCACACCTACCACCCACTCATGTGAAGCAAACTGAGCATGATTACAAAATGAAGACTCACACTGCCTATGAACATCCACTGAACTGTTCACACTGCCTGTCAAGTCACACACAAACACCCAACACTGACACCCAGCCACATACTCATACCATAGGTCAGCAGCAATGGAGGACAAGAAATGGCCCAGCCAAAAGGGAAGTGTACAGTGCTGGAATGCCATGGAGCAAGCCACATAGCATCTGTACATCACATGCAAGAGAAGGAACATATCACACCACCCTTAGGCCATCAAATCAGACATGGGTGGCACAGTGAGTGAAATTAAACCAAAGTGACCTCTGTGCAACAACTCAGGGAGACATCAAGGCAAGCCATGCAGAGGCACAGGAATGATAGGAAATGTCTGATGTCATACAGTGACCAGCCACACATCTGTGTCAACTTACTTGACATGTGTATGTCATCAGCACAACACACATGGCTCATTGTCACACTCCCTGACTGTCAAACACAAGTAGGACGTTCACATATGCCCCTCACCTACCCACCTCACACCTGCAACACTCCACACCTGTGAGAAACACACATAATGGTGCAAATAAGGTCCTGTGAGTTCACTGACAACCAATCACACACCCTGTGCTGCATCCACAAACATCACACTCACACTCAGGAATGCCTGAACCAATGGTGACACAAAAACAACAGGCAAACACAAAGCTCACAAACAACATCCACAGAAGTCCAACAAGCCCAGACATGTGCAGCCAAACAGTGGAAAGGCAATGTGTCCCTAGACAGAACAGGAGTACACAACATTGCCACTCAGGGCCAATGCACAGACACCATACCCAACACAAACGAGAATTGCATGATCAAAAAACACTCATGAACACCAACAGGGATCAATGGGACAATCAGCTAACACAGACAGAGACACCACACCAGTCATCAAGTGAATATGGTGTCATAGTGTACCACAAGCATGCACATGCACAATCCTGACAAGTGACAGGCCCAAAATAGGAGGACAAACCACTAGTGTGCACTCAAAACAAGCTCATGAACAAGAATCCACCTTGCTGCATGTGACAGACACACAAGTAATGCACACTACACTTGCAACACACATCTGAATGTATCACACAGCAACAACTACTCACACACAATGTCATGCAAATAGAACATCACACACACATAGCATCTGTCAGTAGAAAGAGCCAACAGAGGCCAAACACTGCATACATCCACAACAAAAACCCAACAGATGCACAGACCAATGCATCACATTGCAAACCCAGCTGGACATCAGGGGGATGCACACCAGGCAAGTACAAGGCAACATACACTGACAGCGCTGCATGCACACCAAGCAGTGTGTGCACACCAACCAAACCAGTAGCACACATGTCTGAGTGCCACACCATGAACTCCCACAACACAAATCATCACAGCACAAACATAACATCACACTTTGGAAGGGTAGCAGAACCTCAGCAAACACACATACAGCTTACCCATCAACCACAGATGCACAACTCAGGGAAACCCAGATGCAAACAACATGACTAGAGGACTGTGCTGCTCAAACATATGCACTGCACAGGAGCAACCATGACAGCAAACCAGTAGAAGAAAATGGCACATAACTAATTTGGAAACTGTCCTGAGTGTCACATTGGTCCTGTACAAAGTTCAGCCTCACACAGCATAGTGTCACACTATGAAGTGGTAGGCAGGCTCACACATTGGCAAGCCATGGGGTGGAAGACATGAGATTGAAGTGGTGTGTACGTCAGTAGTGGACAGGTGAGGAGTGCACAGAACACAAACACATAGAGGAGTTACTCACAATGTGTAGGTATCAGAAGCACATATAGGGATGGCATGACTCCACATACCACATACCATTCTGGAGCCAAAAATGGGTCAAGTGACAGCAATGCATGAGAAAACTCACAAATAATGTCAGTGTGGCTGAGCAGGTCTGCACAGTGAGCACAAACAGCAACAAGACACATGGCTGATCAAAAAAACCCAACACAGACTTGTCAGTCACACACTCTGCATACTCACAACTGACAGCAACAACAAGTAGGTGTCCCCCAGAAGTGCAAGGACACACCAACACACTGCACAGTGCACAACCTACAACTCCAACATGTGCACACAATCTGAAACACATGGCAGACAATTGAAACAAACAGACACTCATTACCTGGATCACACATGTGTGCAGTTGGCATTGCAGGGGCACACACACATCAACACTACTGACAATGACAGCCCATTCACACTGTATGACCACTCAAGTTCACATATCCAAATGTACCCATGTGACTAGGAAGACAGGCCTACACAAGATGACCACACAACAACACTGCTGTACACACATCAAGAAAGATCACACAGATATGATGGACCCTGGCCACCCCGCAAGTAATCCTGTGGATAGAATTCACCTCTGTTGTGGTATTGCAGCATAACATGACATGTGTACGATTTAGCAAACATGACCATAGAATGATTAGGATAACAGTAGATCATCACAAACACCCATCATTGCACCCTCAAGCCTCAGAGTCAACAAGAACAAAAGTGCCTGTCACCTCTGGCAAACTCTGAAAAAGTAAAACAAGCAATTGGCAATGTTAAAGTGGCATACAGAGCATGTGTCACATGCAACCATACCCGTACAGAACACACTTCATATAGCAAGGACACTGACAAAGCAGACAACAGGAGTAACTGTCTTTATTACATATTACCCAGATAGGCATCAAAAGTAGAAAACAGCCAGGCCATTGGCCAGTCCATAGTTCAAAGTATGTACATGTGTGCATGAGAACCTGCACAGGGAATGGGCATCCAAAGTGACAAACAGCACCACAGCTCGGGGGATACAAATGGGCAGTCCAGGCACCGATGTGGGCGAGATGGGTTTAGGAGGGGGACTTTGCCTCAGACTTGGCTGTCAGTTGAACTGGGAGGTGGCTGATTGTCGGCGCCAGTTGGAGGACTGGACCTGGGAGAGAGAGGACCAGCTAAGGTAGAGGCATCAGTGGCTTTGTGAGCCGGAGGGCTGCTTGGACCGGGTGGCATGGTGGCACGGGGAGGCGAAGACATGCTGCTGTGAGACACAGTGTGTGAGGGAGAATGTGGAGGGCTGCCTTTCCACTTCTTGGGGATTCGATAGGTAATAATTGTCTTGGTAGGAGTGGAAAGTGGGGCAGGCACAACAGCCTCACTCTCCACCAAAGGTGCATCAGGTGCAGGTGGCTCTCCCTGTGGGGATTTGCTGGATCTGGTGTTACGCTTGGGCTGGCCTTGCCTTTTCCCCTCCATCTCCTGTTGGCCAGGTGAACCCCCCACATTGCTCTCCTGTCCCAGCTTCACAGGGGTGTGGGTGGGAGTTGAGGTTGTGGGTGAATCTGCCTTAGAGAGCTGTTTGTGCGGACTCTTTGCAGGCACCAGCTTCACAGCAGGCAGGGCAACTGTGTTTTTGTCTTTGGGAGTAGGTTTGGGGACGGGAGTGTCCTTGGATGGGGCTGATTTGGATGCATGTGAGCCTGAGGCCTGCTTCTTGGCCTGATGCCCCTGAGTGTCACCTGAAGGGCTTTTGCCTTTGCGCTCCTGTGTGCCTGTTTTTTGTTTTAGGGATGGTGTCTGTGCTCTGGGCCGCTTGGAGTGCTTCTGTTGTGTGCTGCGTGTTGAGTACTTGGAGCCTGAGGGCTGTGGTGTGTGGTCACTCTCGTCAGATGTTGCCACTGGCAGGGTGGTTGCCGAAGGGACTGTAGCTGGACTCTGAGCCTGTTGTAGTATCGGCGGGATACATTCTAGTGTTCCACTTCCGTTATGATGCACACCTTACACCCACCCACCACCGGCGTCACCAGTGAGGTGACCCGGTCAATAAAAGGGGCCGGGCGCACGGGCCCTGGGCCAGTTACTGCACCAGTACCATGTGTCTGTGTCCCTCATTAATTTAGATGTGGGCCTGAGGCCCCTAACTTTACAATGGCGACGAGTGGGTCTTATCCCACGTGTGCGGTGGCGACCGCTTACCGGGTCCTGGTGGGGGAAGTGTAACCTGACCCTAGAGGACCGGCGGCGACCACAGCCCTGAGGTAACGAGGAAGTGTTTGGGTGCTCACCCCACACCCGGCGTGCTTGCATGAATGCAAGTAGGGGCATCAATAAAAAAAATAATAATAATAAGTGCCAGGAGAAGGAGCAGCACGAGGAGGCAGCAAGGCATGCACCTAAGGCACTGTGTGAGGAGTGCGCAGAAAGCGTCAGGAGTACGTGAATGCTCTGAATACCGGGACAAGCAAATCCAGAAGGAGAGCAAGAAGATGCGCAGGAGGTAGAGCACGAGCAGCAAGCTCATGGTGTCAAGAGAACCCTGAAGAGCATCTAAAGTGAAAGGCAGCGCAGGAATAGGAGCTGCAGAACCCACCGACAGCGAGAAGGGTATCTGCGAGAAGGGAACCCTGAACATAGCTAAGACTGAAGGTGCAGCGGTACCTGGTGGCCACAGGTTGTCGCTGCAGCAGCAGGAAAAGGTCAGGAGCACCATCAGAAAAACAAGGGCGGTTCAGGAACCCACCACCAAGCAAGTGCGCAGCAGCACGGAAACAACAGCTACAGCTCCAGGAGGGAAAGACTGACGAGAATGCGCAGCAAGCGTGAGCAGTGAAACAAACGAAGAGCGCAGTAGGATGCGCGCAAGGAAGCGGACCGGCCCGACGGTCGCAAGGGTAAAGCCGACCTGTCAGACGGTCGCACAGAGAAAGGCGACCTGCCAGACGGTCGCGTAGAAGAAGCCGGCCGGCCAGTCGGTCGCAAAGGAGAAGCAAACCCACCAGAGGATTGCGAAGGAGGCGACCTCCCTGAGGTCGAAGAGGTAGTCGGGCAGACTACCAGAAGCAAGGATACCCCAAAGAGGGCAGAAGAGCGCCAAGTCCGAGGTGCGCGACAAACGCACCCAGATGGTCGACTGCATGGGCAGACGCCCAGAAGAGCAAGACCCCTCAAAGAGAAGGAGGCATGCTGAAGGCATCAAGGGGAACCGCAGCGATATCCCCGAAGAAAGGATGGTGCCGACAAAAGGTACCACAGGAGATGAGAGACCATTTTGACGACGACGCGACCGGCGAAGTGTCCATGTGGCGTCAACATGAGACACGTGGGAAGAAGCTACCGCCAAGTGAGGTCCTGATCGGATAGAGGAGAAGAGGGTGACAGGATGTCACCCTGCAAAGGAGTAAGGAACAGTGGCACAGCGTCACAGGGCAGACAACCACCACAGGCGTGCAGAAGAAGAAGGAGCAAAGTGACAGGGCAGAGGACTCATATCATCACAAGAGGAGCACACCCCGAGACACCCGACAGCCACCAGCCGGACCGACGTCCCAGGAGACAGCCCACGGAGAAGAACCAACTGTAAGACGCAGCTAGCGTGAACTGAGTCTCTCTTCAACGCTTCCCTGCGCGACCGTCCAGTCCCAAGCATCGGCAGTCTAAGTCAGACGGCATCCATGTTTTCTCACCGCAGGTGCCACGGGTGAGGGACAACCTAAGCAAGATAACGGCAAGCTGCGAAGCCCCTCAGGTCCTCCTCGCTACAAAAGATCACCCTAGACAACAGATCGCCGCCTGCTGCCCAAGCGAAGAACAATTACCATTTTATCAACACCATCAAGGAGCATCGCACCACCTAAGTGAATCCACACACTCCAGACAACCGGAGTTCAAGGAGGCTAGTCACCCAGGAACCGTCTGTGTGCCTCCATCAGCCTGCAGCATACTGAAGTAGAGCACAACCGGCCATTAGAATATCCACCCCTTGGGATAACACAAGACCAGGCCTTGGCCCTGTTGGGAGTTCTGAAGCGACCCCTACGCGCGGCCTACCCGAAGGCCAGCACAGCCCACGCGGTCATGTGGAAATCAAGGGGCCTCGGCGGAGTTCCAATGAAATGGGAGTCCGAATGGGAGAGATGTGTCGGCAGCAGCTCCTCGACAGGCACAGGACGCACGGAGGTCACAGCCGAGACTGGTTGCCCAACGACCCTGAGAGGAAGACACGGAACCTGATTCCTGACGGCAAGAACACTGAGACGGAGACACCACCCTAGGCGGCTACATGAGCGACTAGGCTGTGAGTCCTGTTGGCAGTTCCGAAGCGACGCCTTAGCGCGGCTCACACGAAGCCCGCACGGTCCACACGGTCCCATGGCCGCCCAGCAGGGAAGCCCACCCAGAGGCTCCGGTGAGAGAGGAGCCCAAGTGAGAGAGGCAAGTCGGAAGTAGCTCGGCCGTCAAGATACAGGTACAACATCAAGCACGCTGCCTCCAGGCCAAGGGCCTCACACCAAGAGACATTTCAGAGTGGATCTCATCACAGCTCCCAGTACCCCGAGGCGGGACTGTTGTACATAGACTTTGACACTGCTAGACCAGGCCGGTCTCAAGCGCATTGCCAAGGCGGACTAAAACATCACGAACATGGTGGTCCAAGATTCCGACACTGCCTGGCTGACGGCCTGAAGAAAATACCATTTGTGATATGTATTGTTTATCTGTCTTTCTTTTACAGGTTGGACTTTGTTTATTTCCTTTCATTAAACGTTGGGAGGGATGTAGTATCGGCGGGATACATTCTAGTGTTCCACTTCCGTTGTGATGCACACCTTACACCCACCCACCACCGGCGTCACCAGTGAGGTGACCCGGTCAATAAAAGGGGCCGGGCGCACGGGCCCTGGGCCAGTTACTGCACCAGTACCATGTGTCTGTGTCCCTCATTAATTTAGATGTGGGCCTGAGGCCCCTAACTTTACACCTGTGACAGCTGAATGGCTGCCGTCACTGTGGAGGACAAAGACTGGACAGTTCTGTGTAGCCCACCCACGTCAGAATGAATGCCCTCCATGAAGTCAACTACCTGTGCCAACTTCTTGTCATGATCCTGGAAGGCATTCAGGAGAGTAGTCTGACCCACACACAGCTGGCGCAAAAGGTCCACCGCCTCAACACTGAGGGCAGCAGGGGAGACAGGGGCAGGGGCAGCGGTGCCTGGGGGGAAGGACACTCTACCCTTCTTACTGCTACGGGCACGGGCAGCACTAGTGGTAGTAGCCGGGAGGGTGGGCACTGGACGGTGTGTGGTGGAAGAAGAGGCACATTTCCCACTCCCTGTGCCTGACAACATCGAGGAGTCACCGCTGGAGTCAGATGATGTTGAGGTTGGTGTTTCTGGGCGTGATTCTTCCAGTGGCACTCCTGCCCCCCTCCCAGGCGCTCGTCACATCAGTGTCAGTGTGCTCATGTGTAGCAGTCGTGCCAAATGCCTCACCACTGGTGTCCGTCCCCTGTCCTTCTGTGCCCTCGGTAGATGCTGCAAAAGACAGAGACGTAGGTTCAGTATAGTGCCATACTCACAAACATCATATGCAAGCAAAGCACAAAACTAGAATATGATACCCCCATGTTGCACACCACCCTGTGCAGTCTGCATGTGCAACCTTAATGCAAAACTCAGAAGATGCATGGAAACATGCATAGTTGGCATTAATGACCCAGGTGACGTTCACACAGCCAAATAGCTGGCCTCTGCCTCCTGGTAACCTGACATACTGATTTCTGTAAGCATACCTACGTGCCTGTAGGTGAGATAGATGTGCATCTCAACATGTTGTCACAGTCACATACGGAGTCACTTTAAGGGGACAACACAGATACTGACTCCAGAATGTCCTCATACTATGGCGATGAGCTACTGATGTCCACCATGTTGTGCTTTGAAGCACAACGACCGTTGCACATTGGTGTCAGATGTGTAGTTCTCACAATTTCCAAGTCAGGCACTGCACACATTGACGAAAGCACACTAAGATGAGGCACACTGCTGTTCACTTCCCGGTGATGTCTATGACACCCATAATGCAGCAGATGTCATAAGGCCACATCTCATCTTGCACTGCCAAGGGCCATTATATTAAACACATGAGAAAGTACATGTAGCAAAAATCCATGACAGCTGCACTCAACACAGAGGCCACTTACAAGCCATTGCATCACACTAGAAACATCACAGAGCTCCGCACTGGCTCAGGGTTGGGATACATGCAGTCACTCACACCCAAAGTCACCCTTCGCAGAATACTCACCCCCAACTTGCTGCTGATGGGCCCTCAAACGTCCATCCAGCTCTGGCTGTGTCACTGCCAAGATGCGGGCCATTAGTGGTGTCATGCTCCTGCGCGCCAACCTTCCAGTCCGAGGGAGCAGCCCCAGCGTCATCTCTGCCACGTTTTTGCTCAGCCGGCAGATGTCATCCCACCTCTTGGGACAGTGTGTGTGCCATCGGTTGGAGACACCCAAAGCCCGCACCTTGCGTGCAATGGCCCTCCATAAGGCCTTACGCTGGCGGACTTTAAGCTGCAGGCATGGGAGACAAGAAGCGGAAGTTTCAGTGTCACTGGGTTATGTACCACTGTGTCTCAGTACAGGATCATGCACAAACTTAGCAGAGCTATATAGATATGTTTGGCATAGGCCATACAGCATGACACGTAGTACATCAGCATTAGATAATCGCATAGAAATGCATTCAGGTATGAGGATGGACACAGTACCTGGCCATCTCATACACATGCAGAATGCCAGCACAGAAAGCAATGTGAAGAAGGCCCTCATCTGCGATGCAGTATGTGAGGGAGCAAGACATACATTACATTTAAAATGATGTGTCGGGGCAGACTCACTGTGACCAACACTACACAGCCCTCAATGTCCTTGGCCTGTGAATGGCTCACTGTGTCATGGAGGTCACATTTAGGGACATGATCTTACATTCTCACACCCTTCTCACAAGGTCAGTCTTGTGCAATCCACAGGCCTAAGATAGAACATTGATGAATAGGGTGGCAGACAACACATATGTCTCACTCTGTCCATTTACTGATGTGTCCTGGTCAAATTGGGCAGTATCTGTGCAGGCCAGGGGGACTCACACTGAGGTAAAACGTGGGCCATCAGAACATTCACATGCATGTACAATATGAGAGGGCAAACAGTGCCTACACATGCGAGTCATTACACATAATGAAAACAAGGGAAGGAGGATGTTTCAGGAGTACATTAATATGATGTGTCATAGGTGCATTTCCACCAAGAGTGTCACCCTCAGGCATTTCAACTTGTGCACAATGCTTACATATCCATGGTGGCAATATTAAAAATGGACACACATCCTTCAGTACCCTCTGTACGAAACACATTTGTAATGTCACAAATGAACATGTGAAAACCTCATGGACTCTGACATCCATTAGCACAGGCAATGTTTGTTCTGACTTCCACTTTCCAAACCAGCATTGTTACTGTATGGCTGCAAAAACACTGCATGTCCCTCCCATCCTGAAATGCAGCCATGGATCTGTGGAAAATAGGCTACAAAATACATTGACATGAAGTCAGCATGCTAGGCAGTGTATCACACAAACTTGCACTCACAGGCACATACTACAGCAGATCAACTTCATGTGTGCACTCTTTGCACTCTCCAAATTTCACTCTGAAACACTTACCATTACATCAGGAGCACCATATAGCCTCCCATACTGTGAAAGCACCTCGTCCACCAGGACCTCCAGCTCCTCTGTGGTGAAGGGACAGGCCCTGATGTTCTCAGTTCTCGCCATCACTGGTCCAGGAGACAGGTACAGCAGCAGTTGTTGGTGATGAATGTGAGGCAGCAGTGTCTGGATGCAGTGGAAATGTGTGGCTCGCTCCCACACATATATAGCCCCCTGGGGTTGTTTCAGTGGTACTCAGATGCTGCAATTGGTGTTCCAGATCAGCTTTTTTCAAATGTAACCAATGACCGGCCCCGCGGTAGCGGAGCACGCCTACCGCAATTTTCAAAATTGTATTTCACTACCGCGATTGCGGTTCCCATTGGTTGAATGGGCATGGGCATTGGCGGTGCCACACCGCGGGGCCCAGGCGGTCGCTACCGCAATCGTGCATCTTACAATTGTAACCAATGACCGGCCCGCGGTAGCGGAGCACGCCTAATGCGATTTTCAAAATTGTATTTCACTACCGCGATTGCGGTTCCCATTGGCTGAATGGGCATGGGCATTGGCGGTGTCACACCGCGGGGCCCAGGCAGTCGCTACCGCAATCGTGCATCTTACAATTGTAACCAATGACCGGCCCCGCAATAGCGGAGCACGCCTACCGCGATTTTCAAAATTGTATTTTATTACCGCGATTGCGGTTCCCATTGGCTGAATGGGCATGGGCATTGGCGGTGACACACCGCGGGGCCCATGCGGTCGCTACCGTGAATTGGCATCCTCACCTTGGTGCCAATGGCTGTGATTGCGGTGGCGGAGCACGCCTACCGCGATTTTCAAAATTGTATTTTACTACCGCGATTGTGGTTCCCATTGGCTGAATGGGCATGGGCATTGGCGGTGACACACCGCGGGGCCCATGCGGTCGCTACCGCGAATTGGCATCTTCACCTTGGTGCCAATGGCCGTGATTGCGGTGGCGGAGCACGCTTACGGCACCTATGGACACCTCATGCTGTGGCAATGTCAATGGCCAGTTCTCAGCATTGAACAGTAGACACATACTATGAATCATGCCACCAGATAGTGTAATTCAATGCTAGTGTGACATTTAAATCACTGATGACAACACATGCCATGTCAGGGCACAGGATTACATGCATTGGCATGTACTCCCTCACATGTCACTTATGATGTTGTGCATGAACACAGATCTGTTGTGTGATGGACTCTCAAATATGTACACATGTCAATGTGTGAGATGGCTAAGCAACCCACAGTAATGTTGGACTGACTACATAATGTGCATATTTCACTGTGTAGATTGCTGGACTCATGTTTATACTAGATCATTATGCACACACTGTGCTCATTGTGTTGGTAATGTGTGCCCTGTCCGACTTACGCAAAAAGGTGTGGCAGGTACAGCAACTACGTAGAAGCCAGCAGTGTTGCTGTTTCAGACATGTGCTGTGTCAACTACTCTCAGGGCTGGTGACACAAGATGTTGGAATGTACCTTTTGGCATTCACATAGTCTGAATCTGTTTTTGGGGTACTCACTATGTAAATACAGGACACGTGTACAACTACTTTAGATCAAGGTGTCTCTACATGTGACTTGTGCTGTAAGCTGTAGTTTTAGGCCAGTCATTGTTGGCGCTGTGTCAGTCAAAGCGTAAGATGTTGGACACATCTCATAGGGGAATTGAATTGACATGTGTCCCCTTTCATCTTACCTAAGAGGCGACCAAATGTGTATCGTCCATTCACATTGCTTGCGGACATGGAGGATGAGGACATCATACGGAAATTCTGTTTGGATCGACCTACCCTTCAGGACCTATGTGCTTAGTTGGAGCCCCATCTGAGGCCTCGCAGAACCTATCCAACTGCTTTGACACCAACATGTAAGGTGATGGCGGCCCTGCATTTCTTCGCAACTGGTTTGTTCCAGTACACGGTGGCCAGCGCAGGTGGGATGTCTCAACCAATGTTCAGCATGGTGCTACGTGATGTCCTGTCCGCTATGATGACCTACAAGGACAGCTACATCCATTTTCCCAGGAGACATGAATTGGCAGCTGTGAAGGGTGATTTTTATGACCTTGCCCACATCCCTAATGTTGTTGGTGCCATTGACTGCACACATGTTGGCCTGGTTCCACCACAGGCATGTGAGCACATCTACAGGAACAGGAAGCATTTCCATTCCATTAATGTGCAAGTGGTATGCCAGGCGGATATGATAATCTCCCATGTCTGTGCCAAATTTCCAGGATCAGCACATGACTCCTACATACTGCGTAACAGCATTGTACCACAGCTGATGGCAAATCTGCATCCGGACCGTGCGTGGATTGTGGGTGCATACGCAGAGTCAAGTAGCATGCTGTATGTGTGACATGCTGTCCTCTGCCACAGTGATATTACAAAATTAGTCTGTGTATCTCACACCTAGGTGACTCTGCATATCCCAACCGGCCTTGGTTGTTGAGCCCACTGAGGAATCCCAGGACCCCGGGTGAAGTCCGCTACAATGAGGCCCATGGGAGGACACGTCGTGTGGTGGAGCGTACTTTTAGGCTTCTGAAGTCTCGATTTCGGTGCCTGGACAGGACCGGAGGGGCACTGATGTACTCTCCCAAAAGGTGTGTCAGATCGTAGTTGCATGCTGCATGCTCCACAACCTGGCCTTGCGCAAAGAGATCCCCCTGATCCTAGACGATGATGAGCAGCAGATGCCCCCACCTGCAAACCCACACATGTCCAGTGAGGAGGATAGTGGAGAGGAGGAAGGTGTCGACCTACGTCAACAGCTCATCAGCCGCTACTTCCCTTGAGTGTGAGTGACATTGTACAACAGTGACATTGTCTGCTGTCTTTGATGGTAGTGAAAAGGCCTAGGTGAGCTTTTTGACTGCTGCCTGTTGTTGGCTCTGTGCTGATGGCTGATGTTTGTGGCACAGTGTAGTCATGACCAGCCACATGACGTCCATGTTGGTGTTGTTTCTCATTGTAATGTGTGCTGGGTTGTGTACCTTGATGACTAGTGTTGTGTACTGGCTGTGATGCCATCACCTGACAAGTAAATGTCGTTCTCTTGTGTCTTTCTAGGTCCCTTCATCCTCTCAATGCCTCATCACAATCAGAGCTTCTGGTACATTGGAATCAGAGTCAACATTGTACATCCTGTGATAAACATGGAGCTGACACAAAGACATGGTGTGTAAGGAGTGTTTATTTACAAAGAGTGTTTGTGACAGACAAGTGATGTTTGAGAAAAGGGTGCTAGGTGAATTAATGAGATGTCAGTGATGGTAAACGAGACAATAGAGTAGTCACCACATTGATGAGGTGACACAGTCCAACAGACACCTGCCATCAACATGGCATTGTGGGTAAGGATAGTCAACAAAGTCAATGTCAAGGTGAAGAGAGGTGCCATCTTGGCTGGCTCTTTGACTTGCGCTTGGCTGGTGCTTTGCCACGTGATCCTCCCGTGGTGTTTCTCGGACGGCCCCTTTTGCGTTTTCCAGGAGGGGCCTCTGCTGCGGGCTCAGCGGGGTCTGAGAAGTCATCCTGTTCCAGCTCACCCCTTTCTGTGGCCGCAGATGAGGTGGTGGGAGTATTAACCTGCAGGCCACTGGAAGGAGGTTGAGCTGTCCTTTGGGCCAAATGACTGTCCCTCAGGACCCCCACAAGCTGGCCCATGAGGTCCACGATTTGGCCCATACGTGTGTCCAAGGACCTCACCAGCAGGCGGAGCTCACGCAAATCTTCCAGAGCCTGGCCCATGTGTCCCTGGATTTGTTCATATGCCCCAAGGACTCTGGCGATGTTGGCCAGGGCTTCGGTCCCAGTGTCCTGTCGATTTTGTCCCCCAGTTGCCCTCCCACCTGCCCTGCTGTCCCGGACCTGTGGCGTTACCACTCGATGCACACGCAGACTCTCCCTGCCCTCCTCTGATTGTGGGGTGGTGTTGGTATCCTCTGAGGCAGGGAGAGTGTTGCAGGCAGCACTGGTGGTGGTGGTTGAGGCCGCACAGGTTGTTGCAGCAGGGGTCAGCGTGGTTGTTGTTGCTGAGGTGGTGGTGGTGGGGACAGTGGGGCCCTGGGACGTGCTGCGCCCTGGCAGTCCTGATGGGCCAGGTTCGGGCTCCGCATCCGATGAACTTGTGGAGTATGCATCCGAGAGTCCATGTTCCGGGGGGGAGACTGGCTCTGCTGGTCGGTGTTGTCATCTGCAGCAGGCAGATGTTGATCTCCTGTTGAACAGAGGTAAAATGGTCATTGAAGAGCACCCCACACGCTTGGTGTTAGACGTTTGGATGTTACATGTGATACACCACACAGTTTACATTGCAATCACATGGTATGGCTGCAAGATACTGAGCATCATAACATGATGTTGATGTACATACATTACTTGTCCATGGTGTGACATGTCAATAGATACCATGTTCAACGTACAGATTGTGTGATTACAAGGACATGTCCTCATCTAACAACTAGCAGCACAACAACTTTTTGTGAAGCGTCTTTTTGGTTTGCTCTGCATGGACGACGTTACATCTGAGCATGAACTAGCCATTGTAATCTAAAGCATACCTTTGTCATAACATGTACTTTACTTTCTTTTTACAACTGACCATGCATGTTTTGTGTTCATATGGGCCTTGCTGCTCTGCCCCCATGGCACTTACACATAGCATTCAGTGCTGTGCATGATTGTGCCCTGAATTTCTTCAACATGTGATTTGGTGAGTCAAACTAAAATTTCTGTGACAGTTACATACACATTTCTGTATGCACACTGGAAGTGGCTATTGAATCTATGCCAAGTTGGCTGACATGTGAGGGCTGGTGTGGTCATATGGCTCCATGATTTTTGAGAGTAATGGCAGGGTGCATGCACTGTCTACCTACCTGTTCTGTGACACAGTTGAGGGGAATTGCTGCCACATGGTTGGTGGGGGGGGGTGTACCATCCTGCTGAGCTGTGGGACATGGGTGCCTGGTGGGAGTTGTAGTGCAGTCTTCCCACCCACAAAGACCCCTCCCTGTTGAGATGGCTACCTACCTGTTAGTTTGATGAGTGAAATGCAATGGCTGCCATGTGGTTGTGGGTGTGGGGAGTGCTCCATCCTGCTCAGCTGTGGGACAGGGGGGCCTGGTGGGAGTTGGAGTGCTGGCTTCCTACCCACATACCCCCTCCCTGTTAAGATGGCTGCCTCCCTGTGAAGTGGAGCAGAGGAAGGGAATGGGCTACACATGGCTCTTGGATGGGTGAGTGTTCCATCCTGCTCAGGGGTGGGACAAGAGAGCATAAGATGGCTACCTACCTGTGAGTTTGAAGGGAGCAATGCAATGGCTGCCACATGGTTGTGGGTGTGTGGAGTGCTCCATCCTGCTGAGCTGTGGGACAAGGGTGCCTGGTGGGAGTTGTAATGCAGTCTTCCCACCCATAAAGACCCCTCGCTGTTGAGATGGCTACCTACCTGTTAGTTTGATGAGTGAAATGCAATGGCTGCCACATGGTTGTGGGTGTGGGGAGTGCTCCATCCTGGTGAGCTGTGGGACAAGGGGGCCTGGTGGGAGTTGTAGTGCAGTCTTCCCACCCATAAAGACCCCTCGCTGTTGAGATGGCTACCTACCTGTTAGTTTGATGAGTGAAATGCAATGGCTGCCACATGGTTGTGGGTGTGGGGAGTGTTCCATCCTTCTCAGCTGTGAGACAGGGGGGCCTGGTGGGAGTTGGAGTGCTGGCTTCCTACCCACATACCCCCTCCCTGTTAAGATGGCTGCCTCCCTGTGAAGTGGAGCAGAGGAAGGGAATGGGCTACACATGGCTCTTGGATGTGGGGAGTGTTCCA
The DNA here is from genome assembly GCA_963921515.1 of Calotriton arnoldi. NCBI lineage: Eukaryota > Metazoa > Chordata > Amphibia > Caudata > Salamandridae > Calotriton > Calotriton arnoldi. The sequence goes on from CAWUFW010010099.1 coordinate 59,466, forward strand.
TCCTGCTCAGGGGTGGGACAAGAGACCATAAGATGGCTACGTATCTGTGAGTTTGAAGGGAGCAATGCAATGGCTGCCACATGGTTGTGGGTGTGGGGAGTGCTCCATCCTGCTGAGCTGTGGGACAAGGGTGCCTGGTGGGAGTTGTAATGCAGTCTTCCCACCCACAAAGACCCCTCCCTGTTGAGATGGCTACCTACCTGTTAGTTTGATGAGTGAAATGCAATGGCTGCCACATGGTTGTGGGTGTGGGGAGTGCTCCATCCTGCTGAGGTGTGGGACAGGGTGCCTGGTGGGAGTTGTAGTGCAGTCTTCCCACCCACAAAGACCCCTCCCTGTTGAGATGGCTACCTACCTGTTAGGTGTAGGTGAGCAATGCAATGGCTGCCACATGGTTGTGGGTGTGGGGTGGAGTGTACCATCCGGCTCAGCTTTGGGACAGGGGAGCCTGGTGGGAGTTGTAGTGCTGGCTGCCTGCACACATGCCCCCATGGTAATGTTACTACCTTTGGGGTGAATCAGAGGGAGTAAATGTTGGATCTGTGAGACATGTGTTGGGGAGAGTGTGGTGCACATGAATGCATTTGGGCCTAGGAGGTGTCGCTTTGTAGTTGTGTAAGACAGTACATAGCAGTGTAATGGTAGACATTTATTGGTACTTACCAGCCTCCACTCCCCCGGCTATTCCTGTGAGACTCTCTGGATGCAGTGTGGCACGCACCTTCTCCTCCCATTCGGTGAATGTTCGTAGTGGAATGGGAGGGCCACCGCCAGTCATCTGAGCCAGCTTAATGTTCTTGTTGTTCTTCTCTTTCACCTTGCTCTTGAGGTCATTCCACCGCTTCCTGATCTCCTTCTGGGAGCGCAGGATGGTCCTTACTGCATTGACCTTGCTGACTATCCTTGCCCACATTTGAGTTTTAGTGGCTTGTGGTGTCTGTTGGACCAGGCTTCCAAACAAATGTGGTTCTACTCTGATTACCTCGTCTACCATCACTGACAACTCATTGTCAGTGAATTTGGGCATTTTCTTCTGTGACATGGTGTGTGATGTGCAAATGGGTTAAAGGTGCAGGTGTGAAAGTGGTGGTGGTGATGTGTGTGGTGTGTGTGTGATGTTGTGATGTGTGCAGATTTGCCTATCCTTTGTGCTGTGGGGTTGGTTCCTTCAGTAGTGGAGTAGTGCAAAGGATTCTGGTCAGGGAAGGGGCTGGTTTTATACTGTGGTATGTGGGTGTGTCCACATGAGTGATGGCTTCCAGATGTCTCTTCCATGCTGCGCATGGCTTTCCTTACCAGGAGCAAGTTGGGGTGTATCATTGTGGCGTGTGTGTTGTGATTGAGGGCGGCAGGGAGTACAGACACACTTCGGGCGTTGTTGTGAAGTTGGTTCCATCCGCCATTCATTTGGCCTATGTGCGTGCCTATGTGCGTGCGCGGCGGTCTGACACAGTGCTCTGTCCGCCAGCTCCACATTCTCATCATACATGGCCGTGCAGTCATGCCGCGGCAGGAGCGGCCTTTTCAAGCCGTTGCACAGCTTTCCCCGTACGCCGCGGTGGGTGTGTCAAAATGCAGTATTGATGTCAGCTGTGTTGTGTGGGTTGACCTGGGATTTGTATTTTTTACTTGCCATGGGGATGTGTCATTGGGGTGTGTTAGGTGTTTTCTGGGGCTGAGCCAGATAATGGGCACACTTGGTGGCCTTGTTGTGTGTTTTTTTTGTCGACCGCCATTACTGTTCCGGACCGCGGCGGTCGGAAGGCAACAGCCCTTCCGCCGGATCTCCCATTCATCAATGGTTGCGATCGCGGCGGTCGAAAACAGTGGATCGTTCCGCTGTCACCGCAATGATATCCTAATTTAACGTGCGGTCAATCCGCTTGCCGTGCGGCTGTTTGGGGTCTTTCCGCAGCAAATCCGACCGCCGCGGATGGATTTTCACCTGCTCCGCACGCTACCGGCGGTCTTTGTGGCATCGGTCCGCCGCGGTCGGATTTTTCTGGCGGTTCATCCTAATCTGACCACCGGTTTTGCCGCGGTACCTGCGGACGGTTAATTTCCGCTACCATGGCGGTCGGAATGGTTTTCCGGCCGCCATCGTAATCAGCCCCTATGTTATTTTTATAAATTAAATATGATTTCCTATCTCTATGTATTTGTTTATCTTACATATTGTTAATAAAAAATATATTTCTTATTCTTTTCAAAATATTTTACAATAAATAAACATCAATAAACAAATTAAAATATCTAATTTATTGTCTACCATTTTATTAATGTTACATTTAATGTTACATATTAATTTTATTTTTAATAAACATACTGTGTAAAATATTATCTTTTCCTTAAGTATATATAAAATATTAATTTTTTACATGCACAACTCTCTTATAAAAATAATATTACACTACTTTAAACTATAATATTTTTTAATTACATATTAAAACACATTTAGCAAAATTATTATTCCCACTTCAGTTACTATAAATACAGGATAGGTGCTGGACAGTAATCTTAATTAATTTACTATTCCCACTCCAGTTAGTATTAATTCAGGGTAGATGCTGGACAATATACTCAATTAGTTTACTATTCCAACTCCAATTACTATTAATTAGGGGTAGGTGCTGGACACGAAATTTAATTAATTTACTATTCCCACTCGAGTTAGTATTTATTAGGGGTAGGTGCTGGACACTAAACTTAATTATTGTACTATTCCCACTCCAGTTACTATTAATTCAGAGTAAGTGTTGGACACTAACATTATTTAATTTACTATTCCAACTCCAGTTAATAATAATTAGGGGAAGGTGCTGGACTCTAAACTTAATTAATTTACTATTCCCACTCCAGTTAGTATTTCTTAGGGGTAGATGCTGGACACTAAACTTAATTAATTTAATATTCCAACTCCAGTTAGTATTAATTCAAGGTAAGTGCTGGACACTAAAATTATTTAATTTACTATTCCCACTCCAGTTAGTATTAATTAGGTGTAGGTGCTGGACACTAAACTTAGTTAATTTACTATTCCCACTCCAGTTAGTATTAACTAGGGGTAGGTGCTGTACACTAAACTTAAATAATTTACTATTCCCACTCCAGTTACTATTAATTCAGAGTAAGTGCTGGACACTAAAATTATTTAATTTACTATTCCCACTCCAGTTAGTATTAATTAGGGGTAGGTGCTGGACACTAACCTTAAGTAATTTACTATTCCCACTCCAGTTAGTATTAATTAGGGGTAGGTGCTGCACACTAAACTTAATTAATTTACTATTCCAACTCCAGTTAATCTTAATTAGGGGTAGGTGGTGGACACTAAACTTAAATAATTTACTAGTCCCACTCCAGTTACTATTAATTCAGAGTAAGTGTGTTGTATTCCTCTTAGGGTATCCATAAACGGGCTTTCCAGTATCATGTCCTTATATAGGCACAATTCGCCCTGCCCTTATATAGGCATAAAATCCCAGCCCTTATTTAGGCATTAAACCGTGCACTCCAAATACAGGCATGGTCTCTGACATCCGTCCACCCTAACGTCACAACGAGTTCATGAAGAACAGACCCTTAGGCTGCGGGAGTTTCCCTAGTCCAGGACTATTGATTTCTTCAAGGACTCATATATTATGCATGAACCATTATTCCTTAGGGGGTTCATTCATGACGTCTTTCGCTGTCCAACTCACGTCAATACTAACATTCTTAGGTGCTCTCAGGTATAAATATACCTTCCCTAGCCCCTGTAAACCAGAGGAGACCTCGACTTCAGAGGAGCCCGTTTCCCGGCCTGACGCACTGAGAAGACGCTGCCATTCCCTGCACGCAGAGAGCCCAGCTTCCAGCTTCCAGTGATCTGACTTCCCTTGCGGGGTGTTGGAGTTCGAGTCTGGCAAAGAGATTCCAACCTCTCTCATTCTTCAGGTATGGAGCTGACTAGAACCTAGAGGGACTCTTGGCATACTAGGCATACTAGACTTAACATACTCTTAGTATACCGTAGTAAGGAATACTTCACCTACTTCTTCCCTCTCCCTACACCTAGGTAAGGTTAGGTACATTGGGGTAAAATTAGCTTAGTAACGCATCGTATGAGTACTCGCATTTTTAGTCTGTGTTATTTATGTAACAGCATATGTACTAAAAGATAATGCTATCGCAGTATTATTTATTTCTACTGCTCACCCTGTACATTATTTATCTCGCATACTGTCTTGTGATCGTAACAGCACATTTTACTTACACCAGAAACAAGACTGTTCAATAAACCTTTTATTGAAACGCCCGTCTGTTCTTTCTGTGTAACTTTGAGGAAAACTAAGCATGCACGACTGAGCTGAGTGAAATAGTTATCTATTGTTTCCACGACTCTGGGACACGTTCTGATTCTAAAGGGAAACACAGTGGTCATGTTTTGCGCTGCCAGAAACTACTCCCTTCTTGTTGTCAAGGAGTTTCTAGTGGCCTCTGAGCTAGCTGGCACAAGTAATTAAGTTTAATATACTCGATAGGGACATACCGACCTTAGTCCTATGTCAAACCTATAGGATATATTATTCCAATGCGCAGAGCCTATTAGGGAAATAGGAGCTACACTACAAGTGCTGGACATTAAAATTATTTAATTTACTATTCCCACTCCAGTTAGTATTTCTTAGGGGTAGATACTGGACACTAAACTTAATTAATTTAATATTCCAACTCCAGTTAATATTAATTCAGGGTAAGTGCTGGACACTAAAATTATTTAATTTACTATTCCCACTCCACTTAGTATTAATTACGGGTAGGTGCTGGACACAAAACTTAAGTAATTTACTATTCCCACGCCAGTTAGTATTAATTAGGGGTAGGTGCTGGACACTAAACTTAAATAATTTACTATTCCCACTCCAGTAGTATTAATTAAGGGTAGGTGCTGGACACTAAACTTAATTAATTTACTATTCCAACTCCAGTTAATATTAATTAGGGGTAGATGCTGGACACTAAACTTAATTATTTTACAATTCCCACTCCAGTTAGTATTAATTCAGGGAAGGTGCTGGACAATTAAATTATTTAATTCACTATTCCCACTCCAGTTAGTATTAATTAGGGGTAGGTGCTGGACATTAAACTTAAATAATTTACTATTCCCACTCCAGTTAGTATTAATTAGAGGTAGGTGGTGGACACTTAATTTAATTAATTTACTATTCCAACTCCAGTTAATATTAATTAGGGGTAGGTGCTGGACACTAAACTTAATTAATTTACTATTCCCACTCCAGTTAGCGTCAATTCAGGGTAAGTGCTGGACACTAAAATTATTTAATTTACTATTCCCACTCCAGTTAGTATTTATTAGGGGTAGATGCTGGACACTAAACTTAATTAATTTAATATTCCTACTCCAGTTAATATTAATTCAGGGTAAGTGCTGGACACTAAAAATATTAAATTTACTATTCCCACTCAAGTTAGTATTATTTAGGGGTATGTGCAGGACACTAAACTTAATTAATTTACTATTCCCACTCCAGTCAGTATTAATTAGGGGTAGGTGCTGGACACTAAACTTAATTAATTTACTATCCACACTCCAGTTAGTATTAATTAAGGTAGGTGCTGCACACTAAACTTTATTAATTTACTATTCCCACTCCATTTATTATTAATTACAGGTAGGTGCTGGACACTAATATTAATTAATTAACTATACTCACAGAAATTACAGTAAATTAAAAGGAGTTGCCAGACCTTTTACATATATATTTTTGTTTTCATATTAAAATTAATTTAATATGACTAACTACACTATACATAAAATTACAAATATTTGACAACACCTATAATAAATTACTACACTATATAATTGAATAAATTGTATATTTTTTTATGGCATAAATTATTAAATATTAATTTGTTAGGTATTTTTTTAAATTAATATATTTTACTAAATTTTTAATTTCACATATAAATAATATAATATCTACCTTAAATACCTAAATATAAATATTTCAATTTAAAATTGTATTTTTAAAATTATATTTTTGATTGAATATTACAAACATTTTCAATTTATTTTTAATTTAAAATGTTTAATTCTTAACAAATGAAATATTAAATAATTTTCAATTACAACACTACATTTTTTAACTTCTTAAAATTTATTAATTATTGATATTTAAATAAAGATAAATATTAATTGATTAAAAATTTACACTGTAAACACATTATTTAGCGAAATTTTTGTAAATAATAATTAATTTTTAAAAAATTTCTCAATATTTTTAATAAATGTATAAAACAGTAACCAACATTACATCCTATAAACACAACTCCAAAATTATAAAACAATACATGCAATATACAAATAAAATATAACCAAATTTGAATATATAAACTGCAAATATTTTTACATTTCATCTAATAATTTATAAAACACTCCCCACCCTTATCCCCTATAAACCCAACATCCCACTCCTAAATATTTTTTGACAAAATTCGAAATTATATTTTCTAAATTATAAAATTTAATTTTATATTTATTATAATTTTAAATGAATTATTTTAAAACACTCCCCACCCTTATCCCCTGTAAACCCAACATCCCGCTCCTAAAAAATATTTTACAGATTTAATTTTTTATAACATTAACTAACTATAATTAAACTACAAACAAACTATAAATACATTAAAAAATAGTACAAAAACGATATTTTAACAGTCGATATTACATACTTCGATATTTTTAACAACACTTAAAATCGATATTTTTAACATCGATATACACAACATCGATATTTAGTACTATCGATATACTAAAGTCGATATTTATGTATGTCGATATAAACATTTCGATATTATGTCTACTTACCAGATGAGTGGGGCAGTTCTTGGCATCATCTTACTGGAGGTGCTAAGCTTCAAATTTCTGGAAGGGCTAGACACTGGCTTATTTAAAAAACTAGGCATCCTACTAGCAGCATTAATCATCATCAACTTGTTGCTAGAAGTGCTAGGCAACTTACTAGTAGTGCTAGATATCATCTTATTGGAAGTGCTTATCTTTCTACAGTCTCAGGCATCCTACTACCAGTACTACATCCATCTTCTCTGAATGATACTTTTTAGTGTAGCTAGAGCATTTGGACCTGATTCACTAAGGTAAACTTTCACATTTGCGAAATTTTATGCTTTTTCAGTTTACAAGCATGTAGACTCTGCAGTCAGGGAGGATAACTCTGCACATAAGATAGGACTGGCCAATATATATGTGCGTGGAGTTCTCCTCCCCGACCGTAGAGTCTCCACACTCGTAAACCTACTATACTAAAAGCATTTTTGTGAATACTGAAGAAGCATAAACTTACAAAAACGTGAACGTTTACCGGGAAGGTAAGCCTGTGACTTAACTTACCAGTCCTGATCTCAGGCATGAGAGGGATTGCTTTTTCGCTTGGCAAGCATCTTGTTATTGCCACCGAGAGGGAAAGGTCAGCACTCTAGTGCTGATCACATGTGCACCTTCACATTTCTGAAGCGGCCCGATATGGGGACTGCCGCCTCGGTAAGAAGCTGCTAGGGGGTTTTGACCACATTGCTTGTTGTTTTTATGAATATTTATTCTTAAATTGGTATTTTACATTTCTAGCACTACACTTTATTACTGCATTTCCCATTTGCTGATCTTGGAGGGGGAAGGAAGGGGGCCTCTTAAGTGTCTCTCTTGGGTTTTTTGAAGACAGGACTCTCGTCAATACTGCACTTCCGAAATCTAAGGACCTGTTAGAGCCCATTGCTTACCTTCCTGGTCGTGATCTTGGGTGTGGGAGGGATTGTTTTCTCATCCAGCACCATCTTGTTCTTGCCATTGAAAGGGCAAGGTCAGCACTCTAGAGGTGATAACATGTGCATCTCCATGCTTCAAAAGTGGCCCGATGGTCGGACGCGCCACTGTCCAGTCGAAGATGCGCCAAAGGCAAGACCCGTCTGCACCTGTCCATGCCTGGACGGTGCCAGGGATGCTTCCCATTCAAGTAAAGAAAGTGAGCGCCTGTCATATTCCAGGCTTGACCTCCTCAACCTGTGCCCTGAGGTGAGAAGAGAGGGGTGCGACAGTATGGATCATAGGAACACTGGGACTCTGGAAGCATGTTGGTGAATGAAGGGCTCACTACCAATTGTGTGGAAAGAGCGGATGCAGGGGGAATTGCTGAGATGGGGTTGATTCATTGTGCTCTGGTGAACGCATGCTCCATGATAAGAAACAGTACGAAAATCTGTGAGCTGATTCTTAGCGCACAATTAGAATGTCTGTTTATCACGGAAACCTGGCCGAGGGAAGACTCAGAACGCGACTTGGTGGCAGCCACCCTTCCGAGATATACCATGGTCAGGCTAGACCAGTCTTCTCGGATGGGAGGTGGATTGGCCATTATTGTCAAGGACCCGTTAAACTGGGTGATTACAAGCGCTCTATAACCTGTGCTCACCCTTGGGTAGCTTGGCACCAAGCAGTTAGGCTTAATTCAGAGGCAATGTGTAAAGCAAAGGCACAGCAAGCACTCATGATAAAATACACTGAGCATCACGAAAGAGACTTCACACAAGATGTATGTGAAAAGGTTTATATTCAACACACATATTCAATCATTATAACATGAACATCAGGTACATTTGGGCACCCAACAACCCTAATCCCATTCTAGCCAACGAGGAATACAATAACTGGATTCACAACTCCCTGGACTCCGTGCTCCCTATAAAACGCTCTGAAACAAAGCGCAGCGCCGTAACTGCACCCTGGTATTCCCCCAGTCTACGGGAAATGAAACGATGCTGCAAAAAATTAGAAAGGAAATGGCGACTAGACTACTCCCCTTCTAGTAAAATCGCATATAGGGAAGCAATAAAAACTTACAAGAACAAAATCAAAATTTCTCAATTAATCTTCTTTGAAGAAAAAATCAAAGCAGCTGCCTTCAGGCCCAAAGAAATATATCAAATCGCTAAAACTCTCCTTAAACTCCCCGAAAAGTCACCCAACACCAGTAATGCACAAACCCGCTGCAACAACCTTGCAGAGTTTTTCTCTCAAAAAATACTAACAATTTATACTTCCTTCCCATCCACCCAGCCTGACATAACTCCTGTTTATCCCTCAAATGTGGAACTCCGTCTCTCAGCCACCTTGGATACCCTTTCCCTGCTCGACCCCTCCATATTGGAACCCATTATGCATCAGGTGAAATCCGGTTCCCCCCTAGACCTGGCACCCCCACGCGCCCTGCTGCCAGCGATTGGTAACATTCTCCCTACCACACTTGACTTGCTCAACGCCTCCTTGTCCTCCGGCATAGTCCCTCCCCCTTGGAAACGCGCCATGGTTAAGGCCCTTTTGAAAAAATCTAACCTGGATCAAGACAACCCCAGTAATTACCGGCCAATTTCCTTGTTACCATGGCTGAGCAAGGTCTTGGAGAAATATGTCAATACCATACTGACAGAGTTCCTGGAGAACAATCATTTGCTCTATCTTTCCCAGACAGGTTTCCGTCCCATGCATGGGACCGAAACCGCACTCCTCGCGGTAACTGAAGAAGCCAGGAAGATCCTGGATCAAGGAGGCGCAGCAGCAATCATTCTCCTTGATTTAAGTGCCGCATTTGACACTGTAAATCATGACATACTAATACACCGACTCATCAACTTGGGAGTCTCAGGAAATGCCATTAAATGGTTTAAATCATTCCTGGCGGACCGTTCCTTCCAGGTTTTTGAGGGCGAAACCACCTCTCCCAGCAAGCCACTCAGTTGCGGTGTGCCTCAGGGCTCCTCCCTGAGCCCTACGTTGTTTAACATATATATGAGCCCCCTAGCTGAGAATGTCCATCCTTTTGGCATAAAAATCATCACTTACGCCGACGACACTCAGCTAGTGGTGGCCCTTAACCAGCCTAACACCGCCCATAACAACCTGAGGGGATGCCTGGAGGAAGTGGTTAAATGGATGACACTGTCCTGTTTAAAGTTGAACGGAGACAAAACGGAGCTTATGCTCTTGGGTAATGCTCCCAAGCTCATTATGAACTCACTGTGGCCCCCTTGCCTTGGGCCGGCCCCAGCACCAAAGGACACGATCAAGAGCCTGGGCATTTGGCTGGATAACACCCTCAGCTTTAACCATCAAGCAGCTAAACTTGCAGCCACCTGCTATGGTCTACTGAGACTACTCCGGAAGATTCTTCCCCTACTTCCATTCCAGGTGAGACAGATTATGGTCCAGGGCCTCATTCTGTCATGCCTGGATTTTGGGAATGCCCTCTATCTAGGAGCCCCTCAGTCCACTCTGCGCAAGCTCCAGGTCATCCAAAACTGCGCAGCCCGAATACTCCTTCAGATTCCCCGTCGACTCCCTATCAATCCTGGTCTGAAAAACCTCCACTGGCTCCCAGTCCGGGAGAGAATCGAATTTAAGGCTCTCTGTATTGCCCACAGGGCCTTCTGGAAGACAGGCCCGGCTATCAACCAACCGCTGATTACCCCCTACCATCCTAACAGACATCTTAGATCAGCATCCTCCCTCCTCGCCAGAGTACCCAGGATAAAAAGAACCAGATGTGGTGGCCGCTCTTTTGCTTATAACGCGGCCAAACTCTGGAACTCTCTCCCCCTGCCCCTGCGTTCAGAGCCTAATCTGCTCCCATTTCGTAAGCTTCTAAAAACTCTTCTTTTTAATAAACCTGTCTAGCTTCAACTGTTTTCCCTGCATGTGCTGTCTGCAGCGCTAGGACGCCTAAGGGTAGCTATCGCGCTCAATAAATTGTCTTTTCATTTCATTCATTTCATTTCATTTCATTTCATTAACCACATTTGGTAATATTACTAGCAATACTAGGCCCACTCGTATTTCTATGATATCAACAGTATGCACATTGGGGGACAATTCCTAATCCTACCCCACCCACAGAGAGAGCACCCTTATGCAGTGTGACAAGTTGTCCACCCAAGGCCCACCCTGGCAATCCTGATAATACAGTCCCACACAGTTATATGGTACACCCCGGGTCACAATGATATCAAAAATATGTACATACACAAAATGAGAACACTTTTTAGGAGCACCGCAGGCTGGATCCACGCAGGTAAACCCAATGTCAAATGTATTGTGCTTTTGCCACCAAATCTGGCCAGTGTCGTGAATCACAGGTGGTCCGTACATGATCACTCACACACACTCACTCCACACTGCTCTGCGGTGCAACAGGTATCCAGCACAGTCTGTACGGAACACTCTCACACACACATATGCACTCAGAACCCTAATGTGGTGCCATTGGCACCCAACAGGTCAATGGATAACACTCTGCAGACTCAGTGGCCCCAGCCGCCCTCCACCCTCCACCCTCTAGTTCACCCCGATTGTCCTATACCCCTGGAAGGAAGATAACCAACCCCGCATCCTGGACACTAGACTGAACACGGCTGAAATCACTTAGTCTGGGTCCTCAGGCAGCAGGTGGGAATATGTAGCAAGTTTTAATTAAGAGATAGACGTAAACAAGGGGAGTCTGGCAGCCACTCTGGAAGTTCATCCACAGGTCTCAAAACACAATGGAGTGACGTAGTCTCTTGACCTGCTTCCGAACTGTCTCTGAAGTGTTTCTTCAACCCAGTCAATCTCTTTCACTACTACCGGACACCAAGATGTCTTCGGGAGGAGCCAGTTGTGGAGAGGGCTCTTGGTCTTCCGCGATGAGGGTAAAAAAGGGAACACCCGATGAATGGGGAGTAACACAGGGGAGCTTCTCGATAGTATGAGGCACCTCGACAGGTACACGATGATCAGGGTAATGCCAGGCAATCCGGGCACAGGTTCTGATGCGCGTTGGTATGAGCTGCACCAGCCACTTCAGATCGCAAACAAAATGAGTTGCAAATTCTGTACCTCCCAGGAAAGGAGGCACATAGTCCGGTGCACAATGATCAGGTTGCATCAGACCAGACTGGTCACACACACATGCGCAAGTTCAGCAGAGCCACAAGAGGTAGAATGAAGCACTACTATGGGTACACCCCCATCTTCAAGGGTCGCACCCTGTGAATCAGACACCACATGCAATGAGCATGCAGTCAGTGTGATGCACAAGAAAGATGCGGCACGATTGATGAAGAAGGTCATCTTGGATTCTGCAACAAGTGAATCTGCTCACCACCAAGCGACGCTTATGAGTGTCAGGGTTCCTGTGAATTGGGAACCACATGCCTTAGATGCCGGCAAGATTTCTGGACTTTTCACTAGACAATCTGGTCTCCAAGCACTAGTATTTGTTCCACGCTCACACTGCACTACCTGTTGGGATTTAGTAGCCAATGTGGGCACTTGAGAGGGCACCGCTCTCCAGATGTCAGGTAGATGGTGTAGGTCCCTCACGGGAGATCTTTGATGTACCTGAGGTCCCCGAGAGAACAGGTGGCCCGCCGACAGGCCTTTGGAGAGCACACTTCAGGGTGCCACACGTCAGCAGATCTCGGCCCAGTCCAGCCACTATTCAGAAAGGGCACACTATCCCATTCAATGGCAGTAACCTCCAGGTGCACAACAGAGTCCTCTGGAAGTGTGCACCATGCAGTCCAGTTCTCTGCTCCCGTGTACCCACAAGTGCCTCTCACCCCTTTGCTGAAGGATGGCACCCATAGTTATACTATCATTTGTCTTTGAAGTTAGAGGCAGTTTAGGGCTTTTCCCTTTGAACCACAGATGTTTCCCCTAAATTGTAGGCATGTCCGCCATGGAGTCGTGGAATGTAGATCCTAATCTCTAGTGGGGCCATGATCCGGCACGTGAGGCCAAGTGTCAAAACCTCCAATCTATTCCATACAACCTTCAAGTGGCAGTGGTTTGCCACTCCCATTGTTTGTCCATGGTTTATGGCTGTTCCTTGGGAATGCACAGATGTGCTCCCCTAAACCCTGGTATCCCCTCGAGCCAGACACAATGGCACACAAGACTCTGAGAGCATAGGAATGCCCATATTCTATAAGTTATAGTTTATAACAAGTACTGAGACTTGAATGTGCTGCGCACTATTCACTTGGTGATTGTCACCGTATATAAACACTTTATAGTCCAACTAAACACTGTGGGGCCGATTCCGATTCGGGCCGGAAAACGTACCGACCGACTCGGATCGGGAATCTATTCCGACCGACACGTACCGGTGCAGCCCGATCCGCCAAGTACGATGTAATGCATGCGATTTACGACCGACTCGCACGGAACCCAAGACGAACGACCGAACCGCACGGAAAACAGCTATCCGGCCAGAAAAAAAGGCGAATTGAACCGACCGACACGCACCAGGAAGGAACCCGAACAAAACGTACCTGCGAACTCCGACCCGCACAGTACGATGCAATGCGTGGAAAACCCGACCGAGTCGCACAGAGCTCAAGCCGTACGACCGACACGTATACAAAACAGCGAGCCGAAGCAACCCAATACACCGCGACCGACGCGTATGCCGCACATAAAACACAGCAGAAATACAGCGAATTGAACGAGTCGGAGAAGCTCGCACGAGACCAACTGCAGCGTCCTACTCGGTCAGAAGAACGTCTCCTACAAGCACAAAAACTACAAAGGAAAAAACACAAAAAAAAGGGACAAACAAGCAATTACAAAGCCAATAAATACTGGGGGGGGGACATGGAACAAAGACACACCCACAACTCCACCCATATAAAGGACACAAATCCCTACCATGATCCTTTGCAAATTCGAATTACCTGCCAGCACTCAACACCAACAGACAGCAACCACACACACACTCACAGCTCATCCATCACACAAGCCACACACCATCAGCACCTCAACAAATAGCACCCTCACATACACCCAGCAAAACCCACACTCACACACCCTCACTTGCACACCAACACACACATCACTCACCACCACCACCCATCACCATGCCCCCAAAGAAGAATCCAAAGTTCCTAGACAGTGAATTGGATGTCCTGGTAGATGAGATCCTCAGGGTAGAGCCACAGCTGTTTGGTACACTGGTCCAACAGAGCCCCATGTCGCAGAAAACCAAGATGTGGGAGAGGATCGTCGACAGGGTGAACGCACAATCACCATGTTTGCGCACAAAGGAAGACATCCAGAACAGGTGGTATGACGTGCGCAGGAGGGTCAGGGACCTACTGAAGAAGGACTACGCCTTGAGCCAACACACCTGCAGTGGCCCTCCTGCCAAACCTGTATACCTCAGGCCCTGGGAGGAGAAGGTGCGGGCCATCCTACCACCAGTGAGCATATATGGACTATCAAACATCCCAGAGCCTGGTGAGTACACAACAAATGTACACAATATTGTGTGACAATACACACACATCACTGTCAAGGGGACAGTCAAACCATGCACCCTTAGCAAATACACACCAACCAAAAGATAATCATCCCAAGATGTGTATGTCAGTCAGATAAACACAATACATGCCATCTCATAGTGATATGTAACTGTGTCATGACATGTACAAACACAACAACAAATACAGCTAGGCAGTGGCACAAATCTAACCAACAAACACAGTCAGATATGTAGCCACCACTACAACACCACCTCACAGGGAAGCCCACTGAAAGGAAGGAATTATGTGTATGCTGGTCAAGTCAGTGTAGCCAATAGCATCATGGGAGTTGTAGTCACAGATATTGCCCACCCTCACAATACGCCCATCAACACCACTATGAACCATGCTCACATCACAGGGAGTGGAAAACAACTGACAAGATGGCTGACACTGGCTACTGCTGTGGGGAGTACAAGGCCCTGCTGGCAACTGTGCACCAACCAACAGCAGGACACCATTGACTGACATCCTGAAAGCAAACTTGCACTCCCTGCAATGGAAGCACGTTCCATGGTGGGATATCTGGCTGGGTGGGAAGGAGGACTGACAGCACTGACCTTAGTTACCAGCAGCTCTTCTCACACACCCCCCTAACACAAACTCCACACAACTCACCTGGGAGAATGCATTGCCTCACACTCTAATCAAATATCCCACAAAGAACCACCACCCTGGGTTATGCTGTGTGAAGCACAGGACCACACATGGGACTTGTAGCCAAACTAACCCCAGGATAACACTGTCAGCCATCTTGTCAGCACAGGCATACTACCCCACAGGGAAGCAGAGTCAAAAGGAAGGAAGCATGGGCATTCTGGGAAGGGGGTGGAGGCAATAGCATGATGGGAGTGGTAGTCACAACTCAACATCCCCCACCCACATGGCCCAGCAAGCTCACATTCAAGCATGCACACCTCACAGGGAGTGGAAAAGAACTGACAAGATGGCTGACAATGGGTACTGCTGTGGGGAGCACAAGGCCATGCTGGGAACTGGGCACCAACCAACAGCAGGATACCACTGTCAGCCATCTTGCCATTGCTGTCACACTCACACACAGTGAAGTACACTCAAAAGGAAGGAAGTATGGGCATGCTGGGAAGGGGGGTGGAGGCAATAGCATGATGGGAGTGGTAGTCACAGCTCAACATCCCCCAGCCACATGGCCCAGCAAGCTCACACTGAAGCATGTACACCTCACAGGGAGTGAAAAGACACTTCAAAGATGTCTGACAATGGTGCTCTGATGTGAGGAGCACAAGACCATGCTGGGAACTGGGCACCAACAAACAGCAGGACACCACTGTCAGCCATCTTGCCATTGCTGTCACACTCACACACAGTGAAGTCCACTCAAAAGGAAGGAAGTATGGGCATGCAGGGAAGGGGGGTGGAGGCAATAGCATGATGGGAGTGGTAGTCACAACTCAACATTCTCCACCCACATGGCCCAGCAAGCTCACATTCAAGCATGCACACCTCACAGGGAGTGGAAAAGAACTGACAAGATGGCTGACAATGGGTACTGCTGTGGGGATCACAAGGCCATGCTGGGAACTGGGCACCAACAAACAACAGGACACCACTGACTGACATCCTGAGAGTCAACCTGAACCCACTGCAAGGGTGGCATGCTTCATGGTGGGATAACTGGGCTGGGGGGAGAAGGAGGGCCGGATGTCCACCAAATACAACCAATGCTGGCCATGTACACACCTCAACATTCATATTGAAATGCTCAAAGTATGCAGGACAATGTGCTACACCAATATAAACCTCTGACTGTGACAACTTAGGACAATGCAATGTACAGGCCCGCATCCAGAGGTACAGTCACAACTGTCAGGTGTGTGAACCATTGATGCCAGCAGAAACATAACATACATTGTGTGTGTCTCCCAAAAACAGGTGATGATGGGGACACAGCAGCAGACGCTGAGGAGTCCCTGTCCCAGGCTCCGGGGGACACTGAGCTCACTGGTGTGGAACAGCCTCTGCCCTCCTCGGATGATGAAGACCTACCTAGCACCTCCGGAGTGAGTCATCATGCAGCACCAGCAGGACCACCAGCTGCACCCCCTGCACCCACCCCTCCAACAACTGCCAACACACAGACCACCCCTGCCGACACGGACAGACCAAGGACCACCACCACCAACAGCACACGGACCCCGGCCCAACGTGGAGCAACGGACACCAACACCAGCAACAACCCCCAAGGGGGCCCAGGGTCACCTGTGCGTGCCACTGCAGCTCCTGCACGTGTCGCCAGGGGTGGTGGGAGGGGTGGTAGACATAGGTCGCTGCTTGCAGAGGGGTCTGGACTGCATGATGACCCACAACTGGTACGCATAGCTGATGCGTACCAGACTAGCACCGGAGAGGTCAGCCAGGGAGTGGGGATCCTCAGGGACATTCAACAGCAGCAGGCTGCCCATCATGCCCGCTTGGACTCCCACATGTCCCGCATGGAGTCCAAGTGGGACACATTGCAAGAACTGACGGCGGTGCATAGGGACATATTACAATGCCTCCGCCAGATTTGCACCAACATGTCAACACCTCCCTGTGTGCCCACACCATCTGGTGCTGCAACAACTGCAACTGCCACAGGGAGGGAGGATGACTCTGGTGGAGAGTCCCCTACACCGCAGCAGCCTGCACTTGAGGGTCCCCCCCAAAGAAGAGGGGTCGTCCGAGGAAGGGCGACTGAGAGGCCGATGGCCATGCACAACCCCCAGGAAGCCAACACCTGTTCTGGAAAATCACCTTTGTGCGCAAACTGTTCACCATGTCGAATGCAACACAACTCTCCCACATGACATGGGGAGTTCAAGTTGGACCAATGTATCAGATGACTGTGGACTTTACTCTGGACATTTCTGCTACCAGGACTTCCAAATCATCTAGGAACTTTGGATTACAATCACAATGTACAGCACCCACCATCCTGTGCACTATACTCACACATGTATGTCAATAAACTCACTAATACACCATACTTGCCTCTGTTGTGATTCCAACGTTGTTTCTGTCATGGAGATGATGATCTGCGAAATGACACTGTGCATGCTAACTGCTACAGCAAGTACAACACCGGCATGTGAGTCATGGCGACGTGACACATATGAGGGAGACACACCACCAGGGCTACACAACACATACACACCAGGGCCATCTGACTCATCGCCTACACTGATGTTGCCAGGAAATACGGTGCAATGCACAGACACAACACCTATTCACAGTCTGTGTTAACTAGCCCACTGGTGCAGTAAGCAAATGTCAGTCAGATGTGTGACCACAGACAACGCACATCACAAAGTGAAGCACAGGTTTATTACACATTTGCAACATGTTGTAACCACTACAGATGCAAGGTAATCCCACCTGGCAGTGGGCACACAGTCAACAAGTGTATAAGAAAGGAAGTCCATGGGTGTGGCGCACATCACCTGTAGGGAAACGACAGCTACCACCCTGGAAGTTGATTCACGGTGTCGGGGATCACAGTTGACCAAACAACTCTGAAAGTACCCTGTGAAGGACAGAAATGACACACAGTCAAAAGCACTGAAGAACAGGACAGAACTGCAATACTCATGCCCAATACATGTCACAAGATACCCACCCAGAACCAAGTTAGCATGTCAACACTGACATGACTACCTGTAAGGACACATCGCTGCACGCATACAGTCATGTAGCACATGAACACACTCAAACAGCACCAGAGCACCACCAACACATATCATGCAAACTCACATCATTGACATGACATCTCCGGATACTCACATTCAGCTGAAGAAGTTGGTGATGAGCTGTGTGCGGACATCACCCTCATCATCATCATCATCACTGGCATCGTGGTCCAGGCCAGGATCCTCCACAGGTGGCGGATGTTGGTCATCGTCATCCAGGATGAGAGGCAACTCCTTCCGCACTGCCAGGTTGTGTAGCATGCAGCAGACGATGACAATCTTGCACACCTTTGCTGGGGCATATGAGAGGGCCCCTCCTGTCTTGTCCAGGCAGCGGAAGCGGCTCTTCAGGAGACCAAATGTCCGCTCAATCACTCTCCTGGTCCGACCATGTGCCTCATTGTAGCGCATCTGGGCTGGTGTCACAGGGTTCCTGAGGGCGTCAGCAACCACGGCATGTTGGGGTATCCGGAGTCACCTACATACGGACAATTGCACATTAGCTGAGTTGGAAAAGAGGGTGGAATACTACATTGCAGAACACACACAATGGTACAAAGTCAGTACACACCGACAAGCCAGGCACGCTGGTTCCGCATCTGTGACATCATCCTCGGGATGCGACTACTCCTCATCACGTAGGCATCGTGTGCAGAACCGGGGAAACGGGCACACACGTGTGAGATGCTCATATCTGCAAGACATACCACCAGTGCATTGACTGAATGGTAATGTTTGCGGTTCCTGTATGCCTGCTCATGTGCCTGTGGTGGTACCAAAGCCACATGTGTCCCATCAATGGAGCCAATGACATGCGGCATCCTCCCCAGGGCATAGAAGTCACTCTTGACGTCAGTGAGTTGTTGACGTTTAGGGAAATAGATGTACTGGTTCAGGTATCTCAACCTAGCCTCCAAAACATCGTGTATCACACAGCTGAACATGGTCTGTGACATACCACCAGCAGACGCCACAGTGTGTTGAAAGGTACCGGTGGCAAAGAAGTGTAGTGCTGCCATCACCTTCACCTTGGGGGTCAGCACTGTAGGGTATGTCCGGCCAGGTTGCAAATGTGGGGCCAACCGCACCGTCAATTCCTCAATCAGCGGCCTGGTGAAGCGGTACAGTCGGATACAGTCCCGTTCAACCATGGATGCAAGGTCAGGGAATGGTCGATGGACAGCTGGTGCCCTGCAGTGCATAGGTGAAGAAAGAAAGATTGTCAGTCACCCCACATATGTGGCATTGACCATACTCAATATCACATGATACATCATTATGAGACACAAGTACATGATGTGTGCTGTTCCGTAAGGACATGTATGGCACCTACATGGCCAACATCTAACATCACAGTTCAACAAGTGTCGTCAACAAGTCCCAGGTTGTGCCATGGGATATCATTAGGCTGTGTCACAGTTCCCATGTACTGCTGTCACGTTCCAAACACACACCACAGTGACATGTGAGGACAGATGGGCCCCAGGCATCACAGCTCATTGACAGGTAGATTCCCAGGGACCCTGTATTGCCACATGGACACTGGGATGACATGGTGCATCATGAATACACCACAGCAAAACAACTAGGACCCCCACAGGTAGTGGTCCCTTTTCCCTCAGCAGGACAGACATGGACGTCTGTGAGACACACACGCACAACATCAAAGTCCATGCACGAACAACGTGGATGTGGAGACTGTCCCCCATTGTGCACATGGAATCAGAGACATTGCAAACACAACATGCACACAGACTGTGGAGGGCCATCATTATTGTTGCAATGGGTCAGCCTGTGACGTACATACCGTCCCACATGGGACTCAGGGGGTATGTGACATGACATACACATACACAACCTGGAAATGTGACCATGCCACATGCTCTGAACTGAACAGTTGCACATCACAGTGGTCATGTGCACAACACACAAAGGATTCTGTCCCCATGAACACGTGCACAGCCTGGGAGTGGCTGCCCACAAGTGCCACCAAAAAAACCACATGTTGACCCCCATACACGGAAAAGGTAATGCAGCCTTACATGCCTTTAGATACAGTGTGGACAGGCTGTGCTGTTGTAGGTGTGCCCCTGAGTCCCTGGAACGTAAATGTGGCTGGCATACGTTCATCTGTGACAGGCATGGTGACATATGCCAGTGACATGTACAGGGACGCGTTGTACAGCAATGGACCGATCTGTGCACACGCATTGGCCATTGCATATGATGTGAGCGGGTACGCCTTTGTACAGCAATGGACCGATCTGTGCGCACGCATTGGCCATTGCATATGATGTGAGCGGGTACGCGCTGTCATCCGATGTACGCATTGTACAGCAATGGACCGATCGGTGCGCACGCATTGGCCATTGCATACGATGTGAGCGGGTACACGTTGTACAGCAATGGACCGATCGGTGCGCACGCATTGGCCATTGCATACGATGTGAGCGAGTGCAGCGTTGTACAGCAATGGACCGATCGGTGCGCACGCATTGGCCATTGCATATGATGTGAGCGGGTGCAGCGTTGTCATCCGATGTACGCGTTGTACAGCAATGGACCGATCGGTGCGCACGCATTGGCCATTGCATACGATGTGGCGAGTACGCGTTGTACAGCAATGGACCGATCGGTGTGCACGTATTGGCCATTGCATACGATGTGAGCGGGTACGCGTTGTACAGCAATGGACCGATCGGTGCGCACGCATTGGCCATTGCATATGATGTGGCGAGTGCAGCGTTGTCATCCGATATACGCGTTGTACAGCAATGGACCGATCGGTGCGCACGCATTGGCCATTGCATACGATGTGGCGGGTACGCGTTGTACAGCAATGGACCGATCTGTGCGCACACATTGGCCATTGCATACGATGTGAGTGGGTACGCGTTGTACAGCAATGGAGCGATCGGTGCGCACGCATTGGCCATTGCATATGATGTGGCGGAGTACGCGCTGTCATCCGATGTACGCGTTGTACAGCAATGGACCGATCGGTGCGCACGCATTGGCCATTGCATACGATGTGAGCGGGTACGCGTTGTACAGCAATGGACCGATCGGTGCGCACGCATTGGCCATTGCATATGATGTGGACAGAAATACGCGTTGTACAGCAATGGACCGATTGGTGTGCACGCATTGGCCATTGCATACGATGTGAGCGGGTACCCGTTGTCATCCGATGTACGCGTTGTACAGCAATGGCCCGATCGGTGCGCACGCATTGGCCATTGCATATGATGTGAGCAGGTACGCGTTGTCATCCGATGTACGCGTTGTACAGCAATGGACCGATCGGTGCGCATGCATTGGCCATTGCATATGATGTGAGCGGGTATGCGTTGTCATCCGATGTACGAGTTGTACAGCAATGGACCGATCGGTGCGGACGCATTGGCCATTGCATACGATGTGAGCGGGTACGCGTTGTACAGCAATGGACCGATCGGTGCGCACGCATTGGCCATTGCATACGATGTGAGCGGGTACGCGTTGTACAGCAATGGACCGATCGGTGCGCACGCATTGGCCATTGCATATGATGTGAGCGGGTACGCGCTGTCATCCGATGTACGCGTTGTACAGCAATGGACCGATCGGTGCGCACCCTTTGGCAATGGCTTGGCCTGGCAACGGACGCGTTTTCAAACCTTTAACGAGTCTGATGCTGTGAATTCAGTTGGTCACCCACAACAATGTTGCAAATTCATGGGTCTCATGAAGTTGAACTTTTGAAGGATGCTGTGGGCGTGTGTAAGTGGTGCAATTCCATGGATTGGCCAGATTCAGAAGATGCAAACGACTTGGACCTATCACTTTGGACACATGGGACAGTATCTGCCTCTGCAGCACACATATAATGCTGGCTGTTGCCCTGAGAGCTCACTTGCCTGCACTACATGCTCCAGGACGACATCTGCCACCACCACTGCTGCTGTATCTGCATCCTCTGGATCCTGCAATGGCACGTACTGTGGAGAGAGCCCCAGCCTTCAGCACTGAGGAGAACCAGGCCCTGCTGGACAGCCTCCTTCCACAGTACAGCAAGCTGTATGGGAAACCAGGGGAGCAGGTGAGTGTGCTGTCCACTGCCTTACTAAATGTGCATGTTGTCTGACTGGCAAGACTTACAGTGTGCACGCCACTGGCTAGCAGGCTCACTGAGTAGTTGTCACCCCCCATAGTGTGTAGTTACATGCACTGAACAGGTATAGTGCAGTGACAGTGCATTTAAACGAGGTTTTACTTCCCAGGCAATGATACCATGTAGTAACTGCTGGCAAACTGTTCATAGCCATCGTTGCACTGCCTGTGTACATCATGTGCCCCTGTGATTGAGACATGTATATCCAACTGTGTAATGCACGGATATGTTGCATGTGTAGTAATGGCCTTTTCACTTTGTCATCCTCACAGGTTGATGCCCACCAGAAGCAGAAGATATGGCTGACCATCGTCCGGGCAGTGAGATCCGTGGGGGACTACAAGCGCCGGATCCGCAACTGCCAGAAGAGGTGGCAGGACCTTTGGGGCTGGACCCGGAGGATCGCACGGGTCCAGCTGAAGATGTCGCCTCCTGGCAGGAGGGGCGGACACCGGACCCTGACCTCCCACATGCTCCGGATCCTGGCGGTGGTCTTCCCTGATCTGGATGGGCAGCTGAAGGCCAGAGAGCAGCAAGGAGGGGGTGAGTCCATGACTGCATTGTGAACTTTGTCTGCCATGCTATGTGCCCTCCTCTGGCCGGGTTAAACTTCCACAGTACATCAGTCATGTGGTCCAGGACCCATGTCCCTCAATTGTGCACTGCCCACTCCTCATCTGATACCCAGGTGTGGCCCTTACAGTCAGGGAATTGTGTCACTTGGGTACTGTGTCCTTGCATTTTGCTTAGCTTAAGGTGGGGGACAGCATTTGTTCCCCTAACTCTGTGGTGGGCATCATGGGTGGGTCCATTGCTTACGCAATGCCTGTGTTCTGACATGTAATCTGCGTGTTACTTTGATATGTGGTCCAATTGCTGAGCTGATCCACCACATGTGCCTGGGGTATTTGGCACACACCCATGCTGCGGGTGTGAACAATGTTTGGGCCTCAGGAGTATGTATATCAAATGTGTCACACATACTTAGCCACCTGCCTACTGTCCAGGGCTCATTCCTCATTCACGTGGGGCAGGACAGTCATGCCTACTCCAGGCCATACAATACACTCTGTACTCCCACTCCCGTGTATCAGCTGACACGTTGTGCTCAGTGATATGTCCCCTCAGGTGTCTGCATCTGTGTCATTGTGCTGTGGCTTCATTGTCAGGACTACTGGGGTGTTTCTCGGTTGGGGCTCAGCATGCCACCGGAGATGTGACCATAGGAGACGATACTTGTGTGACACATAGGTGTTTGATCACTTGACCGTGCAGACTGGGGTATGCGAATGTGAAGTTCAGGCAGCTGTTTCCCATTCACAGCAGATTGTGAGGTGCTCAGGGTCTGAGGGTTGTGTTACAGGTCTCCCATATGTCCAATTGGTATGACGTGGACAAATAAGAGTTCAGATGATGTGGTGTGTGGGGGATGGACATGTGCACTTGTTCAGCTCCAGGTCTTGCATTCCCCATGACCTAGGATTGTGACACAGTGCAGACTGTTGTTGTCTGGCTGCCCTTTCCATGTGACTGGAGACAGTGATGTATGACTTAGCAGGCATGCCTGTGCCATGGCATGAAACTTCCAATGAGTGATCCTGCAGGGGAGTGACATGTGCTACATGCACCCCATTGTGGCAATGACTATCAGGACATGGGTGCATCATGGTGTCTGGTGCTGGTATGCATCACATGCATTTCAAAATTGACTCTGGCCATCCCTTTATCCGGACATCTGTACTGACTCAGTGGCAAGAGTTGTGATGTGTGCATGTTCACATACTGCACCGTGTTCTCTGCACTGTCCAACTACTGTGTAGTTGGTGCATGTGTCCACACTGGGATATTGCCATCCGACAGACACCAGACAGATGGGTGCAAGGCCAGGAGGGATGTGAGTGCCATGGTTGACCATCAGACTGACAATTGGCTTCTCCTACTCTGTTTGGGCACTTTTGGCAGTGTTCAACTAAGGATGCCAGGGCTTGGTCTGTAATGTGCTGTACTTACTGTGGTGTGTGCGGTCGGTGCAGGTGACTGATGTTTGTCTGTTTCCCTATTGTTTGCAGATACATCCACGGCCACAGGAGGGGACAGCTCCACCGACCAGGAGGAGCCGCAGAGCCAGACTGGGTCAGCAGCCGAGGAGTGGTCGGAGGGACCCAGTGGCACAGAGGGCGAGGGGAGCCACACCGAGGAGTCCTCAGCAGCATCCACCTCAGCTGAGGACCACAGCAGCTCGGAGGATGACTCCCTTGTGGAGGCGGGTGTCAGCAGCCACCACACCCCAGCTAGTGTTGCTGTCCCCGCCACCACCACCGCCCTCCCATCGGCTCCCATTCCAGAGGTCCATGGAGGCTCCCGTGTTCGGGTGCATGTCTCCTTGGTGCCAAGCACCGCACCCCCTGCCCCTGTGTCCCCTGCTGACCTGAGTGAGGAGTCTGTGTACCTCCTTCGCCAACTCCATGTAGGGCAGACAGCAATGCTGAGTGTCCTCCATGCCCACACCACTCTGTTGACTCAGCTGGTGTCATTCATGGAGGGCATCTCAACGGGCATGTCTGCCCTACAGAGGAGCAATAGGTCCATGGACTCCTCCCTGATGGCAGCAGTGTCCCTCCTCCGACAGTCCCTCACACCTCCTACCTCTGCCCCATCCACACTCCCCAGCCCCCTACCTGTCCCAAGCACACACACACCGGCACACACCAGCACAGACACAAGCAGCACACAGACACACACACCAAAATCCAGATGCACACGCACGCACGGTCAGGGGACTGAAACCACACTCACAGGGGATGGGGCCCAGGCACACACACACGCATCAACGAGCACTGCGCAGTCCTCAGATACCTCTCCCTCCAAGGCCCCTTCCCTTGCCTCACTTGCAACCCCACCTACACAGCGGATCTTCCTCTCTGACCTAGGCCTCTTCCCCTCCAATACAGCTGATCCAGCATTCAGGGGGAAGAGGAAGCCCACCCACACAGAGGGGAGTGCCCCTCGCCCCCGGACACCCTCCCGCAGGTGCAGACAGACTGAGGCCCCCATCCGCAAGTCCCCCGGACCCGGAAGAGCAAGACCCCTCCGCCGCCCTGCAGCTCAAGCACCAAGTCTCCTTCCTCCATCCCTCAGGCCCCCACTCCACAGGTGCCCCCACCACACCCTGCCCCAGGTTCCCCCACCCACAGATACACCATCCCCAAAATGATCCGGCCTTCTCCCCCTGCCACTTGCTCTTCCAGCACCACCCCCGCTGCGCATGTCTGTGCCACTGGTGTGGAGACGGTGTCCTCCCCTTCTGTCCTGCCCACCTTACCTGAACCCCATTCTCCTCCCCTGGAGATAGGCACTGCAGTGGAGTCCACTACCACCCCGTCTGACTTGGGCACTGCAGTGGGGAACCTGTCCACTCCATCTGCACGGCCCACTGCAGTCGTGCCAGCACCCACACCATCTGAGTCATGCCCCCAGTTGTGACGGCACACACCATGTCAGACACCTCCACTGCAGTTGTCAGTGACTCTCCAGCACCCACCACCCCTTCCCTGCCTCCTTCTGGTGAGCCCTGATCCTGTCCCTGCGGTGCCTGGCCTGCCCCCCGTATGCCCCTCCGAGGGGATTGTCCCTGGTGTGTAGCAGTGCAGGCATGCGAAGGGTGACATCTGGCACTGTCACCCTGTTTGGACTCATATTATGGACTGGCCATTGGCCTTTGTTATATATTTTCTTTCACTTCTCTCACCCAAATGCTGAATAAAGCAACTTTCTGTTCTCTAGTTGTTTTGCTTCTGATGTACATGTTGTTGATGATGCTAACCGTGCCCTTGCTGCAGTGATGCTGATTTTTGGTCTCATGAAAATGAAGTGTTACTGTGCAGGAACCCATGTGGTCCACGGGGAATGTGTCCTATCCTGTAGTGTATCCATGTCATCCTTTGCAGCATATGAGGGTGTCATGTTTCCAAGATTTGGCAATGGGAATTCCTAGGTTTTATTTGCAATATCACATCTGTGGCTTACAGCCCTGCACATCTGTTGTGCTTGCCATTGTTCAATTAGTCTACTTCCCTGACCGTGTGGCCATCTCCACTGTAGGAGAGTAGGATCTGCTTCACATGGGTACCCCCACTTTTTGCTGATGCTTCACTGGTTTTCGACATTAGTCTGGCTGGGGCCCTGCTATTCAGAACCCCAGCCTAGCTGTTTCCTCTTTAAAAGGGTCTCCATGTGCCTTAGGCACATCACTGATTGGGATCTGGAGTGCCCTTGTAAGTCCCTAGTATATGGTATACTATGTACCAAGGGCATAGGTACCTCAGAGGCCTGCCAGGGGCTGCAGCATGTATTATGCCACCCCTGGAAGGCCATCCAAACTGACACCACAGGTCTGCTACTGCAGCCTGGGTAAGGTGGTGCATGCACCCCTTACTGTGGTATAGGTTACCTATATCACTAAATGCATACACACATATAAACCTATAAGTCACTCCTAAGGCAGGCCTTATCAATCCTAAAGGCAGAGTGCATGGTTCCTATGTGAGAGGGTGCCCCTGCATGAGCAGGGCCCCTCTGCAGCGTTCGGAGACCATCTCTGATGCTGTTTGTAGTGCAGCCTGACCATATACTCTTAAACGCATTATATCCTCGCGGTAAAATGCTAACTATGGAATGGCTGCACCTAAACATGTCGTGTTTGGTGTCAAACATCTTGGAATACTACCCCCCGCCAATCCTGGCGGCGGGGGTAGCATTCCACCCTTCTAGAGGGAAAGGCATGTTAACTCTGACGAGTCCGGTAACTTCTTTCCAGAGCCCTGGCATCACAAAATGGATGCTGCTGCCACAGACACGAGTCTGGCCTCCTGCTGCTGGACGAAACTCCGGCAGGGGAGGCCTGGACAATAGGTTTCCTGTCCCAGGGAGGTGTGACCACCTCCCCAGACAGGACAATGTGTATTGGGGCTGGGCGGGAGCACTTTCGGGTGCTTTGAAGTCCTGCACTGGGGGCACACTTGGTGTCCCTGTGCATACCCCAGTTCAAACCGGATCAGGGGCTTGCAGCCCCTGCTTTGGCGCGAACTGGACAAAGGGAAAGGGGTGTAGCCACCCCTCTGCCCTGACCCACCCATAGGTGGGGCCGCAGAGTAGTCCATCCCCTATTTTTAGAATAAAGGTAGGAACCCAGTCCTTAGGACTTTAGATTATACCTGGACGAAACTCTGAAACTGAATCCTGGACCTTCGACGCTCTACTCACGATTAGAGGACTGAAGAATCTCCCTTGGGGTCAAGGAGTGACTCCCCTGCTTGGCAGGCACCAAAGAAGCATCTGTCCGGTTCGCATCACTGAAGCTCCCGTCGGACGCCGAAGTCATCGCATCACCAGAGGTAGATTCTCAGACTTCCCCGAGGCTACCCTGAGTCCCCAGCAAAGCTGAGGCCCGTGGCTATCGTGGGTGACTTGAGACCGTGACCCCTGGATACCAAGCACACTTGCAAGTGCACCATCTTCTGGGTGTCCCAAGAAGTCGTGCTTTGGGCTCCGAGTAGCCCTAGCCTCCAGCACCACCTGCACCGAAGATCACTGGCCCCCACTCCACGAGTGTCCTGTAAGCCAGCTCCACGTGCGGCGTCACGAGGCTCCTTCGCGGTCGCTAGCCCGTTGGCTAGTAGCCCTTAACGAAGGCCAATCTTTTCTTTACTTGGCAGTCTGGTTGCTCCAGGCCTGCCCTCATTTACCCTTGCTGGGTGAGTTCCCCAGACCTTGCTGGTCTGCATCATCGATGATCTACATCTTACTCGAGACTTGCCGTTGCCAAGGCTTGTTGGGTCCAATCTGGTCGCCGACACCTCTGCACTCGACAGACATCAAGCAACAGCCCGAATCCTGCTCCTGGTCGCCGACAACGCCTCCCGGACCTCGTGGCTGAAGAGTCAAGATGACCGTCATCGAACCTGAAGCACTCAACATCGGTGGGCATCGGTCCATCGCCTCCCTGGTCACTGGCTAGTGACCCAGACTCTGTCCCCTCTGCTTTCAGGTTCTTCAGAACTCCGATCCACTCTTGGATCCACCCGGACACTTTTCTCCTGGTCGCCAGCCGCACTTTGCAGCAGATCGCCATACGAAACGACGACGAAACCCGACCCCGAAAGGCACCTATGCACCCGGCTTCCCTGGGTGAGGTAACACGAGTACTCCGGTGCTCCCGTGGGTAGAGACTCTTCAAAGTCCTAGATCTCAAAGGGTTTTGTCCTAGTCCTCTTTTAAGTGTCCCTTTCCTCTATTTTCCCGATCCCGACTTTCTCCATAGAAGTTAACGGCGTATCGCGGTTGTGTATTTACACTGCACGCGTCTCCCGTGGGTCCCCTGTGTCACTACCTTGGGTGGTTCCTTGTGGCCCAAGCACTTCTAGAGGCTCTAGGCCTAGTGTCTAGTTCAGTCGTGGTTCGCATACCACTTTATTGGTATATGGTTTGGTACGCCCCTAGGGCCCAAACGTGTATTTGTGCTATTACTGTGATTTAAGATCTTATAACCTATGTACTTCGAACTCTAGCCTCATAAAGAGACTAGAGGGGTGTGTTTAGTAATAAATACATATATTTTGAATATATACCTGGTGTGGTGCTCTTTCATTTGGTCACTCAAGAGATTATAGACTGGTAAAACAAGCTGCTTTACATTCCTTCAAGACTTAGCCTGAAGGCTGCTCTCCACAGCTACCACTAGGATAGCTTTCAATAAGGTTGTCTTTAACCTACCTACCATAAGAGTCGATTTGGACTGGTGCAAGGTGCCCACTATAATTAGTGGACAGCATATGCCAGGCCAACTTCTCACATTGGTGTGCAGCGTGTGGGATTCCAGCTTGCTATTGTTTTACCAGATAATCTCAATTGAATTGATCAACTGAAAACCACTAAAGGTACCTAAGGTACATATAATTTAAGCTTAGAATAACAGTAAGTTCTACTGAACTTAGAGTTGTGTGTTAAGGGATAGCACAACCCTTTCTACAACTCAAGAGAGTTTAGTAGGCCACACTAGAGTAGGTAGTGCATACACCACACCACACTAGTAATGTCTTTAAAAGCAGGATCCAAAGATGCCTTGCAGGAAGCCATTGAGCTTCCACCCTCCAAGTATGATACACTCCCATTCTTGGAATTGAGAGCTTTGTGTAACGTGAGGAAATTAAGGACAGGCCAAAGTCCCACCACCCAACACCTCCAGGAGTTGTTGGTGGCTTATGATCTTAGTAAGTCCTCAGAGACTGAAGGGGTAGGAGCAGAGGGTGGGCCAGCAGATGAGGAAGGGGCCAGGGGTACCACTACCCACAGCCCCCTCTGAAACTGACCAGGAGGGTGACAATGACCCTGACCTGGAGAACCCAATCCCTTCTGGGGAAGATGAAGATGAGGATCTAGAGAACCACACCTTTGTCCCCCAGGAAGGATTATGAGTGTGCTCAGAAAGTCTAGGTCTCCTTCTCAGGAGTCTAACCACTCTGGCACCTCAATAGGGAGCTCTGTTTCTTCTCACAGGAGGGAATCCTCTCATGAGAGAAGAAAGAGACTGGTCCAGTATGAGGAAACTCAACTAGAGATCAGGAAGAAGCAATTGGCTTTAGATAGAGAATCCCTAGATCTCCTTAGAGAGAGAAGAAAGTTGGGACTAGAGTCCCATGGTGGCAGCCATGTCCCTAGAGATAGGGAAAGGTCCTATGACCATAGGAACCTGAGCAAGATTGTCCCTCCCTACCAGAGTGGGGATGATATCCACAAATGGATAACTGCTTTAGAGAGGGCCTGTAAAGTACAGAAGGTCCCTCAGGAGCAGTGGGCAGCAATCTTGTGGCTCTCCTTTGCTGACAAAGGTAGAGACAAGCTCCTCACTGTTAGAGAGGAGGATGCTGACAATTACAAGGTCTTGAAGAGTGCTCTTATTGATGGGTTTGGCCTAACCACTGAACAGTACAGGTTGAAGTTCAGAGACACCCAAAAGCACAGACTCAAGACTGGGTAGACTATGTGGATTGTTCTGCCAAGGCTCTGGAAGGCTAGTTGATGGGCAGTAAGGTGTGTGACTTCTCAGGATTGTATAATCTGATAATGAGGGAGCAGATTCTTAATAACTGTCAAAATCAGCTGTTGCACCAATACCTGGTTGACTCTGATCTGACCTCTCCCCAAGAATTGGGAAAGAAGGCAGACAAATGGGTCAGAACCAGGGTGAAGCAGAAGGTACAGAACCAAGGTGGGGAAACCAAGAAGCAAGATGCTAAGAACTCTGACAAGGGTGGGGAGAAGGGTAAAGATCAAAAGTCTTCATCAGGCCCCCAAAAATCTTCTTCTGGTGGGGATTCCCAGTCTACCAAGGGTAAAGGCCAAAGAAAACCATGGTGCAAGGTCTGTAAGCAAAAGACCCACTGGACCAGTGATTGCACCAAGTCCAAAGACTCCAGTCCAGCACCCACCAATGCCCCTAAGGCACCTGTTCCCCCTAGTACAGTTGGTGGAAGTGCTCCAGCAAAGGGTTTAGTAGGGTTCACCCTGGGAACTGAGATGGGCTCTGACCTAGTTAGAGAACTGACTCAGGCTGTGTTAGTCTGTGATGGAGGCATGGATGTGCCCTCCTCTATGAGTCCCAGTAATCTGGGCAAGTACAGACAACAGCCTTTAATCAATGGACGAGAGGCTTTGGCATTTAGGGACACAGGGGCAAGTGTCACAATGGTGACACAAGACCTTGTGCTACCTGGGCAAGTTATGCTTGGTGAGATGTACCAAGTGACCAATGCTAGCAATGTCAGAACAGACCATACTCTGGCAGTTGTTAACTTCTCCTGGGGAGGGGTAACTGGCCTTAAGAAGGTTGTGGTAAGTGCAAACCTACCAGTCGAATGCTTGCTTGGCAATGACTTAGAGACTTCTGCTTGGGCAGAAGTGGAGCTCAGGACCCATGCAGAAATGCTGGGGATCCCTGCAGATGTGTTTGCTGTGACCAGGTCACAAGCCAAAATGTCTAGCACTGAACAGGCCTTGGATTCTGGAAGAATGGACCAAGTGCCTTCCAAGAGGAGGAGTAGTAGGGTTAAGGCAGTGCCTTCCCCTTGGCTCAGGAGGAAGATCAGTCCCTTGAGGGGATGATCTCAGCCCTGAAGAAGGAACTGTCCCAGAGGAACTTGAACCTGACCAGGTTGAGTTCTTGGGGACAGGGGGACCTTCTAGGGCAGATCTGAGCCAGGAGCAGCAGAGCTGCCCCTCCCTTGAACCCCTCAGACAGCAAGCTGCTGCTGAGGCTGTTGGGAAAGCTAGTGGTCCCCATACAGTGTATTGGGATGATGGACTCCTGTACTCAGAGAGTAGAGACCCCAAGCCTGGTGCTACCAGGAGGTTGGTAATACCTTTGAAGTTCAGGGGCTTCCTATTGACCCTAGCCCATGATATTCCCTTAGCAGGACACCTGGGCCAGAACAAGACTTGGGACAGAATTGTCCCTCACTTTCACTGGCCCCACATGTCTGAAGACAGTAAGGAGTTTTGTCGCTCCTGTGTAACCTGCCAAGCCAGTGGCAAAGCAGGTGGCACTACAAAGGCCCCTCTGATACCACTACCTGTGGTGGGGGTGCCCTTTGAAAGGGTAGGGATTGACATTGTTGGTCCCATGGATCCCCAAACAGCCTCTGGGCACAGGTTTATCCTGGTGGTAGTGGATCATGCCACCAGGTACCCAGAAGCTATTCCCCTCAGGACCACTATAGCACCTGTGGTGGCAAGGGCCCTCCTGGGAATCTTCTCAAGAGTGGGCTTTCCTAAGGAGGTAGTATCAGACAGGGGTGCTAACTTCATGTCTGGGTACTTAATAGCAATGTGGAAGGAGTGTGGAGTGACTTATAAGTTCACCACACCCTATCACCCACAATGCAATGGTTTAGTTGAGAGATTCAACAAAACCTTGAAGGGCATGATTAAAGGGCTCCCAGAAAAGCTTAGGCGTAGATGGGACATACTCTTGCCCTGCCTTTTATTCGCATATAGGGAGGTGCCTCAGAAGGGGGTTGGTTACAGCCCTTTTGAACTTCTGTTTGGCCACCCTGTGAGGGGTCCACTGTGCTTGGTGAAGGAAGGATGGGAGTTACCTCTCAAGCCCCCAAAGCAAGATATAGTGGACTATGTACTTGGTCTCCGCTCCAGGATGGCTGAGTACATGAAAAAGGCAACCAAAAACCTTGAGGCTAGCCAGGAACTTCAGAAGGCCTGGCATGACCAAAAGGCTGTTCTGACTGTTTACCAGCCAGGACAGAAGGTGTGGGTGTTGGAGCCAGTGGCCCCAGCAGCTCTCCAAGACAAATGGAGTGGACCCCACACTATTGTTGAGCAGAAGGGTGAGGTCACTTACTTAGTGGACCTGGGAACACCCAGGAGTCCCCAAAGGGTTCTCCATGTCAACAGACTAAAGCCATATGTGGACAGGGCAGACATGGGCTTGCTCATGGCTACTGATGAAGGGCAGGAGGAAGAGAGTGACCCACTCCCTGACCTGCTCTCACAGAACCCTGACGATGGGTCAGTTGATGGTGTAGCCTTGGCAGGCAGCCTCACTACCCAGCAACAAACTGATTGCAGGCAAGTCCTCAATCAGTTTAGACATATGTTTTCACTGACACCCAGTCAGACCACCTGGTGCACTCATGAAGTGGACACTGGGGACAGTCTGCCTATTAAAAACAAGATTTATAGGCAACCTGACCATGTCAGGGACTGTATCAGGACTGAAGTCCAGAAAATGTTGGAATTGGGAGTAATTGAGCCCTCAGATAGCCCTTGGGCTAGTCCAGTAGTCCTAGTACCGAAACCTCACACCAGTGGTGGGAAAAGAGAGATGAGGTTTTGTGTAGACTACAGGGGTCTCAATGCAGTCACTAGGACTGATGCCCATCCAATACCCAGGGCAGATGAGCTCATAGATACTTTGGCCTCTGCCAAATATCTCAGCACATTTGACCTAACAGCTGGCTACTGGCAGATCAGACTAGCTGATACTGCAAAGCCCAAAACAGCATTTTCAACCCCTAGTGGGCATTATCAATTTGTGGTAATGCCCTTTGGTCTGAAAAATGCACCTGCCACTTTCCAGAGGTTGGTGAACACAGTTCTCACAGGACTGGAAGCCTATAGTGCAGCTTATCTAGATGATATTGCTGTCTTTAGCTCCACCTGGGAGGATCACCTGGTCCACCTCAGGAATGTTTTACAGGCCCTGCAAAAGGCAGGCCTGACTATCAAGGCCACTAAGTGCCAGATAGGGCAGAGTCAGGTTGTGTACCTGGGCCACCTTGTGGGTGGAGGCCAGGTTCAACCTTTGCAGAGCAAGATCCAGACCATCATGGACTGGACTGCTCCCACTACCCAGACTCAGGTGAGAGCCTTCTTAGGCCTGACTGGGTACTATAGGAGATTTGTCAAGGGATATGGATCAATAGTGACACCCTTGAATGACTTAACTTCTAAGAAAATGCCCAAAAAGGTTCAGTGGACAGCTAGCTGTCAAAAGGCATTTGATGACCTCAAGCAGGCCATGTGCACTGCTCCAATTCTGCAGAGTCCTGATTACTCCAAGAAGTTCATTGTTCAAACAGATGCATCTGAATTGGGGGTAGGGGCTGTACTGTCACAATTGAATGAAGAAGGTCAGGATCAGCCAGTAGCTTTTATTAGCAGAAGGCTGACCCCTAGAGAGAAACGTTGGTCAGCCATAGAGAGGAGGCCTTTGCTGTGGTCTGGGCTCTGAAGAAGTTTAGGCCATACTTGTTTGGTACACACTTCCTGGTTCAGACAGACCATAAGCCCCTCTTATGGCTAAAACAAATGAAGGGTGAAAACCCCAAACTGCTTAGGTGGTCCATTTCCCTACAGGGGATGGACTTTACAGTGGAACATAGGCCTGGGAGTAACCATGCGAATGCAGATGGACTCTCTAGGTATTTCCACTTAGAACATGAAGACTTAACTGGGCAAGGTTAGTTTAATGTCCCTACGTTTGGGGGGGTTGTGTAGGAGAGTAGGATCTGCTTCACATGGGTACCCCCACTTTTTGCTGATGCTTCACTGGTTTTCGACATTAGTCTGGCTGGGGCCCTGCTATTCAGAACCCCAGCCTAGCTGTTTCCTCTTTAAAAGGGTCTCCATGTGCCTTAGGCACATCACTGATTGGGATCTGGAGTGCCCTTGTAAGTCCCTAGTATATGGTATACTATGTACCAAGGGCATAGGTACCTCAGAGGCCTGCCAGGGGCTGCAGCATGTATTATGCCACCCCTGGAAGGCCATCCAAACTGACACCACAGGTCTGCTACTGCAGCCTGGGTAAGGTGGTGCATGCACCCCTTACTGTGGTATAGGTTACCTATATCACTAAATGCATACACACATATAAACCTATAAGTCACTCCTAAGGCAGGCCTTATCAATCCTAAAGGCAGAGTGCATGGTTCCTATGTGAGAGGGTGCCCCTGCATGAGCAGGGCCCCTCTGCAGCGTTCGGAGACCATCTCTGATGCTGTTTGTAGTGCAGCCTGACCATATACTCTAAACGCATTATATCCTCGCGGTAAAATGCTAACTATGGAATGGCTGCACCTAAACATGTCGTGTTTGGTGTCAAACATCTTGGAATACTACCCCCCCGCCAATCCTGGCGGCGGGGGTAGCATTCCACCCTTCTAGAGGGAAAGGCATGTTAACTCTGACGAGTCCGGTAACTTCTTTCCAGAGCCCTGGCATCACAAAATGGATGCTGCTGCCACAGACACGAGTCTGGCCTCCTGCTGCTGGACGAAACTCCGGCAGGGGAGGCCTGGACAATAGGTTTCCTGTCCCAGGGAGGTGTGACCACCTCCCCAGACAGGACAATGTGTATTGGGGCTGGGCGGGAGCACTTTCGGGTGCTTTGAAGTCCTGCACTGGGGGCACACTTGGTGTCCCTGTGCATACCCCAGTTCAAACCGGATCAGGGGCTTGCAGCCCCTGCTTTGGCGCGAACTGGACAAAGGGAAAGGGGTGTAGCCACCCCTCTGCCCTGACCCACCCATAGGTGGGGCCGCAGAGTAGTCCATCCCCTATTTTTAGAATAAAGGTAGGAACCCAGTCCTTAGGACTTTAGATTATACCTGGACGAAACTCTGAAACTGAATCCTGGACCTTCGACGCTCTACTCACGATTAGAGGACTGAAGAATCTCCCTTGGGGTCAAGGAGTGACTCCCCTGCTTGGCAGGCACCAAAGAAGCATCTGTCCGGTTCGCATCACTGAAGCTCCCGTCGGACGCCGAAGTCATCGCATCACCAGAGGTGGATTCTCAGACTTCCCCGAGGCTACCCTGAGTCCCCAGCAAAGCTGAGGCCCGTGGCTATCGTGGGTGACTTGAGACCGTGACCCCTGGACACCGAGCACACTTGCAAGTGCACCATCTTCTGGGTCTCCCAAGAAGTCGTGCTTTGGGCTCCGAGTAGCCCTAGCCTCCAGCACCACCTGCACCGAAGATCACTGGCCCCCACTCCACGAGTGTCCTGTAAGCCAGCTCCACGTGCGGCGTCACGAGGCTCCTTTGCGGTCGCTAGCCCGTTGGCTAGTAGCCCTTAACGAAGGCCAATCTTTTCTTTACTTGGCAGTCTGGTTGCTCCAGGCCTGCCCTCACTTACCCTTGCTGGGTGAGTTCCCCAGACCTTGCTGGTCTGCATCATCGACGATCTACATCTTACTCGAGACTTGCCGTTGCCAAGGCTTGTTGGGTCCAATCTGGTCGCCGACACCTCTGCACTCGACAGACATTGAGCAGCAGCCCGAATCCTGCTCCTGGTTGCCGACAACACCTCCCGGACCTCGTGGCTGAAGAGTCAAGACGACCGTCAACAAACCTGAAGCACTCGACATCGGTGGGCATCGGTCCATCGCCTCCCTGGTCACTGGCTAGTGACCCAGACTCTGTCCCCTCTGCTTTCAGGTTCTTCAGAACTCCGATCCACTCTTGGATCCACCCGGACACTTTTCTCCTGGTCGCCAGCCGCACTTTGCAGCAGATCGCCATACGAAACGACGACGAAACCCGACCCCGAAAGGCACCTATGCACCCGGCTTCCCTGGGTGAGGTAACACGAGTACTCCGGTGCTCCCGTGGGTAGAGACTCTTCAAAGTCCTAGATCTCAAAGGGTTTTGTCCTAGTCCTCTTTTAAGTGTCCCTTTCCTCTATTTTCCCGATCCCGACTTTCTCCATAGAAGTTAACGGCGTATCGCGGTTGTGTATTTACACTGCACGCGTCTCCCGTGGGTCCCCTGTGTCACTACCTTGGGTGGTTCCTTGTGGCCCAAGCACTTCTAGAGGCTCTAGGCCTAGTGTCTAGTTCAGTCGTGGTTCGCATACCACTTTATTGGTATATGGTTTGGTACGCCCCTAGGGCCCAAACGTGTATTTGTGCTATTACTGTGATTTAAGATCTTATAACCTATGTACTTGAACTCTAGCCTCATAAAGAGACTAGAGGGGTGTGTTTAGTAATAAATACATATATTTTGAATATATACCTGGTGTGGTGCTCTTTCATTTGGTCACTCAAGAGATTATAGACTGGTAAAACAAGCTGCTTTACATTCCTTCAAGACTTAGCCTGAAGGCTGCTCTCCACAGCTACCACTAGGATAGCTTTCAATAAGGTTGTCTTTAACCTACCTACCATAAGAGTCGATTTGGACTGGTGCAAGGTGCCCACTATAATTAGTGGACAGCATATGCCAGGCCAACTTCTCACATCCACTGGACATGCAAGTTTGGGCATCAATGGGGAAGGACTCATCTGTGTTATCAGTGCAATTTGCTATACATGTGTGTTGGATCTGTGCTGATGATTTCGGTGACACTCCCATGACCAGGCTGATATGACGGGAGCCTTCATTTGGTGCTAATTGTTGACTGTGTGACCAAGTGTTCTGCTGACATGATGGAGCCCTAATGAGGCAACGTATGGCACAGCTTTCCTCACACAGGAGTGGAGTCCCCTCATGGCAGTGTGTAATCCTGTGACATTGCCTGAGCCCAAGGTGTGTGTTGTATGAGCATGTCTGTGTGTGTTCACTTCCATGTTGCTGGGCATGCTGGGATCCCTAGTGATGTTCCTGTTTGTGATGCTTGCTGAGTTGACCTATGTTCCCCCAAAGTCTTCTCCCTGGGTTCTCTGGGATGTGGGTGCTTGGCACATTACTGGTCATCAGGGTGTCACCCATAGGTGTGTTTGCTGTCAGAGCTGAGTTTGTGGGCAAACGCAGATGGGACACAGTCAGGATTCCCCTTGGCACTTGTTGGTTACACCTGTCATGTAATTTCCAGTTTGTGTTAGCTTTCAGTGATTGTGACACGTTGTGTGTGTGACTGCTGCCCCTCCTCAGGGTCAGGGCTGCAATGTTGGAAGTTGTCTATGTGTGTTCTTTGTGGGTGACCTTGGCTTCTTCATTGGTGTGTGACTGTGGCCGGGATCCCATTGGTTGGTGTGGTATTGCCGTCATGTCCATGTACAGCGTACTGTGCAGTGTGTCAGACATTCAGGAGTCTTGTTGACTGGCCATGTGTGATGGGTTTCTGCACCTTAGTTCCCACCACCACCCCTGGGATTGTCATGGGTGCATGTGCAAAGTCACCAGTGCATGTGATCTTCACTGCTGCACATTGTTGGAGGTCGAGGTGTGTGGTGTTGAGTGTGTGCAGATGAGAGTTGTTGCCCGGCTAGGCCCCTGCCTCCATGTTGGCCTTGGCTGACTGGCCGTGCTGATTGATTTGTGCTTGTGTAGGTGTGATGGTAGTTTGTTGCTCAGGACACATGACTGTGGTTCACAGTGTGAACGACATCTAGCTTTGTCATCATAGTGGGATTCTCATGCAGCCCAGGGTCACCACATTGTGGGGACCCTGGGGGTAGTGCTTTGGTGTGTCTGTGTCTTGCTGTGTTAGTTGCTGTTCCTACATGCTTGTGTGACATGTGTGATTTGTGCTCCCTCTCATCTAACAATGCCTGATTGCCCACATAGGGGATTTGGATCCATGAGTTACTTTTGTGTGGCACTGTATGCGCAACTGTGTAATTGGTATTCAGGCCTCATCATGTGTTGTGTGGTTGCCTGGGGACACTGGCACCCCCTCACCTGTTGTGTTTGATGTGCAGTGTGGGGCTGCCTGTTTGTGTTTGTGCATCTGCACCACTGCATTGGCATATCTTTAGTGTGCCATTGGCTGTATGTTGTTTGGTGGGTTTCACCTGCTGCCCTGGGACTCCTAGGTCATCAGTCAGCTCGATGATCATGGTTTGTGTGTCCCATTGCTGCCATGGTATGGTATCTGTTCACCTCACATCTACAGTCTCCACAGGATGTCTACATTTGTGTGCCCATTGGAGCAGATATGTGTTCTGCTTTATGATGGTCACTTCTGTCATTGTGTTATTGATGAATGTTGACAGTGTCATCCCCCATGGGTGATGTTTGTCTGCACATGGCCAAAGGTATGTCTTATTTGCACTGCACTGTTTGCCTCACCCAATATATGTTGCTATGGGACATGAACACTACTTTGCCACTGATGTGTTTGTTGTTCTGTGACCAGGATTCAGCCATGCTGTTTGGAAGTTGCAGCTTTTTCCATGGCCACATTTACCTTATAGTCACTGTGATGATGGGTGTTTCAACCCCATTGCCACAGTGGTCATGGTCTGCTTGCATTGTGGAGGCCACACACATTTATGTGTGACACATGTGATAGGGGGTCACATTGTATGTTCAAAGTCATGTTAAGTGTTGTAGGCATTTGACACAGTCTACACACGCTTGTCATGGTGTTGGGGGATGTCTTTTTCTTGCATTCCTTATGTTGGAGTGTGCTGGTTGTGTCATGCATTACCCATCCTATGAGTGGGGGTGGTGTTGGTGGTAGGCATCCAGCCCCCATGTGTAGGGGTGGTAGTAGTGGTAGGGCATCCAGCCCCCATGGGTAGAGGTGGTAGTAGTGGTAGGCATCCAGCCCCCATGGGTAGGGGTGGTAGTAGTGGTAGGCATCCAGCCCCCATTAGTAGGGGTGGTAGTAGTGGTAGGCATCCAGCCCCCATGGGTAGGGGTGGTAGTAGTGGTAGGCATCCAGCCCCCATGGGTAGAGGTGGCAGTAGTGGTAGGCATCCAGCCCCCCATGGGTAGGGGTGGTAGTGTGGTAGGCATCCAGCCCCCCATTAGTAGGGGTGGTAGTGGTGGGCATCCAGCGCCCCATGGGTAGGGGTGGTAGTAGTGGTAGGCATCCAGCCCCCCATGGGTAGAGGTGGCAGTAGTGGTAGGCATCCAGCCCCCATGGTTAGGGGTGGTAGTAGTGGTAGGCATCCAGCCCCCCATTAGTAGGGGTGTTAGTGGTGGGCATCCAGCCCCCCATGGGTAGGGGTGGTAGTAGTGGTAGGCATCCAGCCCCCCATGGGTAGAGGCGGTAGTAGTGGTAGGCATCCAGCCCCCCATGGGTAGGGGTGGTAGTAGTGGTAGGCATCCAGCCCCCCCATTAGTAGGGGTGGTAGTAGTGGTAGGCATCCAGCCCCACATGGGTAGGGGTGGTAGTAGTGGTAGGCATCCAGCCCCCCATGGGTAGAGGTGGCAGTAGTGGTAGGCATCCAGCCCCCATGGGTAGGGGTGGTAGTAGTGGTAGGCATCCAGCCCCCATGGGTGGAGGTGGTAGTAGTGACAGGTATCCAGCCCCCATTAGTAGTGGTAGTAGTGGTAGGCATCCAGCCCCCCATGGGTAGAGGTGGCAGTAGTGGTAGGCATCCAGCCCCCATGGGTAGGGGTGGTAGTAGTGGTAGGCATCCAGCCCCCATGGGTAGGGGTGGTAGTGGTGGGCATCCAGCCCCCCATGGGTAGGGGTGGTAGTAGTGACAGGTATCCAGCCCCCATTAGTAGGGGTGGTAGTGGTGGGCATCCAGCCCCCCCATGGGTAGGGGTGGTAGTAGTGGTAGGCATCCAGCCCCCCATGGGTAGAGGTGGTAGTAGTGGTAGGCATCCAGCCCCCCATTAGTAGGGGTGGTAGTGGTGGGCATCCAGCCCCCATGGGTAGGGGTGGTAGTAGTGGTAGGCATCCAGCCCCCATGGGTAGAGGTGGTAGTAGTGGTAGGCATCCAGCTCCCCATGGGTAGGGGTGGTAGTGGTGGGCATCCAGCCCCCATGGGTAGGGGTGGTAGTAGTGGGCATCCAGCCCCCCATGGGTACGGGTGGTAGTAGTGGTAGGCATCCAGCCCCCATGGGTAGAGGTGGTAGTAGTGGTAGGCATCCAGCCCCCATGGGTAGGGGTGGTAGTGCTGGGCATCCAGCCCCCATGGGTAGGGGTGGTAGTAGTGACAGGTATCCAGCCCCCATTAGTAGGGGTGGTAGTGGTGGGCATCCAGCCCCCCATGGGTAGGGGTGGTAGTAGTGGTAGGCATCCAGCCCCCATGGGTAGAGGTGGTAGTAGTGGTAGGCATCCAGCCCCCCATGGGTAGGGGTGGTAGTAGTGGTAGGCATCCAGCCCCCCCATTAGTAGGGGTGGTAGTAGTGGTAGGCATCCAGCCCCCCATGGGTAGGGGTGGTAGTAGTGGTAGGCATCCAGCCCCCCATGGGTAGAGGTGGCAGTAGTGGTAGGCATCCAGCCCACCATGGGTGGGGTGGTAGTAGTGGTAGGCATCCAGCCCCCCATGGGTGGAGGTGGTAGTAGTGACAGGTATCCAGCCCCCATTAGTAGTGGGAGTAGTGGTAGGCATCCAGCCCCCATGGGTAGGGGTGGTAGTAGTGGTAGGCATCCAGCCCCCCATGGGTAGGGGTGGTAGTAGTGGTAGGCATCCAGCCCCCATTAGTAGGGGTGGTAGTGGTGGGCATCCAGCCCCCATGGGTAGGGGTGGTAGTAGTGGGCATCCAGCCCCCCATGGGTAGGGGTGGTAGTAGTGGGCATCCAGCCCCCCATGGGTAGGGGTGGTAGTAGTGGTAGGCATCCAGCCCCCCCCATGGGTAGGGGTGGTAGTGTGGTAGGCATCCAGCCCCCCATTAGTAGGGGTGGTGGTGGTGGGCATCCAGCCCCCATGGGTAGGGGTGGTAATAGTGGTAGGCATCCAGCCCCCATGGGTAGAGGTGGCAGTAGTGGTAGGCATCCAGCCCCCATGGGTAGGGGTGGTAGTAGTGGTAGGCATCCAGCCCCCATTAGTAGGGGTAGTAGTGGTGGGCATCCAGCCCCCATGGGTAGGGGTGGTAGTAGTGGGCATCCAGCCCCCATGGGTAGGGGTGGTAGTAGTGGTGAGGCATCCAGCCCCCATGGGTAGGGGTGGTAGTGTGGTAGGCATCCAGCCCCCATTAGTAGGGGTGGTGGTGGTGGGCATCCAGCCCCCATGGGTAGGGGTGGTAATAGTGGTAGGCATCCAGCCCCCATGGGTAGAGGTGGCAGTAGTGGTAGGCATCCAGCCCCCCATGGGTAGGGGTGGTAGTAGTGGTAGGCATCCAGCCCCCATTAGTAGGGGTGGTAGTGGTGGGCATCCAGCCCCCATGGGGAGGGGTGGTAGTAGTGGGCATCCAGCCCCCATGGGTAGGGGTGGTAGTTGTGGTAGGCATCCAGCCCCCCATGGGTAGGGGTGGTAGTGTGGTGAGGCATCCAGCCCCCATTAGTAGGGGTGGTAGTGGTGGGCATCCAGCCCCCCATGGGTAGGGGTGGTAGTAGTGGTAGGCATCCAGCCCCCCATGGGTAGAGGTGGCAGTAGTGGTAGGCATCCAGCCCCCATGGGTAGGGCTGGTAGTATTGGTAGGCATCCAGCCCCCCATTAGTAGGGGTGGTAGTGGTGGGCATCCAGCCCCCCATGGGTAGGGGTGGTAGTAGTGGTAGGCATCCAGCCCCCTTGGGTAGGGGTGGTAGTAGTGGTAGGCATCCAGCCCCCCATGGGTAGAGGTAGTGTTAGTGGTTGGCATCCAGGCCCCTATGTGTGTATATGGCATTGGTGATAGCCATCCCGCCCCTATGGTGCTGCTGTTGCTGGTGTAAGTAATTTCTGCATCCCTATGTGTGTGTGTTATATGTCGGGTACGTGTGGTTTGTTTGTGTGGTGGGTGTCTGACTTACCTTCTACGCCGTACGCGTCCGAACCAGTTCCGGTAATAGATGTAGAGTATTGGTAGGATCTGCGCGATGGGATTCATGGTTGGTTCGTCTAGTTCGTCTTTCTCGTTGCTTTGACTCGTACTCGTGGCTGGCATGTTCGTCTCGTAGCCGTGGATCGTCTTGTGGCGCGAATCGGAGCTTATGTGCGCCTCTCCCGGATGCTTTGACGTGCCGTGCGTAGCGACGGGTTCGGTGCGTACGGAGTGCGCATCGTACTAGTCCGGCCGGACGGGGCTGCATTTTGGCTTCCGTGCGACTCGATTCTGCGTTTCCGGATCAGGCTCGGTCGGAGAACAGGACCTGGATTGGGTGAGTGCGACTGGGTCGGGATCTGGGCAGTTATGCGCATCGTACTTGCTCGTTCGGACATATGTACGAATCGGTCGGGAAACACGCATTCGCCTGGGTTTTTTCCCGGGTGAATAGTGTTAGGTGCGCCTCCGACCGAGATCGGAATCGACCCCTGAATATTCTGAATCATATGTTTTTTTAATCTTGTATTCACAATCATTATTGAAACTCATATATGAACACCTCGGTTCTCGTCACTCACATGGTGAAATTAATACATCAAAATACACATTGTACATTTCATGCAAATACTTGTAAACAATATTGTTTGTACAAAATTATACATTTCATTATGACGCCCAATGCATTTCGGGACCTAAAAAGTCCCTTCCTCAGGGGCAAATCTGAAAATATAAAATGACATAATTACATTCATTCAATTGCCATGCGGGCTCAAAATGCCTTATTAGTGCTCAATATACTATTTAAGGTGGGTCACATGCTGACCTGTAACCATTACCTATTAACCTAGTGAACCTCATATTGATAATAACTAACACCCAGTGTTGCTGTGTGTATGTTGTGTACCTTAAGGTCATGCCTGTCTCCTCATACGTCTGCCAATAACCTCTGCCAGTTCTGTGTTGAAACTGCAATCAACCAATACCACTGTTATGAACTAACCCATAGAAAAATAACAGTCAAGGATTATACGTAATCACCAATTTGCCAATCCAAACCGACTGTAGTCTCTTACCTCCAGCTAGACCCCGTGAGCCAAATCTGTCAAAGTACTTGTTACGTTGCAACGATGACCAACTTCTGTAGCATAGCGTGTGTGCCGGATATAGACACGTCGGGAAACTCCTCTCGTCCGCCATGATGGACTCGCTAATACCGTATGCCTAACGGTATAACTGTCCTATACAGAAGGTCCCTGAAGCGGGTACTGTGTGTCACACCCCGAATAGAAATACAATACCGAACGATGCGGGTCATAGTCAATATGTAATAGTAATGACACCTGCTAAAATGCTCAA
Organism: Calotriton arnoldi; assembly: GCA_963921515.1. NCBI lineage: Eukaryota > Metazoa > Chordata > Amphibia > Caudata > Salamandridae > Calotriton > Calotriton arnoldi. The sequence goes on from CAWUFW010010099.1 coordinate 103,264, forward strand.
ATGTCAAAACCAAAACCAGACTTCCGTGAAAAACTCCTCCCGTGGTTGAACTCATACAGCCGCCATCTTTTAGAGATTAGAGAAATTAAAAAACTGTACCTCTTAATGCAGGATCTCAAATCAACTCTCATGTACAAACAAATCAAATGTTAAAAAGCTAATAGATTGTAATGTCAATAATCTAAATACTCTACATAATATAAAAAACTAAGTATGAAAAAATTGCAAACAATATCATGGGATGTCGCCAGTCCTCAAAAAATCATTACTACTATAAACATATGTAGAAGAGCTGTTAAGTCCATCATATAACCGTTTGTTGTTGGGTCTCTATTCACTGAATGTAATACATGGCTGATGAAAGCCAAAACTCGCCGCTTAAACATCACATTCCATGCCTGTAGTTATACTGTGTTGAATAATGTGTGCCTGTGCGTAGATAAATGTGTTGCTCACCCCGTACATCTAGAGAAAACATGACATATCTAAACGATCATTGAGCCCTTTCGGAATCATTGTTTCCAGGGTATTTATCCAGTATGTCTCACGTTGAAGTAATTTTTTGTTGTTATCTATACCTGGATGTATCATAACCTTTTCTATCACCTGAAATCTTATTTGGGAGATAGAATGATTTGCTTCGATCCAATGACTTGCCAATGCCGTGGTTACATTTTTTGTCCTGATTCTGCTTTTATGTTCTGTGAGCCGTATTTTTATCTTACGTGATGTCTTGCCAGCATTTGATGTGCTGCAGCACCCTTGAACAGTGAAATCAGATAAAACTGTTAAAATAGGAGTGCACCCGTTACCATTAAATTCATTTCTACACTTCTGTCGAACCCAGGAGGTAGCACCCAATGATCATGTCGTTTGAATCTATCACTAGTTTTTGACATTACAATCTATTAGCTTTTTAACATTTGATTTGTTTGTACATGAGAGTTGATTTGAGATCCTGCATTAAGAGGTACAGTTTTTTAATTTCTCTAATCTCTCAAAGATGGCGGCTGTATGAGTGTTAGACTTGGCATCTTTTGGCGTGTTTCCCCTGACTTTTTGCTTTCTGACCTCCCGGTTTTGACTCTGTTTTTGCTGGTGTAATGATTCTGTGCACTTTCCTCACTGCGGTCCAGTGGGAAAGTGCAAGTGCTCCTGTATAAAATGTGTTATGGATTGGCGTTTCCATGATTGGCCTATTTGGTTTATGTGTCAGTCCCTTGTAAAGTGCACTGCGAGTGCCAGGGCCTATAGACCAAATGCTGTTGGTGGGCTGCAGCACTGGATTGTGCCACCCACGCAAACAGCCCGTAAAGTGTAACTCGGGCCTGCCACCGCAGAGCCTGTGCGCAGCCTGGGGCTGCCATGTCGACTTGGCAAGTGCACACACTTGCAAGTCCCTAAACCTTCCCCTTGCTACATGTTAGTCACCCCTAAGGTAGGCCCAAGGTACCCCTGTGGTCAGGGTGCGTTGTATGCGAAAGGTAGGACATGCCCGGGTGTGTGCGGCATGTCCTGATAGTGAATTACAGCCTAGTTCGTTTTTCACTATTGCAAGGCTACCTGTTCCCCCTAGGCCAGAACGGGCAGTTTTGATTATTACAGCTTATAATCCTAACTGACCCGGGAACATGGTAGAAATTCGAGTTTAGTATGCCTGGACTCAGAATGATAAAATGCAGCTTTTAGTGAAGTTGGTTTTAACATTCTGTGTTTGAAAATACCACTTTTAGAAAGTGGGTATTTTCTTGTCTAACCATCCAAGCCTGCCTCTGCGAGGTTGTGTATTCCTTGTCTGGAGTGTGAGTGACAGGGGCTGGGGGATGCCAGGAGACAGGGTGAGTCAGCACAGGGCTGACTAGCAAGATCTACATGTAGATGGGTGGGAGGGGTCGCACCTGGGCCCTGAATAGGACAGTGCCTTCCCTCCACAATGCTGGCTCCACCTCCTGTGGTGCGTCTGATGTCCCTGGCCTACTCACTGAAAGAAGGGACGGAGACTTGTCAACAAAGTGCTCCAGAACTGGTTTGGACTAGGCAAAGGCCTCTCTGCCTTCAGAGAACAAAGGAATTTGGGATCTAAATATTGGGGCCCTGACCCCATGAATTTAGATCTCGCTGGAATCAAGGAACCTGCCAAGACGAAGAGCTGGAAGAGCTGCCAGGAGGAGTACTGCCCCTTTGCTGTGTTGTTGCTTTGTTGGGTTGGCCTGCAGTTGCTGCTTCTGTCTTGGGCAGCGAAAGGACTGGAATGAACTTTCTACAAACTTGTGCTGAGTATCTCTAAGGGCCTGGAACCGAGCTGGCCTCCTGTTAAGAAGTCTCAGGGACTACAAAGACTTCACAAGTCTCTGGGTACCGCTTCTGGAACGCTGTTTCAGTCGCCACAGAGGAAGGGAACTGCAACCGACTCCGTCAACCGAACCCATCCCTGGCCGGTGACCTGTTTGCACCGCAGACCGCATCGCCCCGCTTCGCATCGCAACCCTGGTCTCACCGTGGGCGACATCCGACGCAGCCAACATCGAGCTGCTGCTTGCACCGTGACCTGTGGGCACCGCAGTTCACATCGCATCGCTTCACTGAACCAACCGGACCCGACCGACGAGGTCGCTGCAACTGGCTCAAGAGTCGTGACCGCATTTGGGGCACCGCTTGCACGTCTGCGACGCACCGCTCCGACTCGCACCGCTGTCCGACGCCAGCTCCCGCACTCCGGCTTGGTCGCCTGCATCGCAACCTGTCAGCACCGCATCGAGCATCGTCTCACCCTGCATCGCACGCCTTGGACTCACCGACTCTGTCTGCACGACGCTCATCGAGCCGCTGCCTGCACCGCATCGAGGGACACCGCACCTTGCATCGCTCCGTCTTGCACCGCAACCGCGACGAACGCCGACCGGCTCGTACACTCCGTACCAGCCACAACGAGAAAGGTACTGTGACCGAGTCTGTTCATGACTCTGCTGGCCCGTATCGACGCGGTCGGCTGGAACTGTTAGACTCTGTGGTTTTCAGCATCACGGTAGGCTCGGACGGAGCTACCGACTCGTACGAACTTTGTTTTTGAACTATTCCTGCAAAGAAGAAGTTACCTTAGCAAGCATTCATTTTTAAAGTACAGTATTGTGGATTTTTGTCGTAATTGGTCTTGTCTTGAGTATATAAAATATTGGTTATTTTTCTAAACTGGTGTGGCGTCCGTTTGTAGTGCTTACTCTGTATTACTGTTGGTTAGGTGCAAATGCTTTACACACTGCCTCTGAATTAAGCCTGACTGCTCGTGCCAAGCTACCACGAGGGTGAGCAGGGGTTACTTCACGAGTGTAACACCCTTACCCTGACTAGGAAGACGGGTCCCTACTTGGACAAAGGTGCGAGCCCTTGCCAACTAGAGATCCCATTTCTAACATTGGTTGTCAGCGGTGAGGATAGGACTTGTGTTTGCACTTGACTTACAGTGATTGGTGTGCACTACTACCATATCGCAGACCATTACGTACCACATACTGGTTCTTTTTCTTTTGGCCTATTTTTGATCTTGCCAGTTTTCAACTCACTACTTTTGGCATGCCTGAATCAATTGCATCATCCGTTGCATCTCTGGAAGTTATCTTTGAGGAGGATAGGTTGGAATCCTACGCCGTAAAGGAGCTATGGGCGATTTGTAAAAACCTGAAAGTCCAAATTAAAGGCCTCACAAGGAAGGAGGAGCTACAGAAGTCGCTGAGGGCCTGGGTAGCAGCCAGACATGCCAATGGGCAGCCTGGTAATCTCAGTGAGGAGGCGGAGGAGCCTATTTCCAGGGTGGATGTGCTTTTGGGTAGGGGGAACCCGCCAGGTCAGGCAGCAGCAGTCTGTCCCCAGAGGAGCTGGAGGACAGGCGGGAGGCAAGGCAGTTTGAGCTGCAGAAGCTCAGGCTGGAGAGTGAGCGGGAGGAGAAGAGATTGGCCATAGAAGAGAGGAAGATGCTCTTAGAGCATGAGAGAGAACTGAAGGAGCTAGAACTTAGGAGTAAGTCAGGCTCAGATGGTGGCAGCAATTCGTCCAGAAAGGCAGACAGGATTGTGCACATTCCCAAGAACGTAGGCAAGGAGTTCAAGAAGGGGGATGACATACAAAGGTGGTTTCAGGGTTATGAGGCAGCCATACACATGAATGGGGTCCCTGAGGAGAATTGGGGAGCAGGATTGTGGCCACTTTTCCCTGAAGAAGCAAGGGATGCTCTGATAGCTTTGGGTAAGGGGTATCACCTCACCTATGCTGACATGAAGGATGCCCTTCTCACGAAGTATGGTCTTACTCCTGAAAAGTACAGGGATCAGTTCAGGTCCAGTAAGAAGTCTGATGCCAACACTTGGTTGGAATGTGTGGATGTGTTCTGCAGGTCTCTGGATGGTTGGGTGAAGGGCAGTAGCGTAACAGATTTTCAGGGGCTCTACAACTTGATTGCATGGGAGCACTTGTCTAGTCTATGTTTTGCAGATCTGCGCCAGCACCTAGTAGATAGTAAGCTAACTGACCCCAGGAAGCTTGCTATGGAAGCGGACCGCTGGGTGAGTACCAGGGTCCACAAGAAAGCGTTTGGGGAGACTCAGCCAAAGGTGGGCAGGGTCCCCAGCAGAAAGGTGGGGGGACAAGGGTAAAGCACAGGAGTTCTCTAAAGGGCCCCAAACTAGTACCCAGGGTAAAGGTTCCCAGCCCCCGGTGATAAGAAGAAAGGGGTCTCTACAGGGAAGCCTGTTGAGACCGGCCCCCGCAAGTGTTATGCATGTGACCAGGTAGGTCACTTTAAGGGGGACCCCAAGTGCCCGAAGGGGACACAGCCACCCACCGGTGGACAGTCCAAAGTGTTGGCTAGTGTAGCGCTTGGGGAGGAGGGTGCCCACAGGAGGGTGGGGATCCCGCAGAAATGACCCTTGTCTCACTAGGGGGCAGTGAGATGGTCCCAGGAAACCAGGTGCCCCCTAACACAAAGAAATATAGCACCTGGGTGACCATTAATGGGAACAGGGTAGAGGCTCTCAGAGACACTGGAGCCAGTGTGACCTCAGTCCGGTGTCACCTGGTGTCTGAGAAGCAAGTAGTCCCAGGAGCATTCCACCAAGTAGTTGCTGTAGACAACTCAGAGCGCCAATGTATGGTGGCGCAGGTTCCCTTTGAATGGGGGGGTCTCAGGTCCCTTGAGGGTGGTTGTGAGCCCTACCATGCCTGTAGAGTGTCTGCTAGGAAACGACCTGGAGCAGTCCTTATGGAAGGAGGTTGAGCTCAGGTCTCACTTGGAGATGCTTGGGTTGCCAGAGTGGGCATGCGTGTCTACTCGGTCAATGGCAGCCAGAAAGGGTGATCAAGAGGACTTGGAGCCTGAAACAGTGGCCCAAGTCCCTGCCAAGAGAAAGGGCAGGGGGCGCGGGAAACCGGCCCCCGAAGTTCCCACGGACCGGGAGGAGACGGACGCCCCGGTGCCTACAGGGGAGCAGGTAGCCGAACTGGGAGACATCTCTGAGCTGACCCATTGGCAGCAAGAAGGGGGTCCCACCAGGGAGGAGTTCTGCAGGGAGCAGAGCGAGTGCCCTACTCTGGAGGGTCTGCGGCGGCAGGCTGCAGACCAGGCAGCTGGTAATCAGTCCGGGTCACATCTGATCTACTGGGAGAGTGGTCTCCTATACAGTGAGCCTAAGGTTGCTGAGCCTGGGTCAGCCCGTGTGCTGGTGGTACCCCAGCGCTTCAGGACCTTCCTACTGGGTCTGGCTCATGACGTGCCTTTGGCAGGACATTTGGGGCAGGACAAGACCTTTGACAGGCTTGTCACCCACTTCTTTTGGCCCCAAATGCGAAGGCAGTCAGATGCACACTGTAGGTCTTGCCAAACTTGCCAGGCAAGTGGTAAGAGTGGGAGGAAGGTCAAAGCTCCTCTCCAACCTTTTCCTGTTGTTGGAACACCCTTTGAAAGGGTAGGGATGGATATTGTGGGGCCACTGGATCCCAAGACAGCCATGGGCAACAGGTACATCCTGGTCTTGGTGGACCATGCCACCCGGTACCCGGAGGCAATCCCTCTCAGGACAACGACGGCGCCAGTGGTGGGCCGGGCGTTAATGGGGATCTTTTCCCGTGTGGGATTCCCCAGAGAGGTGGTTTCTGATAGGGGGACCAATTTCATATCGAAGTATATGACATCCCTGTGGAAGGAGTGTGGTGTAACCTACAAGTTCACCACTCCTTACCACCCACAAGGAAACGGTCTGGTGGAGAGATTCAACCAGACCTTGAAAGGCATGATCAAGGGTCTAACAGAACCCATGAGGCGTAAGTGGGACGTCCTCTTGCCATGCCTACTCTTTGCGTACAGGGAGGTGACTCAGAAGTCTCTTGGATACAGCCCCTTTGAGCTCCTGTATGGCCACCCTGTCAGAGGACCTCTGAGTTTGGTAAAGGAAGGCTGGGAGGCGGCTCCCAGGAAAACTCCCCAGGATGTATTTAGCTACATGCTGGCCTTTAGAAACCAAACTGCCCGCTTCAGGAAACTCGCTCAGGCGAACCTAGAAGCAAGCCAGGAAGAAATGAAGAGATGGTATGACCAGAATGCCACTCTGGTCGAATTTCAACCTGGGCAAAAAGTGTGGGTCATGGCCCCAGTGGCACCTTGTGCCTTGCAGGACAAGTGGACTGGGCCATATGAGGTAAAGGAGCGCAAAAGTGACGTCACCTACCTGGTGGATTTGCAGGCTCCAAGGAACCCTTTGAGGGTCCTTCACGTGAACCACCTCCAGCCCCACTTCGAGAGGTCCGAAGTGAGTATGCTCTTGGCGACAGATGATGGGGTGGAAGAGGAGAGTGAGCCTCTCCCTGACCTCCTGTCTACCAAGGAGCATGATGGGTCAGTAGAGGGTGTGATCCTCTCCCCTACTCTGACTCAGGAGCAGCAGGGGGACTGTCGCCAGTTGTTGGGACAGTTCGCCCCACTGTTCTCTCTGACCCCCGGTGTTACTCACTGGTGTACCCATGACGTGGACACCGGTGACAGCCCTCCTGTGAAGCACAAGATTTACAGGTTGACTGACCGGGTCAGAGCCAGCATCAAGGAGGAGGTCTCTAAGATGTTGGCGTTAGGGGTGATTGAGCCCTCCCACAGTCCTTGGGCCAGCCCAGTGGTCTTGGTCCCAAAGGCTGCGGCGCCCGGTGCCACTCCAGAACTCCGGTTTTGTGTGGACTACCGTGGGCTCAATGCCGTCACCAGGACTGACGCGCACCCCATCCCCAGAGCTGATGAGCTCATTGATCGGTTGGGAGCTGCCCGGTTCCTCAGCACGTTTGATTTGACGTCTGGGTACTGGCAGATTGCCTTAACCGATGGGGCCAAGGAGAGATCAGCATTCTCAACCCCAGAAGGTCATTACCAATTCCGGGTGATGGCCTTTGGGTTGAAGAATGCCCCTGCCACCTTTCAGAGGTTGGTCAATCAGGTGTTGGCCGGGCTGGAGGATTTCAGTGCCGCCTACCTGGATGACATTGCTGTGTTCAGTTCCAGCTGGGAAGAACATTTACAGCACCTTGAGAAAGTGTTGAGGGCTCTGCAAAGTGCAGGCCTCACGATCAAGGCCAGTAAGTGCCAGATCGGGCAGGGTTCTGTGGTGTACTTGGGACACCAGGTAGGAAGCGGCCAGGTGGCGCCCCTACAGCCCAAGATTGACACCATTCTGGCTTGGGAACCCCCAAGACCCAGACAGAGGTGAGAGCCTTCTTAGGTCTCACTGGTTACTATAGGAGATTTGTTAAGGGCTATGGCACCATCGTTGCTCCCTTAACAGAGCTGACCTCTAAGAGGCAGCCCAGGAAAGTGATCTGGACTGAGTCCTGCCAGAAAGCTTTTGATGCCCTGAAGGCAGCCATGTGCACGGCGCCCGTGCTCAAGGCACCTGACTTCTCCAAAGAATTTGTCGTGCAGACTGACGCTTCAGAGCATGGTGTGGGAGCGGTGCTCTCACAACTGAACGAAGAGGGCCTGGATCAGCCTGTAGTCTTCCTTAGCAGGAGACTACTTCCCAGGGAACAGAGGTGGAGTGCCATAGAAAGGGAAGCTTTTGCTGTGGTCTGGGCACTGAAGAAGTTGAGACCATACCTGTTTGGGACTCACTTCCGGGTTCAGACAGACCACAGGCCCCTCAGATGGTTGATGCAAATGAGGGGTGAGAATCCAAAACTGCTGAGGTGGTCCATCTCCCTACAGGGAATGGACTTTACGGTGGAACACCGTCCTGGTACAGAACACGCCAACGCAGATGGTCTGTCCAGGTTCTTCCGCCTTAGTGAAGAGAACTCCAATGGGGTTGGGTAGTTCTCCCTACTTTCAGCTGGAGGGGACATGTGTTAGACTTGGCATCTTTTGGCGTGTTTCCCCTGACTTTTTGCTTTCTGACCTCCCGGTTTTGACTCTGTTTTTGCTAGTGTAATGATTCTGCGCACTTTCCTCACTGCGGTCCAGTGGGAAAGTGCAAGTGCTCCCTGTATAAAATGTGTTATGGATTGGCGTTTCCATGATTGGCCTATTTGGTTTATGTGTCAGTCCCTTGTAAAGTGCACTGCGAGTGCCAGGGCCTATAGACCAAATGCTGTTGGTGGGCTGCAGCACTGGATTGTGCCACCCACGCAAACAGCCCGTAAAGTGTAACTCGGGCCTGCCACCGCAGAGCCTGTGCGCAGCCTGGGGCTGCCATGTCGACTTGGCAAGTGCACACACTTGCAAGTCCCTAAACCTTCCCTTTGCTACATGTTAGTCACCCCTAAGGTAGGCCCAAGGTACCCCTGTGGGCAGGGTGCGTTGTATGCGAAAGGTAGGACATGCCCGGGTGTGTGCGGCATGTCCTGATAGTGAATTACAGCCTAGTTCGTTTTTCACGATTGCAAGGCTACCTGTTCCCCCTAGGCCAGAATGGGCAGTTTTGATTATTACAGCTTATAATCCTAACTGACCCCGGGAACATGGTAGAAATTCGAGTTTAGTATGCCTGGACTCAGAATGATAAAATGCAGCTTTTAGTGAAGTTGGTTTTAACATTCTGTGTTTGAAAATACCACTTTTAGAAAGTGGGTATTTTCTTGTCTAACCATCCAAGCCTGCCTCTGCGAGGTTGTGTATTCCTTGTCTGGAGTGTGAGTGACAGGGGCTGGGGGATGCCAGGAGACAGGGTGAGTCAGCACAGGGCTGACTAGCAAGACCTACATGTAGATGGGTGGGAGGGGTCGCACCTGGGCCCTGAATAGGACAGTGCCTTCCCTCCACAATGCTGGCTCCACCTCCTGTGGTGCGTCTGATGTCCCTGGCCTACTCACTGAAAGAAGGGACGGAGACTTGTCAACAAAGTGCTCCAGAACTGGTTTGGACTAGGCAAAGGCCTCTCTGCCTTCAGAGAACAAAGGAATTTGGGATATAAATATTGGGGCCCTGACCCCATGAATTTAGATCTCGCTGGAATCAAGGAACCTGCCAAGACGAAGAGCTGGAAGAGCTGCCAGGAGGAGTACTGCCCCTTTGCTGTGTTGTTGCTTTGTTGGGTTGGCCTGCAGTTGCTGCTTCTGTCTTGGGCAGCGAAAGGACTGGAATGAACTTTCTACAAACTTGTGCTGAGTATCTCCAAGGGCCTGGAACCGAGCTGGCCTCCTGTTAAGAAGTCTCAGGGACTACAAAGACTTCACAAGCCTCTGGGTACCGCTTCTGGAACGCTGTTTCAGTCGCCACAGAGGAAGGGAACTGCAACGACTCCGTCAACCGAACCCATCCCTGGCCGGTGACCTGTTTGTACCGCAGACCGCATCGCCCCGCTTCGCATCGCAACCCTGGTCTCACCGTGGGCGACATCCGATGCCGCCAACATCGAGCCGCTGCTTGCACCGTGACCTGTGGGCACCGCAGTTCGCATCGCATCGCTTCACTGAACCAACCGGACCCGACCGACGAGGTCGCTGCAACTGGCTCAAGAGTCGTGACTGCACCGCATTTGGGGCACCGCTCGCACGTCTGCGACGCACCGCTCCGACTCGCACCGCTGTCCGACGCCAGCTCCCGCACTCCGGCTTGGTCGCCTGCATCGCAACCTGTCAGCACCGCATCGATCATCATCTCACCCTGCATCGCACGCCTTGGACTCACCGACTCCGTCTGCACGACGCTCATCGAGCCGCTGCCTGCACCGCATCGAGGGACACCGCACCTTGCATCGCTCCGTCTTGCACCGCAACCGCGACGAACGCCGACCGGCTCGTACACTCCGTACCAGCCACAACGAGAAAGGTACTGTGACCGAGTCTGTTCATGACTCTGCTGGCCCGTATCGACGCGGTCGGCTGGAACTGTTAGACTTTGTGGTTTTCAGCATCACGGTAGGCTCGGACGGAGCTACCGACTCGTACGAACTTTGTTTTTGAACTATTCCTGCAAAGAAGAAGTTACCTTAGCAAGCATTCATTTTTAAAGTACAGTATTGTGGATTTTTGTCGTAATTGGTCTTGTCTTGAGTATATAAAATATTGGTTATTTTTCTAAACTGGTGTGGCGTCCGTTTGTAGTGCTTACACTGTATTACTGTTGGTTAGGTGCAAATGCTTTACACACTGCCTCTGAATTAAGCCTGACTGCTCGTGCCAAGCTACCACGAGGGTGAGCAGGGGTTACTTCACGAGTGTAACACCCTTACCCTGACTAGGAAGACGGGTCCCTACTTGGACAAAGGTGCGAGCCCTTGCCAACTAGAGATCCCATTTCTAACAATGAGTTTAACCACGGGAGGAGTTTTTCACGGAAGTCTGGTTTTGGTTTTGACATTTGAGCATTTTAGCAGGTGTCATTACTATTACATATTAACTATGACCCGCATTGTTCGGTATTGTATTTCTATTCGGGGTGTGACACACAGTACCCGCTTCAGGGACCTTCTGTATAGGACAGTTATACCGTTAGGCATACGGTATTAGCGAGTCCATCATGGCGGACGAGAGGAGTTTCCCGACGTGTCTATTTTGCTTAGCAGTCCGTTTTTATTGTTTATGCGGCGATTTTAAACCCGAGTAAGATCTACATCCGGCACACACGCTATGCTACAGAAGTTGGTCATCGTTGCGACGTAGCAAGTACTCAGGTGAGAATTACGGCACCGCTTGACATGAGAGTAACGTTGTTTTAGGCGGGCTGGTATATTCAGTCCCTGGATTATTATTATTATATATTTTTTTAGCAGGTGCATGAGTTGTCGTTTTTCGTTTTGTCTTTGACAGATTTGGCTCACGGGGTCTAGCTGGAGGTAAGAGACTACAGTCTGTTTGGATTGGCAAATTGGTGATTACGTATAATCCTTGACTGTTATTTTTCTATGGGTTAGTTCATAACAGTGGTATTGGTTGATTGCAGTTTCAACACAGAACTGGCAGAGGTTATTGGCAGACGTATGAGGAGACAGGCATGACCTTAAGGTACACAACGTACAAACAGCAACACTAGGTGTTAGTTTGTTATTATCAATATGAGGTTCGCTAGGTTAATAGGTAATGGTTACAGGTCAGCATGTGACCCACCTTAAATAGTATATTGAGCACTAATAAGGCATTTTGAGCCCGCATGGCAATTGAATGAATGTAATTATGTCATTTTATATTTTCAGATTTGCCCCTGAGGAAGGGACTTTTTAGGTCCCGAAATGCATTGGGCGTCATAATGAAATGTATAATTTTGTACAAACAATATTGTTTACAAGTATTTGCATGAAATGTACAATGTGTATTTTGATGTATTAATTTCACCATGTGAGTGACGAGAACCGAGGTGTTCATATATGAGTTTCAATAATAATTGTGAAATACAAGATTAAAAACACATATGATTCAGAATATTAAGTGTTTAGTTTGAATATAAAGTGTTTATATACGGTGACAATCACCAAGTGAATAGTGCGCAGCACATTCAAGTCTCAGTACTTGTTATAAACTATAAGTTCGAACCGGCAAGTGTTGACAGCATTTGCCGTGCTGCAGCACCCTTGAACAGTGAAATCAGATAAAACTGTTAAAATAGGAGTGCACCCCCTACCATTAAATTCATATTCTATAAGTGGCATTTCAAAGCAAGTTATGCCATTATGATCTTTACCACTGGAAAGGGTATGGCACGGCAAATCCATTGATAGGAAACATCATGAGGCTGCTCCACTGCAATCCACTATTGCAGCCTGAAGTAATGTCAACCACTTCCTCATGATAACTTAAGGGAAGAGCAAGCCTCATAGGTAATGAAAACACACACAGGTATTCCTCACTGCCTGGGTGCACGTGCACTAGTGCACACACTTACCTGCAATGGCAGGTTAGACACATAGGGCAGATGTACGATGGCCAAAATTGCGAGTCTTTTGCGACTCGCAATTTGCGAGGCGCTATTTAGGATGTACACACTGTTAGCGATTCCCAATGGGGTCGCAAATAGAGAGGCTCATGAATATTAATGAGCCTCTCGCAATTTGTGACCCCATTGGGAATGGCAGGCCCTCCCAGGTATGGTGGTCTGCTGGGCTCAGCAGACCCCCATCTCTGGGACTGCTTATAAATAAAGCAGTTTTTTTAAATGCAGCCCATTTTCCTTAAAGGAAAACGGGATGCATTTAAAAAAAAATGAAACGTTTTCGTTTGCAAGGGGAAGGGGTCCCTGGGGACCCCTTCCCTTTGCGACTTCACTGCCACCCTCTTGAAGAGGGTGGTAATTTGTGAGTGTTTTGCGGCCGCAATTGCGGACACAAAACATTCTTACATAGGGTTGCGCTCGCTATTAGGAAGGGAACGTCCCTTCCTAATAGCGAGTCGCAATACCCTATTTTGTGAGTCGCAAAAAATTGCGACTCGCAAAATAGGGTTTGTACATTCCCCATGCTATTTTTGCATGCGCAAACGGGTTCGCAAACCCGTTTGCGCATGCAAAAATGGTCGTACATCTGGCCCTTGGTCCCCAGCATCAGAGGTGCAAGTGCGCCCACACCAGTCAGCAACGACAGACTTGACATGGGTTTAACTAATACAGGGGTCAGCATGCATGGCCGGCGATGGCAGGCTGCACACGTATTCATGGGCACCATAGGTGCAGGTGCGCCTCAGAGCGGCCTGCACGGGCAGGCGGCTGCTCATGAGTTTACTCATTATAAATGCCAGTGCGCACACACCAGCCTGCCATGACAAGCTGGGCACATGGGCTTACCCAGGCCCAGCACCATAGGTTTGAGTGCGCGCATACCACCCTGCCCTGACCAACCGGACACAGGTTGACTCCTTATGGGTGCGATTATGCACACCCGGCCTGTGGCAGCAGGCTGGACATATTGCCACTAGCACCATGGGTGCAACCATGCGGACACAGGCCTGTCAGATGTTAAAACACTGGGGATGCAGGTATGCACTCACCGGCCAGCGATGGCAGGCCAGGCACCTATCCAAAATGCCATAAGTGCCAGGGCGCAACCTGAAGCTTTCAACTGCAGGTTGGACATGCATGTTAAACAGCATATGGGCCAGTGCATACACCCAGGCCTGCAATGGCAGGCTGGGCACATATTTAACACCCCACAGGGGCAAGTGTGCACTCCCAGGTCTGCCTTGGCAGACCAGCCCATGTTCCAGAATGTCGTGTCAGTGCCTCTTCCTAGCTTGTGTAGAAAGGCACACGCACTTCCACACTGCCTTGACAGTGAGGACGCGCTCAGAGCCCTGAGATCCCGCAAGAGAATCAGCAACACACCAGGAGTATCCTCATGGGTAGAGCGGAACTCCAAGGCAGGGGAAGCCCCCTGGGGGTGTTCCTCACTACCTGGGCAGGGAACATCCATATGTACCCACCCAGCCTTCAGCCTACCACCCCCGCGCCCTTCAGGGATTTCCTGGGGGTGTGCCTTCATGGTGTGGGAGGACCCAATCAAGTTTGGCTGAGGCGTAAGTGATGCCAACCGGGTCAGGTGCGCAATGGCTCCCCACAGGCCTTCTAGGACAGGCCTGATACACGATTGACAGGCTATCCAGTGGGTGGCACACTTATTGCACCGTCCCCCTACTAGCCAGTGTCAAAACCACCCAGGGTATGTGTAGTACCTGTTTACAGGGCACACAGGTATGGCATCTAAACCCACCTAGTGTGGGTGAGGCGGGCGTGTTCACCTTCCCTCTGCAGTACTGTGAGAAGGGGCCCAGATTCCTAAGGTCAAGCGGAGAGAGTCAGCAAAGACTAGGAGGAAAAAGCAAAACGTTTTGGGGTAATTTACCCTAAGAAGGGACATGTCCAACAGGGACCAACAACAGAGGAGTCTAACAATGGGTGAAGACAGTCATCGACCTGGTGGTCCCCATTAAAAGCAAGACTAATACCAGATTGAAACCCTTGGCTCTGTGGTTCTCTGAGGAACTCAAAGACCTCCAACGGAAATGTCAGAGGTGAGAATGGAGGTGAAGGATGATATTTAATTCTGAATGGAAAAACAAACATAAACAAATGACCCAAAAGTAAAAAAGGCCATCAAAGCGGTAAAATCAGCTTATTTTTATTAATAAATTAAGCTCTGCTACTAATTCCCAAAATTAACTGTTTAAGGTAGTAAGAGATCTTAGTTCTCCACTAGTTCAACAAGCCTTGGAGAACTCTCAAAGTTTTTGCAATAGTGTTGCTACCTATTTCAGGGACAAGATTTTGAAGATCTTTTTGGAATATATTAAGATTGAGGACAGGCAGGCGCCCATGCTAACAGAACGTGACTCCATTAATTGGACACCTAATGGTATTTTGTCCACATTCTCCCCCATCTCCTCCCTTAAAATAAAAGCTCTTATTTCACACATAACATCTGGCTCTCCAGATGATCCTGGTCCTGCCAGAGTATTATAACTTGTGCCAGATCTAATTGCAGCCTTCTTGGAGAAGATTTATAATCAGGTTCTCGAGTCAGGAGTGTTCCCCCAGTGCTAGAAAGAGACAACTATAATACCCCTTAAAAAGAAACTGAATGGGGATCCAGGAGACTTAAAAACCTTCGCCCTATTTCTCTCCTGCCCACTCCGGCCAAAATTCTTGAGAAGTGCATCAATTAAGAATTTGCTCAGTTCCTTATGACTCACTATCTTCTGGACCCATCTCAGAATGGGTTCAATCAATCAATCAATCATGTCACTTATAAAGCGCACTACATACCCGCAAGGGTCTCAAGGCGCTGCCTTGAGACACAGCACCAAATCGGAGCTGATCGCTGCAGCAGATTCTTTCTTCTGCCAGGTGGATCAAGGATGCTCGGCTATCTTGGTTATGCTTGATCTGTCCGCAGTCTTCGATACAATATCTCCATCTGGTTTGATGCAAAGATTGCAACCGGCTGGGCTGAGGGACTCTGCGTTAAAACGTTTGGAATCCTTTTTGGAGAATAGGAACCAAACTGACAGCTGCAGGGACTACAGGGCTAAACCCTTCCAACTTCCTTGTGGAGTCCCGCAGGGCTCCTCCCTCAGACCCACTGTGTTCAATCTTTATGTGGCCCCATTGGCAAAATTGGTGCGATTCTTCGCGTTCCAGGTGTTGTCCTATGCAGACGACACCCAAATAATTGTCTCTATATCTGACAACAGGGCGCTGCTGGCGAACAAGTTCAAGTCCTGTATGACTGAAATTAGTTCCTGGATGAAGGAGAACTGGCTAAAACTGAACACCGAGAAGACTGATATTGTTGTCTTTGGGGCAGATAACTCTGTGTGGTCGAAGCTCTGGTGGCCTAAGACATGCGACCCTTTACCCACCCCAGTGGCCACCACTAAACATCCTGGAGTGATTTTCGATAACACCCATACCTTTGACTCTCAGGTCAACAGGATGGTGAGCTCCTGCTTCTTCATTATTAAGATCCTGAAGAAGATTGTTCCCTTCTCACCTGGGGAATTAAGAGTTTCCTTGGTCATTGCTCTTATTACATTTCACATTGACAACTGTAACGCTTTATATTTAAATGCCAACCAGTACTCTCTGAACAAACTTCAGGTCATCCAAAATGGGGCTGCATGGATGATTCTGGATGTTCTCAAACATCTTTCTGTTGGGGAGGGATTACGGTCACTTCACTGGGTACCAGTGAGGAAGCAGGTAATTTCAAAGCTCTATTAATAAAGAAACTTAGACGGCGGACTGCTGTTTCTGCACCTCACACTAGTTTCAATTGAATCAGGTTCCTTGCGCAACAAGCCCTAGCACCAGCCGTCGGGTGATGCCTCTGTAGATCTCATCGTAAGCAATAGAGGGGTTGGGCGTGCGCAGGTGATGAAGTCCAAGAAGTCAATATTTAGTTTTACAAATGAGTCAAGCTTGTTTATTCTGGCAGGAGAACTTCATTTCTGAGATTTACTACTTAGGCCGACTGAGGCCCTGCGATATCCTGAGTTGCCTGGAACACTGACTTGGTTGAGGGATCGCTTATTCGATTTCCACACGAAAGGTCACATTGGAGCTAGGCCACATTGCACCTAGTATACCTGTGAAGTGCGGAATTCACAATACATATTTCTTACTTCAAAGGAAAGAAACTTGATTACTGAGCCCTGACGAAGTTCTCATCATGAGAACGAAACGCGTTGGCTGACCGTAAAATCTCCAATTCTGTGAGAACTAACTGATTGAAAATAAAGACTCATTTGTAAAACTAAATATTGACTTCTTGGACTTCATCACCTGCGCACGCCCAACCCCTCTATTAATTTCAAAGCTCTATGCATGGTCTATAAGGCTTTTCACCAGCAGGGTCCATGGTACCTGAGAACCACTTTCAAATGGTATTCTCCAAATAGACAACTTAGACCTGCAGCACAGAGGAAGGTGACCATTCCCAGGTTTTCGGAGGCTAGATGGGGCGCTGCGCGTTTTCGGTGGCAGAGGTCAGGTTATGGAACACGCTATCTATAAATATTGAGAGTCTGAATTTTTACTCTGTGTTTCGCAATCATCTTAAAACCTGTTTTTTTCTCTCAACCTTAATGATGCTCTTGCTGTCTCACCCTGGCTGTTTTTGACTGGTGCTATCACTTTGATGCCTTTCTGTCTTATTGCGCCCTGTAAATCTCAAATACAAATACCTTTCTGAATCATGCCTTTAGAGTGCATCTCTACTGATGCATGGGGTAGCTACTTACTTATGAATGGGGCTTATGAGATGTTCTTCTTTGAGCCACGCATGACTGAATAAGTGATAGAGTAATAAAGCAACTGAGTTCATACAGGTGCTTGAGTTTCAGCTCCCCAGAGGCCCAATGCACGTCCCTACCTCATTGGTGTTCAAACATATTGATTCTGCGTCCCCTAGTGGAGGATAATTTAATTGCGCTATCCCTCACAAAAGGACGTACATATTTTCAAACAATTATTACCCCAAATTTCAAATATTTTAAGCAAGCTAAAACATATATGAATGAGACTTGAGGCACACCCTCTGGCTTATATAGATAAAACTGATACCCAATAGAGCTTTTCCATTTATCACAAATTAGTGTATGTATACCAGCCAGTCAAACATTTTAAAGGAGATTGCAAGCATAAGGGAATATTTTAAAAGAATAGTACAAAAGCATTTTTCTGTATTACTTTTCTCTTACAATAAATCCATGTGTGAAAATTAAAATATATTGCAAGCAAATAAACTATAAATACAAATTTGCAAGATGTTGAGGAAATAATAATAAAAATTATTGTTCATTCGTATATTTTATTTATTCACAATGGCATACCTAGCTGACAAGTGGCTCCATGTCATGGGAGGCATCTTAAGTAAGTGTTGGCATTTTAGACAACACTTTTCAAGCCGAAATTTTGGAGCCCAAATTTACAATATTAAAAGACCCAAAATGGTACACGATGTCAGCTAAGATACCAGACTGGTGTTGCTCAAACATGGCGTTAATTCACATCTATTTACATATTTAAGTGTTTAATCACCGCAGTGCTGGTCCGTTATCGCTTTCTCAAAAACAGGATTGACAACATAACATTGACAGCGGACTGTCAACCTGAAAACATCTACACTGTGATATGTTATAGGTCTTGAGGCGTTCAAGCAATGGGAGTTATAAGGAAATCCCTTTACAGCCAGGACATGACTGACGAAAGATGTTATTGATGGTTTGTTGCAGAGTGACTCGCAGCTGCTCTGCTTGGTTTCTCGGTTTCAATAAATCACAGCACTGCTTTTAGTGTGAAAACTGTTTGCCTGACTTCTCCACAGACATATTAAGCGTTGGCACCTCTGACATCTTTTCACTTTCCCCTGGGGGCGTGGACCACAGTTTGAGGACAAGTGACTAACATACACACGGATTTAGAGAGATGTTGCTTTTTTCCGAATAAGTTACCATCTTACACCTGTATTGTAATAATTTTGGCGTAGCCAGAATAAACGTCAAATTTCTTGTAGAGATTAATCTCTAGTAATCATTAGTTCATGCATATTCAGATGCAATATTCCATTTATATTAGTTTATTTAATGATGCTATATATAACGTGGAAAACGGCCAGCCAACGGTATTTCACCCCTTTAATGGCGGTGTGAAAGGTTGGGGCTTTCTCAAAGCTGTGCATTTCAAGAAAACAGGTGCAATAACTTTTGAAACATAAACAAAGCGATATTTTCATCGATTAAATTGAAAACAGAAAAGAAACAGAAGGTCAGGGGAAAATAATAAGAGGGACAAATAATGAAAAACGATTAGTTCTTCACAGACATTATGTACAGGGCCGGCTTTAACACTGGTGGCGCCCTGTGCCACGTTTGCTGGCGCCCCCCAATTGACCACCTCTGCCACGGATTCCCTCACTAGCACCCTTTAACAGTGCCCCTCAAGTCTCAATGACCACTGTCTCTCAGATTCATTTAGTTTTATAGCACCACTCATACCAGTGTAAGGTGTGAGAGGACTTTACATCACACACACATTGCACAGAGACAATCATATGTGTGTAAATCACTGTATAGGCAATGTTACATCAGACAGGACTACAAAGTGTAGTGTAGGAGTGACATTTCATCGATACTGGCAGGCAATATAGTTTGAGTGCTTATTCTGGAAAAGCACAAATTCAGAATTTAAAACGTAACACCATTGTTAGGTGTTCTCTTTAATAATAAGAATTGTTTTCTACTCAAATGAACCCTTTTGGGAAGATTAGGATAATGAAAGACTGGGCAAAAAAGCATATAGCTCTAACATATACCTTGCAGTTTGCATGCAGCTCTTTGAAGACAGTTAATAGCTCAATATTCTATATTAGGATTTTGACTTATAAACTACAAGTAACAAAAGGAGCTCTTTTACACAAGCAGTAACCCACTGACCTATTTACATTATATGCACTTTGTGATCTGCATGGTACACGTTCGTAGCAGCAGGCATTTTAACCCTCTGTGCTACCTTAAAATGAGTCAAAACTTCCACTAGACTACCCTCGAGTCTCTTTCCAGGAAGATGATTAATCACCGAGTAAGCTTGACATTTTAATTGATGCCTGGAAATTGCTGGAGGCCAGGAACGCAGAAGAAGGTGCTTTTAAAATGTTAATATACTTGCAAAAATGACGCCCCCACCCCAAGTCAGCATTTGGTGCAGTGGCACTGATCGAACCGCCCTAGAGCTGGCCCTGATTATGTATGCTTATTTACCAAGTGATGTGTCCATGGGTACACTGCAAGCTGTGCTGAAAACTCTCCGTTCAGAAGTCCTAAAATGTGTGGGAGATCGGAAATTAGACTGAGGAATTAATGATTAAGGATATTGGGGAACAGATGGCAACAGTTTACAAGGATCTTTACCCATGCGGGGATTTTATGAAGATTTACCGGGACGGAAGTAAAACCGGTGTTGAAGTGAATTCTGACCTATAGAAAGAGGAAGACAGCCCTGAAGAAGTCATAGGGAACTCCCTAGTCAGCGAAACACGTGTTGGCTGGGCAAACGAAAGAAAATAAAGAATACAGAAGAGGAGACTTGTACATGTTATTATATTGAAAATGCAATAGTATTAAATAAGTGCTCAGGGTTTTGGTTACTCTACTAGTGGTAATGTAGTGATCGTGCAAGCGGTATTACTCCATAAAAAATGAAGCAAGAGTGATAATTTCTCTAAAGTATGCCTACTCTATCCAATGTTGTAGTTAATAGTAAATCGTGTACTGTGGAGGAGGTTTACTCACGACAGATATGTACCAAAAATAAGACTCACCTGTAGGGACAAAGATGCCAGCCATAATGATTATCCCAGCCAAGGAAAGGCTGCCTGCCTGGGCGGCGCGTCGACCAATAAAACTCATTGTAAGTACAGAGATGGCCTTACAAGGGATGTCAACAGATCCAAAGGTGACCTGGACTAGATAAATGCTGAGTCCAAAGCTTTGTAGGTCTGTGGCCAGACCATAATAGGCGAAGGCGGTGGAGAACCTGGGAGGGAGAAGCACACAGATGGTCACATGATCTGGATGCCCCATTGTTTCCAGTACAGACATTCGTGTGGACACAGTAGGGCAGTCATGAGAAGAGTACAGAGACAGTCATCATGAGTCCAGGGCCCAATTTTGAATGACATAAGTTTGTAAAGCCTTGTAACTACTACTACTACTACTATATATATCTATATATCCATATATTACCTACTGGCGGTCGCCAGTAGGTAGTTATAGTTAGAACCTAGTTTCCATAGGAAAAATATTTTTTGATGTGCTTCTAACTTTGGCGTCGTTTGCCGAATCTTTACGAAATTTTCCAAAAAGTTCCTCTTTTCAGGTGAGCTCCTATCCTGAAAGTTTGGGGGTGATTCATGAAGGGGGGCTGAGAAAAAGGGGGTCCCAAAACGTGTTTTCTCCATGCAATTTCCATAGGAAACTTTAGACAAGGCTACAGATCAAACTGCTGAACGGAATTATGCCAAATTTGGCAGGGAGAAAGGTCTTGGTCCAGAAAGCACACTTTTGTTTAAATGGGGTAAGTCCGTTCAGTAGTTTTAGAGAAATATCAAAATTTACAGATATCGATATTTGAGAATTCTGACATCTGATTGGCTGAGGCGTTACGAGCACGAGCGTGCGGCTCATTGGTTGCGAACTGTTGAAACTAGGAAGTGTTGGCAGCCATTTTGTGACTGACTTGAAAGGTGTAGGGCGAAACAAAAGAGAAAAATTGTATAAGAGGGTATAGTAGGAACACTGTGGTCTTAGTTTAAGCAGTCTGCACAGTGCAGAGGCAGGGAGTTTGAATGTTGCATAGGCCGTGGAAATCACGTCCGCAGACGTGGAAATCACGTCCGCAGAACAACGGTGCGTGGTATTGCGGCAAGGTTGCGTAGGCTCTGGAAATCCCGTCGGGAAAATAACAATGCGCCGTATTGCAGCCTTCCTTTAATATAATGCGCAGTAATGTTTACTTATAATGCGGTGTTCACTTTTATCACGGACAGTGTCTCTTTCTTAGACGAAAATTAATATTATGTGGGAGGGCGTGTTCTGTTCGTATGTCTGGAACAAAATTAACGTTTAATTGGCTGAGGTGTTCCAACAACGAGCTCAATGTTCATTGGCTGCGAACCATTGAAAGTAGAAGTGTTGCCAGCCATTTCCTCCCCGTCCGCGGAGTAGCAGGGACATCTGATTGGCTGACGTGTTCCAAGCAGGACCTTCCCAAGCTTAATGTTCATTGGCTGCGAACCATTGAAAGTAGAAGTGTTGCCAGCCATTTCCTCCCCGTCCGCGGAGTAGCAGGGACATCTGATTGGCTGACGTGTTCCAAGCAGGACCTTCCCAAGCTTAATGTTCATTGGCTGCGAACCATTGAAAGTAGAAGTGTTGCCAGCCATTTCCTCCCAGTCCGCGGAGTATCAGGGACATCTGATTGGCTGACATGTTCCAAGCAGGACCTTTCCAAGCTTAATGTTCATTGGCTGCGATCCATTGAAAGTACAAGTGTTGCCAGCCATTCCCTCCCCCTTCGCGGAGCATCAGGGACATCTGATTGGGTAACGTGTTCCAAGCAGGACCTTCCCAAGCTTAATGTTCATTGGCTGCGAACCATTGAAAGTAGAAGTGTTGCCAGCCATTTCCTCCCAGTCTGCGGAGTAGCAGGGACATCTGATTGGCTGACATGTTCCAAGCAGGACCTTCCCAAGCTTAATGTTCATTGGCTGCGAACCATTGAAAGTACAAGTGGTGTCAGCCATTTCCTCCCCGTCCGCGGAGTAGCAGGAACATCTTATTGGCTGACGTGTTCCAAGCAGGACGTTCCCAAGCTTAATGTTCATTGGCTGTAAACCATTGAAAGTAGAAGTGTTGCCAGCCATTCCCTCCCCCTCCGCGGAGCATCAGGGACATCTGATTGGGTAACATGTTGCAAGCAGGACCTTCCCAAGCTTAATGTTCATTGGCTGTAAACCATTGAAAGTAGAAGTGTTGGCAGCGATTCCCTCCCCCTCTGCGGAACACCATGGACATTTTATTAGCTAAAGTGTTCCTAGTACAAGTTTGCTCATTTTTGGCTGGGAACGGTTCATTGTTGTGAACCATTTTGTGACGCACTTCAATGGAGTACGGGAAAAGAAAGTAGTAGCGGGGAGGGTAGGAACACTATTAACTCTGTACAGTGGTCACAAGGTGGTGGAGAGGGATTGAAATCACGGCGGGAAAATAACAAAGTGTGTTGCGGTCTTCTTTTTATTAAGTTTGCGGGTGGGACACTTCCCAGGAGCACTGTTTAGTTATAATGTGGTGTTTACTTTTCTGACGGGGAGCTGTGGTTGCGCAGCAAAATTTCAGTCTAGGTTTGAAATTGTTTTTATTAAGCAATTACAAATATACTTTCTTCAGAAACTGAAGCTGTATATATCAAAGGGGTGACAAATAAAAACGCAATTCATAAAATATCCCTTAAGCGTGGGCACACCCTCCCTTTTTTTCTGCTATAGTTTGTAAAAGTGTTGCCCCATATTCTTGATAATATAAGAGGGCATGAGTTACTTTTAGATAAAGTAGAAAGAAGTGCTACAAGAAACACTCCCGCTCTACATCATCTCAGGTCACAAGAACAATAACAAGTAAAAAACAGTTAAACACAAATCACTTTATATTACATAGAAATGTACACTTTATCATTTTTTATAATTTCTATTATTGTAGAATTCGGGAAAGTTTGGTCGTAGTGCTTAGATCACGTACTCCTTTAAGAATATATAGGATATTAGTATAATAATATACACCACTGGTCGTATATATTCTATAGGGAGAAGGTGAATAGGAACCACAACAGACAAAAATAGAAATAGTAAAAAAACATTCAGAAATGTAGGGTTTATCTAAGGTATTCACTAAGAAAGTATCTATGGAAACGATTTTTTTTTAAACTGCAATTTCCAAAAATATTGTCACTGTAAAAATATCTGATCAAGTAAGTTATAAAGGTCAGTAAACTGTATTTCAGATGGTTTACTCCTGGCGGCGACAAATCTCCAATTCCTGTTGTGTGGAAATATCACACTCTTACAATATACACAGTGTCACTGATGGCACACAAAAAAGAAAATGAAAATGAAGTCATCAATGCAAAACAAGATCAATAACGAAATACTTTCCAGCGATGAGTATGTTGAGAGCTTCTTTTCTCCGGGACTTCGAAATCTTTCATCTTCGCGCCAACGGGTCATAAAGTGCTCTGAGATCACAATGACTGTTAATATTATAACATACATATTCACAGTATATGATCCCAAGAAAGAAACAGAGTAAGAACGAGAAGGTGCTGACGTTAAATATAAATCTTTAGTCTTCGCGTCAATGAGTCATAAACTCCACTGAGGTCAGTATAAATGTTAATATTACAATATACATACTCACACTATATGATCTCAAAGGAGAAATAGACTAAAAACCAGAAGCTGCTGACGTTACATATAAATCTTTAGTCTTTGCGCCAACGGGTCACAAACTCCTCTGAGATCATAATGTGTGGTTATTATAATATACATACTCACACTATATGATGTCAAGGGGGAAATAGACTACAAACTAGAAGCTGCTGACGTTACATATAAATCTTTAGTCTTCGCGCCGACGGGTCACCAACACGTCTGAGGTCAAGTACAGTGTCAATATTATAATATACAAAGTAACACTATATGAGCTCAAAGGAGCCAGAACAGGAACAATGTTTGCTGTATTCTGTCTGTTTCTGAAAACAAGCTGCTGACGTTACATATAAATGGCAAAAACAACCAATAACACTTTTTTCTAAATACAAGTGTTTAAATATTGACAAATAGCTACGTATTATAAATATCTAGTATGCCATAATCAAACAACTTACAACTCAGGATTATGTTTTGTGGCCGCAAAAGAAGAATCCAACTCTAGAAAAGAGCACCTGCATCACTGAATGGAGACGCGTAAATAACGCGCAAAAACGAAACTAATCAATCAACGGGTGTGGTTTATATACTTTTTGGTTATTCAGTAGTCTATGGAAGGAAGATGCGGCTCTGCCCATTTAGATGTCACGTTTTACAGTTGACACGTGCTCACGTTTTAACTGTTTAACTTGTGCACGTGTTGGGAAAAGTTACAAAATGTGAAGCGGAAAAAGTTTCGATTTCGAACCTAACACGTATAAGGTCCTTAATATGTACATACATTGGAGAGCTTAAAAACTGTTACCCGGAAAACCGTGTCATTTCCATTCTCATGAGTAAATACATTTATTGATTGCCGTAATTCTAAATAGAAGACATAAAAAAAGATCTATCAGAATAGAAGAAAAAAAAACGTGATAATATTTCTCATCACTATGGTTTTAAATTAAAAAATGCGAGCATTTGTAAAGCGTACAGCTAACCCTGGAAAGTTTTGCCTGCGCTCGGGGGCGTCGGAAAGATTAAGCAAGGTGTTGCCCACAGTGACATAGTGGTTGGCTAACGTGCCGCTGGAGCCGGGAATCGAACTGTGAATGCTGTTGTTCGAAGTCAGGTATCATAGCTGCTCTGTCACACTTTTTCCACACTTATATGTTAATTAGTGCTAATTAAGTTTTAAACATTGTTAAATTATAACTTATAACAGACTACTGTTACAGTTAGTTTTTCACTACAAAAAGTATGCACGTCTTTTTTAAATTTAGTTAAAAACAATATAGGTTTCAGGGACATTGTAGTTAGAAATTAGTATTTATAAAACCTTTCAAATTCACTGAAAAAACCATAGGTTTTACAGACGTTATAGTTAGAAATTAGCATTTAAAAAACCTCGAAATTCACTGAAAAAACCATAGGTTTCAGGGGCGTTATAGTTAGCTGGACATTTCACTCGTACAAAACCATAGAAATTCCACCGTTATAGTTAGTTCAGTTAACTATAACTCGCGCCCCGCAATGCACTGCTCATGACATCACATATTACATCATTCATGGCATGGTCAGTGACATCACTGATGACATCTAAAATGACATCACTGATGACATCACTGATGACATCATCCACGTGATTTTAGAGTAGGTGTATCAAAGGTTATATTAAAGTGTGAGGAGGTGCATCAGATTATCACGTGGATGATGTCATCAGTGATGTCATCAGTGATGTCATTTGAGATGTCATCAGTGATGTCACTGACCATGTCATGAATGATGTAATCAGCAGTGCATTGTGGGGGCGCGAGTTATAGTTAGCTCAACTAACTATAACGGCCGAATTTCTCTGGTTTTGTACGAGTGAAATGTCCAACTAACTATAACGTCCTTGAAACCTATGGTTTTTTCAGTGAATTTCTATGGTTTTTTAAATGCTAATTTCTAACTATAACGTCCCTGAAACCTATGGTTTTTTCAGTGAATTTCAAAGGTTTTTTAAATGCTAATTTCTAACTATAACGTCCCTGAAACCTATGGTTTTTTCAGTGAATTTCAAAGGTTTTTTAAATGCTAATTTCTAACTATAACATAGCAGTCGCGTTTGCAGAGTGGTGGAGAAAGGTGAGCGTGGCCTCCAAACACCTTTTAGCAATCCCACTGTGTGGGATTTACTGGAGGTAACAGGAGGGGTAGTTAGCCCCCAACATCAACCTTGGGGGCCAACTACCCCTTTTATTACCTCCAGTAAGTCCCACACAGCAGGATTGCTAACTTGTTATATCAGGCCCCGCCCCCTCCCTGCACCACTGTGCAAAGGCGCCCCCTAGCGCATTGTAAGTTGGGGGATTAAGTCCCCTTGAATCCTGAGGGTCAAGGGCACCCCGGGACATTGCAGGAGCTGGCCCTGGGGGGTGGCGGTCCCCAGGGCCATCAAGGGCTCCAGGAGAGGGGCCGCGCGGCCCCCCTCCCGATGTTTGCAAAGCCCCGGGGAGGTGGTGGTCCCCGGGGCTGGGGGTCCGTAACAGACCCCCAAATTTGAATATTTGGTGCCCCGGGGAGGTGGTGGTCCCTGGGGCGTGTGGGGGGGCTTGAGCCCCCCACACATTTATTTATTTAAAAAAAAACAGAGCCCCGGGGAGGTGGTGGTCCCTGGGGCTTGGGGGGGCCCGCAAGGCCCCCCACCCTAATTATAAAAAAAGCCCCAGGGAGGTGGTGGTCCCCGGGGTTTGGGGGGGCGCGATGCCCCCCCACACTTTTTGCACAATGCCTCGGGGAGGTAGCGGTCCCCGGGGCTGTGGGGGGCCGCGTGCCCCCCGCACATCATAATTAAAGCCCCGGGGAGGTGGTGGTCCCCGGGGCTGCAGGGGCCCCCGCGGGCCCCCACCACATAATTGAGCATGCTCCCGGGACCTGGCCCACCCGGAGGCTTAAATACAACAAAGCGCGGGAGCCCGCGCTTTGTTTTTTTTTCATTTTCTCGGCCGGATTCATGACCCCAGCGCGAATTCGGCCGATTTAAATAAAAAAATGCTTTTTTGGGCCATGGGGGTCCTTGTGGGACACCCTGAGCAGGCCTAGGGGGTCAGGGTGTTTGTACCCTGCCCCTTTTTCATGTTTTTTATCTTTGTTTCACCCTTTTTCTTGTGACTCGGTTACTGAGTCACAAGATGGCTGCCAACAGTTCCTGGTTTGGAGTGTTGGCAGCCAATCAGAGTGATGCTCGTGCCCGGGAGGGTTCGCGAACCCTCCTCGGTGCTCAGATATCAATATTTTTCTTTTTTAAATTTCTCAGGAACTACTGAACGGATTTACACCATTTAACAAAAAGGGCGCAGTCTAAACCAAGACCTACATTTTTGCCAAATTTGGTGTAATTCCGTTCAGCAGGTCGGGCTGTAGCCTGTAATAAAGTTCCTATGGAAAATAACATGGAGAAAACGTGCTTTGGGACCCCCCTTTTTTCTCGGACCCCGCTTGACGAATCACCCCGAAACTTTCAACACACAAACTGAGCGGTCCAACCCTATTTTATGGAAAATTTCACGAAGATTTGTCAAATGGCGCCAAAGATATTGGCAAATCAAAAAACGCTTTTCCTATGGCAACTAGGTCCTAACTATAACTACCTAGTGGTGACAGCCAGTAGGTAATATATGTATATATATATATATATATATATATATATATATATATATATATATATATACATGCTGCCAGTTTCCTGCTAGCACAGCGGCGCCGTGCTGCAAGAAGAGCCCGCACTCCAGGTAAGTCCAATTCAATTAAATTTTATTTTTGCTGACGCGTTTCGACCAGAAGGTCTTTGTCAATATATTTGTCCAACCCTAATCCCTTCAACGTTCCTTAAAATGTAATCTTGAGGGATTTTGCAACTTGTATATTTGTATCTGTAACCACTAGTATCTGCAGTAGACTTATGTACTTACTACCATTCTTATGTGAATTTAGAGTTTATCCGTTTGTATCTTTTATGTAATTCATGTACTCTGAAGTCCTTATGTAATTTAACTGGTTCTATTGTAAAGCGCTCTGACACCTTCGGGTAAAGTTTGCGCTATAGCAAAATGTATAAATAAATAAATAAATTGTAATTAAAAGAATGCTAGGCTTTTTTCTTACGAAATATTTATTCTAACTGGAGCATACTTTAGCTTACATTCTGTGTTTCTCCCGAGGCAAAAAATGCCTGGATGGTACTGAGCATTTCTTTAAAAATTGTCTTGTTGTCATCTGACCACTGCCAAGAATGTTTGGGGGGCCAGACATCAAGATGGGGGTGCTGGGCCCTGCTGGGCCCCCCATGGCTACGGCCCTGCTCTCACCCTGCCCCAGTACCCTGCATCCTCCTGCACCCCTACAGACTGTCCCTGCACACCAAGGTTCCCATGCTTCGCTGTGTCATGTTGTTCAATCTACCCCTGCCCCCACCTTCTCTCATCCCCCCTAGTGCCCTGCATCTGTGCCACCCATACAGACTGTCCCTGCACACCAAGGTTCCCATGCTTCCCTGTGTCCTGTCGTTTCACTCTACCCCTGCCCCCACCTTCTCCTATCCCATCCAGTACCCTGCATCCTCCTCCACCCCTACAGATGGTCCCTGCACACCACGGCTCCCATGCTTCCCTATGTCATGTTGTTTAACTCTACCCCTGCCCCCGCCCCACCTTCTCTCACCGCCCCCCAGTACCCTGCATCCCCGTCACCCCTATAGACTGCTCCTGACCCCACATTCTCTAATCCCCCCAGCACCCTGCATATCCCCCCACCCCTATATACTGTTCCAGACCCCGCCTTCTCTCCCCACCCCCCTAGTACCCTGCACCCACCGCCACCGCTATAGACTGCTCCTGCACACCAAGGTTCCCATGCTTCCCTGTGTCATGCTGCTTCACTCTACCCCTGCCCCCACCTTCTCTCATCACCCCCTAGTACCTTGCATCCTCCACCACCCCTATATACTGCTCCTGCCCCGCCCCGCCCCCACCTTCTCTCATCCCCTCAGTACCCTGCATCCTCCTCCATCTGCCTAGGCTGTTCCTGCCACCGCCCCCATCTTCTCTCATCCCCCAGTACCTTGCAACCCCCGCCACCCCTATAGACTGCTCCTGCACACCAAAGTACCCATGCTTCCCTGTGTCATGCTGTTTCACTCTACCCCTGCCCCCACCTTCTCTCACCCCCCCAGTACCCTGCAACCCCCGCCACCCCTACAGACTGTCCCTGCACACAAAGGTTCCCATGCTTCACTATGTCATGTTGTTTCACTCTCCCCTGCCCCCGCCCAACCTTCTCTCACCACCCCCCTTGTACCCTGCATCTTCTCCATTATCTGCCCCACTGCCTTCACGCACACCGCAAAGGTTGTGCTGCCCTCATGGGCTGGTATTTTGTTGGGGCAGTGCCCCCTCATCCCCTTACCTCCCCCCTACCATGCCACACCCTCTAGACCCATCTCCTCTGCTGTCCTTCAGATGTCTTTGGCCCATGTCAGTGTTTGCATCCCTGCCACCTTCTAGGCTGTGATCCGAGCCAGCCACTCTCTGGCCCGTGGGCACCTGTGGGGGAGCCTTTTACAGTTCCGTCTCAGGTGGGGTACATTCTGACCTCCAAACGAATTTGTGCTTGTCCGTTGCAGGTTTTGGCATTATGAGTTTTAGCATAAACACCGCACCCCTGCAATCTCCGCTGACACATTTTGGCACCTCAAACCAGCTGACATTTACCAGGGGGAAAACGTGGGAAAATGCTGATGCGTGATGAATTCAGTGCAATAAACAATGATACTGCCTGTAATTCCTCATTTACCAACTGAAACTCAGAAAATGAGGCCTTTACCAAAGCCACTAAATACTGAACGGCAGAGTTGTGATACTTACCGGGTGTGGGAAATACTTCATCCTTTAACAGTGTGCGGTTAATAACGCATCGTTTAGCAGTGTGTGGTAAATACCTCATCGTTTACCAGTGTGCGGTAATCCCGCATCCTTTACTAGTGTGCAGTAAATACTGCATCGTTTACTATTCTGCAGTAAATATCTCGTCATTTACCAGTGTGAGGTAAATACCGCATCCTTTACCAGTGTGCGGTAAATACTGCATCCTTTACCAGTGTGCAGTAAATACTGCATCCTTTACCAGTCCAGAGATTAGTGTTTTTAGAAATTCGGCCCTTTCAGCTGCTTAAATTCGTGGTTTCAGGGTCTAGGCAACACTTCTGGAGAGATGTCAAGATCAAGAGTCGGCAGTAGTCACAGTTGAGAGCGGCTGTCCCTCAATCCCTGGCACGCATCCCTGTGAGTCAAACTCATACTCCAACTGGTGGGCCTCAGATCAAACAAGTGAGCCTGCGCTAGGATGAGGGACTCCCGCCAGACAAGTGACCCTGTGGCGTAAGAATGAGTGCAATAACGCACCAAGGTGTGGGACTCCCGCCAGATGAGTGACACTGTGGCGTAAGAATGAGTGCGATAACACACCAAGGTATGGGACTCCCGCCAGATGAGTGACACTGTGGCCTAAGGATGAGTGCGATAACACACCAAGGTGTGGGACTCCCGCTAGATGAGTGACACTGTGGTGTAAGGATGAGTGAGATACCGCACCCAGGCATGGGACTCCCGTCAGATGAGTGACACTGTGGTGTAAGGATGAGTGAGATAACGAACCAAGGTGTGGGACTCCCAAGAAATGAGTGACACTGTGGTGTAAGGGTGAGTGAGATACCGTACCAAGGAGTGGGACTCCCGCCAGATGAGTGACACTGTGGTGTAAGGATGAGAGAGATAACGCACCAAGAAGTGGGAGTCCCGCCAGATGAGTGATACTGGGGTGTAAGAACAGATTAAATTATGCTCCAAGAAATAAGACTCAAGCTCGCTGACTGTCACTGTGATCCAAGAAGTGGGACTTGTGCTCAGTGAGAGAGAATGTGTACCTGGGTAAGAGTGTCCGAACTAATGAGTGAAATTATCATCCAAGGTGTTGGTCTTGCACCAAATGTTTGATGTGGCATAAGGGACACTATGCTCCAAGACATAAGTCTCAACCTCAGTGACTGCCACTGTGCTCCAAGAAGTGTGACTTGTGCACAGTGAGAGAATGTATACCTGGTTATGAGTGTCCGACCTAGTGAGTGTGTCAGAACACCTTTAACTATTAGGTGTGGGGTTCGTGCCAAATGAGTGAGACTGTGGTGTAAGCATGAGTGAGTTACCGCACCAAGGCATGGGACTCCCGCCAGATGAGTGACGCTGTGGTGTAAGGATAAGTGAGATAACGCACCAATTCGTGGGACTCCCGCCAGATGAGTGACGCTGTGGTGTAAGGATGAGCGAGATAACGCACCAAGGCGTGGGGCTCTCACCAATTGAGTGACACTGTGGTATATGAATAGATCAAATTATGCTCCAAGAAATAAGACTCAAGCTCGCTGTCTGCCACTGTGCTCCAAGAAGTGGGACCTGTGCTCAGTGAGAGACAATGCGTACCTGGGTAAGAGTGTCCGGACTAATGAGTGAAATTATCCTCCAAGGTGTTGGTCTTGCACCAAATGTTTGACGTGGTATAAGAATGAGTGACACTATGCTCAAAGACATATGTCTCAACCTTAGTGACTGCCACTGTGAAACAAGACGCGTGACTTGTGCACAGCATGAGAATGTGCACCGGGGTATGAGTGTCCGACCTAGTAAGTGTGTTAGAATCTCTAACTATTAGGTGTGGGGTTCGTGCCAAATGAGTGAGTCCCTGGTAGATGAATGAATCAGACTATGATTCATGGCGTGGGACAGCACCAAGTGAGTGAGGTCGTAGTTTATAAAGTGAGACTGACAATCCGTACACTCACACTAGCCTTGCCAATAAGTAACATTGCGCCGGTGTGCTTTTCTTCCACAGACGCGATGATTTGAGGCACTATAAATAGCACACATCAACATAATTCCCTACTCGTTTTACCATCCTCGGATAGATGGATGGCTGATCAGCCCTGCTAGGAACCCGACTTGTAAATCAACAGGCACGCAGACAGACTGGGCTATATGATGGACGGGGGGTACGCATGGTCTCTGAGTGCTGCACCATGTATTAAACATGCTTTCTTGCACCAGGTACAGCTGAAGTAATGTTCTCCGGTCTAGAATTTCTGCCTGTTACAATGCACTTGGTTATCGATCAACTGCAATGGGGCATATATTGGAATACATATATATGTCTCTCTGTCAAGAGGCTGCTCCATATTGTTCTGTGTTGTCCCACGCTGTGACATCCCAAAACTGAAAGTCATGTTCGGTTCGGTGTTGTGTAAAATATAGGTAATGGTCAGCTCACAAGCAAGTTCTGTGGCAGTTAGAGGTTATTGAGGGTCACCAGCCCCTGAGGTCCCTCTCAATGGCACGTAGGCTGCTGAGGGTCCTCAGCCCCTAGGGCCCCTCTCACAGGCCACAGTCCGAGTCCCCTGAGTCCACGCTGGACGTGTTCCAGCTGCTCAGCTCCGCCCTCGGCTGGAGGTGCAGGGACTGCGTGCTCCTCCGCAGGGACTCCAGCGACTGCAGGGAGGACCTCCGAGCCCTCTCCTCATCCGCAGCCGAGGCGCCCTCCTCCTCCACCTCCTGGATCTCCCCGCAGGTCACCGGCAGGGTCCTGAGCCCGACCAGCCGGGGCCTCCTCTGCCGGCTTCGAGGCGCCTCGGCCTGGGTGGGCCAGGCGAGCTCCTGGGTGAGGTAGGTGCACCGTGGCATCACCTCCTGGTAGCTGGACCACATGCTCAGCATCTCCGCCTGCTTCCGGGACATCATCTTGGCTTCTTCAATGGAAGAGGGATGCTGCGTGGCGATGTCTGGTCTGTTCAATCCAGATTATTTTTGTCTGTAACTCTCAGAGTAGATGCAGCAGTCCTGTCCGCCTGTACCTTCCAGTACTGAAGGTCGGAGCTCTAAGTCTCCGTATCTCTCGCAGCCCGTGCTGTTAGCTGCCAGTATCTCTGAGACTAGGCGCTGTATCTCTGCATCAGGGTCTGCTTTCCACCTGTGTCTCTGGCAGCAGACTCCGCTCTCCACCTGTTTCTCTCAGAGTAGGTGATGTATCGCTCGCTGCAGGCTCTGTTCTCCGCTGTATCTCTCAGAGTAGGCGCTGTATCTCTGGCAGTACACTCCGCTATCTGCTGTATCTCTCAGAGTAGGCGCTGTATCGCTAGTTTAAAAAAAAATGGGGCTGGATTCATGCACCCAGCGTGAATTTGGCTGATTTGTTTTTTTTTTTTAAATGCTTTTTTTGGCCTTGGGGGTCCTTGTGGGACCCCCTGAGCAGGCCTAGGGGGGTCAGGGTGTTTCTACCCTGCCCCCTTTTCTTGTTTTTTATGCTTTTAAAAAAAAAATTCTTGGGACTCGGTTACTGAGTCACGAGATGGCTGCCAACACTTCCTGGTTTGGAGTGTTGGCAGCCAATCAGAATGAAGCTCGTGCTCGGGAGGATTCGCGAATCCTCCTCGGTGCTCAGATATCGATATTTTTATTTTATGAATTTCTCAGCAACTACTGAACGGATTTACACCATTTAAAAAAAAGAGTGCTTTCTGAACCAAGAGTTACCTTTTTGCCAAATTTGGTGTAATTCCGTTTAGCAGTTCGAGCTGTAGCCTGTTCCAAAATTCCTATGGAAATTAACATGGGGAAAACGCGATTTGGGACCCCCCTTTTTTCTCGGCCCCCGCTTGATGAATCACCCCCAAACTTTCAAGACAGGAGCTGACCTGAGCTGGTCATCAGTTTTGAAAATTTCGCGAACATTCGTCAAACAGCGCCAAAGATATTGGCAAAAGAAAAAACGCTTTTTGAATAGAAACAAGGTCCTAACTATAACTACCTACTGGTGACCGCCAGTAGGTAACAGTGGCGGTTCCTCGAGGGAGTGCTGTGGGGCGGTGGGGCAAGGCGGGGGAGGGGCAGGGTGGGAGGTAGCAAACTCCGGCATACGGCCGAACGGAGTTAAGTATATAAATACATAAATAAAACAAATTACATTGCGCGCGCTGCATCGCCAAATGGTGATGCAGCGCGCGCAATGACTCGTTGTATTTTTATTTATATACTTAACTCCGTTCAGCCGTGTGCAGAGTTTACTACCCCCACCCTGCCCCTCCCCCCCCGCAGCACTCCTCGAGGAGCTGCCACTGGTAGGTAATATATATATATATATATATATTCACTGAAAAAACCATAGGTTTCAGGGACGTTATAGTTACAAATTAGCATTTAAAAAACCTTTGAAATTCACTGAAAAAACCATAGGTTTTAGGGACAGTTATAGTTAGTTGGACATTGCACTCGTACAAAACCCGTGAAATTCCCCGTTATAGTTAGTCCAGCTAACTATAACTTCGCGCCCCGCAATGCACTGCTGATGACGTCACATATTACATCACTCATGACATGGTCAGTGACATCACTGATGACATCACTGATGACATCTCAAATGACATCACTGATGACATCATCCAGTGACTGTGTGTTTCTGTAAAGTTTATATATTTTTAATATATATAGGAAAAGACGTATTGAAGAATGAGTGGGTGTGTAAGTGTCTGTATGGATGATTTAGTAGGTGCGTGACTGACTCTATAAGTGAGTGATTTAACGTATCTTACTGAATGCATGGGTTAGTGACTAAACTGGGTGAATGTCTGTACCCGTCTGTCTGTTGCTGTGTAAGTGGCTGCATGTGTTTGTGAATAGCTACATGAGTGTCTATATGAGTTATTGAATGCTTGTCTGAGTATCTGTATGGGTGCCTGAGTGTTTGTGTGGGAGGGGTGTGTGCAACTCTGTGCATAGATGTGTGAGTGGGTGATTCACTGGGTGGATGGTTTCAAGAGTGCAACTGTGATAGACTGTATGGGTGGGTAAGTGTGTGTAAGAGTGTGTTAGTGAGTGAATATATGTCCCAGTGGTACATGTGTGAGTAACTACATATGTGAAAGGCAGTATATATGTGTGTTGGAGTATATAAATAGCTATAAGCGAGAGTGAGTGATTGTGATAGTGGCTGTATGGATGAGTGTGTGCTTGTATCAGTGATTGTATAAGAGCGTAAGAATGTGCTACTATTTGTATGAGTAAGTGAGCTGGTGTGTGTATAACTGTATAGGTGAGTAAATGGTAGTGTGTTTAATTATTTGCATGACTGACTAGGTGTGTGAGTACCTCTATGGATGAGTGGCGGTGTTTGAGTGTCTATATAGGAGTATGAGTGCATATGATAGTCCTGTACTGAGTGACCGTAAGTATGAGTGACTGTACGGGTGAGTGAGTGGATGTGTGCGTAGACCTAAGAATCAGTGAGTGGGTATGTAGTTATTGGTGTTGGAGTGTCTATGGTTTTGCGAATGGCAGTCTGTAATTTAGAGTGGGTGTATCAAAGGTTATATTAGGGTGTGAGGAGGTGCATCAGATTATCACGTGGATGATGTCATCAGTGATGTCATTTGAGATGTCATCAGTGATGTCATCAGTGATGTCACTGACCATGTCATGAGTGATGTAATATGTGGCGTCATCAGCAGTGCATTGCGGGGGCGCGAGTTATAGTTAGCTGGACTAACTATAACGGGGGAATTTCACGGGTTTTGTACGAGTGCAATGTCCAACTAACTATAACTGTCCCTAAAACCTATGGTTTTTTCAGTGAATTTCAAAGGTTTTTAAATGCTAATTTGTAACTATAACGTCCCTGAAACCTATGGTTTTTCAGTGAATTTCAAAGGTTTTTAAATGCTAATTTGTAACTATAACATGTCTGAAACCTACAGTTTTTCAGTGAATTTCAAAGGTTTTGTAAATGACAATTTTTAAATGTATTAATTGTTATATAAATTTTTTTCATACTGATTTCCAAATTTTTTAGAAACAATTTTTTTTACATATTTTATTTTTTAAATTACATTGTAATTACATTATACATTACATTACAAAAAATACTTTCTCAGAATGATTTACTTTAGTTTAATTACTTTGCACATAGGCAATAGACTTTTAAGTACAGTAGTTACAGTTGTTGCAATGGGCAACACATTTTCAAACACAATGCAACATTCAGCTCAATGTGAATTTCTAGTTAAATGCAATTAGTTACTTTATGGATTACTTTTCTAACCACATTATTGGATCCTAGATTCAGTCCTGGGACATCTCCTGTAAACAGTTGAGTAAAAGCGTTTTGGTTACAGTCGTGATTTTTAAGGAATATTATTGTACTTTAAAAGTTCACACTTAGAAACTTTTTCTCATAGAATCACCAATGTTATCCTATGGAAGGAAATTCACTTAGAAGTTAAAAACTGTTATCGTTACTTTTTCTTACTCAGTGTTGGATCCTGGATCCAGCACTGGTGCATCTCCTGTAAACAGTTGAAAGAATGCGTTTAAGTCATACAGGCGATTTTTAGGAATATTTGTAGTTTGTGAAAATCGACACTTTGAAACTTTTCTGCTGAAAACCAGACAATGGATTCCTATGGAAGGAAATTCAAGTTACTGGTAAGTACGGTTAAAATTACTTTTCAGGATCAGTACTGGGCTGAAAGATGCAGCACTGAGGTCTCTCCTGATAACAGGTGAGTAAATCGGAATTCGTATTTCGGCTGATTTTAGAGGAATATTTTAAAGTTCCAAATCTCCACACTTAGAAGAATTTCCAAGTGAAACCAGTCAATGTTAGCCTATGGAAGGAAATTCAAGTTACTGGTAAGTACGGTTAAAATTACTTTTCAGGACCAGTACTGGGCTGAAAGATGCATCACTGAGGTCTCTCCTGATAACAGGTGAGTAAATCGGAATTCGTATTTCGGCTGATTTTAGAGGAATATTTTAAAGTTCCAAAACTCCACACTTAGAAGAATTTCCAAGTGAAACCAGTCAATGTTAGCCTATGAAGGAAATTCAAGTTACCGGTAAAGTACGGTTAAAATTACTTTTCAGGATCAGTACTGGGCTGAAAGATGCAGCACTGAGGTCTCTCCTGATAACAGGTGAGTAAATCGGAATTCGTATTTCGGCTGATTTTAGAGGAATATTTTAAAGTTCCAAAACTCCACACTTAGAAGAATTTCCAAGTGAAACCAGTCAATGTTAGCCTATGAAGGAAATTCAAGTTACCGGTAAGTACGGTTAAAATTACTTTTGAGGATCAGTACTGGGCTGAAAGATGCAGCACTGAGGTCTCTCCTGATAACAGGTGAGTAAATCGGAATTCGTATTTCGGCTGATTTTAGAGGAATATTTTAAAGTTCCAAAACTCCACACTTAGAAGAATTTCCAAGTGAAACCAGTCAATGTTAGCCTATGAAGGAAATTCAAGTTACCGGTAAGTACGGTTAAAATTACTTTTCAGGATCAGTACTGGGCTGAAAGATGCAGCACTGAGGTCTCTCCTGATAACAGGTAAGTAAATCGGAATTCGTATTTCGGCTGATTTTAGAGGAATATTTGCACAATGGTGAAGGGAGGGCGGGTGGTATCTGTGACATCTGTGCAAACGCGCCCCGTGGTGCGTTTTAAGTTGGGGGATTAAGTCCCCTTGAATTCTGAGGGTCCCTAGGGGCCAACTAGCCCACCAGGAACCTCCAATATGAGGGGGCTGCGTTGCAGAGACGTGTAGAGAGGCCACACCCCTTTTTACACCTCTCTGCAACGCAGCTCTGTGGCGCTTTCTGGATGTACCTGTTGGGCTAGTTGGCCCCCAGGTACCCTCAGGATTGAAGGGGATTTAATTCCCCATCTTAAAACGCGCCACGGGGCCTGTTTGCACACATGTCACCTGAAGCCCCGCCCCCTCCCTTCACCACTGTGCAAACACACCCCGTGGCGCGTTTTAAGTTGGGGGATTAAGTCCCCTTGAATCCTGAGGGTCCCCGGAGTCCAACTAGCCCACCATATACCTCCAAAAGCGCCACAGAGCTGCGTTGCAGAGAGGTGTAAAAGGGGTGTGGCCTCTCTACACGTCTCTGCAATGCAGCCCCCTGGCGCATATTGGAGGTTCCTGGTGGGCTAGTTGGCCCCCAGGGACCCCCAGTATTCAAGGGGAATTCGTTCCCCCTCTGCAAACGCGCCAGGGGCGCGTTTGCAGGAGTGGTGAAGGAAGGGCGGGGCCTACGGGCCCAATCGTTTTTGTTGTTTTTTTGTCCCCTGAAGGAGAGGCTGTGTAGCCCCCTTCCTTTTTCCTGTTTTTGGGCCCTGGGGACTCCATCCCCCAGGGCCTTACCCCTTTTTAATTTAATTTAAAAAAAAAAAAAAAAATGGGGAAGGGGCCGCGTGGCCCCCTTCCCTGGGCCTGTATTGGCCCCGGGGACCCCATCCCCCGGGGCATGGCCTTTTTATTTTCTTGGGAGGGGCTGCGTGGCCCCCTCCTCAGGCCATTTAAGGCCCCGGGGACCCCATCCCCCGGGGCCGGCCTTTCCATTTTTTTTTCTTTTTTTTGGGGAGGGGGGCCGCGTGGCCCCACTCCTGGGCCACTACTTGCCCCGGGGACCCCATCCCCGGGGCTGGCCCTCTCCGTTGGGGACTGTGGGGGTCCCCAATCCCCCCACAGTCCCGCCGGCTCCCCACGTCCCTTGGGAGCCGGCATTGCTATTCCACATGGGGAGCAGCTGACATGCTGCTCCCCATGTGGAAAAGCAATGTGCTTTGGATATTGGAAGAGAGAGCAGGTTTCCCTGCTCTCTCTTCCAATATCCAAAGCAGTTGCTATGGCAGGACGGGAGCCGCGAGGCTCCGTCCTGCCATAGCAAGCTACAGTGTCCCGAGGGTAGGCACCCGGGACACTGCAGGAAGCTGGCCCTGGGGGTGGTGGTCCCCAGGGCCATCAAAGGCTCCAGGAGGGGGCCGCGCGGCCCCCTCCCATTCAGTACTCTGCCCCGGGGAGGTGGTGGTCCCGGGGCTCTGGAGAGTCCGTAACGGACCCCCATATTAAATGTTTAGTGCCCGGGGAGGTGGCGGTCCCGGGGCGTGTGGGAGGGCTGGAGCCCCCCACACTGGTTTTATTTTCAATTTAAAAAAAGCCCGGGGAGATGGTGGTCCCCGGGGCTGCGGGAGAGCTCAGAGCCCTCCCGCACCGACCCACAAACAAAGCCCGGGGGTGGCGGTCCCCGGGGCTTGGGAGGCCCTTGAGGCCCCCACACGTAAAGTATCCCCCCCACCATGCCCCCGGGACTTGGGCCACCCGAGGGCCAATTAACTATCGCAGCGCGGGAGACCGCGCTCGATTTTTCCGGCGGGATTTGCGCACCCTGAGCGCATCCTGCCGATTTTTTTTTAAAAATGCTTTTTTTGCCCAGGGGGTCCTTGTGGGACCCCTGAGCAGGCCTAGGGGTTAGGGTGTTTCTACCCTGCCCCCTTTGTGCGTTTTGCGC
This sequence comes from Calotriton arnoldi, assembly GCA_963921515.1. NCBI lineage: Eukaryota > Metazoa > Chordata > Amphibia > Caudata > Salamandridae > Calotriton > Calotriton arnoldi. The sequence continues at coordinate 142,597 of CAWUFW010010099.1, forward strand.
ACTTGTTTCTTTTTTTTTTCTCGGCGGGATACGCGCACCCTAAGCGCATCCGCCGATTTAAAAAAATAATAATCTTTTTCTGCCCAGGGGGTCCTTGTGGGACCCCTGAGCAGACCCTAGGGGTCAGGGTGTTTCTACCCTGCCCCTTTTGCGCTTTGCGCACTTGTTTCTGTCCCTCGGTTCTACCGAGGGACAAAATAACTGCCAACATTTCCTGAATCGGAATGTTGACAGCCAGCTGACAACCAATTAACATGCAGCTCGTGATCGGGACGGTGCGCGCAGGGTGCGCTGAGGAGTACGCGGATCCGACGCGCCCATAGATATATATGTGACTTTACTTGTGAATTTCTCAGGAACTACTGAGCAGATTTACACCATTTAAGCAAAAGGCACCAGTCTGAACCAAGGGCTACCTCTTTGCCAAATTTGGTGTAATTCCGTTCAGCAGTTCGGGCTGTAGCTGCGACTAAAGGTTCCTATGGAAAAATGAATGGGGAAAACGCGTTTTGGGACCCCCTTTTTCTCGGCCCCCGCTTCACGTATCACCCCGAGACTTTCAGGGTAGGAGCGGAGCGGAGCGCCTCAACAAGATGGAAACTTTCACGAAGATTCGTCAACCGGCGCCAACGTTATTTCAAATAGAATGTCGCGGATTTCCTATGGATAATAGGTTGTAACTATAACTATCTACTGGCGACCGCCAGTAGATAATATATATATATATATATATATTACCTACTGGCGGTCGCCAGTAGGTAGTTATAGTTAGGACCACGTTTCCATTAACCCTGGGCGTAGTTTGCGTAGTAGCACTTCATGTAGCTACGTGAAGTACATTTTGAACTACACGTAGCTATGCAAATTGCGTAGTGTGTAGCTGTGTGCTTGACTGCACTGTACAATAATTGCCAAAGGCATCTTGCACAGTGCAAGTTAAGATAAAATAAGTATCTCTGTCTTTATATGCTAAAATGCATATAGCATTTCAAAAAAGTGAAATCGATAAATTAACAAGCAGTGAGAGAGGTGATGATTTTGGTATCCTCCCTAACCTAGGGAGAGAACCAAGCAGATGCCTTGAAAACAAAAAGCACATCTTTTGAACGATTCAGTGGTGGTCCCATCCTCTTAGGACCACCCCAAGCACAGTTATTGGCAAAAATACAATCCCAACCAAAGTCCCTGCAAAGCATTATGGGACGAGATTAGCAGTGGGCAGTGAATATTATAGTATCCAATATCAAAATAATTCTACAAAGAGCTGCAGTTCCACTAATCGTTACTAGATGTCCCTCACGAGTCAAATGCAAAAGCTTCATGAAAGGGTTTCAATGCTTTTGCATTTGACTCGTGAACATCTAGTAACGACTAGAGAACTGCAGCTTGATGTATTAATAATTTCAATGCTTTTGCATTTGACTCGTGAGGGACATCTAGTAACGACTAGTTGAACTGCAGCTCTTTGTAGAATTATTTTGATATTGGACACTATAATATTCACTGCCCACTGTAATCTGAATCCCATAATGCTTACAGAGCCTTTGGTTGGGATTGTATTTTTGCCCATAACTGTGCTAGGAGTGGTCCTAGGAGGAAGGACCACCACTGAATCGTTCACATGATATGCTTTTTGTGTTCAAGGCATCTGCTGGTCCTCCCCTAGGTTAGGGGGGAACCCAAAATCATCACCTCTCTCATTGCTTGATATTTTCATTGTCAAAGTTCACCTTTGTGAATTTGTTATATGCTTTTTAGCATGGAAAATTGCTTTAACAAAGCTTTTGTATGTGTTTAATATACTGCTGCTACGCTATGTCGATTAGCAGAGTTTTTTACTCTGCTACGTGCAATTTGTGTAGTGCGTAGTAACACAAACTTTGCTTGCTCCGTGAGCGTAGCAAAGTATTATGCCCAGGGTTAGTTTCCATAGGAAAAGCATTTTTTGATGTGCTTATAACTTTGGCGTAGTTTGACAAATCTTTATGAAATTTTCCAAAAAGTTCCTCTTTTCAGGTCAGCTTCTATCCTAAAAGTTTGGGGGATTCGTCAAGGGGGGCTAAGAAAAAGGGGGTCCCAAAACGTGTTTTCTCCATGCAATTTCCATAGGAAACTTTAGACAACGCTACAGGTCAAACTGCTGAACGGAATTACGCCAAATTTGGCACAGAGAAAGGTCTTGGTCCAGAAAGCACGCTTTTGTTTAAATCGGATAAATCCGTTCAGTAGTTTTAGAGAAATATCAAATTTTCCAGATATCGATATTTAAGAATTCTGACATTTGATTGGTTGAAGCGTTACGAGCACGAGCTTGCGGCTCATTGGCTGCAAACTGTTGAAACTAGGAAGTGTTGGCAGCCATTTTGTGATTCAGTCCGTCAGCTCACAACTCTCCCTCTACAAGGCATCAGGTCCGCAGTTCTACCTCTGCGAGGCAACACTAAAAATATACTGCAGCTTTGTCTGTGCGAGATACCCCTTTCACGGTCCCTCTCCCCACATTACCAGCTCGCGGCTATGCCTTTAGAAGCCAGTCCGTCGGCTCGCAGCTCTGCAACTGCGAGCTGTGAGCCATTTTGTGACTCAGTCCCTCAGCTCGCATCTCTCCCTCTAAAAGGCATCGGATGCGTAATTCTACCTCTGCGAGGCAATACTGAAAATATCCCGCAGGTCTGTCTGTGCGAGATACTCCTTTTACGCTCCCTCTCCCCACATCATCAGCTCGCGGCTATGCCTTTAGAAGCCAGTTCGTTGGCACGCAGCTCTGTGTCTGCGAGCCGTCGGGCCCGCAGCTCTACCTCTGTGAGCCACCTCGTTAGCTCGTACCTGTGTCTGTGCTAGCAGGCCCATCGGCCCGTTACTCTCCCTCTGCGAGTTAGCCCGTCGGGTTGCAGCTTGGAGGGCTTGCAGCTGTATCTCTGCGAGCCAGCCCGTTAACTGATAGCTGTGTGTCTGCTAGCAGGCCTGTTGGCCTGTTGGTCTCCCTCTGCGAGTCAGGCCACAGCTCTCCCTCTGCGAGCCAGTAAGGTGCTGTGCTTTTGCGACCCAACGGCTCGTAGTTCTCCCTCTGTGAGCTGAGCCCACGGGCCGCAGCTCTTCCTCTGCGAGCCTGCCCGACGGCCCGCAGGTGTCCCTCTGCTAGCCGAACCGCAGCTGACACTCTGCGAGCCGAAATTGGGAATATAAGGCGGCTCTAAAAAGATCCCTTGTGTTTATTAGTTGGAGCTACATGTAAGTGCGAATGCACAGCTTCAGGTTAATCAGGAAAACTCGGTTTCCCTCATCTGTGAAGTGTACTCCATCACTTCTGTAGATATCAGCCATATCAAAACGTATGTTGTTGTTGTAAATACGACCCCATTCTATGGTCTCTGAGGTATGCAGACACAGCTTTGTTGACATTCTTCCTAAATTTTTCAATCTTATGACAAAATTGGTTTGACCATTTCCACTTCTGTCTTTGGCATATATTGGAATATACAAAGACAGTTTGAGGCAAAAGTAACATCAATTGTCCAAAGGTGTCCTTCATAAGCATTTCCAAACCTACCCCAGTCAATGTGCCTAGAGTCGTTACCACCACAGTGCACAATCATGAGATCAGGGTGTTGGAGATGCAAACAGGTTTTAACCAAAGGGAGCAATTGGTGCCACTTCAATCCTCTCTGTGCAAACCATTTAATGTGCACATTTTGTAAACCTAGGTCTAAGTCAATACGTCTCTGTTCTGCATACCTCTTGCACCAGAAAACATAGCTATGTCCTACAATCCACACTAGCATTTTGAAGGTATGGCTAGAAGAGATGGATAAATGTCTGTAGCTCATGCAGTCCGTTCGTAGAATAAGCAATATGTTTAAACATGGGGAACTACTTTTTTTTTTACATATAAAACGTTAACCGATTCGGAGATGAAATGTATTGTGTCCTAAAAAGTAGGGTGTATATTAGTTTTGATGAAAAGCATCTTTGTGATTGGTTATTAAAAAAGCAGTTTATACGTGGAGTACATATTATAGGATGAAATTTGCTCAGCTCAACCACACCTGCTAATTGTATTTGGAAGGTGCAGTTCAAACTTGAAAGAATGGTGAACTTTTGACCTCCACGTGCCGTTAAATGTTGGAGAAAATGTTGCAAAAAAAAATATCGGTAGGTTTAAAAAAATGATGAACTTTTAACCTGCACGTGTCGTAGAATGTTCTAGAAAGTGTTGATACAATACCTTGAACTTTTCACCGGTATGTGTCCTTAACCCCTTCGATGCTCATGATGGAGCGGTTCCGTCATGAGCATCGGTTGAGGCTGTGCTTATGACGGAACCGCTCCGTCATGAGCACAGCCCCTGAAAGCGCTGGCGCTCCCCCTGGGGCATCGATCTTGCCCCCACAGAGGGGATGGCAGCGGAAGACTTTCCGCTGCCACCCGACCCCCACGCTTCCCCATGACGTCAGCGCGCGCGCGCGCGCCCGGCGTCACCAGGAAACGCCGGACGCGCTGAAATCATTTCTTTCCAGCGCGTCCAGAAGGAGGTAGGTTTTTCGTCTCCGGTGGGGCGGGGGGCCGTAACAGGATGCCTTGAGGCATCGGGGAGAGGAAAGAGTATTTCCTCTCCCCTAATGTCTCAATGCAGGGCATTCCTGCTTCACGATCGCGCACAGCATCGCGATCGTGGAGCAGGAATGCCCCACTAGGCACCAGGGATGGTTTTTCAATAAAGGAAGCGACCCCTTGGGCAAGGGTCGCTTCCTAGAGAGCCAATTTTCAAATAAGACTTTTCTGCCCCCTGGGGACAGATCGACCGTTTTTCGGCCGTTTTTGGATCCAGGGGGGGCAGAAAAAGCCCACTAGATCCAGGGATTCATTTTTATAATGAAATGGAAGCGACCCCTTGGGCAAGGGTCGCTTCCAGAGAGGCATTTTTCTTTGTTTGGACATTCTGCCCCCCCGGGGCAGATCGCCCCTTTTTTGGCCTTTCTGCCCCCAGGGGGGGCAGAAACCCCACTAGACACCAGGGAGTTTATTTTAATTGTGATGGGAGTGACCCCTTGGGCAAGGGTCACTTCCAGGGGCCATTTTATTTTGTAATGGGAATTCTGCCCCCTGGGGAAGATCGGCCTGTTTTTGCCTTCCTGCCCCCAGGGAGGGGGCAGAAACCCCAGTAGACACCAGGGAAGTAGTTTAAATAAAAATGGAAGCGACCCCTTGGGCAAGGGTCGCTTCCAGGAGGCAGATTCTTATATGTGTATTCTGCCCCTCCTGAGGGCAGATCAGCCTAGTTTTTGCCCTTTCTGCCCCGGGGAGGGCAGAAAACCCCACTAGGCACCAGGGATTTTGTTTTGCGAGTAATGGAAGCGACATGGTTGCTTCCTGGGGACAGATCTGCCCCTTTTTTGGCTTTTCTGCCCTAGGCGGGAGGGGAGGTAGAAAACCCTACTAGGCACTAGGGATTTATTACTTTTGCAAGGGGCAAATTTCTGTCTGCTGTTTTCTGCCCCACCTGGGGAGCAGATTGGCCTGGCAGACAACCTCACCCGATCCCTTGGGCAAGATCACCCCCTATTTTTCTCAGCCCTATTTGAAGGCCCATCTGGCCGATTGACCATTTGGGTAGTAACATAGTGTGTTATAATGTTAATTGTTTTATTTTTTGTGAATTGCAATTGTAATGCTTTATTTCTCATTTTTTGTTCTAGTTGAAGGCTTTTGCTCTTTAGACTGTTCCAGGTTGCGGTTTCGTTACTGGTGGTTCTGCTGTTTGTGTAGTTGCACGTGTTTGGTAAGAGAGTTTTTTGTACAATGTAAATGAGTTTCATTTCTCTGCATGAATTTGTTTTTTGCAAATGGTGTAATAATAGCAGTATGTTTGGCTTCTGTTTTTTGAGTGTCAAAAATATTTTGCATTTGTGCTCAATGTGTATTTTGTTGTCTTGTGAGTAATTGTTTTTTTCTTTTTTCTTTCTAGTGGGATATCGTTTTTGCTGTGTCTCTGCAGAGTAGGTGCTGGTGAGTGTAGCTGTCTCTTGTAAGTGAATTGTATAGTTTTTGAGTATATAGATCTTTGTGATAAAGGCACACATTTTTTACTTACTTGCTTTGCACAGTGTTGGTTGTTGTTGACTTGTTTGTGCAGTCTCCTTTCTTAGTAAGGATAATGGCTAGCCACAGGATTACTGCTCAGCAGGTTGTTGGTATGCTTTTTGAGTCTTCCTCTGACCATGGTTCAGAGACTGACTCTGCATCTGAGTCAGAGGAGGCAGGGGACGATTCAGGCAGTGAGTTTTCTCTCCACATGAAATCATCGGATACTGAAGATACTCTTAGTGCGGATGAAGTGCCTGTGTTAGAGGAGGAGATTGATGTGCCGATAGTGCGGCAAGAGGCATCTGGGCTGCAGCTGGGGCTGCAAGGCTTTCCGTTGGTGTAGTGCGGCAAGAGGCATCTGGGCTGCAGCCTGCGGCTGCAAGGCTTCCCGTTGATATAGTGCGGCAAGAGGCATCTGGGGCAGCAAGGCTTCCCGTTGGTATAGTGCGGCAAGAGGCACCTGGGCTGCAGCATGGGGCTGCAAGGCTTCCCGTTGAAAGTGCTGACCTCTGGGTTGCCCCAGGCATGGTGCAGCCGGCATTGCCAGACTTTACTGGTGTTCCAGGGTGTAGAGTGAATACTGAAAACTTTTTGCAGATACATTTTATTCAGTTGTTTATGGACGATGTGTTTTTGGCAGAGATTGTTGAGCAGACTAATTTGTATGCCGAACAGTTTTTGAGGGACAACAGTGCCAGTCTTAAGCCCCACTCTAGAGCTACCCGGTGGACTCCCACAAATCTGGAAGAGATGAAGAAGTTCTTGGGTTTAACTTTTTTGATGGGCTTGCTAAGGAAGCCATCAATGTCTTCATATTGGTCTACTAGTCCCTTGATGGCAACTGCTATTTTTCCGGCAGACATGAGTCATGATAGGTATTTGCTTCTGCTTTGGATGATGCATTTTGTCGATAATGGTTTAGCGTTGCCACGAGATCACCCTGAATGTGACCGTCTTTTTAAGATTCGGCCTGTCGTTGATCACTTTGTTGATCGATTTTCTGAGATCTATGCTCCAGGGAAAGAAATTGCAGTGGATGAGTCTTTGGTGTTGTTCAAGGGCCGCTTGGTTTTAGGCAATACATTCCTAGTAAGAGGGCACGCTATGGAATTAAGCTGTATATGCTGTGTGACAGTAGGACTGGATATGTCTCTAATTTCAGAGTGTACACCGGTAAGGAATCCAGGATTAACCCCCTGGTTGTCCGTCCACTTTTGGAGTGACTGAGAAAATTGTGTGGGAACTTGGAAGAGGATTTTTAACAAAGGCCACCATTTATATGTAGATAACTTCTACACTGGTGTGCGGTTGTTCAGGGAATTGGCCAAAGTGGACACTGTTGCTTGTGGCACAATCCGCTCTAACCGTAAAGGTTTCCCAAAAGAACTTGTTTGTAAAAAGCTTGTGCGGGGACAGTGCAGTGCGTTGCGTTGCGAGGGCTTCTAGCTGTGAAGTTTTCAGACAGGAGAGATGTCTACATGCTGTCTACCATCCATGATGAAAGCACTGCACCTGTGACTGTTTGGGGTCAGGTTGCTGAAGCGCGCAAACCTGTGTGCATTTTAGACTATAATAAGCACATGGGTGGTGTTGACAGAGTAGATCAGAGGTTGGAACCTTATGCTGCTCTCCGTAAGGCTTACATTTGGTACAAGAAGTTGGCTATCCATCTTTTCCACTTGGCAACCTTTAATGCTTTTGTTGTGTTCCAGGATTCTTGTCCTGAGTCAAAGAGGACTTTTGCTAAGTTTCAAGAGTCTGTAATAGGTAGCCTTGTTTTAGTGGAACAGGCAAGTGTTCCTAGAGTTGGAGTGGTGGAGGATGTTGCTAAATTGAAAGATCGCCACTTTCCTGATCACATTCCTCCCACACCCTCAAAAGACTTTCCCAGTAGGAGATGTAGAGTCTGTTGGCGAAGAGGTATGCGGAAGGAGACTCGCATGTACTGCCCCGAGTGTCCTTCTAACCCTGGGCTGTGTGTGCCTGCTTGTTTTAGAATGTACCACACGCAAAAGAATTTTTGGGAGCGTCCATGAGTGGTAAAGTGAACTGCCTGGCCTCTATTGTTTAATATTTTTGGTTCAGTTTCAAGGTTGACATTTGTGTAGTGTATTGAGTTTCAGATGTTGTGTTAGTAGATTTGTATCTATTTGCAATTTGTTTGTGTTTTCTTATTTTTATTTAAAAAAATCCTAAATGTGATGGCGGTGTGCGTGGAGTGGCGCTTGTGTGGCGGTGTGTGTGGTCTGGCGTTTGGCTGGCTGTGTGTTTGGATTGGCGCTTGGCTGGTGGTGTGCGTGGACTGGTGCTTGGCTGGCGGTGTGTTTGTACTGGCGCTTGGCTGGCGGTGTGTTTGGGCTGGTGCTTGGCTGGCGGTTTGCGTGGACTGGCGCTTGGCTGGCGGTGTGCGTGGACTGGCGCTTGGCTGGCGGTGTGTTTGTACTGGCGCTTGTCTGGCGGTGTGTTTGCACTGGTGCTTGGCTGGCGGTGTGCGTGGAGTGGCGGTGTGTTTTGATTGGTGCTTGGCTGGCGGTGTGTTTTGATTGGCGCTTGGCTGGCGGTGTACATGGACGGGTGCTTGGCTGGCAGTGTGCATGGACTGGCGCTTGGCTGGCGGTGTGCGTGGACTGGCGCGTGGCTGGTGGTGTGCGTGGACTGGCGCTTGGCTGGCAGTGTGCGTGGACTGGCGATCGGCTGGCGGTGTACGAGTAGTGACTAGCTGCTGGTCACAACACACACTGCTAGCCAAACGCCACTCAACGCAATCCGTGAGCTGGTGTGGTTGCTGTGTCAGGAATGTGGGCGTGTGAAAGTGATGGGCCCTTGAATGGCGCTGTCTGCTGGTGTGAGTGTTGTAATGTGCTGGGCCCGCTGCTGGCTTTGTGAATGGTTTTGTATGTGTCACACGTATGAAAGGTGTATGAATGGCCTGTAAAGAGGTTGGTGCCTTGTCGTGGCTTTACAGCTCACGAGCTGTGAGTCAATGGTTCAGTTTCTTGTCCTTTCAAGTAACAGTGCATTTCATTTTTGTGAAATCTCTGGTTAATACAACTGTATATACTGAACCATCACTCACCCTCGTGCCAAATCCAACCAGTATGTATGTGTGCTTGAGGAATAGGTGGTTGTGCATAAAAATGTGTCTTTTCTGTTTTTGTCAAGCAGGGTGTACCTTGTCCTTTTTGTGAATGTTGTAATGTGTTGGTTTTGTGCCTGGTGGTGTGAATGGTCTTGTGTGTATCATGTATGAAAGGTGTGTGAATGGCCTGTAAAGCGGTTGGTGCCTTGAAGTGGCTTTACAGCTCACGAGCTGCGAGTCACTGGTTCAGTTTTTGTCCATTCAATTATTGACAGTGCATTTCATTTTTGTGAAATCTCTTGTTAATACAATTTTATATACTGAACCATCACTCGCCCTCGTGCCAAATCCAACCAGTATGTGTGTATGTTTGAGGAATAGATGGCGGTGCAGTAATCTTTGTCTGTTTTGTCTCTCTGCCAAGCTGTACATTTCATTTAAGAATAACCTAACAACTGTACTCTTTGTCGTAAACTAAACACCCATGGGAGTGCATGGTGATGTCTCTCTTGTGGATCCCAACAAGTTATCTTACCCACAATGTCCTGCAAACGTCAAAATGTGACTGACATTTTCCTTGCATTTTGTGCCCAAATTTTCACACTGCAGAAAGTAACAACAAATTTCCAACCCCCAGCATTTCTCCAAGTATCCCAATAGAAATGGTACCTCACTTGTATGGGTGGGCCAAGTACCTGCGGCAGGGAATGGCCCAAAACCTATTGATGTGACATCAAAATTACCTATCACAAACCAACCTGGTTTTGCATGGGGAGTCCCATGACTTTTGGCCCGGGGCTCGGCATCCATGTAGGAAACATACCTAACCCATACATTTCTGGAAACTAGACACCGGGGAGTCAGCGAGGTATGGCTTGCGTGGGTCCCCCATCATTCTCCTACCCAGAATCCCCTGCAAACCTCAAATTTCGCTGAAAAATTCACTTTTTTGTCAAATTTCTGTGTGGGAAAGTTCTGGAATCTGCGTGGATCCACAAATTTTCTCCCACCCAGCATTCCCCAGGTCTCCCGATAAAAATGGTACCTCACTTGCGTGGGTGGGTGAAGGACCCGCGACAGGCAAGGCCCCAAAAGCTATTGAGGCGACATCAAAATTACATATCACAAACCAACCTGGTTTTGCATGGGAGTCCCATGAGTTTTTGGCCCGGGGCTCGGCATCCATGTAGGAAACCTACCTAACCCATACATTTCTGGAAACTAGACACCCGGGGAGTCAGAGAGGTATGGCTTGCGTGGGTCCCCCATCATTCTCCTACCCAGAATCCCCTGCAAACCTCAACTTTTGCCGAAAAATTCACTTTTTTGACAAATTTCTGTGTGGGAAAGTTCTGGAATCTGCGTGGATCCACAAATTTCCTCCCACCCAGCGTTCCCCCAGGTCTCCTGATAAAAATGGTACCTCACTTGTGTGGGTAGGCATAGTGGCTGCAACTGGAAATGGCCCAAATCGTACTGTGGAGACTTCAAAATTACCTATAGCAAAACTACCTGGTTTTGGCGGGGGGGGCACCTGAGATTTTGGCCCCGGGCTTGGCGGCCATCTTGGGAAAGTACCAAACCCAAACATTTCTGAAAACTAGACACCCGGGGGAGTACAATGAGGTATGGCTTGCATGGATCCCCCAACGTTTTCCTACCCAGAATGCCATGCAAACCTCAAATTTAGTTGAAAAAACACATTTTCCACATATTTGTGTGTGGAATCACCGTGCCGGCACAAATGTCCTACCACCCAGCGTTCTCCTTGTTCTCCTGAGTAAAATGATACCTCACTTGTGTGGGTGTCCAAAGCAGAATTGGCTAAAAACGTATTTTTAAAAATGTAGCGCTTAGAATTCTCGGTGCTATACTCTAAATCTCTATGTTTTGGGCTCTTCCTAGCCACAGGCCTTTGGCCCACCCACACAAGTGAGGTATCATTTTACTCAGGAGAACAAGGAGAACGCTGGGTAGTAGGATTATTTGTGCCGGCACGGTGATTCCACACACAAATATGTGGGAAATGTGTTATTTTCAACTAAATTTGAGGTTTGCATGGCATTCTGGGTAGGAAACGTTGGGGATCCATGCAAGCCATACCTCATTGGACTCCCCAAGTGTCTAGTTTTCAGAAATGTTTGGGTTTGGTACTTTCCCAAGATGGCCGCCGAGCCGGGCCAAAATCTCAGGTGCCCCAAAACCAGGTAGTTTTGCTATAGGTAATTTTGAAGTCTCCACAGTACGATTTGGGCCATTTCCTGTTGCAGCCACTATGCCTACCCACACAAGTGAGGTACCATTTTATCGGGAGACCTGGAGGAGCGCTGGGTGGGAGAAATTTGTGGATCCACGCAGATTCCAGAGCTGTCCCACACAGAGATTTGACAAAGAGTGAATTTTTGGGCGAAATTTGAGGTTTGCAGGGATTCTGGGTAGGAGAATGATGGGGGACCACATAAGCCATACCTCGCTGGACTCCCCAGGTGTCTAGTTTCCAGAAATGTATGGGTTAGGTAGGTTTCCTACATGGATGCCGAGCCCAGGCAAAAACTCATGGGACCCCATGCAAAACCAGGTTGGTTTGTGATATGTAATTTTGATGTCGCCTCAATAGCTTTGGGGCCTTGCCTGTCGTGAGTCCTTCACCCACCCACGCAAGTGAGGTACCATTTTTATCGGGAGACCTGGGGAATGCTGGGTGGGAGGAATTTGTGGATCCACGCAGATTCCAGAACTTTCCACACAGAAATTTGACAAAAAGTGAATTTGTCGGCGAAATTTGAGGTTTGCAGGGATTCTGGGTAGGAGAATGATGGGGGACCCACGCAAGCCATACCTCGCTGGACTCCCAGGTGTCTAGTTTCAGAAATGTATGGGTTTGGTAGGTTTCCTACATGGATGCCGAGCCGTAAAACTCATGGGACCCCCATGCAAAACCAGGTTGGTTTGTGATATGTAATTTTGATGTCGCCTCAATAGCTTTTGGGGCCTTGCCTGTCGCCGGTCTTTGACCCACCCACGCAAGTGAGGTACCATTTTTATCGGGAGACCTGGGGGAATGCGGGGGTGGGTGGAAATTTGTGGATCCACACAGATTCCAGAACTTTCCACCACAGAAATGTGGGGAAAATGTGTTTTTTGACAATTGTTTAGGTTTGCAAGGGATTCTGGGTAACAGAACCTGGTGGGAGGCAGTCAAGTCACCCCATCCTGGATTCCCCTGGGTGTCTAGTTTTCAAAAATGTATAGGTTTGCTAGGTTTCCCTAGGTGCCGGCAGAGCTAGGGTTCAAAAACTACAGCTAGGCACTTTGCCAAAAAAGGGTCATTTTTCACTGCGAAATTGAGGTATGTCCACATTGCGTTTTGCACCGTTTCCTGTCGCGGGCACTAGGCCAACCCACGCAAGTGAGGTACCATTTTTATAGGGAGACCTCGGGGAACGCGGGGTGGGTGGAAATTTGTGGATCCACGCAGATTCCAAAACTTTTCAGCACAGAAATGTGGGGAAAATGTGTTTTTTTGGACAATTTTTTAGGTTTGCAAGGGATTCTGGGTAACAGAACCTGGTGGGAGGCAGTCAAGTCACCGCATCCTGGATTCCCCTGGGTGTCTAGTTTTCAAAAATGTATAGGGTTGCCAGGTTTCCCTAGGTGCCGGCAGAGCTAGGGTTCAAAAACTACAGCTAGGCACTTTGCCAAAAAAGGGTCATTTTTCACTGCGAAATTGAGGTATGTCCACATTGCGTTTTGCGCCGTTTCCTGTCGCGGGCACTAGGCCAACCCACGCAAGTGAGGTACCATTTTTATCGGGAGACCTGGGGGCACGCGGGGTGGGTGGAAATTTGTGGATCCACGCAGATTCCAGAACTTTCCAGCACAGAAATGTGGGGAAAATGTGGTTTTTTTGACAATTTTTTAGGTTTGCAAGGGATTCTGGGTAACAGAACCTGGTGGGAGGCAGTCAAGTCACCCCATCCTGGATTCCCCTGGGTGTCTAGTTTTCAAAAATGTATAGGGTTGCTAGGTTTCCCTAGGTGCCGGCAGAGCTATGGTTCAAAAACTACAGCTAGGCACTTTGCCAAAAAAGAGTCATTTTTCACTGTGAAATTGAGGTGTGTCCACGTTGCGTTTTGCGCCGTTTCCTGTTGCGGGCACTAGGCCAACCCACACAAGTGAGGTACCATTTTTCTCGGAAGACTTTGGGGAACGCGGGGTGGGTGGAAATTTGTGGATCCACGCCGATTCCAGAACTTTCCACCACAGAAATGTGGGGAAAATGTGGTTTTTTTGACAATTGTTTAGGTTTGCAAGGGATTCTGGGTAACAGAACCTGGTGGGAGGCAGTCAAGTCACCCCATCCTGGATTCCCCAGAGTGTCTAGTTTTCAAAAATGTATAGGTTTGCTAGGTTTCCCTAGGTGCCGGCAGAGCTAGGGTTCAAAAACTACAGCTAGGCACTTTGCCAAAAAAAGGGTCATTTTTCACTGCGAAATTGAGGTATGTCCAAATTGCGTTTTGCGCCGTTTCCTGTTGCGGGCACTAGGCCAGCCCACGCAAGTGAGGTACCATTTTTTTATCAGGAGACCTGGGGGAACGCGGGGTGGGTGGAAATTTATGGATCCACGCAGATTCCAGAACTTTCCAGCACAGAAATTTGGGGAAAATGTGTTTTTTTTTACAATTGTTTAGGTTTGCAAGGGATTCTGGGTAACAGAACTTGGTGGGAGGCAGTCAAGTCACCCCATCCTGGATTCCCCTGGGTGTCTAGTTTTCAAAAATGTATAGGGTTGCTAGGTTTCCCTAGGTGCCGGCAGAGCTATGGTTCAAAAACTACAGCTAGGCACTTTGCCAAAAAAGGGTCATTTTTCACTGCGAAATTGAGGTGTGTCCACGTTGCGTTTTGTGCTGTTTCCTGTCGCGGGCACTAGGCCAACCCACACAAGTGAGGTACCATTTTTCTCGGAAGACTTTGGGGAATGCGGGGTGGGTGGAAATTTGTGGATCCACGCAGATTCCAGAACTTTCCACCACAGAAATGTGGGGAAAATGTGGTTTTTTTGATAATTGTTTAGGTTTGCAAGGGATTCTGGGTAACAGAACCTGGTGGGAGGCAGTCAAGTCACCCAATCCTGGATTCCCCTGGGTGTCTAGTTTTCAAAAATGTATAGGTTTGCTAGGTTTCCCTAGGTGCCGGCAAAGCTAGGGTTCAAAAACTACAGCTAGGCACTTTGCCAAAAAAGGGTCCTTTTTCACTGCGAAATTGAGGTATGTCCACATTGCGTTTTGTGCCGTTTCCTGTCGCGGGAACTAGGCAACCCACGCAATTGAGGTACCATTTTTATTGGGAGACCTGGGGGAACGCGGGGTGGGTGGAAATTGGTGGCTCCACGCAGATTCCAGAACTTTCCAGCACAGAAATGTGGGGAAAATGTGTTTTTTTGACAATATTTTAGGTTTGCAAGGGATTCTGGGTAACAGAACCTGGTGGGAGGCAGTCAAGTCATCCCATCCTGGATTCCCCTGGATGTCTAGTTTTCAAAAATGTATATGTTTGCTAGGTTTCCCTAGGTGCCGGCAGAGCTATGGTTCAAAAATTACAGCTAGGCACTTTGCCAAAAAAGGGTCATTTTTCACTGCGAAATTGAGGTGTGTCCACGTTGCGTTTTGTGCTGTTTCCTGTCGCGGGCACTAGGCCAACCCACACAAGTGAGGTACCATTTTTCTCGGAAGACTTTGGGGAATGCGGGGTGGGTGGAAATTTGTGGATCCACGCAGATTCCAGAACTTTCCACCACAGAAATGTGGGGAAAATGTGTTTTTTTTTATAATTGTTTAGGTTTGCAAGGGATTCTGGGTAACAGAACCTGGTGGGAGGCAGTCAAGTCACCCAATCCTGGATTCCCCTGGGTGTCTAGTTTTCAAAAATGTATAGGTTTGCTAGGTTTCCCTAGGTGCCGGCAAAGCTAGGGTTCAAAAACTACAGCTAGGCACTTTGCCAAAAAAGGGTCCTTTTTCACTGCGAAATTGAGGTATGTCCACATTGCGTTTTGTGCCGTTTCCTGTCGCGGGCACTAGGCCAACCCATGCAATTGAGGTACCATTTTTATTGGGAGACCTGGGGGAATGCGGGGTGGGTGGAAATTGGTGGCTCCACGCAGATTCCAGAACTTTCCAGCACAGAAATGTGGGGAAAATGTGTTTTTTTGACAATATTTTAGGTTTGCAAGGGATTCTGGGTAACAGAACCTGGTGGGAGGCAGTCAAGTCATCCCATCCTGGATTCCCCTGGATGTCTAGTTTTCAAAAATGTATAGGTTTGCTAGGTTTCCCTAGGTGCCGGCAGAGCTATGGTTAAAAAATTACAGCTAGGCACTTTGCCAAAAAAGGGTCATTTTTCACTGCGAAATTGAGGTGTGTCCACGTTGCGTTTTGCGCCGTTTCCTGTCGTGGGCACTAGGCCAACCCACACAAGTGAGGTACCATTTTTCTCGGAAGACTTTGGGGAACGCGGGGTGGGTGGAAATTTGTGGCTCCACACAGATTCCAGAACTTTTCAGCACAGAAATGTGGGGAAAATGTGTTTTTTTGACAATTTTTTAGGTTTGCAAGGGATTCTGGGTAACAGAACCTGGTGGGAGGCAGTCAAGTCACCCCATCCTGGATTCCTCTGGATGTCTAGTTTTAAAAAATGTATAGGTTTGCTAGGTTTCCCTAGGTGCCGGCAGAGCTATGGTTCAAAAACTACAGCTAGGCACTTTGCCAAAAAAGGGTCATTTTTCACTGCGAAATTGAGGTGTGTCCACGTTCCGTTTTGCGCCGTTTCCTGCCGCGGGCACAAGGCCGACCCACACAAGTGAGGTACCATTTTTCTCGGAAGACTTTGGGGAACGCGGGGTGCGTGGAAATTTGTGGATCCACGCAGATTCCAGAGCTTTCCACCACAGAAATGTGGGGAAAATGTGGTTATTTTGACAATTATTTAGGTTTGCAAGGGATTCTGGGTAACAGAACCTGGTGGGAGGCAGTCAACTCACCCCATCCTGAATTCCCCTGGGTGTCTAGTTTTCAAAAATGTATAGGTTTGCTAGGTTTCCCTAGGTGCCGGCAGAGCTAGGGTTCAAAAACTACAGCTAGGCACTTTGCCAAAAAAGGGTCATTTTTCACTGCGAAATTGAGGTATGTCCACATTGCGTTTTGCGCCGTTTCCTGCCGCGGGCACTAGGCCGACCCACACAAGTGAGGTACCATTTTACTCGGAACACTTTGGGGAACGCGGGGTGAGTGGAAATTTGTGGATCCACGCAGATTCCAGAACTTTCCAGCACAGAAATGTGGGGAAAATGTGTTTTTTTGGACAATGTTTTAGGTTTGCAAGGGATTCTGGGTAACAGAACCTGGTGGGAGGCAGTCCAGTCACCCCATCCTGGATTCCCCCGGGGGTCTAGTTTTCAAAAATGTATAGGTTTGATAGGTTTCCCTAGGTGCCGGGAGAGCTAGGGTTCAAAAACTACAGCTAGGCGCTTTGCAAAAAAAGGGTAATTTTTCATTGAGAAAATGTGGTGTGTTCACGTTGGGTTTTGAGCCATTTCCTGTCGTGGGCACTATGCCTACCCACACAAGTGAGGTACCATTTTTATTGGGAGACTTATGGTAATTCAGATTTGTAAAGCAACTGTTATTACCTATTGACTTTCGATGCATTTCTGCCTTCCAAATGAAAGACATTGTGTAAAAAAAAAGTCATTTTGAAAAATGACCGATAATTCTCATGCTAGTATGAGTATTCCCAATTTCAAAAATGTGCAAATATCTACTGTTTCTAAACTCTATAACTTGTTCCCATTTCAGAAATACATAGGTGTCGTTCATACCGATTTTTCCATGTATACATTTTCCCACAATAATTGCTATATACCCGGTACATAATAAAAAGCCATTGCAAATTGCTGCTCAGTTTTTTACTCTGGGTTCGTCGGGTTCTTGGTGAACCTACAAGTCCTATATATCCCCACAACCAGTAAGGTCAGGCAGATGTAACGGAATATTGCTTTCAAAGAGCTGTCATAATTAGAAGAAGTTACAGGTGAAAACGTTGACACAAAAGGCTGTTTTTTTCAACTAATTTTCAATTTTTCCTATATTTAACTGTACGTTTCTATAAAGAAACCTTGATGGATCTACACAAATGACCCCTTGTTGAATTCAAAATGTTGTCTACTTTTCAAAAATGTATAGCTTTCTAGGATTCATTATTGATTTCATACCCATTTCTACCATTAACTGGAAGGAGGTTGAAAGCACAAAAAATAGCAAAAATAGGCTATGTCCCAGAAAAATGCCAAAACTGTATAAAAAATGTTGGTTTTCTGATAAAAGTCTGTCATTCCCTAAAAGCTGGGGAAATGGTGATTTCAGCCCCACAAACGCTTTTTGGATACCATTTGCAGGGAAAAACCCAGACGCTTTCATTTGCAGCCCTTTTTTCCCATTTTTCCCAAAAAAAACAAAATTTTACTGTATTTTGGCTAATTTCTGGGACCCCTCCAGGGGAACCACAAACCCTGGGTACCTTTAGAATCCCCATGATGTTGGAAGAAAAGGACGCAAATTTGGCGTGGATACCTTATGTGGTCAAAGAGTTACAGGGGCCTAAGCGCGCACTACCCCAAATAGCCAAAAAAAAGGCTTAGCACAGGGGGGGAAAAGGCCTAGCAGCGAAGGGGTTAAAAAAACTGTTTATATGGAAAGTTCAAAAATAACAAATAAAGAGAGGTTTTGCAATCTAAAAAAAATAAGGAACTATTCTGATTTGTTCTTTACATGTATTTATGTGTGGAGCAACAGGGAAATTGTGCCATTACTGGTTCCATTCTTGATGAAAGCGGTGCATTACATGTACTGTGTGACAAGAAAAGAATTGCATGCGTTTGTGACATTTGAAATCTGCATACCAACTACGAAGGTAAATTAGAAATTAAGAAGGTGTGTTATGTGTTTTGTAGTAGTGGTTAAGTATTTGAGACGATATTTTTAACTTTGAAAGTATTTTTTATTTCTAAATAACATAGTGTTAGTAAAGTCTGGTGTTTTATTGGTTCTAAAATATGCATAATGTGTAACTAGTTGTTAAACAAGTACTTTATATATG
This sequence comes from Calotriton arnoldi, assembly GCA_963921515.1. NCBI lineage: Eukaryota > Metazoa > Chordata > Amphibia > Caudata > Salamandridae > Calotriton > Calotriton arnoldi. The sequence goes on from CAWUFW010010099.1 coordinate 160,910, forward strand.
TTTAGGAGTTTTTCACAAAGAAAAAGTGTAAGTTGTCATCTGTAAAAGACTGTGGGCCATATTCTCAAGACCAGCGATAACATTATCGCCGCTTTAGCGGCAGTTTCCTGCCACTAAAGCGGCGATAATGTTATCGCCATTCTTGTGAATATGGCCCTGTATGGTTTTGAAAATTCGATGTAGCGTTAATTTTGATTTGTATATCTATTCCGGAGAGATAAACAGAATGTGGCACGTTTGGAAATTATGCTCAGTCTGGAAATAGTGGAGAAGGGGTGACAGTAGAAAATTCATGTGTTATTAACTTAACAGAGATGGAATGTGGATCAGTTACAGGCTCAGCTTCCGCATTGCCCACGTCACCTGCGTCCAGCCCTGGTTCCACTGCCGAACATGCACATTTGAGTGTCCCATGGATATCTGCCTATCCAACACAACTGTTGATGAATTGGACTATGACTTGTGTTTGCACCCCCTGTTGGATCACGAACAGGAGTGTAACCGACACAGCCGTGCATGGGATGCCTTGACATACTGCGTATGTATTGGTAGTTGTGCATGGGAGATGGCACAATTTCTCATGTGCAGTGACCACATCGAGGCGCTCCCCTATTGGGCTGTGTTGCGGATCGGTGAGACAGCGTGGGCTGAGCACACCTGCCCGGACCACCTAATGGATTGGCTCACCCTGGTGTTCCTTAAACACGACAATGACGTACTATTGGAACACATTGCACATGAACCTGCACGGGCATTCATGGACGAGTAACTACGTACCTGCAGCCACATCCTATTGCCACCCACAGCACATGGCCCAACAACTTGTTGCACAGTGGGGATTGCTCACATATCCCACCAAAACAGAGGACACGTCTCCCTTCGGTCGAGCTCTGGATGCATGTGCGTGGAATAACGCGTGTGCACACACACCTGTCCAAGGCGACGCAGGTCCATGGTTCGAGCAACACAGCGTCGTTTGGCAACTTTGCCAATTCGGACACACTGCTCGGTGAGAGCACACACATGGCGATGTAGCACGACATGTGAACCTGTCGGACCCTCACACCTGATCACTGTCGGCAGAGCAGACAATTGCCGCACCCTGGAGGCAGAGCACCATGCAGACCCCACGTACAGTGAGTCGTGCCCCCTCACACGAGGCACTGTGCAGATGCCAAATAAACCATCCGACTTATCCACAGCCCACACATAGAAGCCCCTGCCTGTGGTACCCCCTCATGGGATGGCCTTGACACCCACGAAAACAGCAACCCATGTCCCACAACGTTGCACACACATTCAAATCATTGCTCAGAGCTGTGGCATATCCTCCACACAAAAAAGAAGAAATGTTATGTGCACACTTTGTGGTCTCATTTTTTACACTGAGAGGTAGATTTCAATGTCAGTCAAGGCTGGTGTGGTACTGCGAGGCTTTGCATTTGGGTGTTCTTAGGAAATCTAAGTTGTTGGGGAGCAAGGCAAGGTGGGCTGTGAGCGTTGCCATATGTGATAAATCTTGTCCATTTCAGCCCCAACATCATCTGCCCCTCGACATGTACCCATGCTGCGTGTAACTGTCTTAAGCATGTCCGTGCCTGTTGTGGCCGTTGCCTCGTCCGTACTCACACGCACATGCCAATAAAGCCTGTGCCACTCCACTGGTGTCTAACTGTGAGGTGTGTTGTAAAGATTGTCCACTCGTGTGCCACAATGAGCCTCATCCCAACACAGGGAATAACTGACTGTCGCATGTGCAACAGGGGTGTATCCCTTTGGCAAGCTCCGCCTCTGTGAGCCAGACATTGTTTTTGCATAGGTGCTGGACGACATCTGATGCAGCCCCATCACCTATGCAGTCTGATGTGTCAGGGGCACACAGCCATGCAGCCATCACCCCGCCACACACACCGGACACAGAACCCGTATGAGGGGAGTTTTGTACCACATTGCCTTCATTGCTGATGTTCTGTGATTGCTATGTGTGTGGGCTGCATTGTGGGGGAATTGCCTGTGCACGGATGGCGATGCACACACACATGTTGGCATGTGGAGCCAGGTGCCCGTGCGGCCTTGCGCTGCTTGTGCTATCTCACTCCGTCTCTCTCCCTCGCTCTCTCCCGCCCTGTCATAGCAAACTTGTGAAAGCGATGGGTGCGCGGCTTTCAGCGCGGCACTCGAGTACTTCTTAAGTCTTTCAAACACCGAGGGGTATATTCTCAAGGACATATCGCCGAGTTAACCGCACTTTATCGCAACCAAAATGGTGATAAATTTAACGCACCATTCACAAGCTGGAGCAAACAGCCCATATCACCAGTTTACCAGCGATAGCAGCCTCAAAAAGCATCGTCACGGATGACTCCGGCAAATATTGCTAATGAGATGTAGAGTAGGCGTTCCCATGCAAAAAGCAGCAAACACATCACTTCGCAAGTGTCTCAACCACCAGCAAGATCGTCAAAGAGAGTACAAAACAGGCGATAAGGTGCGTTAGTAGCAGAAAGTTTACACCTGCTCTGAGCTGGTGTAAAGTCGGACTACAACCTGCAATATGAAAGGGAGCCCAGCCCAGAGACACACGTGAATGACAACAGATGCAATGGAGCCAACGATCATGCAGCTCGGACACCCAACACTGCTCCGACACCCCCGCCACCAGCCCCTTGTCCGCCATCCCCCCTCACCTCCACCCCACACAAACAAATGTGACAGCAACCTTAGGAAATCTGGAACGTAACAAATTGGCTGATGTCGCACAATTATAGTAAAGAAGAGGCATGTGAGGTTGGACAAATAAGAATCTCAGTCATCTATGGATTTACATATAAAACATTTTATTCAAACAAAACAACAAAATAAAAGTAGGTACAGGTATGGCGTGTCATCCCTCGACAATTTGTGAATCACAGCCTGCAAGACAAAAAGAAAGATAAGATTGTGCGTCATGCTTCCATGAAAGGAGAGAGAGAAAGAGAGAAAGAGTGAGAGAGAGGAAGAGAGAGAGAAAGAAAGAGAGAAAGAAAGAGTGAGACAGAGAGGAAGACAGAGAAAGAGAGAAAGAGTGAGAGATAGAGGAAGAGAGAGAGAAAGAGAGAAAGAGTGAGATACAAGGAAGAGAGAGAAAGAGAGAAACAGTGTGAGAGAGAGGTAGAGAGAGAGAGAAAGAGTGAGACAGAGAGGAAGAGAGAGAGAAAGAAAGAATGAGAGAGAGAGAGGAAGAGACATAGAAAGAGAGAAAGAGTGTGAGAGAGAGAAAGGAAGAGATAGAGAGTGAGAGAGAGAGAAAGAGTGTGAGTGACAGAAAGGAAGAGATGGAGAGGGAGAGTGAGTGTTGACACTGTGGAGAAAATCCTCACAGCTCACCTTTCTGCCACCGGTGTGTCTCCAACCACGTGCCGGGACATAGTGCAGTCTTTAAGTTTAGTCATCTGAAACATAGTATAGAATCAGTAATGGCAGAGTACATACAACTGCACACGCCAAATTCTCTGTTTCGCCCCTGCGCACCTAGGCTGCTGCACCCCATCGACTCCCGCCGCCCAGAGGTGTCTGCCCGCCTCTGCGCACCCAGGCTGCTGCACCCCATCCACTCCCACTGCCCAGAGGTGTCTGCCAGCTGCTCGGCACCCAGGCTGGTGCACCCCATCCAGTCCCACTGCCCGGAGGTGACTGTCCGTTCCTGCGCACCCAGACTGCTGCATCCCATCCACTCCCACTGCCTAGAGGTGTCTGCCCGCTCCTGTGCACCCAGGCTGCTGCACCCCATCCGCTCCGACTGCTCGGAGGTGTCTGCCTCCTCTTGTGCACCCAGGGTGCTGCACACTATCCACTCCCACCGCCCAGAGGTGACTGCTCGCTGCTGCGGAAACAAGCCTCTCTGCTCACCTTCCGCCACCGGCGTGTGTCTAAGAGGGTCCACCACGTGCCGAAGCAACGTCCTCAGGTGTTGCATACACGCGGTCAAGCCGAGCTCACAATTCAAAGTGGGTGTTGATTGCAGGATGGCCACGCATCATCGCAGGCTGCACACGCGCTCAGCTCTGGTGGCACTAATTCAGTGGAACTGAAGTCATCGCCTCGTGGCGGGAGGTCCGTGTCGGGGGGGTCGTCAATCTGTGAATCACAGCCTGCTAGACAAAAAGCAAGATAAGATTGTGCGTCATGCGTCCATCAAAGGAGACAGAGAGAGAAAAAGTGAGAGAGAGGAAGAGAGAGAGAAAGAAAGAAAGAGTGAGAGGTAGACAGAGAGAAAGAGTGAGAGAGAGAGGAAGAGAGAGAGAAACAGTGAGAGAGAGGAAGAGAGAGAGAAAGAGAGAAACAGTGTGAGAAAGAGGAAGAGAGAAACAGAGGAAGAGTGAGAGAGAGAGAAAGAGAGAGAGAGGTAGAGAGAGAGAAAGAAAAAAACTGTGAGAGAGAGGAAGAGATAGAGTGAGAGAGAGAGGAAGAGAGAGAGAGAAAGAGTGTGAGGGAGAGAAAGGAAGAGATGGAGAGGGACAGTGAGTGCCCACACTGTGGACAAAACCCTCACAGCTCACCTTTCCGTCACCGGTGTGTCTCCAACCACGTGCCGGGACATAATGGAGCCGTCAAGCTTACTAATCTGAAACGTAGTATGGAATCAGTAATGGCAGAGTACATACAACTGCACACACCTAATTCTCTGTCCCGCCTTTGTGCATCCAGGCTGCTGCACCCCATCCACTTCCACTGCCCAGAGGTGTCTGCTCGCCGCTGCACACCCAGGCTGCTGCACCCAATTCATTTCCACTGCCCAGAGGTGTCTGCCCGCTGCTGCGCACCCAGGCTGCTGCACCCCATCCACTCCCACTGCCTGGAGGTGACTGCCCGCGGCTGCGCTAACAAGCCTCTCTGCTCACCTTTCGCAACCTGCGTGTAGAAAAGAGGGCCTACCATGTGCCGCTGCAAGCCCGGGGCCCGCGGACACGGCACCCTGCATATCATGCAGCCCCGCTCCGCAGGCCACCAGGTCTCACATTTGGTGCTGGGTCTTGATTTCGCCATGGCAGAGGACATACCAGTGCACCGGGCTTTTCATCGCAGGCTGCACACCCGGTCAGCCCTTGCGGTGCCACTAACTCTGTGACCAGCGAGGCGACGCCACGTGGCGGTAGGCCTGCGCTGTCTGATGGCTCAGGCCTACACTGCGGTCCAGCAGGGCACACAAAACCTGAGCTGTCCAGACCGCCGGGACGGGCCATCACCGCAGGCTGCACACCCGCTCAGCAGTTACGGTACCCGTACCTCAGTGGACCGAAAGTCACCGTCCCGTGCCGGTGTGCCTGTGCCGGCCGCAGTGCATCCGGTGCGAGCAACTCTGAAATGGCGTCGAGCACGTGCGCGCGGTCTTTTTTATTGGCAGGGTCACATGTCCGGTGACGCCTGTGCTGGATGGGTGTAGTGTGGGTGTATACAAGCCGTGAGGGAGTGGCTGTGGCGTACTGACAACTAGGGTGTGACCAGCAGATCACTGCAATGAAAATCTGGGCCATGTAGCGTTAGTTGTCCTTCCCTGTAAGCGTAAGCGGAGTGGGCTGGCCTGGCGTATGCCAGTCCTGCGTGAGGCTGTGAAGAATGACTCCGGAGCTATGGGCGTGGCTCCGTCCTGGGCTGTATGAGGAATCAACTGATGCGGGTGTCCCTGTTGTAGTGCTGACGTCACCCGGGTCTCAAGCGCCAATGTGTCACTCTGTGAGCCAAGTCCCACAACATGGCCATCATGGAAGGTATGGGGAATCACTGACCCTACATTCATCCATAGTTCCACACATGAAAGATGGTGGACATGACACATCTGTGTGGATATGAATGTTTATTGCACATTCAGTGGAGTGTTGCAGCTGTAGCAATACAGGGCCATGCAAAGTTCAAGTTTCAGTTTTTGGCACATGGAGGGCAGCCAATTAGAGCCAAGCTTGTGTTCGGGGTTAGGCTGCGCCAACATATGTACTTATACAATTACTCCGCCAATCCCCAAGCACTTATAAATTCACTATACACTCTCCTTGCAATACTCTAATGATCCAGTCTCTACGTACGTACTTGTACAATGACCGAGAGAAAGTTACATAACCGAAGTTTTCCCCACTGCCAGAGGTAATATGGTTGCATACGCTGTCCACAGCACAATGTAATGTGGGAGGGCCCAGGGGCGGCATCTTGCATACATAATGAACACACGGACACAGATAGATAGTGGAACTGGGTACGGGCACGTGCGCTCGACTCATTTTTATTACCAGGGTCACATGTCCAGTGACGTCTGTGCTGGATGCGTGTGGGGTGAGTGTAAGCCAGCCCTCCAGGACTGGTTGGTGCTGGCAACAAGTACAACAGTAATCATTGGATCAGACACACAGATTCAATCATAAAGGGTCAATGATTTGTGCTGCACTAAGGTAGGGGCAACAGATGTGAAATAATACACACAAGATTGTATCATAAAGGGTCCATGACTTGTGGTATACTGAGGTAGGGTCAGCAGATGTGAAATTATACACAAAACATTGTATCATAAAGGGTCCATGAGTTGTGCTGCACTGAGATAGGTGCATTAGAAGCATTCAGCGTGTGCGCAGCCAGCGATGATGCGTGGTGCGGGCGAGCCGCACTGGGAGCAATGTCTGTTGCCTACTGGACTGAGTCATCTGCAATCGCGACTCGTTGTGAATTGTGAGCCCTGCTATCCGCAGTGTAGATCGAAGGCAGTAGTCAGCACAGACATCGAAGAATGCTTTTAGTCACTTCCTGTTTAGAAAATTCGAGGACATAGAGTACAATTCTCTCTGCAATAAATAAATCATGTCTCAATTTAAATTGTGAGCTCTGCTAACCACAGTGTAGGTGTATGGAACAAAAGATGAAACATTTATGGAATACACTGTCGAAATATGTAGGTTTCAGGGACGTTATAGTTAGTTGCCTACTGGACTTTGAAATTAATGAATGAAGACTGAATTTGAATTGTGAGCCCTGCTGAGCACAGTGTAGGCCGGAGGCAGTGGTCAGGAAGGGCCTACAGCCACGTGGCGTTGACTTGAGCTGCATAGAGTTAGTGGTAGGTGTGGCGCTCAGCATGTGCACAGCCAGCGATGATGCAATGTCTCTTGCCTACTGGACTGCGTCATCTGCAATAGCGACTCGATCTGAATTGTGAGCCCTGCTGACCGCAGTGTAGATCGAAGGCAGTAGTCAGCACAGACATCAAGGAATGCTTTTTGTCACTTCCTCTTGGCAAAATTCGAGGACATAGAGTACAATTCTGTCTGCAATTAATAAATCAAGACGGAATTCAAATTGTGAGCTCTGCTGTCCGCAGTGTAGACTGCCATTCAGTGTTCCTTTGGACTTGCAAGATGAATTTGGTCATTGTACTAAAGCTATAACTGATATAAAACAAGTTCTTGAAGCAACGATACTAAAAGGATATTATGTAGATTTTAGGGACGTAATACTTAGTTGCCTACTGGACTCTGCAATTAATGAACCAAGAGTCAATTTTAAATGAGAGCCCTGATGACCGCAGTGTAGGCCGGAGGCAGCGATCAGTAAGGGCCCACATCCACGTGGCATTGAGTTGAGCTGTACAGTTAGTGTCACCTGAAGCAACCAGCGTGTGTGGAGCCTGCGATGATGGGTGGTCCGGGCGGACCGCACTGGTAGCAATGTCTTTTGCCTAATGAATTCTGTCTTAATAAGTCCACGTGGCGTTGACTTGTGGTGCACTGAGTTAGTGGCACCTGAAGCACTCAGTGTGTGCGCAGTCTGCGATGATGCGTGGTCCGGGCGGGCCGCACTGGGATCAATGTCTCTTGCCTACTGGACTGCGTCATCTGCAATCGCGACTCGATCTGAATTGTGAGCCCTGCTGTCCGCAGTGTAGATCGAAGGCAGTAGTCTGTACAGACATAAGTCTGTGGTGCTCTGCTGCTGGGTTCGCAGGGGGCCTGTGTCGAGGAGGCCGGCGGTCATGGCGGAGGTCTCGTGGCAGGGTGAGGGCTGCCGCCCTGGCAGACGCTTTGGCCTTCCCACAAGTGAACCACGCCCAGACCCCCAGCCTATTTATTCATACTCCTACGCTGGAGTGGCGTACGTTGGACCAACCCACTCCGCTTCCGCTTCCAGGGGGGACAACACAGCTACATGACCGAGATCTTCCCCACTGCCTGAGGTAAAATGGTTGCGTCTATTGTCCACAACACTACAAGCACCAGCAGTATATGTCCACATGGAGAGGTTTGTGCTCTGCATAGTGAGGTCTGTCCACCACATCACCGCTACACTTGGTATTGTGTGCATTTTTATTGATGGGTGACTTGCATCCTTCACACATACTTGGTTGCCACATCTCCCAAGATTCACCTATTGTGTGGCTGAGGGACCATGCCATTTTTAGAAGGTCCGCTGTCCTGTTCTGCGCTGCCTCGGTGGTAGTAGGGAGGGGGGTGGTCCGGGGGGGAGGTCCTGAGGGTGATGGCAGTGGGTGTTGTGGCCTTCTTGGGTGTCGGAGCTGCATGGTCAGTAGCTCTATGACATGTGTTGGTCTTCAGATGTGGTTCTGGGCTGGGCTCCCTTTCACACTGTAGGTAGTCGTCCTGCTTTATACCAGTAAAAGGCAGATGTAAAATTCCTACTGCTAACGCAGCTTATCGCCTGTTTTTGGATCGCACCCCAGATTTGGCTGCTCGTTGAAAATATCGGGAAGTGGTGTTTTCGTGTTATTTTTGCACGGAAACGCCTACTCTGCATATTATTAGCGTTAGTTGTCGCTCTCATTTGTGGCGAATTTTTTTGCGGAAGCTATTGTTGGAAAACTGGCGATATCGGCTGTTTTCACTAGGTTGAGAATGGAATGATAATTTAAAATCACTGAAAAAACCATAGGTTTAATGAACATTATAATTAGAAATTAGCATTTAAAAAATGTTTGAAATTCACTGAAAAAACCATAGGTTTCAGGTACGTTATAGTTAGAAATTAGCATTTAAAAAACCTTAGAAATTCACTGAAAAAAACCATAGGTTTCAGGCACGTTATAGTTAGAATTTAGCATTTAAAAAACCTTTGAAATTCACTGAAAAAACCATAGGTTTCAGGGACGTTATAGTTAGCTGGACAATTCACTCGTACAAAACCATAGAAATTCCACTGTTATAGTTAGTTCAGCTAACTATAACTCGCGCCCCGCAATGCACTGCTGATGACATCACATATTACATAATTCATGACATGGTCAGTGACATCAAACAAAGGTTTTTAAATGCTAATTTCTAACTATAACGTCCCTGAAACCTATGGTTTTTCAGTGAATATATATATATGGATATATATTACTCCATTCCGTCACCTCCAGGATTTCTCCAAACACGGACACGGACCCAACAATAAGGGGCCGATTCCGATCTCGGCGGTAGGGCTCCGAATCGGATTCGGCTTAACCGGATCCGATTCGGAGCCCTATTTCCCGACCGATTCGTACGCGCGTCCGGGCGAGCGAGTACGATGCGTATTCGCCGACCGACTCGTCCGGGCGTCCCGACCGCTCCGACCGACTCGATCCCGGGTCGAACCGCACCGACCGACTCGCACGGACACGACTCGCACCGCGCAATGGAGACGTTCCCCGGCCGGGTAAGTACGATGCGCGCCGCGAGCAGATCCGACCGAGCCGCGCACTCCGGCTCGAAAGAGCTGTCGGAGCCGTACTTGGGGGTCCGTGTCGGACCCCCTGTACGCATAGCCGCGCGAGTCGCACACAGGGGGACCCATGGGTCCCCCCTACCTGTGCGTGTACGGCGCGAATCGCTTCGCCGCGTACACGCTGTAGGGGGCGCACTTGTCCGCATCGCACCCATTGAGTCAATGGGAGCCCGCGTACGTGTTGTACGACAGGCTCCCATTGACTTCAATGGGAGTCCGACCGACTCGAGTCCGATGGCATACGTGCGCATCGTACTCGTTCGGTCGGGCTGCTAGGGTCCGATTCGGTCGGAAATCTCTCCGGGTCCGGCTCGGTCGGAGAGATTTCCGGCCCGAATCGGAATTGGCCCCATAGTGCTTGCAATTATTTTATTGCTCTGTCGCCTTTACGCATTTCGGCTCGTCCGAGCCTTGTTCACATGACATATATATATATATATATATATATATATATATATATATATATATATATATATATATATATTAATTAATATTAGGACTGGGCTCTGTTTGCAGAGTTTGCAGAGTTTTCTGCACTCCGCGCGGCTCGCGGAGTGCAGAAAACTCCGCTCCGCATAGTGCAGCGGAGTTTTTTCCCCGCTCACGCTCACGGTGGAATTTCAGTAAGTTTGTGAGCGTAAGGTGCTGCTCGGGTGGAATTTATACCCAAGCAGCAGGAAGACCAGCGCGAACGGCAGTTCGCACTTCACTCCGCCACTTGTGGAACTCCGTGGAGTTTTTTTGTCACTTCGCGGAGTTCCGTGAAGCGAATCTCTGCGAACTGCGCCAAGGCCTGATATATATATATATATACATTTATGTATTACCTACTGGCAGTCGCCAGTTTCCATAGGGAAGCTAGCTCTTGGTCCAGAAAGTGAGCTTTTTATGAATTAGTGTAAATCAGTTTAGTAGTTTTGGAGATAATATATCTAGAGGCGTGGACCCTCCGTGAATCTTATCGATCTTGTGCAGAGATCTGATTGGCTGCCAACACTTCAACCAGGAAGTGCTGGCAGCTATCTGAGGACTCGGACTCAGTTGAGTCCCAAACAAAAACGTAAAAAAAAAGGGAAGGTGGCAGGGTAGGAAGGAACGCCTTGACCCCCTAGGCCTGGTGCTGGTGTCCCAAAAATTATAGCAAAAATTATAATAGATTCGCATATTTGCAGCTGTTGTTTTTAAAAATCCAAGCACGGTTTCCTGTACTTTTTTCACTTTCAGCCCTAAGGTGGGCCAGGACCCGGGCAGCATATATATTAAAAAGAAATGGGGAGCGGGGCACATGCGGCCACCCTCCCCAAGGCCAGTTTGAGCCCGGGGGACCGACACCTCCCCAGGGCTTTATTCAGTAATAGGATGGGGGCCCCCCTCTGTAGGCCTTAAAAGTCCCCAAGGACTACCACGTCTTGGGGGCTTGAGAGGGTAATAAGAGGGGGGCTGTGCAGACCCCCCTCCTGTATTTAAAGTTTCCCCAGGGACCAGCACCTCCCTAGGGCATGGAATTACAAAAAAAGGGGGAAGAGGGCTGTGCGGCTCCCTACCCGGGCCATATTCGTCCCCTGGGAACCATCACCTCCCTGGGGAATGGCAACATTAAAAGTGGGAGGGAGGCCACGTGGTCCCCACTCCTCGGCTGGTTTTGGCCCCAGGGACCACCACCTCTGGGGACCACTGAGGCTCCCCCTTTGGTCTACAACATTGCACACTGCATGCCCTGGGTGGGCTCCAGGGCATCCAGGATGAAGAGGCTAGGTCTGGGGGATGGGGCCCTCTGGGCCAAAATATGCCAAGGTAGGGGGGCCATGTGGCCTCCCTCCCCCATTAAGTTTTGTCCGGGCTTTGTGTGATGGGGTCCCCGCGGCCGAAATAGGCCCAGGAAGAGGGATCGCCCCACCCTTTCCCTTGTATAATTGATAGAGTCTATGGTTCTCCCTTTTAATTTCCCTGAGTATGCAAATGCCCAAAATCATCTGCAAGTGCCACTCATTTGGCCCCTTCCAGTTTTCCATAGTAGTATGCGGAGGACTTCCCGCCTTTTCCCATATTGATGGACAGCTTACCAAACTAGACGAGGATTCATGTTATCACATATTTGTGGATAAAGACGCTTGAGGAACAATCACATTGCCAAAATTACATGCACTCAAGGTCACTGGCAACCTTTACTCGTGGTCCTTTAGGCAGCTGTAGTGTAAAATATGCACGAGTTATTACCCAACGAGTTAATACTTATTAATTAACCAGTAGAAAGTACTCCTGTTGGGTAGACTTTTTCTGCAAAACTGTGGACTCTTGTTCAGTAAAGGAGCAGATGAGGTTCCATTCTGGCCTAGTCACTCACAGGGCTACTGGCATACCCACACCAACACTAACACACCCATTGACACACCTATTCAGCCCCTCTTGCTTACACTCACAGACCCACACAGCCACTCACACACCCATATAGCCACTAACACACCCACTCACAGACTCACACAGCCACTTACACCCACTTGCACACCCAAAAAGCTACTTACACACCCACTCACATACCCACATAACCACTCACACACCCACTCACAGACCCATACAGCCACTCACACACACCCAGAAAAATGATAGTTTGTTTCAGTGTGTGGATATGTACATTTGTAGTATACCGCATAGTTTTAGTTGTTGGTTTAAATTAGGAGGTGGAGTCTGTCAAGTTTTAAGGTGTGCATGGATTTCTGTCCTAAGTATGTTTCTACTTGTATATGTATTTTCATATGTTGTATACATTTTAAGGTGTATGATGTATAACAAAGAGCTGTTGTTGCTTTTTATGTGGTAGGGTCAAGACTGTGAGTACTAGTAGAATGGTGATGATGCAGCACAAAAGTGTGGTTTGAAAGATGCTTCCATAAGGTGTTATTAATTAGGATTTATTTTTCTACTTTTTAGAAAGGTATAGTTGAATGATGCCACATAATTTTAGATAGAATGGCGATGATGCTGTACAAAAGTGTGGTTTAAAAGTAACCCTGGGCGTAGTTCGCGTAGTCGCTCTACGCGAAGCTACGCGAAGACGTCGAAGCGCTACGCGAGCTTCGCATAGCTTCGCGAGCGTGCGTAGCTGCTTGGCGCGCCCGTTCGCGATGCGTTTTTCTTGCTCGGGAACGCGTCGTTCGTGTTCGGGACGCTGTTTACGTGCTCGGGGGCGCGAACTTACCCATGCGGTCGCCTATGGGCGCGGCCATTTTGATTTTCACTTGTCCCGCCCGTTCGCGATCCCTTATTTCCTGTTCCGGGTCGCGTATAGCGTGCTCGCGATGCGCATTCCATGTTCGGGAACGCGTTGTACGTGTTCGCGACGTTTTGTGCGTGCTCGGGGAGAAATATCGCGCAAACTTACCCATGCGGTCGCGATGGGCGCGGCCATCTTGTTTTACCACTCTATGCTATGGTTCTGGGCCTGCTTTTCTATCCTCCCTCAATCTTTGCAATCCTTAGTTTTTTACACAGTTTTTCAATTTTTCTTTATTTCTTACCTATCTCTCTCTCTGCCTAAGTCTATATTTTGCATTTTTTTCTACTTTTTACTGTGTTTTTTTTACTTTCCAACTGTTTTATATAACTTTCTTCTTTAAGCTCCTACTTCTTCCCCTAACTTTATTTTTCCCTTCTAACTTTTCTTTTTCACCTCCTCCCACCCCAGAACCATGGCGAAGGGTAGCAGCAGCGGGTCAAAGAAGGGCAAGGGGCGTGCGCCCAATCGCCGCCTGCCTTGCGGCAGACTGCGCCCCGCAGGGGTGCAAGCCCGCCAGCTGTTTACGGAGGAGGAGGTGGCCGCCCTTGTTTTTTTTATTCAGCGCCACCTCCCCTTGACCTTGGCAGCAGGCGGCAGGCCAGGCTCCGGTTACCCGACCCAGGAGCGTCACCGTCGGTGGGCGAAGGTGCGTCGGGCAGTGTTTCGCTGCTCCGCGGTCCGGCGCACACATAACCAGCTGGCCCACCGGTGGTCAGACATTCTTGACCGGGAGCAGGACCTGTTGGACCTGCTAGGTGTCGAGGTCGTGGGGCTTGGTGAGTAGCCAATATATATAGTAGTATAAGTATTGTGATTTGTGTATACATTTTTTACAAATAATAACAAGAATAATGCTGCTTACATTGCAGGTAAATTACGTTTCAAAATCTTCTGTGATTGTAGGACACAGGTGCTGGGCGGTACTCTTACTTTTTTGCAACTTTGCGCTCGCTTGTCATTATTATGTAAGAGTTTACTTTAGAGAACTTCAGTTAGGTAATGCTATTGCTAGAGAGACTGTAGTCTTTCCTTTGTCCTCCTGTCAAATAGTGGTGGATGGATTTGATACTAGGTTTAGTTACTATTAGTTGATAATTTTTGAGCGGTCTGCGTGACGCATCCTCTGTCACTGAGTGCTGCTTACCCCAGTCCTTTTGTAGTTTGTTTAGTGAGTGGTACTGGTAAGCTTAGCTTAGCAGTGTCAGTCAGCTGCAGAACATCAGACGCAACCAACCAACAATTTGATGTATGCATTATGCACTGACTTTATGCATGTGTCCTCCTTCTCACCTATGCATTTTTGATGGAAATAAAAAATTGAAATGCATGCTTAATGAACAATTGGCCCGCCTGGAATAGGTGGGCTAGGTCAGGTGGTACTTAGGCTTAGTTAGTGTTCTGGATTTTATTTGAAACAATCAGAATGGAACACTGAATTAGTGTTCCCCAATAAGTAGACTGTCCGTGAATTCCGCAAGCCAGTAGGCGATCGGATTAGATAGGTCAATTTTATAGCAATTTTTGTTTCCTAAAACGTTTTTTGAGCGTTTTTTTTAAGATAATTTATTTGTTTCACAGCAATCATTAATGTTTGTGTCTTTCTTTTTCTTTATTATATCTTACATGATCACTGATCTGCAGCACCCAGGGGCAAGAAGACGGGGTCCGAGTCGGCGGGACAACCACCAGAGGACCGCTCCTCTACCGAGGGCCCTGCTGCTGGTCCCAGTAAGTCCTCCAGTGGTTATATTAACAATTATATTGCCCTAACTTTTACTGGACCTTATTTATTCTGAACTATTAATTCTGGCTCCACTCCCTAATTATCTTTTTTACAAAAGATTCTTTGATCAGTTGATCTTGACTTGACTATCTGTTTCTAAATTCTGGTTATCCCTGCCTCTAAGTTCTAACTGCCTCTGCTATGAATGTCTGTACTCTGTACTACTAATATTAGTCTGTCGCTAAGCTTTCCCAGTTTGCATTGCCACTCTTTATTGTACGGTTTTGAATAAAACTCAGATTGACCAATACTAATAGCTCTAGCCACTGAGTCCAGTCCTTTCGGTTGTCCTCTTCTAGGCTTCTTAATCTTGAGGCTTTGACAATTACCACAAACAAAATGCACAACCAGATATTTGACTATTTTTGATAGGAATAGGATATAGTACATACTACTTGTATTCTGCACAGCCCCATGCAGAACTATGCACAATGAAAGAGGATGTTGGTGATGAGAGTTTGGAACTTGGACGTTCCTCACACCTCAGTCAGAAGTGAACCCACAATCCCCTGAACGACTAGCTAGTGTCTCATTAGGTCCCCGAACCCCCACCCGAAGATACCCAATGATTATGATTCCACAACCCAGAACATAACACACTTTCGCTCACTCACTCGTGTAAGTCCACCACCACCACCACACCAAATACCACATAGTCTATGTGTAAGTTCAAAAGGTTTATTTTCAAATGACAACTTCTGTAGGTTGTTCTATAAAATTCAGTGTACTCCAGCCAGCTCCAACAGCAAAATGCATAAGATTAAAACAATAAAAATTGTTGCAACAAGTGCATGCTGATATAGACAAAAGATCTGTGTGAATTCTGGGCGACTCCTCACCGTAGAACGTAGAATTACTGGTTACATGCATCATTCATAAGCTCTGCAAATCTCTGGTTCGTACTCGTAGAAGGGAATCCTCTGCCTGAGAAAAATGGTGCGTGTTAAATTTAATGCAAGCATTTGTCAGTCCTGCCAAAAAACTGTAACATGTTACCTATGGCTAAGTAATACGGACTAACGGAACTCCATAACAAAGTGGCTTGTTTTCCGACCTCTTGTACGCAACGCTCAGACAGTAGCTGTATGTGCTCATGTGGGCTCAAAAAGGCGTCTTACTGTTACTGCACAACAAGCTGCGAGGTAACATGCGCAAAAGACATGAAGCGAAAAATGGTTGCATGGCTCAGGCTAACTTTGCAAAGAGTAGAGTATAGTATAATAATGACCTTAGGGACAATAACACTATTAGTGTCTGTCTACTGACTGTACTCTAGTACCCGATTTGGACTATTGAATGTGATTTATAATAATAAATATGTATTAACCTTTTTTCAATCTTGCTAGTGAAAAATAATAAATAGGGGGAGGTGTACAGGCATCTAAAAATGTGTCATGTTTTTGCTAGGCGTACTACCGACCAACAGTGCTGGTGGGGCCAGCGGCGATGGCGTTGCGGCCATTCCGGAGGGGGCAGGAGATACAGGGGGTGAGCCAGCAGCAGTGGCGGGCGGTGGTAAGTTATATTCATGACTTATTGACATTGCACTAGCTGGAAGGGTGTGTGGAGTGGACTTCACTCACTGTACTGATGTTGAGACTTATTAGGTATGAAGTTGTAGTGAACATTATACAACGGTTAATAAAGAAGACACCCTTTACTTAGCAGCATGAGCAATGCAGTACCAATAGCATTACCAGCGTGACTTCATTAACCAATGGCCTCTTATATCTGACTCCAACTCAGCTGTGAAAGTTTTATGGAGGAGACTAAAAGTCAGATCAGATGACCTTGATGGATGTGTTGAACAAAAAGGGAAAGAAGGGTGGAAGGAGGAAGGGCGGGCGAGATTTAATATGATGACTGGCAGAGAAGGATACGTTGGAAGCATGGATAGGTGGCTGATAGGAATCAGATGCATGTGTTGTTGAAGGATGGGTGGAAGGTGAAAGAAGAATGGATGCCTGCCTGGGTGGGCGACACAGTATGGGTGGATACCGTGGATAGCAAGAATCATCAGCGGTGTTTGGGTGAAACTCAAAGCCAAGGCAAGCAACGGAGTGAGTGGACACATGCGTTGTTGTTGGTGAAACAAAGTAAGGTTTGTGGAGAGATTAAGAAGAATGATTGACATTTACTTAGAATGGATGGATGCCTGTATGTATTCATCCATCATAGACAGCATAGGTGGAGACTGTCACGGGATGCTCAGTTTTAGGGAATGTTAAAGAAACCGCGCCAGCGTACCAAAGCCGATGTGGGGAGGGGCAGGGTGGGGGTAGTAGTAAACAATGTATTACGCGGGCAAATACAGGTAACTTTACTGTAACATACAAATAAATAAAGTGAATTTCATTGTGCGCACTGCACCGCCAAATGGGATGCAGTGTGCGCAACAAAATTAGTTTCATTTATTTATATGTTTACTTACCTGTAATTGGCCGTAATCCATAGTTTACTACCCCCATCCTGCCCCTACCCACGCCACCGCCCGGCCAAACTCCCCGAGTCCCACCAACGACCGCTACTGACCTTATGTCGTTGTCCCATATAAAAGCAACGATCATTGGATCAGATATATAATCTGCCTTTTTGTAGTAGCCAAGGCACTGTGAAATTGAGCAATTGCCCTCCATGTAACAGAGAGTATGGCCAGTGCCACCCGTAATAGAAAAATACGAGCTTCCCCACCTGCAAACAGTAGTAAATCAAACTAATGTTACTCTGCGTCATGACTCGTATGTTTGTCTTGGCTTCAAGCATAGATGACCGAGCTGGCAATGCCGGCTACAACCAGGTTATGTCATTTCCCTAAACTAGAGATAAGAAGAACACTGGTGTACTGTGTACTGCTTGGAGTCCATAGTGCTAGTATAATGCCTGAAACTCCCACAAATGTTAGAGGCCGAGGAAGTGGGAGGATAGATAGATTATTACCACAAATGTTATGTACTGTGCTTCTTGCTAGTGCTACTGTGCCATTATGTGTTGAATTAATTTTGTGTTACTGTTTATGTAAGAGTACTGGTTACAACAATATTTTCTTTCTTTCTTTTCCCAAGACAAACCATCGCGGAAGGAGTTGGCAGTCAGGGCCCGGCGCCGGAAACTGGAGGCCATATGCCGGGAGTACCGGAGGCTGGTGGCTCTGGCGGAGGAGGAGGAGGAGGCGGCAGCAGCTGCAGCCTCGTCCGATGCCCCGGGCCCCAGCCAGGCCCCAACTCCAGCGGTACGGCGCCGCGGTCTGATAGCCAGCCGCCGCAAATCATTAACAGCCAGCACTGCTGCTGTCCCCCATTGTGGATGCCACTGCAGGGCATTCCGCAAGAAGATTCTTCCTCCGGATGGCACGGCAAGAGGAGCAAATGGAGGAGCGGGTGAAACTCCTGGTGGACAAACACCTTAAAGCCCGCCGATTATAACATCGAGGACCCTGTTGCTTTGCCCCTTTTTATTCCTTGTTTTGGTGGGTGGGAATTGGGCGTTGGGGTTTCGGGACATTCTTTGGACTTTTTTCGTTTTGGACATTGGTTGGGGTTAGGGAGAGGGGTGGGTCAGGTGTGGGATAGTTTATTTTTGTTAGGGTAATAAATTATATTTATACTTAAACATACAATGTTAATGTTTTGTGGGGGTTACTGTTTTATGAATTAACGTCACATTGGTTTGCTTGCTGCTGCAGGGCCGCAGCCAGTGTTTGATTTAAATAATCTGCCGATGATGTATAACAAACAGATAGATGCGGTACCCCTCACCGAGTTATTTGTCCTACTAGTATTCTACCTCCCACCAAACTTATCTTACCTGTGATTGATGATGACTACGTTCGGCACAGCGATGGCTGCATGGTTTCCATAGAGAATGTAGAAGATGCCATGGTTGTGGTGGTAGTACTAGAGTAGACACTGGCAGTAGCATTTGCTAAAAAAATTTAAAAAAGAGACAGTCACTTGCCTGAGAAAAACTGTTGGAGGAGTAGTCGAACGAAGTGAAATACAGTACAGAAGACGACTGCCAAACAAACAATATTGCAGTTGCAACTGCTAAAGTCAAATTAAACATAATGGTGGCGGGGACAGCCTAGTACAAGAAGTTATAAACTGCAGTTGTGCTGTCGAGTGAGTCACTTAACTTAACACAATCGTAATTCGTAACCTTTACTGCTGTGTGGTAGGAGTTTGATGATTAATGCAATCAATGACGGCAATTAATTATGATGTACTACTATTAGCCGTTGACGGCTTGCACAATGACAATGCACATAGACTGAGCATGGGTGGCCAAGCAGAAGAAGCTCCTCGCCCTGCCTTGCAATTGAATTAGTGTTGCTTTCACCACATCTGCCCCAGCAAGCGTGTGATCAATTGGTGTACATTTTATGTAGTCACATCACACCTCAATATAAATCACAGCCCGGGGGAAGAGGGTTAGGGTTTGATGAATGGATGGGAAGGGGGTTTGGGGAAAGGTTTGAAAATGAAAAACAGTATGCATGGACAACAAAAGCAAAGCGCAATCTTGGCAGACGACCATGATCTTATCCAAAAAATCAATAAAGCGAGAAAAGGGAAATGCATGCGTTAATGATGAAGATTAGATAACTTGATGGTTAATGAGTAGTACATAATAACTCCTACTAGACAATTAGACAGTACAGGGCACCAGTATATTCTATTTCTATGCAATTTGCCTTGCCTGTAATATGCCCTCAGAGACCCAAATTACATGTTGTACTGGGCTTACTTGTAAAGATAGCAAAGACAATTAACAAACATTTGTAGGGATCAATTAGCAAACAAACACACAACACACAGTCCTAATGATTGCAGAGAAAAAAGGAATCAAATTAATTAAAAGATGAATGATGAATGATACTAAAGTTACTGTATTATCATGCTAAAATTGTGGAGTTGAATCTCGTCCTTCCTCTTGGTCCTATCTTCCATGGACGCTCCGCACATCAATCTTGGTGGCCTTCCTGATGCCGATTGGTAAGGTAAATGTGAGTTGTGTCTCCCAGTATAGCAAGCACAGGGTAAAGGCCGGCCTGTAACGTCTAGATGGAAAAACAAAAGGGGTATTGAGAAATCAATGAATAAAAAAAAAAAAAACATCAGTTACGGTGGAGTCCAAGAAGAGAAGAGAGAACACTTTCAGAGTGAGGCGGCTTGGATATATCGTGTAGATTCTGTTTACAGCATTAAGCTACAACAACAACAGGACAGAACAGGCCCACCACAGCACCAGCCCGGCCGTGACCCAACCTCCATTTACCTTAATTTTTGACATAGCCAGACAAAAGGCATACACAGCAACTTAGCATTTTCCTAATTAACTGACAAAATCAATGCTCCGCTGTCAGTCATCACTACACTCGTGACTCGACTAGACCACTACATGGACATGTAGGTCTGCTGTGTTTACTACTTTCTTGTTGAATTGTTGTGTTTATGTTTACCTTATGCCACTTCATGAAATGCAATTAGTCCTTGAATCATCTCTGATCCAACTGAATGACTGCGCGCGAAAAGATAGTATGGTCATCATCATGGTGTGGTACGTGTTGTCCAACTACAACTCAGTCTGTATTGTTGACTCCGATTAAGTCCATATTCCATATTAAAAAATTGCAACAGATATTGGCCTGCACCTGCAGTAGTAGGAGTACAATTTGGTTATTAAACAACAAGAAAGGAAACATTGACTGTCACTTATTTACTTGAGTCACTTTGTAGATTAACTAGTAGAGTAGAGTTCGACTTCATGCACAACATCAACAACAAACAACAGCAATCGCTCAGAGTCTGCAAACATCCAATGCATTCCATCATTACCTGTCTTGCTCTTCTCTTTGGCTGTCAGATCATCAGATGCCTAGTGATGACATTTTTTTTTTGTTTTTGCGGGGCAGTGGCCTCATCATTATTACTCCAGTCCACATTCATTTTGAGTGTTAGGCGCTGTTTCGGTTTTCGTCGTATTCATCTGTGGCACCTTTGTCACAGTTTAAGTTGCTTCCCATGGTCAGCAGCACTGTGATGATGGTCCGCGGCCTGTGTAGTGCTCATTGCTGGTCATTTGAGTTTGCACAAATGTCAGCAAGTTTCTTCGAAGAGTCTATTGTCTTTCTCTGCCAAGTACCTTCTGTCCTGACAGTGAGGACCTTTGGATGCCTGCTGAGGCTGTAGCCTTCGGACACTGATGAGTTTCAGCTTGAAAACAAAACGGAGGATAGCTATAGTAGTCACGTTTCACTTCTAATGGAGGCGGGACTGGTAAAGGCAACATTTATTGTACTAATGTCTGGCTTGATGGAAATGTACTCGTGCGAGACAGGAAGATGAAGCAGGACTCTGAAGAGTGGACAGTTAAATGCACAGACGTGCAACTCCAATAGGGAAATAAAAAGAAGACGGTGGTGATGGTTTTGTTGTGATTTGATTTGAACCAGAAAGACAGATACACAGACACATAAAGGAAGGAAGAAAGCAACAATTTGAAAGCCTAGTTGTCAGGGAAGAGGAGCTCGTCCTCAAACTCTGGTGGTTCGGACAGAAGTAGGTCCTGTAACGCACTATTTACGTCATCCAAGTCGCTCTGCTCTTCCTGCTGTGATTCACGTATTTTGTAATCCGGTGGTATAAAGTGCTGATTCATTTTGATCATGGTTAACCTCTCCACGCTTTGGGCCGAGAGACTGGTCCTTTTCGAAGTTACAATGGCACCAGCAGCACTGAAAACACGCTCAGAAGAGACACTTGCGACAGGGGAAGCGAGATACTTTATCGCCAGCCTGCTGAGCACTGTCCATTGGCTTCTTTTCCCATACCAATACACCAATGGGTTTCCATCCATGAAGACCTCTGTTGGGTCATCCAGATAGGCCTGGACCATCCGCTCAATGTTAAGGGGTGCTCGGATGTGCTCGGCCGGTTTTGCCTTTGCATCAGCACTGGACTTACCATACCCCTGCTGTAGAAACCAATCAGTTGCACATTGTGCTGCGGACGATCCTGTTCTTGATGTTATTGTTGGTGTAGGTGACTGCTGGGAGGCAAATGCACTGCCCTCAGGCTCCGAAGTATAACTTGACTCTGGATGCCCTGTAGTACTGGTTATGGCCTGTGGTGGGGGGCCTGTAATTAACAGCCGTTCACTTTCGAAAATAGTTGCTTCCTTAGCTATCAAAGTTTTGTAGTTGGCAACATCCACTTCCGAAAAGGAATTACTGCCTTGCTGTTCAGAAATACTTTGTACCGTGGATCCAAAATTGTGGCACTAATGTAATGTGGTTGTGACAAAATTTTATTTTTAATCCTTGTATTTTCCGATAAGCGAGCGGCTAAGGTCTCCGCCAAATGATATGCGTCTTGTTTGTCATCCACACCTGTGTACGTTTCAGACACATCCTTCAGCTGTTGCTCTAGCATGTGCAACAATGGGATAGCTTGGCCCATAGTACAGTCCTCCCTGCTGACTTCACGTGTGAAGATCTCAAAAGGAAGTAGCATCTCAGTCAGGCATTTAATGAGGTCCCATTGAGCCATCTCAACGGTCATGCCTCTCACAGTAGGTTCCCCTATTCTTTGCATGACATAAGCATTGAGTGGTATGTACAGTTCAAACAGACGATCAAGCATATAATAAGTTGAGTTCCAACGTGTTGGCACCTCCTGGATGAGCGCTTTGACTGGCAGTTTATGCTCACGTTGAATGACCCTCAGCTGCTTCCGGGCTTTAAAAGAATGGCTGAAATGTGTGCATATTCTTCTGCAGGTGACCAGTAAGTTGCTGACTTTTGATTCATTTTTCAAAAAGTCTTGAACAACAATGTTAATGCAGTGTGCCAAACACGGGACCCTGAAATAGCCACCATTGCGCATGGCCAAAACTACATTACTGCCGTTGTCCGTGGCAACAAAACCAATCGTAAGCCCTCTTGGGCGCAGCCACTCAAAGACCTTGGTGTTAAACTCTTCCAAAATGTTTGCAGCAGTATGAGATTTCTCCATGGCAAACATGGCTACAGTTGCATGTTTGCGAGTGGCATGAAAAATCTCTGCAGTATCAACACCAGCAGATAGCTGTTCTCTAACACCCACAAAACTGATCCAGTGTGCAGTGATGCACATGTAATCTGTGGCTTGGCAACTGGTCCACATGTCTGTAGTCAGGTGGATACTGTGAACAGCACTCTGCTTCAAGGCCTTTCCTAGCAATTCCAGCACGTCGTGATGTAGTGCTGGAACTGCAACTCTGGCAAAATAGTAGCGGCTGGGAACATGCCATTTTGGGCAGATGGTTGACACAAATTCCACAAAACCCAACCCTTCAACAAAAGAAAAAGGGAGAAGGTCCAGTGCTAACATTTTAGCCAGCTTCGCATTGTACAAACGTGCTATTGGGTGGTTGCGTTCGTACTGCCCCTCACCCCCAAACATGCTGATAATGGTAGGCTGCATGGTTTTCCTTTCTCTTAGGCTCAACGCACTTTTTGGTAGTGCGGACCTGGTACTTCTTGGTGTCTCCGGCTGACTCTTACTCTTGTGCCACTGAGATGTTGCTGAAGATGTGTGCAACGTTAAGACTGCACTGCTGGGGTCAGGGACACCTTGTGTACCACTAGTGAGAATGTCTCCCTGTCCTTCCTCTTCCACCGTGATCGGATCTTCTTCTACTCCTTTATCCCCACCAACACCAGTGGTTGCCGTTTTTTTCTGTCGCAAAGGTGGTCCTCCCAGCTGATCAAGTGGTGTTTTTTCAGATGGGTCATTTGGCCTCCGGTACCATAGTTTGTACCAAGCTTACCACGACTAACAGAGGTATTACAAATGGAGCATATAGCAATGTTCTCCTCCTTTTCGCTAACCGTAAAGAAGTCCCAAACTGGGGAGCTTAACTTTGGCCTCCTGCTGGAGGTGCCACTTCCAATGCCGGATGATCTGTAGGGTGTGTGTTGAATTTGACTCTGTGCTGCTGTACCACTACCTACTCCTACAGAGGTGGTGGTTGTGCTGGATGTAGGTCGCTGCCGGGCCTTTGCTAATGCAAATATGGAAGCTGTAGGTCGTGTTGGTGTTACCTGTGGAGGTATGCGTGCTACATCCCTCGCAGCGATTTTGGATAGAGTAAGAATGTTGGTCTCCATCTCCTCGGGGCCGGGAGTGATGTTCATGATGACTGGCTCGTCGTCATCATCATCATCATCTTGCTGTTCTACATCGACCTCCATAAGTGTAAGGCTTTCTGGAACCTTCCTTTTCCCTAGCTTGGTCTTGGAACGTGGCTCCCTCTCAGACTCAGTTTGAGGCTTCCAAGTGGCATCTAGATCATCAGAAGGGGGCTTGGCGAAGAACTCGATGGACTACCCCTCCTTTTCCTTGCTGGGGATTTGGAAGACAATGGATCTTCTGAATGAGTGGCTTCTTCTTCTACCTCTGCATGAGGCTCAATTTCCTGAACTGCCCCTACTTCAGGAGGAACAACAACTACTATTGCGGGCGGTGGTTGCGGCTGTTGTTGTTGACCACTTATCTGCTGTGTTTCCTCCTGCGTTGATTGGGTACTACTTTGAGATAGCGATAAGTTTATCTCCGGCTCAGCATCACTGCTTTCCACCATTAGGCTGGCTACCTCTTCTCCACTCATGTGCTTGGCCCTGGGTTGGTGGGTTGGGTCCACTGATGCGGATGTGCTGCCCCCAGCTTGCCTCCCGGACACCGCTGCTGCAGGCGCAATTTTTTTTTCCCAAAAAAGGTACTGGCCGGCACACCAGACTTCAGTGTCACTTGCTTCTTCTGTTCCTTCTTCTTCTCAATAGCAACTTTCTTGGTACTGGAGGACCTGGTACCTGCTTTCTTTGGGCCCATCTTCTTCAGATGTCAGCAGCACTCAGTTGCAGAGATGTCTGGTCAGTCAGGTCACACGTCACGTTGTGTGTCCAGCAGCAGGATGTCTGTCTGGAAGTGCAACAGGCAATGTTGAGAGACACACCTCCTCCTCAGTCTTTGTGCACCTAAAAGCAAAAAAGGCAGAACATCAGTCAAACATAGCACAAATCAAACAAATAGAATATAGAACTTAGTGTGTGGTGGCCTCAATTATTAAATTTCAGAAACTCTTCCAACAACAACACACAGTGTAGCCATTTGTGAGACGTTGACAACAAGGCCAGGGCTTTACTGGCTACTGTACACTCTGGAAGAATAAGAATATTAAAGAACTAAAACTAAAATGTACTGGAGCATGTTTGGCCTAAATTTGTGCATCACGTCACGTGTGATGTATTATATAGCAGCATCAGGGAGCTGCAGCTGGCAATGGGGATGGATTTGGCAGCAGTAAAACAAGAGGAAAAATGGAAAGACACGCAGGCCTATTTGGCAAAAACAGCACACTAATAACTACCACAACAAAATGGCCCCCAGAAACATGGTGACTCACAGGCACAAGGCACGGCAAACAATGAACTCAAGCAGGCCTATATATGGGCAGACAAAGGATGCCTTATAAAACACACACCGCTTTCATGCAAAAACAAAAATCCACATGGCTAAAAACACTTTGGAAAGTTAGACAACCACTACAACAACACTATTATAATGACAGTACACACGCAAAAAATGCATTTATTTACCACACCCAATAAGTGAAATAGTCAGACCCTCCAAAAAAAGCCAGATTTCGGAATTCAATTTAATCTATTCAATGCCATCTAGGGCCTAAATGATGCCAAAGTTACACAGACTACACAGAAACAGTTTTATGCACCCATGGTGACTACCTCTGGGCCTACTGGCATACTGGGCCGCAAGCTTGGAGGCCTATGGCAAAAGCACAGTGGCTGGTTTAACAAAATGGCCGCCGCCCACATGTCCAGGCCACCCAAAATAACAAAAAGTGAAGACAAAGGACAGGACCAGGCAGTTGGAGACTGTGGGAAACTTGCTACCTCTTGGAAAAAATTGTAAAACAAAGAAAAAATGACTCCTTGATCACCAAACTACATCTAAATGACAACCTGAGGAGTTTTTTGTGCAAAATGAACTAAATCAACAGTTTCGAGAAGGTTTAATGATGCTCGAGAGATATTGTTCGCCAGATTGTAAATCCTGCGTGTTCGGCATCGCGATCGTCACAAATTGTCGTTATCGCGCGCGCGAAAACGTACATTGAGCGCGCGAAGAAGTTAAAAAGTGTAAGTCCGCGTTGTCGCGCAGTGCGGACTTGCACAAAGTCCGCGAGCTGAAGGCCCAGGGTTACCTACTGGCTGAAAAGGCCTATTTATTTAACAAACACCACAAAAAATAAAATACGCTCCAAAAACCACTTTTACCAATTAAAAACAATGCCATCCATGGCCTCAATTATGTTACAATTCAACAGACAACACAAAACAGTTTTTATGCACCCATGAGGATGACTACCGCCGGGCCTACTGCCACACTAGGCCGCAACAAGCTTTGAGGCCTATGGCAAAAGCACAGTGGCTGTTCACACAAAATGGCCGCCAACAACAACAAGAAAAGGAAGACAAGACAGACAATGCAGGCCTAAGGCAAAAGCACAATGCCTGGCTTCACAAAATGGCTGCCACCCACATGGCCAGGCCACCCAAAATAACAAAAAGTGAAGAAAAAGGACAGGACCAGGCAGTTGGAGACTCTGGGAAACTTGCTACCTCTTGGAACAAATTGTAAAAGAAAAAAAAAATGACTCCTTCATCACCAAACTACATCTAAATGACAACCTGAGGAGTTTTTTGTGCAAAATGAACTAAATCAACATTTTCGAGAAGGTTTAATGATGCTCGAGAGATATTGTTCGCCAGATTGTAAATCCTGCGTGTTCGGCATCGCGATCGTCACAAATTGTCGTTATCGCGCGCGCGAAAACGTACATTGAGCGCGCGAAGAAGTTAAAAAGTGTAAGTCCGCGTTGTCGCGCAGTGCGGACTTGCCCAAAGTCCGCGAGCTGAAGGCCCAGGGTTACCTACTGGCTGAAAAGGCCTATTTATTTAACAAACACCACAAAAAAGAAAATACGCTCAAAAAACCACTTTTACCAATTAAAAACAATGCCATCCATGGCCTCAATTATGTTACAATTCAACAGACAACAAAAAACAGTTTTTATGCACCCATGAGGATGACTACCGCCGGGCCTACTGCCACACTAGGCCGCAACAAGCTTTGAGGCCTATGGCAAAAGCACAGTGGCTGTTCACACAAAATGGCCGCCAACAACAACAAGAAAAGGAAGACAAGACAGACAATGCAGGCCTATGGCAAAAGCACAATGCCTGGCTTCACAAAATGGCTGCCACCCACATGGCCAGGCCACCCAAAATAACAAAAAGTGAAGACAAAGGACAGGACCAGGCAGTTGGAGACTCTGGGAAACTTGCTACCTCTTGGAAAAAATTGTAAAACCAAACAAAAATGACTCCTTGATCACCAAACTACATCTAAATGACAACTTGAGGAGTTTTTTGTGCAAAATGAACTAAATCAACATTTTCGAGAAGGTTTAATGATGCTCGAGAGATATTGTTCGCCAGATTGTAAATTCTGCGTGTTCGGCATCGCAATCGTCATAAATTGTCATTATCGCGCGCGCGAAAACGTACATTGAGCGCGCGAAGAAGTTAAAAAGTGCAAGTCCGCGTTGTCGCGCAGTGCGGACTTGCCCAAAGTCCGCGAGCTGAACGCCCAGGGTTACCTACTGGCTGAAAAGGCCTATTTATTTAACAAACACCACAAAAAATAAAATACACCCCAAAAACCACTTTTACCAATTCAAAAGTAAACAAGGCCATCCATGGATGCCCGGCCTACATGATGTTTAAACTTTAAATTCAACAGACATCACAGAAACCTGCACCCATGGGTACCTCGGGCTCAAGTCTGGGCCTACTGGCTGAAATTCCAATCAAAGAAAAACAACTAGGCCCCTGCAGAAACTACAGGCCACAACAATACATTTAAAAAAATATGGAAATCCCCCCAAAAAATGTAGGTACAAACAAGCCCCAATCAAACAAACAAGTACACCAATTCTCCAACTTACTTGTAAAATATCAAATCCAAGAGTCCTCAAATCCAATCCAATGATATGATGCAGCAGACAGACACAAAAAGTGATCCTTCCAGGTCAAAATCAAAATGCAAGTGAACAGCACATGGACAAAACACTGGGAGGAGCCTGCTGGACAGGAACAGGAAGTTTGAGAATCAGGGGCACTTCCTTCCTCTTGGAAAAAGAGAAAAAGGACTCCTTGCTCACCAAACTACATCTCTAAATGACAACCTGAGGAGTTTTTTGTGCAAAATGAACGAATTCATCTTTTTCGAGAAGGTTTTATGATGCTCGAGATATATTCATCGCCAGAATGTAGTTTCTTCGTGTTCGGGATCGCGATCTTACCAACACTGCCGCCGGAAGTCAGATCGCGCGTCCGAATGACGTGTTCGCGGTCGCACACTCTCGCGGGAACTTGCGGCCGGATTCCAAATCTCGTGGCGCCCGCGAACGGATAGGAAGTCGCGTCGGCGAACGCAGAATCACGGTAGGTCGTTACCGCGCGCGCGAGAACGTATATTGAGCGCGCGATGAAGAAAAACAGCTACGCTACGCCGCAAATTGCGTAGCGCACGGTAGCTTCGCGTTCTACGCGAATCGCGAAGTTACCGCAACTTCGCAGGCTTCGCGAGCGTAGCGAATTTCACCGCCCAGGCTTATTTAAAAGATGATCATATCAGGTGTTATTAATTAGGCTTCTTTTTTTTTAGTCTGTAGGAAGGTATAGTTGACTGATGCCGCATAATTTTAGATAGAATGGTGAAGATGCAGTACAAAAGGGTGGTTTGAAAGATGTTCACATAAGCTGTTATTGATTAGGCTTCTATTTTGTAGTCTGTAGAAAGATATAGTTGAATGATGCCACATAATTTTAGATAGAATGGGGAAGATGCAGTACAAAAGTGTGGTTTGAAAGATGTTCACATAAGGTGCTATTAATTAGGCTTCCTTTTTCTAGTGTTTAGAAACGTATAGTTGAATGATGCCACATAATTTTAGATGGAATGGTGATGATACTGTACAAAAGTGTGGTTTGAAAGATGCTCATATCAGGTGTTATTAATTTGGCTTGTTTTTTCTAGTCTGTAGGAAGGTATAGTTGAATGATGCCGCATAATTTTAGAGAGAATGGTGAAGATGCAGTACAAAAATGTGGTTTGAAAGATGTTCACATAAGCTGTTAATAATTAGGCTTCTATTTTGTAGTCTGTAGAAAGGTATAGTTGAATGATGCCACACAATTTTAGATAGAATGGCGATGATGCTGTACAAAAGTGTGCTTTGAAAGATGGTCATATTAGGTGTTATTAATTAGGCTTGTTTTTTCTAGTCTGTAAGAAGGTATAGTTGAATGATGCCGCATAATTTTAGACAGAATGGTGAAGATGCAGCACAAAACTGTGGTTTAAAAGATGTTCACATAAGGTGTTATTAATTAGGCATCAATTTTGTAGTCTGTAGAAAGGTATAGTTGAATGATGCCGCATAATTTTAGATAGAATGGTGAAGATGCAGCACAAAAGTGTGGTTTGAAAGATGCAATCATTTAGGCACTATCTATGTAGTTATGCAATCAGTAAGGTATTACTTATGTACTTATGTAATCACCCAGGCACTACTGCTGCACTCCTTAAATCATGGAGGCACTACCTTTGTACTCATGTAATCACTGAGCCAGTAGTCATGCTGTTATGACATCACCCAGGCACTACTTTCACACTCTTATTTACTCAGGCTCTACCTCAATAGTCCTGCAATCACCCAAGAAGTACCCATGCACTTATAAAATCACCCAGTCACTTGGTATGTAGTCATGTCAATCTCTAGACATTCTCCCTGTAGTCATGCAATCAGTGAGATGTTATCTATGTAGTCCTTTAATCCCTTGTACTCTTTCAATCACATACGCACTTTTCTTGTACTTATGTAATCAGTCAGCCAGTAGTCATGTACTTTTAAAATCACCCAGTCACTACCTTTCCACACCTGTAATCACTCAGGCAGTATCTTAGTAGTTCAGTAATCACCCAGGTGGTACTGATGAACTTATAAAATCACCCACTCACTTGCTATCTACTTCAGTAATCCCCCAGATATTACCCTTGCAGGCAAGGAATCACTCAGGGTCTAGTTATGTACTACCCCTACAGTTATGCAATCATGCAGGCTGTTGCTATGCAGTCATGTAATTACCTACACACTACCCTTGCAGTCGTTGAATCACCCATGCCTTTCTGTTGCATTCATGTATTCACCTAGGCAGTACTCAATGACTCATCTATGCCTTCAGGTGCTATTTATACACTTATCCATGCACTCAATGTGTATGTTTGCACTCATGAAATTAGCAAGTCACTTTTCACTTGTCCTGTACTTACCCAGTGACTACCCTTGCACTCATACAATTAACCAAGGAGTACCCATTGAGTGTTGGAATTACTTAGTGAGATCTATTACGTGTCTCAGTTTCTAGGTTTCAACATATTTCAGAAATATTGTATACATATTTCTTTTACTTTTCATGATGATTTGATAACGTAGAGAGATATGTATGCATGCTTTTAACAATATGGAGACAATTATAGTTGAGTTATGTAATAGTGTGCTGCTTTATATTTGGCTAGGCCCAGCTCTCATGCACTTATAAAAATACCCAAGGACTCGCCATGCAGTCTTACAAAGATGCAGGCGTTAAATATGCAGTGCTGTAATCACTCAGGCATTACTGCTGCACTGATGCAATCATTTAGGCACTATCTATGTAGTTATGCAATCAGTAAGGTATTACTTATGTACTTATGTAATCACCCAGGCACTACTGCTGCACTCCTTGAATCATGGAGGCACTACCTTTGTACTCATGTAATCACTCAGCCAGTAGTCATGCTGTTATGAAATCACCCAGGCACTACTTTCGCACTCTTTTATTTACTCAGGCTCTACCTCAGTAATCCTGCAATCACCCAAGAAGTACCCATGCACTTATAAAATCACCCAGTCACTTGGTATGTAGTCATGTCAATCTCTAGACATTCTCCCTGTAGTCATGCAATCAGTGAGATGTTATCTATGTAGTCCTTTAATCCCCTTGTACTCTTTCAATCACATACGCACTTTTCTTGTACTTATGTAATCAGTCAGCCAGTAGTCATGTACTTTTAAAATCACCCAGTCAGTACCTTTCCACACCTGTAATCACTCAGGCAGTATCTTAGTAGTTCAGTAATCACCCAGGCGGTATTGATGAACTTATAAAATCACCAACTCACTTGCTATCTACTTCAGTAATCCCCCAGATATTACCCTTGCAGGCAAGGAATCACTGAGGGTCTAGTTATGTACTACCCCTACAGTTATGCAATCATGCAGGCTGTTGCTATGCAGTCATGTATTTACCTACACACTACCCTTGCAGTCGTTGAATCACCCATGCCTTTCTGTTGCATTCATGTATTCACCTAGGCAGTACTCAATGACTCATCTATGCCTTCAGGTGCTATTTACACACTTATCCATGCACTCAATGTGTATGTTTGCACTCATGAAATTAGCAAGTCACTTTTCACTTGTCCTGTACTTACCCAGTGACTACCCTTGCACTCATACAATTACCCAAGGAGTACCCATTGAGTGTTGGAATTACTTAGTGAGATCTATTACGTGTCTCAGTTTCTAGGTTTCAACATATTTCAGAAATATTGTATACATATTTCTTTTAGATATCATGATGATTTGATAACGTAGAGAGATATGTATGCATGCTTTTAACAATATGGAGACACTTATAGTTGAGTTATGTAATAGTGTGCTGCTTTATATTTGGCTAGGCCCGGCTCTCATGCACTTATAAAAATACCCAAGGACTCGCCATGCAGTCTTACAAAGATGCAGGCGTTAAATATGCAGTGCTGTAATCACTCAGGCATTACTGCTGCACTGATGCAATCATTTAGGCACTATCTATGTAGTTATGCAATCAGTAAGGTATTACTTATGTACTTATGTAATCACCCAGGCACTACTGCTGCACTCCTTGAATCATGGAGGCACTACCTTTGTACTCATGTAATCACTCAGCCAGTAGTCATGCTGTTATGAAATCACCCAGGCACTACTTTCGCACTCTTTTATTTACTCAGGCTCTACCTCAGTAGTCCTGCAATCACCCAAGAAGTACCCATGCACTTATAAAATCACCCAGTCACTTGGTATGTAGTCATGTCAATCTCTAGACATTCTCCCTGTAGTCATGCAATCAGTGAGATGTTATCTATGTAGTCCTTTAATCCCCTTGTACTCTTTCAATCACATATGCACTTTTCTTGTACTTATGTAATCAGTCAGCCAGTAGTCATGTACTTTTAAAATCACCCAGTCAGTACCTTTCCACACCTGTAATCACTCAGGCAGTATCTTAGTAGTTCAGTAATCACCCAGGCGGTATTGATGAACTTATAAAATCACCAACTCACTTGCTATCTACTTCAGTAATCCCCCAGATATTACCCTTGCAGGCAAGGAATCACTCAGGATCTAGTTATGTACTACTCCTACAGTTATGCAATCATGCAGGCTGTTGCTATGCAGTCATGTATTTACCTACACACTACCCTTGCAGTCATTGAATCACCCATGCCTTTCTGTTGCATTCATGTATTCACCTAGGCAGTACTCAATGACTCATCTATGCCTTCAGGTGCTATTTACACACTTATCCATGCACTCAATGTGTATGTTTGCACTCATGAAATTAGCCAGTCACTTTTCACTTGTCCTGTACTTACCCAGTGACTACCCTTGCACTCATACAATTACCCAAGGAGTACCCATTGAGTGTTGGAATTACTTAGTGAGATCTATTACGTGTCTCAGTTTCTAGGTTACAACATATTTCAGAAATATTGTATACATATTTCTTTTAGATATCATGATGATTTGATAACGTAGAGAGATATGTATGCATGCTTTTAACAATATGGAGACACTTATAGTTGAGTTATGTAATAGTGTGCTGCTTTATATTTGGCTAGGCCCGGCTCTCATGCACTTATAAAAATACCCAAGGACTCGCCATGCTGTCTTACAAAGATGCAGGCGTTAAATATGCAGTGCTGTAATCACTCAGGCATTACTGCTGCACTGATGCAATCATTTAGGCACTATCTATGTAGTTATGCAATCAGTAAGGTATTACTTATGTACTTATGTAATCACCCAGGCACTACTGCTGCACTGCTTGAATCATGGAGGCACTACCTTTGTACTCATGTAATCACTCAGCCAGTAGTCATGCTGTTATGAAA
The DNA here is from genome assembly GCA_963921515.1 of Calotriton arnoldi. Lineage (NCBI taxonomy): Eukaryota > Metazoa > Chordata > Amphibia > Caudata > Salamandridae > Calotriton > Calotriton arnoldi. The sequence goes on from CAWUFW010010099.1 coordinate 194,070, forward strand.
TCACCCAGGCACTACTTTCGCACTCTTTTATTTACTCAGGCTCTACCTCAGTAGTCCCGCAATCACCCAAGAAGTACCCATGCACTTATAAAATCACCCAGTCACTTGGTATGTAGTCATGTCAATCTCTAGACATTCTCCCTGTAGTCATGCAATTAGTGAGATGTTATCTATGTAGTCTTTTAATCCCCTTGTACTCTTTCAATCACATACGCACTTTTCTTGTACTTATGTAATCAGTCAGCCAGTAGTCATGTACTTTTAAAATCACACAGTCACTACCTTTCCACACCTGTAATCACTCAGGCAGTATCTTAGTAGTTCAGTAATCACCCAGGCGGTACTCATGAACTTATAAAATCACCCACTCACTTGCTATTTACTTCATTAATCCCCCAGATATTACCCTTGCAGGCAAGGAATCACTCTGGGTCTAGTTATGTACTACCCCTACAGTTATGCAATCATGCAGGCTGTTGCTATGCAGTCATGTATTTACCTACACACTACCCTTGCAGTTGTTGAATCACCCATGCCTTTCTGTTGCATTCATGTATTCACCTAGGCAGTACTCAATGACTCATCTATGCCTTCAGGTGCTATTTATACACTTATCCATGCACTCAATGTATATGTTTGCACTCATGAAATTAGCCAGTCACTTTTCATCTTGTCCTGTACTTACCCAGTGACTACCCTTGCACTCATACAATTACCCAAGGAGTACCCATTGAGTGTTGGAATTACTTAGTGAGAACTATTACGTGTCTCAGTTTCTAGGTTTCAACATATTTCAGAAATATTGTATACATATTTCATTTAGATATCATGATGATTTGATAACGTAGAGAGATATGTATGCGTGCTTTTAACAATATGGAGACACTTATAGTTGAGTTATGTAATAGTGTGCTGCTTAATATTTGGCTAGGCCCAGCTCTCATGCACTTATAAAAATACCCAAGGACTCGCCATGCAGTCTTACAATGATGCAGGCGTTAAATATGCAGTGCTGTAATCACTCAGGCATTACTGCTGCACTGATGCAATCATTTAGGCACTATCTATGTAGTTATGCAATCAGTAAGGTATTACTTATGTACTTATGTAATCACCCAGGCACTACTGCTGCACTCCTTGAATCATGGAGGCACTACCTTTGTACTCATGTAATCACTCAGCCAGTAGTCATGCTGTTATGAAATCACCCAGGCACTACTTTCGCACTCTTTTATTTACTCAGGCTCTACCTCAGTAGTCCTGCAATCACCCAAGAAGTACCCATGCACTTATAAAATCACCCAGTCACTTGGTATGTAGTCATATCAATCTCTAGACATTCTCCCTGTAGTCATGCAATCAGTGAGATGTTATCTATGTAGTCTTTTAATCCCCTTGTACTCTTTCAATCACATACGCACTTTTCTTGTACTTATGTAATCAGTCAGCCAGTAGTCATGTACTTTTAAAATCACCCAGTCACTACCTTTCCACACCTGTAATCACTCAGGCAGTATCTTAGGGGCCCATTACGATACCCGGCGTAAATAAATCCGCCAGGCATGGAAGCGGCAAAAATCCGCCCGCATACACCGTCTGAACACCGACCACGCCATTACGATAACACAAACCGAAAACCGCCATCGGCGGAAAAATCACACAAAATACCGCCCGCCATCGTCCGAGTCGGAGTCAAACCGCCCGCCACGGACGGAAACACGCACGACAACACAAAACCGCCCGCCCTCACGGCCGACACACCGCACGTGAAATTACGATCGCACCGCCATGAGCGCGGGAAAACCACAAATATACCGCCCGCCAGCGCAAACAACGCCGATGCCAATCGACACGGCAGAAACCATGGCGCCCACGTCCCTGCACAGAAACCATCCGCTCACAAAACCAATAGCACACAACATGGCCAATAAGTCCACACAGCAAGGCACGCACAAATACACAAGCACAGTACACATCCCGAAAACACCCCCCGGACAAACAAAAACTACAAAGGCCAGAACCCCAGACACAACACACCTGAAAACAACAGACCATGAGGACACACCCACATAGGTAAGTACAAAAGCAGCACTCCCACAGACCACAACCCCTTGCAACATTGCAAACCAGAGAGGAGAGGAGAGGACACAGTGACACAGCGAGGACAACAGCACACCACAGAAACGCACACATCACCACCACCACCACCACCACCACCAAACACCGGCACCACAAACCCCCTGCACATTACACAACACACACCGCACCAGCACCACAAACACCATGGCACCACAAAGAATGCCCAAGTTCACGCCCATTGAGCTGACGGTCATGGTCGACGAGATCATCAAGGTGCACCCACAAATCTATGGGAACATGGTCCAACACACACCACTAGCCACCAGAAACAGAATGTGGAACCGGATCGTAGACCAGGTCAATGCAGTCGGGACCCTGCCCAGGAACAGAGTCGAAATTAACAAACGGTGGAATGACGTCAAGAGCCTGGTCAAGAAGAAGGAGGGCAAAAACAGAGAGCTGGCTGCCGTCACTGGCGGAGGGAATCCCGCGCTCTTCAAGACCTTCAAAGCGTGGGAGGAGAAGGTGCGAGTCATCATACATCCCGAGATCCTCGCCGGATTAGCAGGGGGAGTGGAGGCTGGTAAGTACAAACTAATGTATACCAGCACACCGCTATGTACTCACATGCACTACCACCATGCCACAGCTCCCAGGGACAAACACCCCCATGTCCAGCACACAATACACGACACACACATGCAACAGACACCACCACACACAGCCCAAACAGAACAACTGTAAGATGCGTGGGGACATGTGTACATTCAGCCAGCCACGTAACCACCAACAGGTCCCCAAATATGCCAGAAGCGCCACAACGAGCACCCACCACACCCATGTGTCCGCCACAGCTGCACAAACCGACAAGTAACAGGTAAGTGGCAGGAACACAAAGTGCAGTGGGTGGGACGGTGGACAGCCCAAGTACAACACACACCAGGCCCCTAGTCCCACAGCACAGCAAGGAGGAGCATCCCCCACACCCCACAGCCACGTGTCAGCCACCGCAGTGCACAACGACAGCCGAAAGGCAGACATCACGGTCCACAGCAATCGGTGTCAGTGGGTGTCCAGCCACCCCCACGACCCACAACACCCCCCCACCCCCACAGACCTGCAACATGGAGCACCCCCCGCTTAGAGCCATGTGGCATCCAGTACAGTGCACGCACGAACAACCTGCAGGTGGGAAACTGGACAGGGCTGGATTACTGGAGGCATGAGGACCGGCACACGACCAACACATGGGACATGTCACGTAGCAGACGAAAACGCAGCACCGCCCACCGTCACGAACAAGTGAACAATGTGCACACGGACATGAACAACAGACTCACACCCCACATGACCCATCACAGACATAGCAACACCCAAGGAGCCACGTCTGCATACACAAGCCACACTGAAAACAGTACCACACGGCAGCCACTGTGCAACTCATCACACACAACCGAAACACCATTGAAGTCCTGTCCATGTAGCCCCTACTGCCTGTCAACCACACACCCCACAACTACGCCTATGTAAGACAAACAACACTAGACGCAACAGAGCGGAACAACAGAAATGCACACGAACACCACTGAACCCATCAAACACACAGACACACCATGCACATACAACATACCATCCATCCCATCCGTCAGCCCCAGTCTCATGAAAGGCATGTCATCCGCACAGCTGCCACACATACAGCAGTCACGCTAAGATACATGCCCATGACCAACCATGTGCCAGAAGTCAATGAAGCGCACGACACACTGTGAGCAACAACACACAACATGGGCCACACCCCCCCGAGCACTGCAGTGATGCACATGGCACAGGGCAGCACGCACACCAAGGAGATGGGACAACTGCAATACGTTGGCTTACACACACAACCATCACTCACCCATAACGATGCGTCCAATGCCATGTCCAGTAATCACAACAGACAGCAAATATGCAGGCCATGTCAAGCATGCACACACCTCAAACCATGCACTGTCATGCTGCCACAACACATGTCACGTTCGGCACCCATGGCTCACAGCATGTACCCCAAAAGCATATCCCCTCCCAAATGCGAATCTGGGGCATGGCCCCCATGTTGCCATATGCGTTCCTAAGCGTTCCATTTGAACCCCAAAAGCATATCCCCTCCCAAATGCGAATCTGGGGCATGGCCCCCATGTTGCCATATGCGTTCCTAAGCGTTCCATATGAACCCCAAAAGCAAAGTACAAACCAGACCCAGGATGGGCCAGGAGCCCGCATACACCAGAGTCACAATGAGTAGGGGCACAGCAACACACCCATCGGCATGGCCAATCCGTCCCATGCCACATGTGCACAGCACACAGTCCCATTGCCTAGCACACACAACTACAGATGCCACAGCCACACACTCGCCTCCGGGAAACCCATGTACGAGATTGCACGAACTGCCAATGTCAGACGACAAATACATACTTCGCCAGGTGCAACACAATAACAAATCTCATTCTCTCCACAGGTGACGAACTGCCGGATGCTGGGGATGGAGACAGCAGCCAGCACAGCCAGCCTACAAGCCCCCAACGAGGACACACGGATCTGGAGGATCTGTCCTCCTCTTCGGACACGGACCACCAAGCAGGCCCATCTGGTGTGGCAGGGCCCAGCCGCTCCCCAGGACCCCTCCTACCCACCAACCCATCATCCAGGGATGCTGAACAGTCCCAGCCCCCTGCTGCCACTGTCGTTGCGGCCACACCCACGGTCATTGCGGCCACTACCACTGCCGCAACCGCCACCATCGCCGCACCGACCACCACCGCCACCACCACCACCACCACGTCTTCGCTGGCACCAGCCCCAGCGCAGGTGGTGGCCCGGCCGACTGGATCCACCCTGGGAGCCACAGCGAGGACCGTGGTGAGCAATGTGGCTAGTGGGCAGGCCGGTGGCAGCAGGACTGGTAGGAGGAGCAGGGTCAGGGAAACGCCAGCCTCCCCTGGGAGCCATGCCCTGCCTCAAATGGCCAGAGTCCTTGGGGCCTATGAGGAGGCCCAAGAACAATGGGTCAGGTCTGCTTCAGACACGCGGGAGGTGCTGGGGGTGCTGAGGTCCATGGACGCCCGTATAGGTCAACTCGTGGACCTCATGGGCCAGCTGGTGGTGGCGGTGAGGACACGGCCAGGGATAGCAGCTCCCCTCCGCCACCACCTGCCGGGGCGCAGGGTCGAGCAGCAGTGTCCAGTTCCCCTGCGTCCACAGCCAGTGAGCACACCTCAACCACCAGCATGTCGCAAGCAGGCACCCCCCTCGCAAACGTGGAAGGGGCCGTCCGAAGAGGAAACAGATCTCCCGGGAGGACTTCGCACGCTCCAGTCGCAAGTGAGGCAGCCAGCCAGCCTTCCGCCAGCCTTCCTTGACCAGCCACTGCATTGACTTGCTCTACGATCCCACTCCACACAGCCAGCTGGATGGCATGTGTGTGTTGGACTATGGACATAGAACCAGTGGGTACACCCTGAGCATCACGCAGCCATGACCGACAGCTCATTGTCACTGCACGCACCACTTTTGTCATCACCTTACACACAATCACATGTCACAGTTTGGAATAAATGCACCTTTTTCACTAACTGCTGTTTGTGCCCTGTGTTTTATTTGTACGGAATACAACGGCCACCTTGGGCGGAAAGGCACCTGATGCGTGGCATGGCAATGGAATCCGGAGGGCCTGTAGGGACCTAGGGGTGGGAGACAGAACAGGAGCACATTCAATGAGTGTGTCACACACCCATCACACAGTACATGTCAACAACTACAAGCAATGTACACACATCGCACAGAGCAATAGGGCACAATGCCACAGTCACCAACAGTGGCATACTACCCTGGCCATGGAGCGTTGACACACTGCACGCAGTGAACATACGGCCACCCTGACACAGCACACACACACCTGCACAGATACAGACACATCATCCGTCGTACATGGACACTCACCGTCAAGTGAAGTAGCGGGCGATGAGCTGCTGGCGCACATTCCCAGCTTCCTCCTCTCCGCTGTCCACCTCACTCGAGCTGTCCTGGTCTGCGGGCTGGGGCCCTGGTTGATCTCCGTCATCCACAATGAGGGGGATCTGCTTACGAATGGCCAGATTGTGCAGCATGCAGCACGCCACCACTATCTGGCACACCTTCTGTGGGGAGTACGCCAGTGCACCTCCGGTGCGGTCCAGGCACCTGAACCTGGACTTGAGGAGGCCAAAGGTACGCTCGACCACACGTCTGGTCCTCCCATGTGCCTCATTGTATCGATCGTCTGCTGGGGTGCGAGGATTCCTCAATGGACTGAGCAGCCATGCCCCATTCGGATACGCAGAGTCACCTGGGTGTGAGGGACACAGAGAACCGTAGCTATTCCAACTGGACAGGGGACAGCATCGCACAACCAGCACGCTACACCACTCCACATACTCACCGACAATACAGCCACGATCCTGTTGCAGATTGGCCATCAGTCGTGGCAAGATGCTGTTGCGCATTATGTGTGCGTCATGTGCCGAGCCTGGAAACTTGGCACACACGTGGGTGATCACCATGTCCGCAAGGCACACCACTTGCACATTCAGGGAGTGCGTGTGCTTCCTGTTGCGGTACAGGTGCTCAGTGGCCTGTGGTGGAACAAGGCCAACATGTGTGCAGTCAATGGCTCCCACGACGTGTGGGATTCTGCCAAGGGCATAGAATGCACCCTTCACTGCCGCCAATTCACGAGCCCTGGGGAATCTGATGTACCTGTTTCGGTACAGCATCATGGCTGCCAGTACATCCCTCAGCACCTTGCTGAACATGGGCTGGGACATCCCTCCTCCACTGCCCACTGTGTGCTGGAATGACCCAGTGGCGAAGAAATGCATGGCGGCCATCACCTTAGCCGTGGGGGTGACAGCAGTCGGATACACCCTGCGGGGACGGAGATGGGGCTCTAACATGGCACACAGTCGATGCAGGGTTGGCCTGTCCAGCCGAAACTTCCTGATAACCTCTGTATCGTCCATGTCCGCCAGCAATTGGTATGGGCGGTCAATGTTCGGTCTCCGCCTGGGGAAAATGGCAGAGGACACATGTCAAAGCAACACGACACATAGCAATTTCGCATACACATCACTGACATGACTGAGCAAGCACATGAGCCACAGCCCAGCTGTCAAGCTGGGACGGCACGGCCACAATACACTTACACAGGTCTCCCAACAATGGCAATGGCAAGTGAGACATACCACTGCCATGAGCATGCACATGGGGATCTAGGCCCCAATGACTTGCGGGGCGTGCTGATGGGGACTGACTGCATATTCGTCAAGCGGCAACGCCACGGCAACATGAGTGTCTGCTGAGCATGGAACTGCTTCCGAGGCTGGATGAGTATGGCACACGACGACGACGATGTGGGCACGGGCTGAGCGGCCAATACAAGTGGGACCTGTGGCACGAGGGGATATGAGACAGTAGTAGGTGTCAGCACTGCACCCTATGTACAGCACTGTACGGATCACACCTCCCGAAACATTGACAGGTGTCCACATTGACAGCCCCATGCCAAGACGGCTGTGTGCTTGCAGTCACACGTCACAGGTGAGAGGTTACATTGCACGTGCCAGGTGGCAGACGTACATAGTGGGAGCTGGCATGTGTGTGCATGTGTCTCCTGTTCAGGATCCACCAGATGGGCGCTGACTCTGTACTGAGCATTGGACACAGCATGTTCCGTGGAAGGCTTGTGTGTGTGGGATGGTGGCACTGGATGTGCCTCCGTTGGGTGGGGGCCATGCACAGGGCGGGTACGTCGATGATTGCGCATTGTTGGTCACGGTGGGTGCACCAACTAAGATGTGTTGCCCTGTGTTCAATTCCTATGTCCGCATGATGATGGACTGTGGATGTGGGCAGACTACACATTGGTCGATGTGCTGTCTATATGCATGTGCCTTCACACCAGGCACAGCTGCCCCTGCACATGTGACCCCTGCTGGACTCGCTGCTGGGTCTGTGGAGCTGATGCACCTTCTGTGCGTGGGGCGGACAGCTCTCCTCACTTCCCTCATTGCGCATGTCATGTCTTTGCCGCAGGTGACATGGATCATGGAGGGCCCACATGTACGCGTGGGTAGGCTACACATGATTGTTCACTGGTCGCCACCCCAGTCAGTGTTTCGAATGGGAAGGTTGTCGTGCTGGTGGTATGTTCGATGTGGCGGATGGGCGAGCCTAGGTGCGGGCTTACATTCCGGACATGGGGGTAGTTGGATTGGCGACTAGTTGCAGTACACACGGGACACGTCTCTTCCTTTCCACATCTGGGTCATCCCTTGTACTAACTGACAGTGATACGGTCATCTTCGCCCCAGCCCTCATGTCCTCCCCTCGCCCCCCAATATGCATGCTCACCTGCGAGGCTAGCGCTTGCACAGGCAGCCCCAAGCTCGCACCAGAGAGGGCAAGGAGTGTATGTGTGGGTCCAGTTGCACGAGTGGGCTGTCTCAGGGTATGATGTGTGGCGGGACGCCGTCCACCTGCGTGGTGCCCCAAATGGAGACCCGGCCTGCATGGACTATGCATCACAGTCTTCACCTTCCGGATCCGCCACCTGCGACACCCAGTGGCTGTGGCTGCCCTTGCGGCCAGGCCGCGTCCGTCTGTGACTGGTGGCCCACACATTCACTCTTTGGCCTCTCTGGGGAGGGCTCGGGGGTGGTGGCGCACGCGCTTGCACTTAGTCGCAATGGCATGTGGCGTGGTTGGTATGATGGGCAATGGATGGGATGGTGCGAGCCACCTCCCGTGACGTCAGTGCTGCTCGTGCTGTGGTGCGTCCCCCCTACACTTCCATTTGACTTTTTGCCATGCTAGATGTTGAGGTTCTATTGCCTGCGTGATATGACCAGGAGGAGCGCGAGGAGACCTCTCACACACCATGCTCCACTGCCATCCCGTGCCCTGTATCGCCTGTGCGGATTGACTATGTTGGGGTTACACCTGGTCGACTGGGGCTGTGTGTGCCTTGTCAAGGGGCATGGCGGGCGCACAACAGGATCCTGCTTGTCCACAGAGGGTGGGCTGAGGTGCGCCTGGTACCGCTATGTACGTGTGCCCGGCTGCTGTGCACACACGTGTTCACTCCCCCCGACAGGTGTCCTCTCACTATGCCCAGGGAAGCGGTGGTGTACTGTTCATGACCCCTCCCAACACGGCGTGCTCCAACTTGGCATGTGCGCATCTACCCGTCACACCCACCCACCTGTGCACTGCGTCCATACGACTTCACACGGCACATGTGTGTCTTCCACAGTTGTGCTACTCATTTGCGTTGTCATCCAATACCAGTGGACTACATGGTCATGTCACGACTGCCGTGTACTTCACATACTCTCATCCTCTCTCATTCGTACATGTGAAATGAGTCAGCGGAGACAGTTTTGGTTTCAAACATTATATTGAGTCTTCTGTCCTCTGTGATGCAGTATAGTGGACACTACTGGCAGCGGAATACATGTTGAGGATATACTGAGCATGATTGCAAATGGGATAGGGTGTGGGGTTACATGTGATTGGCTGTTGCATGTGGGATGTGGGCTTCAGAGTGACATCTGCTTGGCCAAGGCTGTGCTAATGTACATTTGCGTATAGCTGCGGAGCTGCGGACTTTGACACAGACGGTATACATGTAGCCTACCAGACCGCTTGGCATCATGGGCACAGTCCATCTCAGTTCCATGTGACAGGTTTGCTGCGGTTGTTCCTCATGCACGCGTGCATGTGAGATGACATCAGGGCATGTGCTTGCGTGCATGCAGCGGCGTGCCACTTGTTGTTGCACTGTGGTGGTTACTGGACATGTCACAGTCACTGGGGTCGTGTTGTTGTTGTATGCACTTGACGTCCATGCAAAGGTCCTGGTATGGGGTTCCCGGGGCGGGGGTGGGAGGGGTGCAGCACCCACAGACTCCAGGCGACCTATTCATGTCCACTGAGCGCTGTGTGTGTCCATGGGCGCTGGATCCATGTCGTGTCCTGGTTGTTCGTGCAGTTCCGTCCATGTGGGTGTGATACACAGAGCCCATGCCACTGCCTCCCACGATGCATGCGGTGTTCCTGGATGTGATGGGGAACAGTGTGCATGTCCCGGTCATATCCGATGTCATGGCGATGTCGTTGATGGTGTGGTTACAGTTGCCGGTCGTTTGGTATGGCTGTTGTGGTGGTGACTGGCCAGTCCGTGCGGAAGCTAAGCATGGGTGCGGGGTTGGACATCAAAGGTCACTCGGGGAACCTGCGTTGTGGTCCGACGTATTTACAGGTTGTCAGGTATGCGATGCCGCCCAGCAGGGCTTCCATGTCATTGGTGGTGTACATGTTTGCCAGCCAATGTAGCGGATGGTGGCTGTCAAGGTGTTGTTCGTAAGTTGTCCCTTGGAGGACCATGATGGGGCATGCTGGGTGACATTCGATGTAGCTGTTCTCGATGATCCGTCGTGTGGAGGCACAGTGGTCCCATTTCAGTGCGGGTGTGATGTTGGCCACATACGCCATGCCCCCATAGGCAGAGCAGGCCCTGTCGTGTGCGTCCAGAGGGAGGAGTAGTGGTAGCAGGTCCGCCTTCAGACATGCCGGGTTGGAGAGGCATATCTCGACGGGATGCTGGTAGGGACACCTCCGACAGTAGAAGACGGGCATGACGCAGCTGAACAATGTGATGCGGTAAGTCAGTCGGTAACTTACGTTCAGCAGGGACAGGAGATCGCATCCCAATGTATGGAACAGGTTGGTTTTGTACAGCTTGAGCTGTTCGTCGTAGTTGGGTAGGTGTGTTGCGGTTGCCATTTCGCAGCGGTGCGTTGTGGTGGCGTGCTCCGGCTGTGTGTGCAGTCTGTAATGTGCACGCTCCGAGGTTGCTGTGAGCTCTGTGTAGTCGTAGGGAGACAGGACTTGTGTTCTGTTTGCTTGTTTGGAGGACACGGGCCCTCTTCCCACATGCTTCTCAGACAGTTCAAGGTCAGTGATGTGTGACTCCTTCCAATTAACTTGCATGTGGCCGACATGGGGGAGTGTTTTCTTCTTTCTTCCCCATCCGTTGTGTGCTTCTGTGATATGCGCTATCTGCCCTGTGGTCGGTCTCCTCGGCATGCCTGTGTTGGTCTATTCTTGGACAATGGCTGTATTCACCGGCTTCTGTCGTAGGGCTGTGGTTTCGGTGTTGGAATGGAAGGTCATTCAGTGCTGTCTGCTCTCCCTTGTGTGGGCGGCAGGCTGCCTTTCCGCTCTGCGTTGGGCCTTGTGTGTGAATGTTATTCTTGGGCCACCTGTTGTCGGTCCCCGTGCTCTTTGGTGTTCCGTTTTATATGTCTTGTTCATATGTGCAGGGTGGTATGGGTTTTTCAGTGTGGTACTGGCGTTCCTCTTCCCGAATGGGCCCTGCTTCTCCTAGTTGGTGTGGCCGCCGCTGTGTGCTACGCCATGTTTGTTACACTGGGGTGTGTCCTGCTGTTGCGTGACTTCACTGACATGTGTGCGTCGGTTGTGTGGCGTTGGGTGTTGTCCGTGAATTGGGCGTTGGGGACATGTCTGTGGCAGGCCTGTCACGTGTCATGTGCGTTCGGGGTGGGGCTGATGTGTGTGCTGCTTGGTTGTGTCCCTGTGTCTGTGTGCGACGCATGCATGGCGCTGCGGTTGGCCTCTGCGTTGTGCGCATGTGTGGCGGCGTCATCGCTGCTTTGGGGCCGTGACGGGGTGGTTGGTTCCTAGTCCCAGGTGGTGTGTACACATGTGTTCCGCGATGTTACGATTTGGCCTGTGTGTCATATGTGGATGCAATGATGTGTAGTGTACACGCGCTGGTGGGGGGTTGTCCGCTTTTTCCGCCCTTGCACTGTGTGCGCTGTTTGCGTGCACTTGTTGTGTGTGTGCCTACCTGCGTCTCCGCGGTACGTTGCGTCCTTGGTGGTGCATCAGCAGAAGCATGGGAAGGGCCTGCAGTGCTGGATTCATGCTCGGGTGCCGCTTCTTCGTTGTCCGTGCTCTGCGTCCGTGTTACCACCTCTCTTTCACGAGCGGTGTCTCTTAGCCGTGGGAGCCGTTTGTTTGCGGCATCGTAATTTATACGCCGGGCGGGACGTGTTTCGTCGGACGGTGTGTGTCAGTTGGGCTGCGCCGCTACGTGTACGGGCGCACTTTGATGGCGGACGGTGTTGCTGGCTTGCCGGCGGTGTTTGGCCTACTTTTCGCATCGTAATTGGACGGGCGTGTGGACTGCTGCGTGCCGGCGGTAACTGGTGGTTTTTGCATCCGCCAGCACGGCGGTTGTGCTTCCGCCCGCCATCGTAATGAGCCCCTTAGTAGTTCAGTAATCACCCAGGTGGTACTCATGAACTTTTAAAATCACCCACTCACTTGCTATCTACTTCAGTAATCCCCCAGATATTACCCTTGCAGGCAAGGAATCACTCAGGGTCTAGTTATGTACTACCCCTACAGTTATGCAATCATGCAGGCTGTTGCTATGCAATCATGTAATTTCCTACACACTACCCTTGCAGTTGTTGAATCACCCATGCCTTTCTGTTGCATTCATGTTTTCACCTAGGCAGTACTCAATGACTCATCTATGCCTTTAAGTGCTATTTATACACTTATCCATGCACTCAATGTGTATGTTTGCACTCATGAAATTAGCCAGTCACTTTTCATCTTGTCCTGTACTTACCCAGTGACTACCCTTGCACTCATACAATCACCCAAGGAGCACCCATTGAGTGTTGGAATTACTTAGTGAGATCTATTACGTGTCTCAGTTTCTAGGTTTCAATAATGCAAAAAAGGGAACCCCTATATGAACAAATTTGAGGTCAGGGAGAATAGGGGAAACAGCGATAAATACAATAAATAATCAAGCTCCCTCTGGACCTATATTTCTTTTAGTGTATAGAATGAATCAAAGATGGGTTAAACATACATTATGAAAAAAACTTTATCGATACAGTGCCATTACTTAATTCCGATTTTGTTTTTATTCACTTTTGTTTGTTATTTATAGTTATTTTGCTTGATAGCATTAATTCAAAGTGAATTCTTTTGTTTGCTTATAAAACATATATTTTTGTCCCAAATTTTTTCATTCTTTATACATATTATACATAGATGAATACATACATATTTTTATATACAAAATCAATTCAGCACTGAATAATTTCAATGTTGTACTTAAGACCCCTCTAACACAACCATGCAACCAAAGATAAATTCTCACTCACACTCAGTCAAACCCAACATACTAACAATCACCCCAAAAAAACCACACATCTACTTCTTGGTCAGAAGGGGACATGGATATAAAGGTCTCCATGACCATGTTGTAAGATGGGCGTATCCAACAAGGTCGACGCACGTTTCGGTGGAATGTGGTGAATAAGAAACACCTTCTTCAGGACCTTCTCAAATAGTGTCTTGCTTCACTCGACAATAGAGGGGAACCTAAAGTGTATGAACAATGTATTTTAATAACCCATATATTAATCACTATTTTAAAATTGATTGGACCACAAGTTCATTATAGGTGCAATTATGGTTAGAGTTATCAAGGATTAAAAGTAGACCAGTTGTCAATGGAACAGAACTTTAAGGAATTGAATAACTAGAATTTGATTATAGAATGGAAAAAAGGAAAAAAGAGTATATAAGCATAGAATCCACAAATCTACCTATACTCACTACCGGAAGTATTCGTGTAAGATTGAAAGACAGCTCACGCCACCAAGATGTGATAAGATAAGAGTGAAAAGGGGAGTGATGCGCAGGATGCAATTGCACCTACTCAATAGTACCCTGTTAATGTGATATTGGCCCTAAGAGAATACATGCAACACCAAACACAAGATGTGTCCATTAGGTATTCATGGTGCCTGCACACCAAAGGAAATACTATGGCACTTACAGCTGGTGCTGATATAAAGGATAAGATCTCAATGCTCTCGTTTTACTAAAGAAAATGAAACTTCTGATCATTGATGAGGTTAGCATGGTCTCAAACTTAATGCTTGCCTTTGTACATTTAAGAAGGCAGCAGATTTTAAAAACAGATTATGATGTTTTATTTGGAGGAAAACATGTAATTGTATTTGGCGACCTACAACAAGTTACTGCTGTAAAAGGGCAACCAGTTTTTAAAACTCTTGTGCATGAAGACACCAGGAAATCTTTGGGAAGTATTGGAAATGTCAACATTTGGTCTCATTTTGAATATAAAGAACGTATTAAGAATATGTGACAAGCAAGTGATGAACATTATGGAAGCATTCTTGAAGATATAAGAATTGGTGTTTTCACGAAACATGGTAAAGAAGCTTTACAAAGTCGGCTACTTACAAACTTGTTTCCAAATGAAAATGTTGGTCCTGAAATAATATACAAAAAAATTGGAGAAAACAAATCTATAATTCGCCTAATGTCAACACTGCAAGAGTGTTCTACATTCAATCAAGAACTTTTGAAGCTGGAAAAACAACAAATAATGAAAATGGAAGCCATTGATAAAATAGAACATGAAGGAATTACTATTATTCTGTTAGAAAAATTAAAATCAAAATTGGATTCTTTGGAAAAGTCTATATCTAAGACTGCTGGTTTAGAAAAGAATTTATATGTATGTGAAAATTGTCGGGTAATTTTACGGCGTAATTTGGATGTAGAAAAAGGTTTAGTAAATGGAGCAATGGGAAAAGTTGTTGATTTTGTTAATTATCCGAACAGAGATGGAATTGAATTCTTGAAGATTAAATTTGATCAGATTGAAGAGGTAAAACAGATTGGACGTTGTGCTGTTTGTTTTTTGCTTGCTAAAGACTTGTATGTTCGTAGAAATCAGTTTCCTCTTTCTTTAGCATATGCGGTGACCATTCATAAATCTCAAGGTTTAAGTGTAGACAGTGCTTTGGTAAACATTGGAAGTAAAGTGCTTAAAGACGGCATGGCATATGTTGCATTGTCTCGAGTAAGAACAGTATCTGGATTGTATTTGATTGATTTTGATGAAAGAAAGATTAGTGCAGATGCAAATTGTGTAAGAGAGTATAATTGGTTAAGAAGACTGTATGCTTCCAACTTAGGTGAATATCCCATATATGAAAAGCGTGTAGTATGTCCAAAACAAACATATGACAAACACTCTAGTGAGGTTGGAAAGAAGAAAAAAATTCAAGAGAATGTTGAGGTTGCAAAGAAAATGAAAATGGACACTGTTGATGATATTGTAGGATACCAGTTAGAAAATAGTTCAGGTATCAATTGCTATGCTAATGTAATTGTGAACGTTGTGTTTTTTCTAGAAAATCTTCATCATCAAATTATGGAGAATCGAGAAAATGTTTTTGTTCTTTGTTGCATTATATTTTTGAAAAATTGACAACTGATAAAACTAAAATCCAAACTACTTCTGGCATTCAGCATCTTTTTGATATATGTTCTGGTTCTTCACAATTTACACCTAATGTACAACAAGATGCTCAAGAATTTCTTATGTTTATGCTTGCAGTATTGGAAGGTGAAGGAATACAAATTGAAAATCTGTTTTGACTTTGTTGCAGATGGGATCATAAATGTGAAGATTGTTCATTTTCTTCTACCACTGAAATAGACACTGAACGATTCATATATTTGACAATACCAGATTGCAAAACAGTGTCTTTTAACAAATTAGTAAAATCAGCTAATCAAGATATGAAATGTACTCACTGCAAATCTGAAATATTGTCAACATTATTTATAGAAAGACTTGGACAATATGTAATTTTAATGCTACAACGATGTAGAGCAGATGGAAGAAAATTGGAAACCAAAATTAAAAATGTTGTGGCAAGTCAACTGTCAATTTCAGGAAGAACTTTTAAAGCAGTGGCTATTATTTTCCATGATGGATCTACTACAACATCTGGACACTATACTGTGTATTTAAAGTGCAATAAAGGATGGACACATTGTAATGATGCCCATTTGGAATTCAAAGTCGATTGCCTAATGAATTACCAAATTCATATCTAATATTTTTGGTGCCAAAGTTTTTTCGGCCTATTGGGAAGATGTAAATATAAATTAACAAGTTTATTTTGGATATTTTCAATGCAAATGATTTCGGAAACATCATTCGGCCTATTGGGAAGATGTGAACAATTACTGTTTCAATTATCGTTTCTGTTCTTTGATATTGTATTTAGAAAATTGTGTTTCAAAGAAGCAGTTCATATATTTGATCTTTGTATTATATGCAATGTATATGAGAGTGTTTATTTTTGAAAATGTAAACAGATAGTTGAGTTTGTTGTAAATATTTTGAACACAGATTTGTTATTTTTTTACAATCTTATTGATTGCATTTTTTTGGCCGATGTTACATGATGATCAACATTGAAATCACTGTGTATGGTGAAATTCAATAGTATCTGAAAACAGCAAAAAGAGAATCTGAATATGTTATCTAATTGTGAAATTATGTTGCGTTCTTAAAACTATAATATTATTTGCAATAACAGTATTTTTCTTCTCTTTTACATAAAGTAATTCTAAAGTTTGAAAATATTTTAAATTTAGATTATAATAAAACAACTGAAAAATTGTTTCAATAAGTTTCAAATCTACTTCAATAAAGAAGGTAAGATAAAGTAATGTAATAAGCATAATGTTATGAATTAATATTTACAGTCACTTTTATTGCAGTCATTCATTTTTAAAACTGAATTATCTCACTCATCAAATCAGTTTACCAGAACCCATGCACTTCTTCAATCACTTAAATATAACTATGTACTTACAAAATCACCTATAGATTACCAATATACAGCTTTATTCACTGTGGCAGTACCCATACAGCTCTGTAATCACCCACACATTACTTCTAGAATGTTGCAATAACCCAAGTATTACCTATGCAGTCCTTCAATTATCCAGACATTTCTCCTCCACTTATACAATTACCTGAGGAGTAACCATGTATTCATGCAATCATCCAAGCAATACTCATGCACTTAAAAAATCATCCTAGCACTACCCATGTACTCCTCCAATCACCCAGGCACTACTCATCCACTTATGCAATAACTCAGGCACTACCCATGTACTGTTCCAATCACCCGTGCACTACCGCATGCAGTTCTCTAATCATCTGGACACTACTCATTTACTCTTTCGATTACCAAGGCACTACCCATGCACTCCTCTAATCTCCCAACCACTAGCCATGCACTTATCCAATCACTCTGCGAATACCCATGCACTTATAAAATCACCATGCACTAACCTTGCAGTCCTCAAATCATCCAGGCAGTACCCATGTACTCATGCAATGACCCAGGCACTAACCATGTACTCAAGCAATCATCTAGACATTACCTATAAACTCATGTAATTACCCAGGCATTAACCATGCACTTGTAAAATCAACCAAGCAATACCCATGCACTTACAAAATCATCCAGGCACTACACATGTACTCCTGCTATCACCCAGGAACTACTCATGCACTTATGCAATAACCCAGGTACTACCCATGCACTGCTACAATCACTTGTACACTACCCATGCAGTCCTCTAATCACCTACATACTACTCATTCACTTCTTCAATTACCCAGGCACTACCCATGCACTCCAACAATCAACCAGTCACTACCCATGCACTCCTCCAATAACCCAGCCAGTACCATGTACTTACCCAATCACTCCGCCAATACCCAAGCACTTATGAAATCACCATGCGGTATCCCTGCACTCCTCCAATCACCCAGACACTAACCATGCACTCTTGCAATCATCCATGCATTACCTATAAACTCATGTAATTACCCAGGCATTACCCATGCACTTACAAAATTACCCAAGGAAAACCCGTTTACTTACAAAATTACCGAGGTACAACCCATGTACTCCTGCAATCACCCAGGCACTAGTCATCCACTCATGCAATAACTCAGGCATTACACATGCACTGCTCCAATCATCTATCAACTACCCATGAAGTTCTCTAATCATCTGGACACTACTTATTTAATCTTTGGATGACCCAGGCACTACCCATGCACTCCTCTAATCCCCCAACCACTAGCCATGCACTTATCCAATCACTCTGCGAATACCCATGCACTTATAAAATCACCATGCACTATCCTTGCAGTCCTCTAATCATCCAGGAAGTACCCATGTACATATGCAATGACCCAGGCACTAACCATGTACTCAAGCAATCATCCAGACATTACATATAAACTCATGTAATTACCCAGGCATTAACAACCATGCACTTACAAAATCAACCAAGCAATACCCATGCACTTACTAAATCATCCAGGCACTACACATGTACTCCTGTTATCACCCAGGCACTACTTATGCACTCCTCTAATCCCCCAACCACTAGCCATGCACTTATCCAATCACTCTGCGAATACCCATGCACTTAAAAAATCACCATGCACTAACCTTGCAGTCCTCTAATCATCGAGGCAGTACCCATGTACTCATGCAATGACCCAGGCACTAGCTAAGTATTCAAGCAATCATCCAGACATTACCTATAAACTCATGTAATTACCCAGGCCTTAACCATGCACTTGTAAAATCAACCAAGCAATACCCATGCACTTACAAAATCATCCAGGCACTAGACATGTACTCCTGCTATCACCCAGGCACTACTCATGCACTTATGCAATAACGCAGGTACTTCCCATGCACTGCTACAATCACCTGTACACTACCCATGCAGTCCTCTAATCACCTAGATACTACTCCTTCACTTCTACAATTACCCAGGCACTACCCAATCACTCCAGCAATCACCCAGTCACTACCCATGCACTCCTCCAATCACCCAGCCAGTACCATGTACTTACCCAATCACTCCGCCAATACCCAAGCATTTATGAAATCACCATGCGGTATCCCTGCACTCCTCCAATCACCCAGACACTAACCATGCACTCTTGCAATCATCCATGCATTACCTATAAACTCATGTAATTACCCAGGCATTACCCATGCACTTACAAAATCACCCAAGGAATACCTGTGCACTTACAAAATTACCCAGGCAGAACTCATGTACTCCTGCAATCACCCAGGCACTAGTTATCCACTCATGCAATAACTCAGGCATTACCCATGCACTGCTCCAATTATCTATCAACTACCCATGCAGTTCTCTAATCATCTGGACACTACTTATTTACTCCTTCGATTACCCAGGCACTACCCATGCACTCCTGTAATCCCCCAACCACTAGCCATGCACTTATCCAATCACTCTGCGAATACCCATGCACTCATAAAATCACCATGCACTATCCTTGCAGTCCTCTAATCATCCAGGCAGTACCCATGTACTTATGCAATGACCCAGGCACTAACCATGTACTCAAGCAATCATCCAGACATTACCTATAAACTCATGTAATTACCCAGGCATTAACCATGCACTTACAAAATCAACCAAGCAATACCCATGCACTTACTAAATCATCCAGGCACTACACATGTACTCCTGCTATCACCCAGGAACTACTCATGCACTTATGCAATAACCCAGGTACTACCCATGCACTGCTACAATTACTTGTACACTACCCATGCAGTCCTCTAATCACCTACATACTACTCATTCACTTCTTCAATTACCCAGGCACTACCCATGCACTCCAACAATCAACCAGTCACTACCCATGCACTCCTCCAATCACCCAGCCAGTACCATGTACTTACCCAATCACTCCGCCAATACCCAAGCACTTATGAAATCACCATGCGGTATCCCTGCTCTCCTCCAATCACCCAGACACTAACCATGCACTCTTGCAATCATCCATGCATTACCTATAAACTCATGTAATTACCCAGGCATTACCCATGCACTTACAAAATTACCCAAGGAAAACCCGTTGACTTACAAAATTACCGAGGCACAACCCATGTACTCCTGCAATCACCCAGGCACTAGTCATCCACTCATGCAATAACTCAGGCATTACACATGCAGTGCTCCAATCATCTATCAACTACCCATGAAGTTCTCTAATCATCTGGACACTACTTATTTAATCTTTGGATTACCCAGGCACTACCCATGCACTCCTCTAATCCCCCAACCACTAGCCATGCACTTATCCAATCACTCTGCGAATACCCATGCACTTATAAAATCACCATGCACTATCCTTGCAGTCCTCTAATCATCCAGGCAGTACCCATGTACTTATGCAATGACCCAGGCACTAACCATGTACTCAAGCAATCATCCAGACATTACCTATAAACTCATGTAATTACCCAGGCATTAACCATGCACTTACAAAATCAACCAAGCAATACCCATGCACTTACTAAATCATCCAGGCACTACACATGTACTCCTGTTATCACCCAGGCACTACTTATGCACTCCTCTAATCCCCCAACCACTAGCCATGCACTTATCCAATCACTCTGCGAATACCCATGCACTTAAAAAATCACCATGCACTAACCTTGAAGTCCTCTAATCATCGAGGCAGTACCCATGTACTCATGCAATGACCCAGGCACTAACTAAGTATTCAAGCAATCATCCAGACATTACCTATAAACTCATGTAATTACCCAGGCATTAACCATGCACTTGTAAAATCAACCAAGCAATACCCATGCACTTACAAAATCATCCAGGCACTAGACATTTACTCCTGCTATCATCCAGGCACTACTCATGCACTTATGCAATAACGCAGGTACTACCCATGCACTGCTACAATCACCTGTACACTACCCATGCAGTCCTCTAATCACCTAGATACTACTCATTCACTTCTACAATTACCCAGTCACTACCCATGCACTCCAGCAATCACCCAGTCACTACCCATGCACTCCTCCAATCACCCAGCCAGTACCATGTACTTACCCAATCACTCTGCCAATACCCAAGCATTTATGAAATCACCATGCGGTATCCCTGCACTCCTCCAATCACCCAGACACTAACCATGCACTCTTGCAATCATCCATGCATTACCTATAAACTCATGTAATTACCCAGGCATTACCCATGCACTTACAAAATCACCCAAGGAATACCTGTGCACTTACAAAATTATCCAGGCAGAACTCATGTACTCCTGCAATCACCCAGGCACTAGTTATCCACTCATGCAATAACTCAGGCATTACCCATGCACTGCTCCAATTATCTATCAACTACCCATGCAGTTCTCTAATCATCTGGACACTACTCATTAACTCCTTCGATTACCCAGGCACTACCCATGCACTCCTGTAATCCCCCAACCACTAGCCATGCACTTATCCAATCACTCTGCGAATACCCATGCACTTATAAAATCACCATGCACTATCCTTGCAGTCCTCTAATCATCCAGGCAGTACCCATGTACTTATGCAATGACCCAGGCACTAATCATGTACTCAAGCAATCATCCAGATATTACTTATAAACTCATGTAATTACCCAGGCATTAACCATGCACTTACAAATGTAACCAAGCAATACCCATGCACTTACTAAATCATCCAGGTACTACACATGTACTCCTGCTATCACCCAGGCACTACTCATGCACTTATGCAATAACCCAGGTACTACCCATGCACTGCTACAATCACCTGTACACTACCCATGCAGTCCTCTAATCTCCTAGATATTACTCATTCACTTCTTCAATTACCCAGGCACTACCCATGCACTCCAACAATCAACCAGTCACTACCCATGCACTCCTCCAATCACCCAGCCAGTGCCATGTACTTACCCAATCACTCCACCAATACCCAAGCACTTATGAAATCACCATGCAGTATGCCTGCACTCCTCCAATCATCCAGACACTAAGCATGCACTCTTGCAATCACCATAGCACTACCCATACACTCATGCAATAATCCAGGCAGTACCGATGCACTGCTCCAATCACTCGTGCAGTACCCATGCACTCTTCCAATCACTCAGACACTACCATTGCAGTTATACAATTAGTCAGCCATTACACATGCATTCTTTGAATTAGTCACGTACTACCCTTGCACTAATGCAATCACTCAGGCATTTGACATGCAGTCATAAAATCACCCAAACATTATCTCTGCATTCATACAATCAACCAGACATTTGTTTTGCACTCTTACAATCACCCTGGCATTACCCATACACTGTTTCAATCATATATACACTAACCATACACATCTCCATATATTCCAATTACTACAATTCATACCACACTTACAAATTTTTTCTTTTTTAAACCAAATAGGTAGTTCTGAAAAGAACTATTTTTTTTCGTCTTATAAGTTTTTTTGTATTTTTTAAACTCTTTTTTAAAATTTTGGGTGTTTTTTGTTAAAAAATGAAAAAAAACAGAACCAACAAGAAAAACATTGAAAAAAGTTTGCAATGAAAACTCATTGCATAAAGAAAAAAGAAAAAAAACTAACACTTGTGGTTCTCAATTGCAATGAGGATAGCAATAACTGATTGCTGCCCAACACACAACGATTTTCCGCACTTTAAACAGCGCTGCTCCACTCGAGCCAACTGTGGGTGAACATTAATTATGGCAGTTGTTGTACCACCAGAAGAGGTACTGGGTCCACCAGTGTTGTTATCCGCAGCCTTTTTTTCTTGCTGGCGTCTCAGTTGTTTTTTTGCGAGCCGTCGAGGGTGCATGGTCTGCAGATGTTTTAGCATGGACGACGTGCCGCAAGAGTGTTTTTCTCCAGACCCGCGTGATAGCACATTCTGGCAGATCGTGCACGTCACCTTCCTGGCATTAACTTTTTTTTCACCCGGTGGGATGCTAAAAAATGCCCAGACAACACTCTCGTACCTCTTCTTCCTAGGTTCTTCAAGATCTTCCTCATCCTCTGGTGCAAGCTGCTGTGGTGGTTCTCCAGCTGCCATTTTTACAAACTGCAAAAAAAACACCAAAAAGATGTAAAAGAGAGCTCCAAAAGAGAACAGGTCTGTCTCCTTAGATGGTCCTGAAAGAATGAAAAAAAATGGGTGGGGTCCTTCAAGTTCTAGAATCAAAAGCCTTTAAATCAATGAAAGTCTTTCTTTTGAAGTCACATGGGATTCGCGCACCAGGCGCGCAATCAGCACGCACCCGACGCGACTTCCGGAAAATACATTTAACAATAATATATCTTTATTCCAGTTACATATACATGATATTTACAATTATCTTTATTCATGTCTTGGTATGATATATATAATAAAGTTATATACATATACTTTTAAAACTTAAAGATTTGCGATGGATTCGCGCATCCGGCGCGACCGCCAGAGCCACGTACGTGATGTTACGCGGGGCCGGATCCACGCACCCGTCGCTGACGAAACGCGCATCCTACACGACTTAACTAATATGGCAGCGAAATACTTGGATTCGTGCAACCATCGAGATAGGTACACGATCGGTACGCGAATCCATTTAAAAAAAAAAAATGTATATTTCTATTTTAGAAAAGAGAAAACATTATAATATTTTTATAAGAACTTAAAAACTAAAGAAATATTTTTGGGACATTATACTTAGAAAATAGCATTTAAAAAACCTTAGAAATTCACTGAAAAAACCATAGGTTTCAGGGACGTGATAGTTAGAAATTAGCATTTAAAAAACCTTTGAAATTCACTGAAAAAACCACAGGTTTCAGGGATGTCATAGTTAGAAATTAGCATTTAAAAAACCTTTGAAATTCACTGAACAAACCATAGGTTTCAGGGACGTTATAGTTAGAAATTAGCATTTAAAAAACCTTAGAAACTCACTGAAAAAACCACAGGTTTCAGGGACGTTATAGTTAGTTGGACATTTCACTCGTACAAAACCAGAGAAATTCGGGCCATTATAGTTAGTTGAGCTAACTATAACTTGCGCCCCCGCAATGCCCTGCTGATGACGTCCTATATTACATCATTCATGACATGGTCAGTGACATCACTGATGACATCACTGATGACATCTCAAATGACATGATGGGACTTGTAGTCCTTGAAGCAATATGTACATTACCCTGAGTGGGTTCCATGCGCCCTATGGTTTAAAAATAACATCAATTAATATCCTTTAGTAGGTTTCCAGAAATCTTAAGGTAAGACACTTTTCATTATCGCTTACTGTGCGGACTGGCATGGATATAGTTCCGGACCTCAGCCCCTCAACATGAAGAGGTGGTGCATTCCCCCACGGCCGGGCGCCGTGTCCTTAAAATGTTCAACCAAATGCCCGTGGACTCGAGGAAGCACTCGACAGCTCGCTCACCGTTTGGTGTTTAAAGATCAGCTTTCCTTTCAATTCTGGTTTCTTTATTCATGCCTGACGCGTTTCGCAGCTTCAGCGCCGCTTTCTCAAAGGCAATTAACAACCAAGTAGCGCGGAGGATGCTTTGTTCTTTTCTAATGAAAGGCATGCTTTTATTGGATAGTTACCCCTTGTGGGGCTCGCTGAGTGCATCTTCTTTTTAACAGCCTGATGGGACTTGTAGTCCTTGAAGCAATATGTACATTACCCTGAGTGGGTTCCATGCGCCCTATGGTTGAAAAATAACATCAATTAATATCCTTTAGTAGGTTTCCAGAAATCTTAAGGTAAGACACTTTTCATTATCGCTTACTGTGCTGACTGGCATGGATATAGTTCCGGACCTCAGCCCCTCAACATGAAGAGGTGGTGCATTCCCCCACGGCCGGGCACCGTGTCCTTAAAATGTTCAACCAAATGCCCGTGGGCTCGAGGAAGCACTCGACAGCTCGCTCACCGTTTGGTGTTTAAAGATCAGCTTTCCTTTCAATTCTGGTTTCTTTATTCATGCCTGACGCGTTTCGCGGCTTCAGCGCCGCTTTCTCAAAGGCAATTAACAACCAAGTAGCGCGGAGGATGCTTTGTTCTTTTCTAATGAAAGGCATGTTTTTATTGGATAGTTACCCCTTGTGGGGCTCGCTGAGTGCGTCTTCTTTTTAACAGCCTGATGGGACTTGTAGTCCTTGAAGCAATATGTACATTACCCTGAGTGGGTTCCATGCGCCCTATGGTTGAAAAATAACATCAATTAATATCCTTTAGTAGGTTTCCAGAAATCTTAAGGTAAGACACTTTTCATTATCGCTTACTGTGCTGACTGGCATGGATATAGTTCCGGACCTCAGCCCCTCAACATGAAGAGGTGGTGCATTCCCCCACGGCCGGGCGCCGTGTCCTTAAAATGTTCAACCAAATGCCCGTGGGCTCGAGGAAGCACTCGACAGCTCACTCACCGTTTGGTGTTTAAAGATCAGCTTTCCTTTCAATTCTGGTTTCTTTATTCATGCCTGACGCGTTTCGCGGCTTCAGCGCCGCTTTCTCAAAGGCAATTAACAACCAACCAAGTAGCCTTTGAAAAAGCGGCGGAGAGCCGTGAAACGCGTCAGGCACAGAGAATTCATGCAGTGAGAATCAAGACAAGTTAATCGTGAATGCCGGAAGGTGGGCGAACTGTCGAGTGCTTCCTTGAGCTCCTTGGGCATTTGATTGAAAAAATAGTGACACGGCGCCCTGGCCGTGGGGGAATGCACCATCTCCTAATATTGAGAGGCTGAGGCGAGGAACTGCATCCATGCCAGTCAGCACAGTGAGCCGTTTTGAAAAGAAGCCTTGCCTTGATACTTCTGTAACCTACCAAGGATAACATAAAGCTTTTTATTTACAGGTTGACACATGGAACCCACTCGGGGTATTGAACTCATTGCTTCGAGGACTACATGTCCCATCAGGCAGTACACCAAGAGACGCACTTAGCGAGTCCCACGAGGGTTAATTACTTCATTAAAACACGCCTTGCATTATAAAAGAAGGAAGCGTCCTGCGTCAACCTTATGCAAATTGCCTTTGAAAAAGTGGCGGAGAGCCTTGAAACGCGTCAGGCACAGATAATTCATGCAGTGAGAATCAAGACAAGTTAATCGTGAATGCCGGAAGGTGGGCGAACTGTCGAGTGCTTCCCTGAGCTCCTTGGGCATTTGATTGAAAAAAAAATATATATATATATATATATATTGTATTCCAAAGTGCCCCAAAGCAATGAGAGCGCACTCGACATTAAGAGGAAACCACACGGTTTAATTTAAGGAAAACGAGCAGCAGCATTCACCTTTAAAATCATGTTCCTTTCCGACGCGTTTCGAGGCTCCTGCCTCTTAGTCATGGATGATTGCATACATGCAACAGATGGCTCTGATCATTTTCTTCATAGCATGCTTCCTTTAAATACCCCCAGTGGGCCTCACTTAGTGCGTGAATTGTTCGCAATGCATGCTTGGACTTGTGGTTCCAATCAGAGAATATTGTTACCCTTCAGTGGGCTCTGCTGCAAATATGTCACTTTAATCAAATTATTTCCCTTCAATGGGCCATGAAGCCGGTGCAAGTTCGAATTATCCTCCTCAAAAGTGCTAAATGAGTCAAGGCATCGTTCCGACTCACAGCCTCTGAAAATAACAGATGGTGCAGCTCTCCACGGCAGGGCTGCCGTGTAAGTATTTTGTATTCCAAAGTGCCCCAAAGCAATGAGAGCGCACTCGACATTAAGAGGAAACCACACGGTTTAATTTAAGGAAAACGAGCAGCAGCATTCACCTTTAAAATCATGTTCCTTTCCGACGCGTTTCGAGGCTCCTGCCTCTTAGTCATGGATGATTGCATACATGCAACAGATGGCTCTGATCATTTTCTTCATAGCATGCTTCCTTTAAATACCCCCAGTGGGCCTCACTTAGTGCGTGAATTGTTCGCAATGCATGCTTGGACTTGTGGTTCCAATCAGAGAATATTGTTACCCTTCAGTGGGCTCTGCTGCAAATATGTCACTTTAATCAAATTATTTCCCTTCAATGGGCCATGAAGCCGGTGCAAGTTCGAATTATCCTCCTCAAAAGTGCTAAATGAGTCAAGGCATCGTTCCGACTCACAGCCTCTGAAAATAACAGATGGTGCAGCTCTCCACGGCAGGGCTGCCGTGTAAGTATTTTGTATTCCAAAGTGCCCCAAAGCAATGAGAGCGCACTCGACATTAAGAGGAAACCACACGGTTTAATTTAAGGAAAACGAGCAGCAGCATTCACCTTTAAAATCATGTTCCTTTCCGACGCGTTTCGAGGCTCCTGCCTCTTAGTCATGGATGATTGCATACATGCAACAGATGGCTCTGATCATTTTCTTCATAGCATGCTTCCTTTAAATACCCCCAGTGGGCCTCACTTAGTGCGTGAATTGTTCGCAATGCATGCTTGGACTTGTGGTTCCAATCAGAGAATATTGTTACCCTTCAGTGGGCTCTGCTGCAAATATGTCACTTTAATCAAATTATTTCCTTCAATGGGCCATGAAGCCGGTGCAAGTTCGAATTATCCTCCTCAAAAGTGCTAAATGAGTCAAGGCATCGTTCCGACTCACAGCCTCTGAAAATAACAGATGGTGCAGCTCTCCACGGCAGGGCTGCCGTGTAAGTATTTTGTATTCCAAAGTGCCCCAAAGCAATGAGAGCGCACTCGACATTAAGAGGAAACCACACGGTTTAATTTAAGGAAAACGAGCAGCAGCATTCACCTTTAAAATCATGTTCCTTTCCGACGCGTTTCGAGGCTCCTGCCTCTTAGTCATGGATGATTGCATACATGCAACAGATGGCTCTGATCATTTTCTTCATAGCATGCTTCCTTTAAATACCCCCAGTGGGCCTCACTTAGTGCGTGAATTGTTCGCAATGCATGCTTGGACTTGTGGTTCCAATCAGAGAATATTGTTACCCTTCAGTGGGCTCTGCTGCAAATATGTCACTTTAATCAAATTATTTCCCTTCAATGGGCCATGAAGCCGGTGCAAGTTCGAATTATCCTCCTCAAAAGTGCTAAATGAGTCAAGGCATCGTTCCGACTCACAGCCTCTGAAAATAACAGATGGTGCAGCTCTCCACGGCAGGGCTGCCGTGTAAGTATTTTGTATTCCAAAGTGCCCCAAAGCAATGAGAGCGCACTCGACATTAAGAGGAAACCACACGGTTTAATTTAAGGAAAACGAGCAGCAGCATTCACCTTTAAAATCATGTTCCTTTCCGACGCGTTTCGAGGCTCCTGCCTCTTAGTCATGGATGATTGCATACATGCAACAGATGGCTCTGATCATTTTCTTCATAGCATGCTTCCTTTAAATACCCCCAGTGGGCCTCACTTAGTGCGTGAATTGTTCGCAATGCATGCTTGGACTTGTGGTTCCAATCAGAGAATATTGTTACCCTTCAGTGGGCTCTGCTGCAAATATGTCACTTTAATCAAATGATTTCCCTTCAATGGGCCATGAAGCCGGTGCAAGTTCGAATTATCCTCCTCAAGTGTGCTAAATGAGTCAAGGCATCGTTCCGACTCACAGCCTCTGAAAATAACAGATGGTGCAGCTCTCCACGGCAGGGCTGCCGTGTAAGTATTTTGTATTCCAAAGTGCCCCAAATCAAGGAATTGGAGCACCTGCGTGATTATGTTGAGCAGCCCAGGAAGAAGAGGCGGTGTCCTCGAAACGCGTAGGCTGAAGAAAATGAAAATGTACCTGAAATGAAATGCCGGTTTCTGAAGTGAATAAAGCCTGTTTGGTGTCAGCTGCTGGGAGTGCATCTTTAAGCTTTCGGGCTCATTGGATAAAATAATTACACGGCTGCCCTGCCGTGAAAGTTTGCACCATCCCCATACTGGAAGGAGAGGCTGCGCGGCAAGCAGGAACTGTTCCGAAGCCGCGGTAAGCGCAGCAGCTGAGAGCTAAAAATACCGGGATGACATTTGGGGGCCCACTGGAGGGTGTTTAATGCTTCGTTATTGCTCTGACAATAATTAATCACAAAAGGGACTCACTATGAGGAATGACTTTCTCCAAATCGGACTCAATGTCCCAGCATGCAAGCAGGCACTGAGCATGACCCACTGAGGGTTGCTGCATGTATTTAAATCAAGGAATTGGAGCACCTGCGTGATTATGTTGAGCAGCCCAGGAAGAAGAGGCGGTGTCCTCGAAACGCGTAGGCTGAAGAAAATGAAAATGTACCTGAAATGAAATGCCGGTTTCTGAAGTGAATAAAGCCTGTTTGGTGTCAGCTGCTGGGAGTGCATCTTTAAGCTTTCGGGCTCATTGGATAAAATATATATATATATATATATATATATATATATATATATATATATATATATATATATTATCTACTGGCGGTCGCCAGTAGATAGTTATAGTTAAAACCTATTATCCATAGGAAATCCGCGACATTCTATTTGAAATAACGTTGGCGCCGGTTGACGAATCTTCGCGAAAGTTTCCAACTTGTTGGGGCGCTCCGGTCCGCTCCCATCCTGAAAGTCTCGGGGTGATACGTCAAGCGGGGGCCGAGAAAAGGGGGTCCCAAAACGCGTTTTCCCCATTCATTTTTCCATAGGAACCTTTAGTCGCAGCTACAGCCCGAACTGCTGAACGGAATTACACCAAATTTGGCAAAGAGGTAGCCCTTGGTTCAGTGTCGTGCCTTTTGCTTAAATGGTGTAAATCCGTTCAGTAGTTCCTGAGAAAATCAAAAGTAAAGTCACATATATATCTGGGCGGAGCCTAACCACACATGTCATCGTGAGATCTGATTGGCTGTCAGCACTTCATCCTGGAACTGCTGGCAGCCATCTTGGGACCAATATAAATGATAGTACCTCATTGAAAAGCATTGTAGTGAATAGAAGATTTTGAGGGTCACCAAAAGGAGAACTATAAAGGGTGATAACAGGCTTTAGTTACATTAGAATTTATTTGTTGATGGTACCATACTAATTTTAGGAATTGTGGTGTATTCTAAGGTGATTTTACCATGTGAAAAACCTTCTGCTGGGATATCATGAATCATGTTTGAGAGAACACTATTTTCTCATGCTTGTCCCATGGAGGTTTGGAAGGTGCTCCAGAAGCTAAAATGAGAGCATATTTTCAGTAAATTCACATTATCTTTCTCACTCATGTGAGAATGAAGTCTGACATTCTCAGTAAAACATGTACATCCAACAAGGGCAGAGACTGTCAGTTGATTCCTTTGTGTTCTACTGCAGCTTCCCAGAGTGTTCTAAAGAACAACTAGAGTGCTAACAGCCTTACTTATGACAAAAGTATGGCACACCTGAAGCCATCTTGATTGGAATAAACTGGTAACACTTAAAACATTTAATTTAAAAAGGAACAAAATGATGGGGTTCATTTTGTCATAGAAATTATGGTTAGTGCTGTAGAAAGAAAAATTAGGACATATTTCAAGTGTGATCTCAAATATCTTCCTGTTATATTTCAACAGGAGCAGCCTGCCAGTTGATGCCTTTGTGTTCTACTGCAGCTTCCCAGAGTGTTCTAAAGAACAACTAGAGTGCTAACAGCCTTACTTATGACAAAAGTATGGCACACCTGAAGCCATCTTGATTGGAATAAACTGGTAACACTTAAAACATTTAATTTAAAAAGGAACAACATG
Organism: Calotriton arnoldi; assembly: GCA_963921515.1. NCBI lineage: Eukaryota > Metazoa > Chordata > Amphibia > Caudata > Salamandridae > Calotriton > Calotriton arnoldi. The sequence goes on from CAWUFW010010099.1 coordinate 224,723, forward strand.
AGGGGTTCTTTTTGAAATAGAAATTATGGTTAGTGCTGCAGAAAGAAAAATTAGGGCATGTTTTAAGTGAGATCTCAAATCCTCTTCTATTTCATTAGAAAATTCTGACATGCAGACTGAAACAATCACTTTCAATACCAGCAGCAGACTACCAGTTAACTCCCTGGTGAGCAGTAGCTTTACTCCAGTGATCTAATGAGCAACTAGAGTGCTAAAATTCTGATTTTATGGCAGATGTGAGACACATCTGAATGCCTTCTTGATGGAATCAAAGTAAAAAACTGAAAGCATTTCCTACTGAGGAGACTGCAGTAAATGAAGAAATTAGGAAACTTCATAACAAAGAAGTCTTCCAAGATGGCCACCAGTGAAAAAGAGCCCAAATGTAGCACAAATATTACCCAGATGTAGCCCACATATAGCCCAATGACAAAAGTGTGCAAAACACTTTTTATTTTTAGTTTTTTGCAGTTTTATGTAGTGCAGACTGGTCAGGTATTGGAGCATTGCATCTTAAAACATGACCCCCTACACTACAAAAACACCACTGCACTACCTTAAACCCTAAAACACTACCCCCAGCACGACCCCCTACACTACACAAGCACCACTGCACTATCCTAAACCCTAAAACACTACCCCCAGCACGACCCCCTACACTACCCAAACACCACTGCACTAACCTAAATCCTAAAACACTACCACCAGCACGACCCCTACACTACCCAAACACCACTGCACTACCCTAAAACATGACCCCTACACTACACAAACACCACTGCACTACCCTAAACCCTAAAACACTACCCCCAGCATGACCCCCTACACTACACAAGCACCACTGCACTACCCTAAATCCTAAAACACTACCCCCAGCACGACCCCTACACTACACAAACACCACTGCACTACCCTAAACCCTAAAACACTACCCCCAGCACGACCCCCTACACTACTCAAACACCACTGCACTAACCTAAATCCTAAAACACTACCCCCAGCACGACCCCCTACACTACCCAAACACCACTGCACTACCCTAAAACATGACCCCCTACACTACACAAACACCAGTGCACTACCCTAAACCCTAAAACACTACCCCCAGCACGACCCCTACACTACACAAGCACCACTGCACTACCCTAAACCCTAAAAACACTACCCCCAGCTCGACCCCCTACACTGCCCGAACACCACTGCACTGCCCTAAACCCTGAAACACCAGCCATTGCATGACCGCCTACACTGCCCCAACACCACTGCACTGCCCTAAACCCTGAAACACCACCCCTTCACGACCCCTACACTGCCCGAACACCACTGCACTGCCCTAAACCCTGAAACACAACCCCAGCATGACCCCCTACACTGCCCGAACACCACTGCCTCTAAACCCTGAAACACTACCCCCAGCAAGACCCCCTACACTGCCCGAACACCACTGCACTGCCCTAAACCCTGAAACATCACCCCCAGCAAGACCCCTACACTGCCCGAACACCACTGACCTAAACCCTGAAACACCACCCCCAGCACGACCCCTACACTGCCCGAACACCACTGCACTGCCCTAAACCCTGAAACACTACCCCCAGCATGACCCCCTACACTGCCCGAACACCACTGCTCTGCCCAAAACCCTGAAACACCAGCCCCAGCACGACCCCTACACTGCCCGAACACCACTGCACTGCCCTAAACCTTGAAACACCAGCCCCTGCACGACCCCTACACTGCCCGAACACCACTGCACTACCCTAAACCCTGAAACATCACCCCCAGCACGACCCCCTACACTGCCCGAGCACCACTGCACTGCCCTAAACCCTGAAACACCAGCCCCAGCACGACCCCCTACACTGCCCGAACACCACTGCACTGCCCTAAACCCTGAAACACCAGCCCCAGCACGACCGCCTACACTGCCCGAACACCACTGCACTGCCCTAAACCCTGAAACACCAGCCCCAGCACGACCCCCTACACTGCCCGAACACCACTGCCCTAAACCATGAAACACCAGCCTCAGCACGACCCCCTACACTGCCTGAACACCACTGCACTGCCCTGAAACACCAGCCCCAGCACAACACCCTACACTGCCCGAACACCACTGCACTGCCCTAAACCCTGAAACACCACCCCGTGCATGACCCCCTACACTGCCCAAACACCACTGCACTGCCCGAAACCCTCAAACACCACCCCCAGCGCGACCCCCTACACTGCCTGAACACCACTGCACTGCCCTAAACCCTGAAACACCACCCCTGCAGAACCCCCTACACTGCTCGAACACTACTGCACTGCCCTAAACCCAGAAACACCATCCCCAGCACGACCCCCTATACTGAACGAACACCACTGCACTGCCCTAAACCCTGAAACACTACCCCCAGCAGAACCCCCTACACTGCCCGAACACCACTGCACTGCCCTAAACCCTGAAACATCACCCCCAGCAAGACCCCCTACACTGCCCGAACACCACTGCCCTAAACCCTGAAACACCACCCCCAGCATGACCCCCTACACTGGCAGAACACCACTGCACTGCCCTAAACCCTGGAACACCACCCCCTGCACGACCCCCTACACTGCCCGAACACTACTGCACTGCCCTAAACCCTGAAACACCACCCCCAGCACGACCCCCTACACTGCACGAACACCACTGCACCGCCCTAAACCCTGAAACACTACCCCCAGCAAGACCCCTACACTGCCCGAACACCACTGCACTGCCCTAAACCCTGAAACATCACCCCCAGCAAGACCCCTACACTGCCCGAACACCACTGCCCTAAACCCTGAAACACCACCCCCAGCAAGACCCCCTACACTGCCCGAACACCACTGCACTGCCCTAAACCCTGAAACACCACCCCCAGCAAGACACCCTACACTGCCCGAACACCACTGCACTGACCTAAACCCTGAAACACCACCCCCAGCACGACCCCCTACACTGCCCAAACACCACTGCTCTGCCCAAAACCCTGAAACACCAGCCCCAGCACGACCCCCTACACTACCCAAACACCACTGCACTGCCCTAAACCCTGAAACACCAGCCCCAGCACGACCCCGTACACTGCCCGCACACCACTGCACTGCCCTAAACCCTGAAACACCAGCCCCAGCACAACCCCGTACACTGCCCGAACACCACTGCACTGCCCTAAACCCTGAAACACCAGCCCCAGCATGACCGCCTACACTGCCCGAAAACTACTGCACTGCCCTAAACCCTGAAACACCACCCCCAGCAAGACTACCTACACTGGCCGAACACCACTGCACTGCCATAAACCCTGAAACACCGCCCCTGCACGACCCCCTGCACTGCCCAAACACTACTGCACTGCCCTAAACCCTGAAACACCACCCCTCAGCACGACACCCTACACTGCCCGAACACCACTGCACTGCCCTAAACCCTGAAACACCACCCCAGCATGACCCCCTACACTGCCCGAACACCACTGCACTAAACCCTGAAACACCACCCCTGCACGACCCCCTACACTGCCAGAACACCACTGCACTGCCCTAAACCCTGAAACACCACCCCCAGCACGACCCCCTACACTGCCCTAACACCACTGCACTGCCCTAAACCCTGAAACATCACCCCCAGCACAACCCCCTACACTGCCTGATCACCATTGCTCTGCCCAAAACCCTGAAACACTAGCCCCAGCATGACCCCTACACTGCCCGAACACCACTGCACTGCCCTAAACCCTGAAACACCACCCCCAGCACGACCCTCTACACTGCCCGAACACCACTGCACTGCCCTAAACCCTGAAACACCAGCCCCAGCAAGACCCCTACACTGCCCGAACACCACTGCATTGCCCTAAACCCTGAAACACCAGCCCCAGCACGACCCCCTACACTGCCCGAACACCACTGCACTGCCCTAAACCCTGAAACACCAGCCCCAGCACGACCCCCTACACTGCCCGAACACCACTGCACTGCCCTAAACCCTGAAACACCAGCCCCAGCACCACCCCCTACAATGCCCGAACACCACTGTACTGCCCTAAACCCTGAAACACCACCCCTGCACCGCCCCCTACACTGCCCAAACACCACTGCACTGCCCTAAACCCTGAAACACCACCCCTGCACCGCCCCCTACACTGCCCGAACACCACTGCACTGCCCTAAACCCTGAAACACCACCCCTGCACCACCCCTACACTGCCCGAACACCACTGCAATGCCCTAAACCCTGAAACACCACCCCCTGCACCGCCCCTACACTGCCCGAACACCACTGCACTGCCCTAAACCCTGAAACACCACCCCCAGCATGACCCCTTTACTGCTCGAACACCACTGCACTGCCCCAAACCCTGAAACACCACCCCCAGCATGACCCCCTACACTGCCCGAACACCACTGCCCTAAACCCTGAAACACCACCCCTGCACGACCCCCTACACTGCCCGATCACCACTGCACTGCCCTAAAGCCTGAAACACCACCCCTGCACGACCCCCTACACTGCCTGAACACCACTGCACTGCCCTAAACCCTGAAACACCACCCCCAGCACGACCCCCTACACTGCCCGAACACCACTGCACTGCCCTAAACCCTAAAACACCACCCCCAGCATGACCCCCTACACTGCCCGAACACCACTGCACTGCCCTAAACCCTAGAACACTACCCCCAGCATGACCCCCTACACTACCCGAACACCACTGCACTGCCCTAAACCCTAAAACACTCCCCCAGCATGACCCCCTACACTACCCGAACACCACTGCACTGCCCTAAACCCTAAAACACTACCCCCGCATGACCCCCTACACTACCCAAATACCAATGCACTACCCTAATCCCTAAAACACTACCCCCGCACAACCCCTACACTACCCAAAGACCACTGCACTAACCTAAACTCTAAAACAATACCCCCGCACGACTCACTACACTACCCAAAGACCACTACACTACCCTAAACCCTAAAACACGACCTCCTACACTACACAAACACCACTGCACTACCCTAAACCCTAAAAACTACCCCAGCACGAACCCCTACACTACCCAAACACCACTGCACTACCCTAAACCATAAAACACTACCCCCAGCAGTACACCCTACGCTACCCAAACACCACTGCACTACCCTAAACCCTAAAACACTACCCCCAGCAGTACCCCTACACTACCCAAACACCATTGCACTACCCTAAACCCTAAAACACTACCCCCAGCAGTATCCCTACACTACCCAAACACCACTGCACTACCCTAAACCCTAAAACCCTAAAACACTAACCCCAGCACGACCCCCTACACTACCCAAACACCACTGTACTACCCTAAACCCTAAATCTACCCCCAGCATGACCCCCTACACTACACAAACACCACTGCACTACCCTAAACCCTAAAACACTACCCCCAGCACGACCCTCTTCACTACCTAAACACAACTGCACAATTTGTTACAGGCGTTGCAACGCAGGCCTGTGGTGCTTACTGGAAGTACCTGGTGGGCTAGTTGGGCCCCAGTGACTCTCAGGATTCAAGCTGACCTAATCCCCCAACTTAAAACGCGCCACAGGGGCGCGTTTGCACAGTGGTGAAGGGAGGGGGCGGGGCCTCAGGTGACATGTGCGCAAACACGCCCTGTGGTGCGTTTTAAGTTGGGGAGTTAATTCCCTTTGAATCCTGGGGGCCAACTAGCCCACCAGGTACCTTCAGTAAGCACAACAGAGTTGCGTTGCAGAGAGGTGAAAAAAGGTGCGTGGCCTCGGAACGCCTCTCTGCAACGCAGCTCTGTGGTCCTAACTGTAGGTACCTGGGGGCTAGTTGGGCCCCAGGGACCCTCAGGATTCAAGGGGACTTAATCCCGCAACTTAAAACGCGCCACGGGGCGCGTTTGCACACATGTCACCTCAGGCCCCCTCCCTTCACCACTGTGCAAACGCGCACTGGCTCTGGTTAGTCAGAGTCAGTTACCACCAGGACCCGTCTGAAAAATTTGTGGGCACAGGATGATTTTGCAACAAGGCCTCTTTCTGCTCCTCTGTTGGTTCTTTCTGCACATCTTTTGCTTCTTTCTGTGCGTTTTTCTTCTTTCTTCACATGTCCTACCTCTGTTGGCATAGTTAGAAACTAGCATTTAAAAACCTTTGAAATTCACTTAAAAATCATATGTTTCAGGCACGTTATAGTTAGAAATTAGCATTTAAAAAACCTTTGAAATTCACTGAAAAACCATAGGTTTCAGGCACGTTATAGTTAGAAATTAGCATTTAAAAACCTTTGAAATTCACTGAAAAAACCATAGGTTTTAGGGACAGTTATAGTTAGTTGGACATTGCACTCGTACAAAACCCGTGAAATTCCCCTGTTATAGTTAGTTCAGCTAACTATAACTCGCGCCCCGCAATGCACTGCTGATGACGTCACATATTACATCACTCATGACATGGTCAGTGACATCACTGATGACATCACTGATGACATCTCAAATGACATCACTGATGACATCATCCATGTGATAATTTCATGCATCTTCTCACACCCTAATATAACTTTTGATACACCCACTCTAAATTACAGACTGCCATTCTCAAAACCATAGACACTCCAACACCAAAAACTACATACCCACTCACTGATTCTTAGGTCTACACACACATCCGCTCACTCACCTGTACAGTCACTCATACTTACAGTCACTCAGTACAGGACTATCATATGCACTCATACACCTATATAAACACTCACACACCGCCACTTATCCATAGAGGTACTCACACACCTAGTCAGTCATGCAAAAAATTAATCACACACCCATTTACTCACCTATACAGTTATACACACACCAGCTCACTTACTCATACAAATACTAGCACATTCTTACGCTCTTATACAATAACTGATACAAGCACACACGCATCCATACAGCCACTCTCACAATAACACACTCTCACTTATAGCCATTTAAATACTCTAACACACATATATACTGCCTTTTACATATGTAGCTACTCGCACATGTACCACTGAGATATACATTCACTCACTAACACACCCCTACACACACTCACCCACCCAAGCAGTCCATCACAGATGCACTCTTGAAATCATGCACCCAGTGAATCACCCACTCACACATCTATGTATAGAGTCACACACACCCCACCCACACAAACACTCAGGCAGCCATACAGATACTCAGAGAACCAATCAATAACCCATATAGACACTCATGTAGCTATTCGCAAATCCATGCATCCACTTACACACCAACAAACAGACGGATACAGACATTCACACAGTTTAGTCACTAACCCATGCATTCAGTAAGATACGTTTAATCACTCACTTGTAGAGTCAGTCACTCACGTACTAAATCATCCATTCAGGCACTTAGACACCCACTCATTCTTCAATACGCCTTTCCCTATATATATTAAACATATTCAAACTTTACAGAAACACACAGTCACTGGATGATGTCATCAGTGATGTCATCAGTGATGTCATTTGAGATGTCATCAGTGATGTCATCAGTGATGTCACTGACCATGTCATGAGTGATGTAATATGTGACGTCATCAGCAGTGCATTGCGGGGGCGCGAGTTATAGTTAGCTGAACTAACTATAACAGGGGAATTTCACGGGTTTTGTACGAGTGCAATGTCCAACTAACTATAACTGTCCCTAAAACCTATGGTTTTTCAGTGAATATATATATATATATTATCTACTGGCGGTCGCCAGTAGATAGTTATAGTGAGGACCTATTTTCCATAGGAAATCCGCAACATTCTATTCCCAATAACTTTGGCGCCGATTGACAAATCTTCACGAAATTTTCAAAACTTATGGCCCGCTCCGGTACGCTCCTATCTTGAAAGTTTCGGGGTGATTCGTCAAGCGGGGGCCAAGAAAAAAGGGGGGTCCCAAAATGTGTTTTCCCCATGTAATTTTCCATAGGAACCTTTAGTCGCAGCTACAGCCCGAACTGCTGAACGGAATTACACCAAATTTGGCAAAAAGGTAGCCCTTGGTTCAGAGTCGTGCCTTTTGGTTAAATGGTGTAAATCCGTTCAGTAGTTCCTGAGAAAATCAAAAGTAAAATCACATATATATCTATGGCCGCGGAGGGTCCACGCACCCTGAGCGCACATTCCCGATCACGAGCTGTATGCTAATTGGCTGTCAACACTCCAAACCAGGAAGTGTTGGCAGCCATCTTGTTCCTCGGTAGAACCGAGGCACAAGAAAACAGGAAAAAAACGCGCAAAAAGCGGGCAGGGTAGAAACACCCTGAACCCCTAGGCCTGCTTAGGGAGTCCCACAAGGACCCCCAGGGCCAAAAAAAGCATTTTTTTTTTTAATCGGCTGGATGCGCTTAGGATGCGCGGATCCCGCCGAGAAAAAAAAAAACGAAGCGCGGTCTCGATGGGCATACAGGGGGTTAATAAAAATGTGTGGGGGGCCTCTAAGGCCCCCCCTAAGCCCCGGGGACCACCACCCCTGGGGCTTTGAAATAAAAATGGTGCAGGAGGGCACTCGGCCCTCCCGCAGCCCCGGGGACCGCCACCCCCGGGGCATATTTTTTTTATAATTAAATTACCTGTGTGGGGGGGCTCGAGCCCCCCCACACGCCCCTGGGACTGCCACCTCCCCGGGGCACTAACAATTGGAATGTGGGGGTCAGTTTCGGACCCCCGAGCCCCGGGGATCACCACCTCACCGGGGCTGTGCAATTGTTGGGAGGGGGGCCGCGCGGCTCCCCTCCTGGAGCATGTGGTGGCCCTGGGGACCGCCACCCCCCAGGGCCGGCTCCTGCAGTGTCCCGGGTGCCTACCCCGGGACACTGCTGTTTGCAATGGCAGGACGGGAGCCGCGCGGCTCCCGTCCTGTCATTGCAAACTTGCTTTGCTTCATTGAAGCGAGAGCAGGGAAACCTGCTCTTGCTTCAATGAAGCAAAGCAGATTGCTTTCCATAAGGGAGCTGCATGTCAGCAGCTCCCTTATGGAAAAGCAATGCCGGCTCCCGCAGGACGCGGGAGCCGGCGGGACTGTGCGGGGTTGGGGACCCCCCCACGGTCCCCAATGAGTGGCCAGGCCCCAGGGGATGGGGTCCCCGAGGCCATTAGTGGCCCGGGAGGGGGGCCACGCAGCCCCCCTCCCCAAGAAGAAAATAAAAAAAATAAAAATAAAAAAAAACATAAAGGCCGGCCCCGGGGGATGGGGTCCCCGGGGCCTTAAATGGCCTGAGGAGGGGGCCACGCAGCCCCCTACAAATATATATTTTTTTTAAAAAGAGGGCATGCCCGGGGGATGGGGTCCCCGGGGCAAATAGAGGCCCAGGGAAGGGGGCCACGCGGCCCCTTGCCGTTTTTATTAAAAAAAAAAAGAAAATCCTCAGGCCCCGGGGGATGGGGTCCCCGGAGCCAAAAGTGGGCGAGGGAAGGGGGGCCACGCAGCCCCCCTCCCATAAAAAAAAAAGCATTGTAAGAAGGGGAAGTAATTCCCCTTGAATACTGGGGGTCCCTGGGGGCCAACTAGCCCACCAGGAGCCTCCAGTATGCACCAGGGAGCTGCGTTGCAGAGAGGTGTTCAGAGGCCACGCCCTTTTACACCTCTCTGCAACGCAGCTCTGTGGCGCTTTTTGGAGGTACATGGTGGGCTAGTTGGACTCCAGGGACCCTCAGGATTCAAGGGGACTTAATCCCCCAACTTAAAAAGCGCCATGGGGCGCGTTTGCACAGTGGTGAAGGGAGGGGGTGGGGCTTCAGGTGACATGTGTGCAAACAGGCCCCATGGCGCATTTTAAGATGGGGAATTAAATCCCTTCAATCCTGAGGGTCCCTGGGGCCAACTAGCCCACCAGGTACGTCCAGAAAGCACCACAGAGCTGCGTTGCAGAGAGGTGTAAAAGGGGCGTGGCCTCTGAACACCTCTCTGCAACGCAGCTCCTGGCGCATACTGGAGGTACAGGGTGGGCTAGTTGGACCCCAGGGACCCTCATGATTCAAGGGGACTTAATCCCCCAACTTAAAACGCGCCACGGGTCGCGTTTGCACAGTGGTGAAGGGAGTGGGCGGGGCACGTTATAGTTAGAAAATAGCATTTAAAAAACCTTTGAAATTCACTTAAAAAACCATAGGTTTCAGGCACGTTATAGTTAGAAATTAGCATTTAAAAAATCTTTGAAATTCACTGAAAAAACCATAGGTTTCAGACACGTTATAGTTAGAAATTAGCATTTAAAAACCTTTGAAATTCACTGAAAAAACCATAGGTTTCAGGGGCAGTTATAGTTAGTTGGACATTTCACTCGTACAAAACCCGTGAAATTCCCCGTTATAGTTAGTTCAGCTAACTATAACTCGCGCCCCGCAATGCACTGCTGATGACGTCACATATTACATCACTCATGACAAGGTCAGTGACATCACTGATGACATCACTGATGACATCTCAAATGACATCACTGATGAAATCACTGATGACATCATCCATGTGATAATTTCATGCATCTTATCACACCCTAATATAACCTTTGAAACACCCACTCTAAATTACAGACTGCCATTCTCAAAACCATACACACTCCAATACCAATAACTACATACCCACTCACTGATTCTTAGGTCTACACACACACACATCTACTCACTCACCCGTACAGTCACTCATACTTACAGTCACTCAGTACAGGACTATCATATGCACTCATACACCTATATAAACACTCACACACCGCCACTCATCCATAGAGGTACTCACACACCTAGTCAGTCATGCAAAAATTAATCACACACCCATTTACTCACCTATACAGTTATACACACACCAACTCACTTACGCATACAAATACTAGCACATTCTTACGCTCTTATACAATAACTGATACAAGCACACTCGCATCCATACAGCCACTCTCACAATCACACACTCTCACTTATAGCCTTCTAAATACTCTAACACACGTATATACTGCCTTTTACATTTGTAGTTACTCACACATGTACCACTGAGATATACATTCACTCACTAACACACCCATACACACACTCACCCACCCAAGCAGTCCATCACAGATGCACTCTTCAAATCATGCACCCAGTGAATCACCCACTCACACATCTATGTACAGAGTCACACACACCCCACCCACACAAACACTCAGGCACCCATACAGATACTCAGAGAACCAATCAATAACCCATATAGACACTCATGTAGCTATTCGCAAATCCATGCATCCACTTACACACCAACAGACATACGGATACAGACATTCACCCAGTTTAGTCACTAACCCATGCATTCAGTAAGATACGTTTAATCACTCACTTATAGAGTTAGTCACGCACCTACTAAATCATCCATTCAGACACTTATACACCCACTCATTCTTCAATACGCCTTTGCCTATATATATTAAACATATTTAAACTTTACAGAAACACACAGTCACTGGATGATGTCATCAGTGATGCCATCAGTGATGTCACTGACCATGTCATGAGTGATGTAATATGTGACGTCATCAGCAGTGCATTGCAGGCGCGAGTTATAGTTAGCTGAACTAACTATAACAGGGGAATTTCACGGGTTTTGTACGAGTGCAATGTCCAACTAACTATAACTGTCCCTAAAACCTATGGTTTTTTCAGTGAATATATATATATATATATATATATAATCTACTGGCGGTCGCCAGTAGGTAGTTATAGTTAGGACCTTGTTTCTATTCAAAAAGCATTTTTCTTTTGCCAATATCTTTGGCGCCGTTTGACAATTTTTAAAACTAATGGCCCGCTCCAGTCACCTCCTGTCTTGAAAGTTTCGGGGTGATTCGTCAAGCGGGGGCCGAGAAAAAAGGGGGGTCCCAAAACGCATTTTCTCCATGTTAATTTCCATTGGAAGCTTTAGACACGGCTACAGCCTGAACTGCTGAACGGAATTGCTCCAAATTTGGCAAAAAGGTAGCTCTTGGTTCAGAAAGCGCCCTTATTTTTAAAATGGTGTAAATCCGTTCAGTAGTTACAGAGAAATTCAAGAAATAAAAAAATTATATATCTGAGCACCGAGGAGGAATCGCGACTCCTCCCGAGCACGAGCTGACTTCTAATTGGCTGCCAACACTCCAAACCAGGAAGTGTTGGCAGCCATCTTGTGACTCGAAAACAGAAAAAAGAAGATGAAAAACAAGAAAAGGGGGCAGGTTGGAAACACCCTGACCCCCTGGGCCTGGTCAGGGGGTCCCACAAGGACCCCCAGGGCCAAAAAAGAATTAAAAAAAAAAAAAAAAAATTGACTGACTTCACGCTGGGTGCACAAATCAAGTAAAAAAAAAGAAAACGAAGCGCGGGCTCTTGCGTTTCGTTTTGTAACAGCCCCCGGGTGGGCCAGGTCCCGGGGGCAATGCTGAAATAATCAGCGGGGGCCCTTGGGGGCCCCCGCAGGCCTGGGGACCGCCTCCTCCCTGGGGCTTTTAATAATTTTGGGCGGGGGGGCCTCGCGGGCCCCCCAAGCCCCGGGGACTACCACCTCCCCCGAGGCTATATTAAAAAACAAAGTGTGGGGGGGCTCGAGCCCCCCCCACACTGCCCCGGGGACCACCACCTCCCCGGGGCATTGAATAAGTAAATGCGACGTCCATTGCGGACCCCCGGGCCCCGGGGACCACCACCTCCTTGGGGCTTAAATTAGTTGGGAGGGGGGCTGTGCGGCCCCCTTCTAGAGCCCTCGATGGCCCTGGGGACCACCACCCCCAGGGCCGGCTCCTGCAATGTCCCGGGGTGCTCACCCCTGGGACATTGCTGTTTGCAATGACAGGGCGGGAGCCGTGCGGTTCCCGCCCTGTCATTGCAAACACTGGTTTGGTTCTTGGAAGCGAGAGCAGGTAACCTGCTCTCGCTTTCAAGAAACAAATCAGAATTGCTTTTGGGCAAGGGGAGCTGCATATTAGCAGCTCCCCTTGTCCAAAAGCAATGCCGGCTCCCACAGGAGGCGGGGAACCGGCAGGGACTGTGGGGGCATTGGTGTTTCCCCCAAGGTCCCCAACATTAAGGGCCGGCCCCGGGGGATGGGGTTCCTGGGGTCGGAAGTGGCCCAGGGGATGGGGCTACGTGGCCCCCCTCCCGGAAAAATGATTGTAAGAAAAAAAAAAAGGAAGGCCGGCCTCGGGGGATGGGGTCCCCAGGGCCATAATTAGCCTTAGGAGGGGGGCCACACAGTCCCCCTCCTTAGTTTTTTTTAAATGGTGGAGGCTCCGGTGGATGGGGTCCCCGGGGCGAATACCAAGTAAATCATTTTTTTTTGTTTCGAGTTTGGAGTCACGACTCCAACGCGGCTCTCAGCGCGGCCCCCCGTGCAATGTTGCTTTGGGTTCGCAAATTCACCTTAAATAAATAATTAAGTAGTATATAATGTAGAAGGTAGTTTTGTATTTGTGAAGTTGTTTTAAAGAGGTACTGTGATTGAAGTTAATGACAATATTACAATTGATATAGTTGTTAAAAATATATAAAATTTAAAATTGATAGTTAAAGTTGAAAAGTGTGTTGTGTTGTAGTACATTGAGTTTGTGCTTTTGTTTTGTGAATTCGCTGGGTGCGGGAATCCGGACGAGAAAATAAAAAACGAAGTGCGGGCTTCTGCGCTTTCTTGTACTTAAGCCCCCGGGTGGGCCAGGTCCTGGGGGCAATCATTAATTAATTTGTGGGGGCCCGTGGGGGCCCCTGCAGCCCCGGGGACCACCACCTCCCCGGGGTTTAGTTAATTGTATGGGGGGGCATGCTGCCTCTCCGCAGCCCCCAGGACCGCCACCTCCCCGGGGCTTGTTAAATAAATGTGTGGGGGGTCCTAACCCCCCCATGCTGTCCAGAGGACCACCACCTCCCCGGGGCTTCTTTCATTAATGAGGGGGGCCTCCTGGGCCCCCCAAGCCCCAGGCACCACTGCCTCCCCGGGGTTTCTGTTATTAATGAGGTGGGCCTCGCCACCCCCCAAGCCCCAGGGACCACCACCTTCCTGGGGCTTCCTTCATTAATGAGGTGGGGGTCCTCGCGGGACCCCCAAGCCCCGGGGACCACCACCTCCCCGGGGCTATGTTAAATGTGGGAGGGGGCCATGCAGCCCCCCTCCTGGAGCCCTCAATGGCCCTGGGGACCACCACCCCCCAGGGCCGGCTCCTGCAATGTCCCGGGGTGCTCACCCCCGGGACATTGCTGTTTGCAATGACAGGGCGAGAGCCGCGCGGTTCCCGCCCTGTCATTGCAAACACTGGTTTGGTTCTTGGAAGCGAGAGCAGGAAACCTACTCTCGCTTTCAAGAAGCAAATCAGTATTGCTTTGGGCAAGGGGAGCTGCATGTTAGCAGCTCCCTTGTCCAAAAGCAATGCCGGCTCCCGCAGGAGGTGGGGAGCTGGCAGGGAACGTGGGGGCATTGGGGCTCCCCCCACGGTCCCCAATGGTAAGGGCCGGCCCCGGGGGATGGGGTCCCCAGGGTCAGAAGTGGCCCAGGGGAGGAGGGCTACATGGCCCCCCTCCCGGAAAAATTATTTAAAAAAAAAAGGAAGGCCGGCCTCGGGGGATGGGGTCCCTGGGGCCATAATTGGCCTTAGGAGGGGGGCCACGTGGTCCCCCTCCTTAGTTTTTTTTTTTTTAAATGGTGGCAGGCTCTGGGGTATGGGGTCTCCGGGGTGAATACCATATAATGGAAGTAAATCGTTTTTTTTGTTTTGAGTTTGGAGTCGCGACTCCAACGTGGCTCTCAGCGCGGCCCCCCCGTGTAACATCACGTTGGCTTCGCGAATTCACCTTAAATAAATAATTAAGTAGTATATATTGTAGAAGGGAGTGTTGTATTTGTGAAGTTGTTTTAAAGAGGTACTGTGATTGAAGTTAATGACAAGATTACAATTGATAGAGTTGTTAAAAATATATAAAATATAAATTAATAGATAAACTTGAAAAGTGTGTTGTGTTGTAGTGCATTGAATTCATGCTTTTGTTTTGTGGATTCGCATCGGGTGCGCAAATCCACAATAAAATAAAATAAAATATTTATCTGTAAAAAACAATATAATTAGTATTATGTTATAGGGTGGCTCTAAAAAGAGCCCTTGTTTTCATTGTGAGTTTGTTGTAGCTACATGTAAGTGCGGATGCAGAGCTTTAGATTGTTGAGAAAGACTCTGTTTCCTTGATCTGTGAAGTGTACTCCATCACTTCTGTAGATGTCATCGATATCAAAACGTAGATTGTTGTTATATATGGAGCCCATCCTATGGTCTCTGAGGTAAGCAGAAACAGCTTTATTGACATTCTTTCTAGCTCTCTCAATCTGTGGATAGAATTGATTTGATCTGTCTTTGGCATATGTTAGAGTATACAAAGACAGTTTGAGGTAAAAGCAACATCAATTGTGCAAAGGTGTCCTTCATTAGCATTTCCAGACCTACCCCAGTCAATGTGCCTAGGTCATTGCCACCATAGTGCACAATCATGAGGTCAGGGGGTTGGAGATGCAAAAAGGTTTTAACCAAAGGCATCAATTGGTGCCACTTTAATCCTCTCTGTGCAATCCATTTAATGTCCACATTTTGCAAAGCTAGGTCTTTGTCAACCTCTGTGTTCAGCATACTTTTTGCACCAGAAAAGATAGCTGTGCCCAACAATCCATACTGTAAGCATCTTGAAGGGATTTCTGGAAGTAATGAAAAGATGTCTGTAGCTGATGTAGTCAGTTGGTAGAATGAGAGGTATGTAAAATGGTGGACAAGATGCTGTTTTAAAAAAAGTAGAGAATTGATTGGCTGTTTAAGAACATTGTACATTCAAAAATAGGGTACATGTTACTTTTAAAAAAAAGCATGTTTCTTATTGGTTAGTAAAAAAAGTTTGAAAGGTACAGTAGATAGGATAAGCTCATATTTTGCAAATGCCAACCACACCTGCTGTTTGCATTTGTAACATTGTGTGGTGAACTTGAAAATATGGTGAACTTGTGACCTCAGGTAGGGGTGGGCGGAATTTGCGTAGTCGCGCTACGCAAAGCTCCGCAAAATGGTAAAAATTCTCCGCGAGCACGCAAAAGTTCTGCGAACACGCGGAATTGCTTGTTCCGCCCGTTCGCGATGCTTTTTTCCTGTTCGCGAACGCTGTTTGCGTGCTTGGGGAGAAATATCTCGCAAGCACGCATTTTGACAGCGTGAACAAGCAAAAAATTCCGCGAAGCCGCAGATCACAGAATTTTTGGTAATTCCGCGTTCTCCGCGGAACGCGAAATTACCCAAATTCTGCAAATTCCGCGAGCGGAACGGAATTTACCGCCCAGGCCTAGTGACCTGTGAGTTCAGTTGAATGTTCCATGAACTGTTACTATGGTAACTGGCATTAAGCAGAATGGGGGAAGGGTTGAAACTTAACTATGGACTTAAAATGTGTTATTCTAATTCATATATAAGTGAAATCTTATTAAAGTAAGATTTCCCAAGTCAGTAGTATCTTTAGAAGTGGTGTGTTCTTAAAAAATAGTGGTATTTTTATTTCAAATATATTTTTGAACTCCTGTATGGATTCGCAGATCCATCGTGTTGGTGCACGATGGAATCGCGATTCCAAAAAATTCCAGAACCAGTTTGGGCACTTTTAAAAGTCAGTTGGTAAGGGTTCATATGTTTAACCAATAGAAATGTGTTTTATAGTTTGAAATAATGTAGGAAGCAATGTGATTTGTTACTTACATGTATTTGTATGGAGAAAGAGAGGGAAACTTTGCCATTACTGGTTTTACTTTGCTGAGACTGGTGCATTACATTGATTGTGTGCATAAGAAAATCTTTTATGAGTTTGTAATATTTTAAATTCTACAAATCGATTTGGAAGGTGAGTTATAAATTTGTGAGGTGTATTATGTATTAGGTTTATTTTTAAACTTTAAAAATTATTCAAAAACTGTGATGTTTGAAATATATTATTAAATGTAGAGATGTGTATTGTAGTTTGTTTTATTGTAGTTAAATGTTGTTTGAAAAAGATTCTGTATAGTAATATGTGTATATTAGAAGATGGATTAGTGATTATGGTAGTTTGTTTTAGTGTGTGGATATGTACATTTGTAGTATACCGCATCAATTTAGCTGTTGGTTTAAATTTGGATGTGGAGTCTGTCAAGTTTTAAGGTGTGCATGGACTTCTGTCTCAAGTATGTTTCTACTTGTATATGTATTTTCATATGTCTTATACATTTGAAAGTACATGATGTATAACAAAGAGCTGATGTTGCTTTTTATGTGGTAGACTCAAGACTGTGAGTACTAGTAGAATGATGAAGATGCAGCACAAAAGTGTGGTTTGAAAGATGCGTTATTAATTAGGCTTCTTTTATATAGTTTCTAGAGAGGTACAGTTGAAATATGCCGCATAATTTTTGATGTTTGTTTGAAATTGTAAGTTTGTTCTGTGAATTGTTAAGGTTTGGATCGTGTTATGGTACAGACATATTTATGTATGCTTTTAGTAATATGGTGAGACTTTTACTAAAGATATGTGAAGGGTTCCTTATTTGTATTTGGGTAGGTGTAATATTAAAAGTAGTTGTAGAATGGTTAAACATCAGTCTGAAAGTGTGGTTTGAGATGTTTTGGAGATGTTATTTATTAGAGTAATTTGTATGATGTGAGGAAAGTTATATTTCATATATACAGCATAATTTTCAGTCTCTGTTTGAAAATTGAAGTGTACTCTGTGAAGTTTTGAGCTGTGAATGGTGTTGTGAGTGAGATATGTGTCTACTTGTTCATATATTATGGTATGTGTTATGTGTCTGAAGATGATAGATGTATAAAACACATGTATACATTTATTTGTTTTTTACTTTTATTTATGAATCTGGTAGGAAAAGGTATAGACATATGCATAGATTGCTTTAGAAATATGGGGAGACTTTTATGAAAGATAAGTGAAGTGTTGCTTTGCAGTTAGTTATAAAAATATTCAAGTACTACCCATGCAGTCTTTCAATGATCCAGTCTCTACATATGCACTGCTGTAATCACTCAGGTATTACTCCTGCACTTATGCAATCATACAGGCACTACCTATGTAGTCATGCAATCACCAAGGTATTACCCATGCACTCCTTCAATCATCTAGCCACTACTCATGCACTAATATAATCACCCAGGCACTACCGTTGGAGTCCTTTAAACACGGAGGTACTACCCTTGTACTCATGTAATCACTCAGCCAGTAGTCATGGTGTTATGAAATCACCCAGGCACTACCTTTGCACTCCTTTATTCACCCAGGCAGTACATCAGTAGTCCTGTAATCAGCCAAGAAGTACCCATGCACTTATAAATTCACCCAGTCACTTCCTATGTAGTCATGTAAATCCCCAGATATTACCCCTGTAGTCATGCAGTCACCCAGTTGTTACCTATGTACTCCTTTAATCCCCCAGACGTTACCCCTGTACTCATGCAATCACCAATGTATTAGCTATACAGTGCTTCAATCAGCCAGCCACTATCTTTCCACTCTTTCAATCACACAGGCACTACTCTTGTACTTATGTAATCACTCAGCAAGTACTCATGCACTTTTAAAATCACCCAGTCACTACCTTTGCACTCCTGTAATCACTCAGGCAGTATCTTAGTACTTCTGTAATCACCCAGGTAGTACTCATGAAGTTATGAAATCACGTACTCATTTGCTATGTATTCCAGTAATCCTCCAGATATTTCCCCTTTAGTCATGGAATCACCCAAGGACTAGTTATGTACTACCCCTGCAGTCATGTAATCATGCAGGGTGTATCTATGCACTCATGTAATAACCCACACACTGCTCTTGCAGTCACAGAATCAACCAGGCTCTACTGTTGCACTCATGTATTCACCTAGGCAATACTTAATGACTCATCTATGCCTTCAGGTGCTGCCTATTTATACACTTTTCCATGCACTCAACGTCTACACTCATGCAATTAGCCAGTCACTTTTCATTTTCTCCTGCAATTACCCAGTGACTACCCTTGCACTCATATAATCACCCAAGCACTACCCATGGAGTTATGCAATCACTCAAGCAGATGTACTGCATGTCTCAGTTTCTAGGTTTCACTATATTCCAGAAATATTGTATACATATTTCTTTAAGATATGATGATGATTTGAAAAGGTGAGTCATATGTATGTGTGCTTGTAACAATATGGAGAGACTTATAGTTGAGTCATGTAATAGTCTGCTGCTTTATATTTGGCTAGGCCCAACACTCATGCAGTTATAAAAACACCCAAGTACTTGCCATGCAGTCTTCCAATGATGCAGGCACTACATATGCAGTGCTGTAATCACTCAGGCATTACTGGTGCAGTGATGCAATCATCTAGGCACTATCTATGCACTCATGCAATCAGCAAGGTATTACCCATGCACTCTTTCAATTATGTAGCCACTACTCATGCACTTATATAATCACCCAGGCACTATCGTTGCAGTCCTTCAATCACGGAGGCACTACCCTTGTACTCGTGTAATCACTCAGCCAGTAGTCATGGTGTTATGAAATCACCCAGGCACTACCTTTGCACTGCTTTATTCACTCAGGCAGTACCTCAGTAGTCCTGTAATCAGCCAAGAAGTACCCATGCACTTACAAAATCAGCCAGTCACTTCATATGTAGTCATGTAAATCCCTAGATACTACCCCTGTAGTCATGCAATCACCCAGGTGTTACCTATGTACTCCTTTAATTTCCCAGACGTTACTCCTGTACACATGCTATCATGAAAGCAGTAGGTATACAGTGCTTTAATCAGCCAGCCACTATCATTCCACTCTTTCAAACACACAGGCACTACTCTTCTACTTATGTAATCACTCAGCCAGTACTCATGCACTTTTAAAATCACCCAGTCACTACATTTGCACTCCTGTAATCACTCAGGTAGTATCTTAGTACTTCTGTAATCACCCAGGTGGTAGTACTAACGAAGTTATGAAATCACCCACTCATTTGCTATGTATTCCAGTAATCCTCCAGATATTACCCCTGTAGTCATGCAATCACCCAGGCACTAGTTATGTACTACCCCTGCAGTCATGTAATCATGCAGGGTGTATCTATGCACTCATGTAATAACCAACACACTACTCTTGCAGTCATAGAATCACGCAGGCTCTACTGTTGCACTCATCTATTCACCTAGGCAGTACTTAATGACTCATCTATGCCTTCAGGTGCTATTTATACACTTATCCGTGCACTCAACGTCTATGTCTACACTCATGCAATTAGCCAGTCACTTTTCATCTTCTCCGGCAATTACACAGTGACTAGCCTTGCACTCATATAATCACCCAAGCACTACCCATGGAGTTATGCAAACACTCAAGCTGATCTATTACATGTGTCAGTTTCTAGGTTTGACTATATTCCAGAAATATTGTATACATATTTCTTTTAGATATGATGATGATTTGAAAAGGTAGAGTCATATATATGTGTGCTTGTAACAATATGGAGAGACTTATAGTTGACTCATGTAATAGTCTGCTGCTTTATATTTGGCTAGGCCCAACACTCATGCAGTTATAAAAACACCCAAGTACTCGCCATACAGTCTTCCAGTGATGTAGGCACTGCATATACAGTGCTGTAATCACTCAGGCATTACTGCTGCACTGATGCAATCATCAATGCACTATCTATGCACTCATGCAATCAGCAAGGCATTACACATGCACTCTTTCAATCATGTAGCCGCTACTCATGCACTTATATAATCATCCAGGCACTATCGTTGCAGTCCTTCAATCATGGAGGCACTACCCTTGTACTTATGTAATCACTCAGCCAGTAGTCATGGTGTTATGAAATCACCCAGGCACTATCTTTGCACTCCTTTGTTCACTCAGGCAGTACCTCAGTAGTCCTGTAATCAGCAAAGAAGTACCCATGCACTTATAAAATCACCCGGTCACTTCATATGTAGAAATGTAAATCCCCAGATATTACCCCTGTAGTCATGCAATCACCCAGGTGTTACCTATGTACTCCTTTAATCCCCCAGACTTTCCCCCTGTACTCATGCAATCACCAATGTATTAGCCATACAGTGCTTCAATCACCCAGACACTATCCTTGAACTCTTTCAATCACGTACGTACTTTTCTTGTACTTATGTAATCAGTCAGCCAGTACTCATGCACTTTAAAAATCACCCAGTCAGTACCTTTGTACTCCTGTAATCACTCAGGCAGTATCTTAGTAGTTCAGTAATCACCCAGGTAGTACTCATGAACTTATAAAATCACCCACTCACTTGCTATGTAGTCCAGTAATCCACCAGATATTACCCCTGTACTCATGTAATCACCCAGGTACTAGTTATGTACTACCCCTGCATTCATGCAGTCATGCAGGGTGTATCTATGCCCTCATGTAATAACCCACACACTAGTGTTGCAGTCATAGATTCACACAGGCCCTACAGTTGCACTCATCTATTCACCTAGGCACTACTTAATGACTCATCTATGCTTCAGGTGCTATTTATACACTTATTTGTGCACTCAACGTCTATGTCTGCACTCATGCAATTAGCCAGACACTTTTCATCTTCTCCTGCAATTACCCAGTGACTACCCTTGCACTCATATAATCACCCAAGCACTACCCATGGAGTTATGCAATCACTCAAGCAAATCTATTACATGTCTCAGTTTCTAGGTTTCACTATATTCCAGAAATATTGTATACATATTTCTTTTAGATATGATGATGATTTGAAAAGTTAGAGTCATATGTATGTGTGCTTGTAACAATATGGAGAGACTTATAGTTGAGTCATGTAATAGTCTGCTGCTTTATATTTGGCTCGGCCCAACACTCATGCAGTTATAAAAACACCCAAGTACTCACCATGCAGTCTTTCAATGATGCAGGCACTACATATGCAGTGCTGTAATCACTCAGGCATTACTGCTGCACTGATGCAATCATCTAGGCACTATCTATGCACTCATGCAATCAGCAAGGTATTACACATGCACTCTTTCAATCATGTAGCCACTACTCATGCACTTATATATTCACCCAGGCACTATCGTTGCAGTCCTTCAATCACGGAGGCACTTCCCTTGTACTCATGTAATCACTCAGCCAGTAGTAATGGTGTTATCAAATCACCCAGGCACTACCTTTGCACTCCTTTATTCACTCAGGCAGTACCTCAGTAGTCCTGTAATCAGCCAAGAAGTACCCATGCACTTATAAAATCACACCAGTCACTTCCTATGTAGTCATGTAAATCCCCAGATTTTACCCCTGTAGTTATGCAATCACCCAGGTGTTACCTATGTACCCCTTTAATTTCCCAGACTTTACCCCTGTACTCATGCAATCATGAATGCATTAGGTATACAGTGCTTCAATCAGCCACCCACTATCTTTCCACTCTTTCAATCACACAGGCACTACTCTTGTACTTATGTAATCACTCAGCCAGTACTCATGCACTTTTAAAATCACCCAGTCACTACCTTTGCACTCCTGTAATCACTCAGGTAGTATCTTAGTACTTCTGTAATCACCCAGGTAGTACTCATAAAGTTAGGAAATCACCCACTCATTTGCTATGTATTCCAGTAATCCTCCAGATATTACCCCTGTAGTCATGCAATCACCCAGGCACTAGTTATGTACTACCCCTGCAGTCATGTAATCATGCAGGGTGTATCTATGCAGTCATGTAATAACCCACACACTACTATTGCAGTCATAGAACCACGCAGGCTCTACTGTTGCACTCATGTATTCACCTAGGCAGTACTTAATGACTCATCTATGCCTTCAGGTGCTATTTATACACTTATTCGTCCACTCAACGTCTACGTCTACACTCATGCAATTAGCCAGTCACTTTTCATCTTCTCCTACAATTACCCAGTGACTACCCTTGCACTCATATATTCACCCAAGCACTACCCATGGAGTTATGCAATCACTCAAGCAAATCTATTACATGTCTCAGTTTCTAGGTTTCACTATATTGCAGAAATATTGTATACATATTTCTTTTAGATATGATGATGATTTAAAAAGGTAGAGTCATATGTATGTGTGCTTGTAACAATATGGAGAGACTTATAGTTGAGTCATGTAATAGTCTGCTGCTTTATATTTGACTAGGCCCAACACTCATGCAGTTATAAAAACACCCAAGTAGTTGCCATGCAGTCTTCCAATGATGCAGGCACTACATATGCAGTGCTGTAATCACTCAGGCATTACTGGTGCAGTGATGCAATCATCTAGGCACTATCTATGCACTCATGCAATCAGCAAGGTATTACCCATGCACTCATTCAATCATGTAGCCACTACTCATGCACTTATATAATCACCCAGGCACTATCGTTGCAGTCCTTCAATCACGGAGGCACTACCCTTGTACTAGTGTAATCACTCAGCCAGTAGTCATGGTGTTATGAAATCACCCAGGCACTACCTTTGCACTCCTTTATTCACTCAGGCAGTACCTCAGTAGTCCTGTAATCAGCCACAAAGTACCCATGCACTTATAAAATCACCCAGTCACTTCATATGTAGTCATGTAAATCCCCAGATATTACCCCTGTAGTCATGCAATCACCCAGGTGTTACCTATATACTCCTTTAATTTCCCAGACGTTACCCCTGTACACATGCAATCATGAATGCATTAGGTATACAGTGCTTATATCAGCCAGCCACTATCTTTTCACTGTTTCAATCACGAAGGCACTATTCTTGTACTTATGTTCTCACTCAGCCAGTACTGATGCACTTTTAAAATCACCCAGTCACTACCTTTGCACTCCTGTAATCACTCAGGCAGTATCTTAGTACTTTTGTAATCACCCAGGTAGTACTCATGAACTTATGAAATCACCCACTCATTTGCTATGTATTCCAGTAATCCTCCAGATATTACCCCTGTAGTCATGCAATCACCCAGGCACTAGTTATGTACTACCCCTGCAGTCATGTAATCATGCAGGGTGTATCCATGCACTCATGTAATAACCCACACACTACTCTTGCAGTCATAGAACCACACAGGCTCTACTGTTGCACTCATCTATTCACCTAGGCACTACTTAATGACTCATCTATGCCTTTAGTTGCTATTTATACACTTATCCGTGCTCTCAACGTCTATGTCTGTACTCATGCAATTAGCCTGTCACTTTTCATCTTATCCTGCAATTGCCCAGTGACTACCCTTGCACTCATACAATCACCCAAGCACTACCCATGGAGTTATGCAATCACTCAAGCAGATCTATTACATGTCTCAGTTTCTAGGTTTTACTATATTTCAGAAATATTGTATACATATTTCTTTTAGATATGACGATGATTTGAAAAGTTAGAGACGTATGTATGCATGTTTTTAAGAATATGGAGAGACTTATGGTTGAGTCATGTAATAGTGTGCTGCTTTATATTTGGCTAGGCCCTACACTCATGTAGTTATAAAACCACCCAAGTACTACCCATGTAGTCTTCCAATGATCCAGTCACTACATATGCAGTGCTGTAATCACTCAGGCATTACTACTGCACTCATGCAATCACCCAGGCACTACCTATGCACTCATGCAATCACCAAAGTAGTACACATGCACTCTTTGAGTCATGTAGCCACTACTCAGGCACTAACGTTGTACTCATACACTCCGCCAATATCCCAGACATTACCCCTGCAGTTATGCAATCACCCAGGCATTAGTTAGGTAGTTTGCATAGACTCTGCACCTCTGTTTCTTCTTTTAGGACTTTTTTGTGTCTTTCTGCATCTGTTGCTTCTTTCTGTACCCCTTTTACGTCTTTCTCCACTCCTCTTCCCTTTTTCTGCATCCCTGTTGCCTCTTTCTGCACCTCTGTTCCTTCTTTCTGTACTTCTTTTGTTTCTTTGTGCACCTCTTTTGGTTCATTTTGTATTTTACTTGCCTGTTTTTTTACCCCTGTTGCCTCTTTCTGCACCTCTGTTGGTTCTTTCTGCACTACTCTGGCTTCTTCCTGCTCCTCTGTTCCAAATTTCTGCATTCCTCTTGCCTTTTTCTTCATCTCCGTTGCTTATTTCTGCACCTCATTTGCTTCTTTCTGTACCTCTCTTACCTCTTTCTGCAACCCTCTTTCGTCTTTCAGCAGTTCACTTGCCTCTTTCTGTACTTTTTTTCTCCTTTTTCTGCAGATCTCATGCCTCTTTCAGCACCTCTGTTGCTTCTTTCTGCATATCTCTTACTTCTTTCTGCAGTTCTCTTCCCTTTTTCTGACCCCTTTTGCCTCTTTTGCTTCTTTCTGCATTTCTTTCTGCTTTTTCTGCACCCCTCTTGCCTCTTTCAGCACCTCTGTTGCTTCTTTCTGCACTTCTTTTTCTTCGTACTGCACCCCTCATGCCTCTTTCTCCATCCTTTTTCAGTTTTCCTGTATGTGTATCGGTTCTTTCTGTAGTGCTGTTGCCTCTTTCTACACATCTCTTCCCTTCTTCTGTACCTCTG
Organism: Calotriton arnoldi; assembly: GCA_963921515.1. Lineage (NCBI taxonomy): Eukaryota > Metazoa > Chordata > Amphibia > Caudata > Salamandridae > Calotriton > Calotriton arnoldi. The sequence continues at coordinate 250,302 of CAWUFW010010099.1, forward strand.
TTGTTTCTTACTGCAGTGTTCTTGCTTCATTCTGCAGCTCTGTTTCAGTCCATTTCCTAACATGACTTAAATGTCTCTTTTGAACTTCTGCTTTACTATTGTAGTAATGCTCAAAGTGTTGGGCCTAGGCAAATATAAAAAAAAGCCTATAACATATCTCAGGTGTAAGTCTCACTATATTTCAAAAACCATATATGCATTTGTTTGTACCTTTTAAATAGGTGTTTCTTTAGTAATAGATACGAATATTTGTATATAATGATTGTAATAATATTAAATTAATTTTAAAAAGTTTTTTCTTTTTAGATATTCTCCATTATTATTAAGAAAGATTCAGTATGACAAGAAAAGTTGAAGAGAAAAGACAACAAAAAAACAGTACTATTTAAAGGAGAGAGAAAAGCAGAAATTAGATGAAGTACAGCATGTGACATTGAAGAAAAAGTCTTCTGGTAAGAGAACTAAAGAATTTGTTAAAAGACTTTTAAGGACTGGAAAGAATTTTGAAAATGGGGAAAACAGAAAGAAAAGTTGTAGAACCAAGGAGAATGAAATGAAAAAAGTACAAATTAATGGAAAATCAGGTTATGGGAAAACAATCTATGTTGAAAGAAGGATGAAACAATATAAGGACATTAGTAAACGAATGTATAAAAGTAGAGTACTACAAAATTTATTGAAAGATTGCAAGAACTATAAAGAAGATCTGCATTTTATAAGAAAAAACAACAGATTGAAAGTGTAGTCGAAAAGGCTTTTGAATTAAAAAGATTGTTTATATTAGTAATAAAGAGAATGAAGACATTGAATAAAACAATGCAGTTTATGAAGGAGAAAAGTAAAAGAAAAAGACTGGTTAATAGAACTAACTTCTGTAAGAAAAAAATTATGTGAATGGAAGCACACTTCTAGTTCAGAACCTTTTTTTATTGAAAAAAGCTATTTTCAACGAAAATACATTAGTTCAAGCAGTTGATACCAGTGGTCGTTCTTTTGAAGTTAAAAATGGTTGTCCAATTGAAAAAGAAAAGATGGTTGCTAGAAATGTGGAAGAAGTAATAGATGAAGAAGTTCAAGGGAGACGTTCACAAGCTCCAGTGTATACATGGGACTGTAGTAGTATTTGTAGTATACGACAGGAATCTATTGATATTTTACGAAATTTCTTGTGACAGTATAGTAAAAATAGTATTAAACAAAAGATTAAGGGGTCGATTCCGATCTCGGCCGGTAGGGCACCGAATCGTATTTGGCTTTACCGGATCCGATTCGGAGCCCTCTTTCCCGACCGATTCGGACGTGCGTCCGGGCGAGCGAGTACAATGCGAGCGCTCGCGAAATCGCCGACCGACTCGTTCATGGGACCCAACCGCTCCGACCGACTCGCACGGACATGACTCGCACCGCGCAATGGAGATGTTCCCTGGCCGGGTAAGTACGATGCGCGCCTCGAGCAGTCCGACCGCCTCACGCAGTCCGGCTCCAAAGAGCAGTCGGAGCCGGACTTTGGGGGTCCGTGTCGGACCCCCCTATATGCGTAGCCGCGCGAGTCGCACACAGGGGGACCCATGGGTCCCCCTACCTGTGCATGTACAGTGCAGAGTCGCTCCGACGCGTACCCGCTGTAGGGGCGCCCTTGTTCGCCTCGCACCCATTGAGTCAATGGGAGCCCGCGTACGCGTTGTACGACCGGCTCCCATTGACTTCAATGGGAGTCCGACAGAATCGAGTCCGATTGCATGCGAACGCATCGTACTCGTTCGGTCGGACTGCTAGGGTCCGATTCGGTCGGAAATCTCTCCGGGTCCGGCTCGGTCGGGGAGATTTCCAGCCTGAATCGGAATCAACCCCATAGATGTTACAAGGACTAGATCCTTGTAAAGTGAGAAAAAATACTGGCTTGCAGGGACATTCTCTGGCTTGTCTTTCTAGAAAAGTGTGTCAAAGTACTTTTCATCATTTGAGAATGTTAGCAGTACATTACTCTGCAATGCGGAAGTTAGTAAGAAGATTGTACTATGTAAAAAGTCCTGCATTATTTTTAAGTGAAATAAACACTGCTCTTTTGCATGGTTAGAATCAGTATTGGATGTAAAAAAGTTTCTGATGATATAGAGTTTTGTTTCTTTAGTACTGAAGAAGAGTGTAGAGAAAGTGAGAGTTTTATAAGTGTAGGTGTTGAAGAAGAGGTGGAAGATAGTACTACTGAGAAGTTTGTAGCAGAAATTACAAGGTTTAAGGTAATTTGTTGTGAAAAACTAAACTATGTTTGTATTTGTTGCCGACGTACTCACTATAGAAGTCAAACAAGGAATGTTGATGTGCATTTAAAAAGTGAAAAGGAAAACAATGATAAGTGGAAGCAATTTGGTGCTTATTTGTTGGTGGAAGGTTGTTTTGAGTAGTGATCAACGTATTTGTAAATATTGTTACAGCAAATTAGAAGAGAACAAAATGCCAGTTAGTGCTGTACATAATAACCTAGAGTTGGTAGCTATTCCTCCGGAACTGGTGGATTTAAATACATATGAATCTATTCTTATTCAATCTGTACACCCGTTTCAGGCTATAGTTCCTATGGAGCCTAAAACAGGTAAGTTGCCTCCCACAGATTTACAAAGAGGATTAAAAGGAAGAGTTGTGTATTTACCTTTAGATTTAAAGAAAAATATTGAAACTATTGGTGTAGAGAGAGAGAAACTGAACCTGTAGTTATTCTAGTGAATGGTGTACCAACAAAGAGTCGGAAAATATGGCATGAGTTAGTAGATGTTACCAAAGTTCAAAAGGCTACGTTATATCTCATAGAAAACAATATATATTATAAAAATGTATATGTGGAAGAACAAGAAATATCTTTAGGAGATGATAGAGAAATTTCAACTGGCCAAATTGAAAAAGTGGACAACTCCAGGAGTGAAGAAATTTATGAACATTATAGTATACATCCTTTACATTCAAAAGAAGTGATTGGAAATACTATTGAATTATTCCAAATGAAGAAAGCGAAAGGAATTCCTATGAGTGTTTGGGAAAGAAGTTTAGAAGCCCATTGTTTTCCACAACTCTTCCCCACTGGAAAAGGTGGACGATATGATGAACGACCCGTGCACATTCCAGCTTCAAAATATCGTACAATAAGATTGTACTCAGAAGATCCAAGATTTCGACAATGTATTCCATATATATTTCATCTTCTGTTTGAAAGTGACTTGTATGGACTTTCATATGCAGTGAACCACATATTAAAAACAGGAGTTCATCTTACACATGTTTCTGCAAAGCAATTCAGGGACAAAGTACAAGAAAGAGACGATCATTTACAATCTCAGTTAATTAATTTGATGGCGTGTCAACGTGGTACTAATGAGTATTGGTATCGTCGTCACAGAGAACTTAAATGTATGTTAAGGAACTTAGGAACCCCTACGTTTTTGTTATGCTTAGCTGTGCTGAATACACATGGGACGATTTACTTGAATTTCAAATTCAAATATTAAAAACATTGAATTGAAGACAGCTGGAGAACTGTGTTCCTTGGATCCTGTAAATGTGTGCAGATATTTTAATCATAGGTTTCAAGCTATGATGTCTTTTATCTGAATCACTGACAAAATATCAAAACACCCAATATCGACCTACCATATTATCGACACAAAAATATAGATTACACTAATATCGACATCCTATACTTATTTGAAAAAATACACTAATATCGACACCAAAATATTGTCAAACACTTACATCGATCTCAGTATTATCGAACAATCAATCAATCAATCAATCAATCATGTCACTTATAAAGCGCACTACATACCCGCGAGGGTCTCAAGGCGCTGGGGGAAGAGGGGGGTGGTGCTGCTACTGATCGAGGAGCCAGGTCTTGAGGAGTCTTCTGAAGGCCAGTAGGTCTTGGGTCTGTCGGAGGTTGGTGGGGAGGGTGTTCCAGGTCTTGGCGGCGAGGTGGGAGAAGGATCAAAAATATAGTTATAAAAAATATCGAACATGTTTAAAAAACATAGAAGATGTCAATAATATCGATAACAACAATATAGACAGCAATAATATCGATCAAAAAAATACAAAACGTAACCCAAAATATATATATTTATCAATAAACATACACTGCATACAAAATAAATCAAATACGAACTATTTAAAAATCATTTAAATATATCATCTTAAAATATATTATAAACACACTAATAATAACTATATAAATATTATTCTTAAATAAAATGCACATATTATTTAACATGTAAAATAATACACATTTAATAGATCAAAGCAGTAAAATAAAAAAATGCAATAACTAAATTTTAATTAGCGTTTTCCATATATAGAAAACAACGAAAAAACTATTAAAACAATAAATGAGAACTAATAAAATACACACACTATTAAAACGAAACAATGAAATTAAACAAACTATTAATTTAACACTATATAAACACAAAAAAAATTAAACATTATTTTACACCTCAAACCAAAAAGAAACAAGAAGGCGAAACTCTGCCGGATTGCTGCCAGAACACAGGACTTCATTAAAGAAAATTCAATTTCCTACTCCAGAAAGTAAGTAAAATCACAATTATAATCTAATACTACTGCTAATCTTCTAAAACAACTATTTATACTGATAAAATAATTAATATATATATTTTAAATTTATGTCTCCTCTACAGATAATTCTGAAAACATCCAAACAGCTACAGAACATTGTCAAAATTCGACTTGCACAAAAAGTAAGTATCCAACAAAATTAATTTAAAACAATAACCTTAAATAGCCAACCAAAGTCCAACTTTATCCCAACTTCCCCCCCACTTCGTACACAATTAAACAAAATAATAATAAAAAAAATTCTACCAACAGAAGTATCAGCAACAAAACGGAAATCAAACAGCAAAGAAAGTGCATCAGCATTAAAGACGACTTCAAATTCAGCATTGTAAGTATAAAAATGACAATGTATATATAAAAATAAATAAAACAGTACAGTAATATTTTTAGTAATTTTTATATACATTTTTCTTAGCATTTGAAGCATCACAATGACTGAGGGTGCACAATTTATAACTTCACAAAAAGGAAAGTTTTTACTATGTTACATGGGGTATGTGTATACCCAAGAAAAGCAAAGTGGACTAAAAGAAAACTGGAAATGTAGTAAATACTATTCTAATAAATGTTATGGAAGGGCTACAACTAAAGAAACAACTGTTCTGTATGTTAAGGAGCATAACCACCCCCCTAACGTTGCTGAAATAGAGGTTAGAAATGCTTTAGACAATATCAAAGAAGCTAGCACTAGATCAGAAAAATATACCACTGAAATTCTTGAAGAAATGCTCCCCAAAATGCCACAACATGCTACTGGCCAAATGCCCTCAATATCCTCCTTAAAAAGAACTATAGCAAGAACAAAAAAAAGCTACTACCACCACCACCCCTGCCCCAAAAACATTTGAAGAAGTAGAAATTCCCCCAGAACTATCGATTACACATAATGAAGAACAATTTCTTCTTTATGATAACAAATTTAAAGATAAAAGAATAATTATGTTTGCAACTGCTAATAATTTAATAAAACTCCAACAGTCTGAAACTTGGATGATGGACGGGACTTTTAAAATATGTCCCAAACCATTCTATAAATTATAAACTGTCCATGCACTATACCAAAATACAAACATTCCTTTTCTCTACGCTTTATTACCAAATAAGCAAAACTCCACCTATATTGAACTACTGTCTAAAATTAAACAAGAAACCAATAATTATTTTCCCCAAAAAATAATTATTGATTTTGAGCAGGCAATGATAAATGCAATACTAAAAACCTACCCACACACAGCAATTCAGGGTTGCTACTACCATTTTAATCAATGTATTTGGAGACACCTCCAAAAATTCACACTAAGGGGCCGATTACTATTGCGGAAGGCCTGTCACCGCCAGCCATGTGGTGGTGGTCCTTCCGCAATCGTACCGTACTTTTCCCCCGCCACATTACGATGGCGGAGGGAATCGCGCTTGGACCGTGGTGGACGCAAAGACCGCTTGCCACGGGTCCGCCAAAAGCAATCTTACAGATTGCCTGGCGGATGGTCCCCATAGCCATAAATGGTGGCGGTGCCTAGCAGGCACCGTTCACCAAATCACGATGCTGGCTAGATCCGGCATTTCTATGGCGGCGATGCCGCCATAGAAAGGCTGGTGAGGATCAGTGATGGGGCCCGTTGCGGGCCCCCCTTGTGTTGGGGGGAGGGGAGGGTGCACTTGGAGGGTACCCATGGTACCCCCCTACATTTCACAGCACTACGTGGCAGGCACCGCGTGGTGCCTGCCACGTAGTGCTGTGAAATGCAGTACATGGCATATTGACATCGCAATATTAATGATCAAGATCCGACCGCCGCGGTCGCATCGTGATCGGGTGTGCGGGACTGCCACATGCATTGCGGACGGTCCCGGTTTACACCAGGATGGCGGACGGACTCCATCCTAATGACCCCCTAAGTGTTAAATATGCAACAAATAGCTCCTTTGCATATCAAATAAAAAAACGTATAGCACTGGCCTACGTCCCAGTTACTGACGTGGCCGAACACTACAACTTATTGATAGAAAGCCCATACTATCAACAAAATGAACAAAAACTAAGGGGCTCATTACGATGATGGACGGAAGCCCATCCGTGCTGGTGGCGGTGGCGTAAAACGTCAATTTACCCGCTCCAGGTGCGGTCATTGCGACCACCAAATTACAATGGTCCAACAGAGGCCATGAACCGTCTGCCGCAGTCTGCCAGGCCCTGCACGTTTTTTGCACGCAAGGGTGGGGGATGGAGCCAATAGAGCAGGACCGGCGTGCGGAAACACGTTCCGTCCGCCAACTCGATTACGATGTTGCAAACAGCCATTCCCACCGTGGAGTAAAAACCACCACGTTGCGGATGGCGGAAACACAACAACGGAGAGGAAGAGCTGATACAGAACCCATCTAAACCACCTGAGCCGCCATGGATCCTATGCCACAGGCCTTCCCGCTGCACTACCTGCTGCACCTCCGGCAGACAAGACGCCGCCGCGCTCAATAGCAGAGGTACGTACCAAACATCTCCACGCATGCAACGCATGCAACGCCTGAACAACTACAACACCCAGCAAGCGTGGCGGCACCACGATGAATGTGGCAACCTGCCAAATGCAAAGTGGTAGGCCCACCCAATCCCCATGAGTGACCCTCGGTGCCCCAGAAGGCAATTGGGGCCAATGCTGAGCCCCGCAGTTGCAGAGCGCGCACACCGCAATATCAAAACATGTACGCCGCCGAAGGCTCCCATTGGATGATGGCTCATTCGCATAGTGGTTGCCACACCGCGGCGGCACGGAAGCTGCGACCGCAATCCTGCATCATTCAATTGGGGCCAATGCCTGTCAGCGCTGCGGATGCCAGCTAATGCGCATGCGAACACATACTACATTTGCATTGGCGACCTGCGAATTACATCACACATCACAACTCATTTGCCTAAAGTGATTGGTGCACCCCATGTGTAATGTTGTGGGGCATGAGGCCCTCATGCATATAAAGTAACCACACAGACACCGTACATGTATAGGAGAACTGGCCCAGGGCACGTGTGTCCGGACCCGTTTGTTGGCAGGGTCACATGTCCAGTGATGCCTGTGCTGGGTGGCTGTGGGGTGGGGGGTAAGCCAGTCCGCTGGGAGTGGCTGGTACATCAGAACAACTAGAACAGGGACCAGCTGGTCAGTGAAGGGATGAGAGAGTGTGACCCGTGAGCCAAGTCTTCACACACATGGAATGTCCAAGGAAAGGAGAGTGAAATTACAGACATAGTCATGCCTCGTGGCCAGATGGACTTAAATGAGGGAAGGAGTCAAAAAGGACAAAGGTCTCTCGCACTGTACCAATGTTGTGTAATGAAACATCCAACCTGTGAACCCCGCTTGAATATCCCTTGACATCTGACTGGCGTCTCTTGGCCAGGGGTCGTCTTGTGAAGGGTCAGTGACGTAGGCAGACAATCAGAGGTGTCCATTGTATGCAAATCAGACATACGTGTAATCCCTAGCACTCCCAACACACGTACTGGTGTGGCGTGCAGTGTGTCTAGCTGCCATTGACTGTAAATGTTCCCACACAAGTCCTGAGTCAGTGCTTTTCCAGACCAAACGCCCTCAAAAATCCTGCCCACCAGCATGAATGACATGTGATTATCACACCTTGTAATCCTCATTGGCTTTCGTGACATTCCCTGTAGACTGATATACTTACATACTTGCAGGATTGATTGTCTCTGTACAATGTGTGCGTGATGTAAAGTACTGTCACACCCTACACTGATATCAGTAGCGCCATACAACAAATGAAATGCACATGAGCGAGTGGCTATGGAGAGATGAGGGGTGTTGGACTAGGGTGGCAGAGAGGGAATCCGAGGAGGAGGGCATGAGTGAGAGCATGAGAAGTGTCACTTGCCTGATACTCCCACCTCAGGAAACCTCCTCCTCCCATCAGGAGGACCTTTTATGGAAAAAACACACCTCTTGAGAGTGATAACATCTAGAAAGAGAACTTTGAAGGAAAGAATGCGTCTCCCTGGCCCTTGTAAAACTGAGGAGAGATAAAGGAGGGCCCTGAAGCAGGCCTGGCGAGAGACATAAGTGACAAATCGGGCACGCAGTGGCCCACCCGAATGCCTCGTTGTACCACACAAATTAAGATTCCTGGAGCCGGCCCTGCCTGGGAGGCATCTCAAATGTTGATGGGAGCCATTGATGGTACACACATTGGCCTCGTACCACCACAGGCAAGGTAACCCATCTATAGGAACCACAAACACTACCACTCCATAAACATGCAAGTGGCATGACAGGCAGAGCAGGTCATCTCACACGTGTGTACATAATATCCGGGGTCGGCACATGACTGCTACATCTGGCCGACCAGCAACATCACCCCCGCTCACAACCCACACATGCCCAGTGACGATGACAGTGGTGAGGAAGAAGGCCTAGACCAGCGTCAACAGCCCATCGTCAACTACTTCCGTTGAGTGTGATCCAACAATGAGCGACTATGACTGTGTCTGTGTGCCCTTGCTGTTGTCTCACAGACTTTGACAAATGTTCCTGAGATTTCGTACACATACTGGACTATGCGCAGGATTTGAGAACTTGTGCATGCAGGGACTGAGCACCCCGAAGCACCCCTACGCACAGGACACCATTGCCATACTGCCTCACTTGCTCTCCTACTCACTCTGAGGCATTCAAGCGCCTGTACACAAGCAGACAAGTTGAAGACAAGAAACGTTTCCAAATGTGAAGTATTTACTACAGTGTCAAAGCATGCAACATACGTGCCACAACAGGTTGAAAATGCATGAGTACCTAACCAGTAACCACAGTGACATATCCACTTAACATGAAGCAAGATGTCGCATCAATAATCCCTCTGGATGTAGAACCACAAGCATATCCCCCCACCCCTTGCAGGAAGGAGTTTTATGGGATGTCCCTGGTCTATGGGCTTTGTCAGCAGAACCCATTACCCAGCCTATATATGGTGAAATTTACACCACATTTGCTGTGTCGCTCACATCACTGGATGGATCACCCTCCAAGTGTGGGGCATCTAGCCCGCATTTCCATGTTATCTAAAGGGGATCCTTGTCCTCTTGCAGCTGTGAGACTTTGTTGAGTCGGGGTGCTATGGCCTGAACAGAACAGAATGACAAGGGACAATGTTCTCCGACCACGGACAGAATGTTCAGACAGTACTCCAGGACCGTGCAGAGAACAAGCTCTGCGGACACCTCTCATGTGACAGACATGTACTAAGGTACCTGCAGGGCACAAGTCCTAAAAAAAGAAGTGGGGGGACTGACCAAGTAAGACAAAATGCAAATCACCTCACAACGTCACGACGTAGCGCTATGAAAGAATGAAAATAGTGCGACTAACATGATTTGTGCAAATCCTGGGACAGACTAACCCACCGGACAGTCTTACAGTGTCTGCATTGATATACAGGGACAGAACAAAGGCAAAAGCATGCCTCCCTTAAGTACCTGTGAAGAGAAGGCAAGCTGTGTGCCTATGTTTCCCTCTGTGGCATCTGCATTCAGTTCAAAAGTAAAGTTATTTGGACTAAGTGGTCCTTAAACATTTAAAAATCTTCATTAATACCACTCGTTAAAATCACAATTATTAAAAAAACAAGCATCATCATAAAAATTCATATAAATAAAATCATTAATCTTTCCCTCAATCCGTGACGTGCACTGTATCATATGGTAAAACAGGTATTTCAGTTCTATTCACATTTAAGGATTTCTTTAACTTTTTGCATGAACTTACCCATTGCACACGCTATATCTAAATTTCTCATTTCAATTAAAAGATCTATGGCTTGTATCCTATTGTTAATACCATACTTTTTAAAAATAGGTCGTAAGATCTCTTTCCGAGTTTCTAAAATCTTCTGACAATCCAATAAAATATGTAAAATATCACACGTTGTTCCCATGGTACAGACACATTTCCCCTTGCTATCAATCATTGCCCTTTTTACCCCGTTATTAGCATAGCAAGGTTAACGCCTATTCTCAGCCTTAGTACTTCTCTTCTTAGCCAGCGACAGGGTAATCTATCTATATAAGGGAAGTTTTGTTCATTTTGCCACTAGGTAGCCATACAGCGTACAGATATTTTCCCGAAGAGATAATCTTGGTCCTGGGCTCGAGAGATTTCTTTCCCCAAGGTCCTAAGTTCCCTCTTGTCAAACTCGATGTGCAAAGTCGAGGGGCACAGCTTGAGCCTCATCATACTACAAGCCTTGATAATAGTTTCTCTTATCCCTTTTGCCCACAATAGCTCGCTCTTCACTACCTCATTTCTGCACCATTGCGAAATTTTATATTCTTCACCCATTCCCAGGCGCTGCCAGAATCTTAATAGGGCCATGCAGGCCATTATACCCCAAGAGGTGGTTCCAGTTTCTAGTCTCACTGCCTGGACCATTGAGGATTTAGGCAGTGATAATAAGTTTTTCAGGGTTTTTCCCTCCTTGGTGTCCCAACTATTTTTACCACTCAGGCATAGCAGTTCCGCTCCATATAGGAATTGTGGCGGTACCATGGCAGTGTAAGCTTTTAAAACCGGTCTATCCGATTTTTCGCCATAGACTCCATTTAATTTTTTTAGTCCGCTTACTGAAGCTGATGTCCTCAGTTTTAGTGCATCGAGATGGGTATGCCAATTCAGACTTTTCTGGAACCACATCCCCAGGTACCTATACTCGCCTACCTTTTCCAACTTTGTGGCATCTGCATTCATATGTAAGGTTCAAGGCGGCCCCCAGTCAGCATGTACAAACAAAAGGAGGCCGGATGGCCCCTTTACTTCAGCCTGGCTGGAGGTGAAAAAAGGCTCACTCGCTGCCTGCACGTTGCTGCTGTGAGTGGAAAGCAGTCAACGTGCAGGTGCTGCTGAACGTTTCCCGGGATCTGGAAAGTACACCGGGACAAGTTAAGCATATTCCTGTGGGGACCAATGTCCTGGCAGGGGGGACGGCGTCCACCCCATGCAAAGAGGGGGGACGCCGTGTACCTGCGTGTACCCCTGACTCGAGCCCTGGGTACTTGCATAACAACAATGCCATGTAATCTTCGTGCGCTACAGCTGCATAATGGAAGCCGGGCTCATGCCAGACGACAATGTCCACGACGGTCAGATGACAGCCTCCACTTGCTCAGTTCTGTGGTACCAAGCGAAACAGACCGCAGAGCTCAGCATAGTCCAAGCCCATGCAGACAGGGCCAAAGTCAGAGAGCTGGATTACAGTTCTTGTCAGGAGGCGTGAAGAAAGGGAAACGATAATTGAATTAGTCACCAACAGTTCCTGCTGCTGTAAAGTAGTTACGAATCCAAAAAGGCACAGGCAGCTTCGAAGGCAATCAGTTCCAAAAGACGATCCAATTCATCTTCAGCGAAGAGGACCGCCATCCAATCCAGCAGTATGAAGGAACAGATGTGCTCCTCACACCACGAGGTTGAAAGGAGTATCCCATCGCAACCTGGGAGAGGTTCGATGTAGGCATTGCACAGGAGCCATTGCGCAAACGCACAGGCGCAGCTGTCAGCCAGCCTGACACATAGAAAGGCAGCCCATAAACGTGTCTCACCAAAGCAGTCTTGCACGTGGACCAACAAAGGAGTCACCCACAGCTCATGATCCAGGTCAGCAAGGTATGTGTTTGAAAGGCAGATATCCATGGCCCACTCGGACAGACATCTGCAGGAAAAGACAGGTTGCACGCAGGTGAAATAGGCATAGCGGAACGTTAGCCTATAACTGATGCCCAGCACAGCCGATGGGACACATCCAAAGAGAAGCTGCATGCGGTCACGGTACAGTTGCAACTGACCGGGCTCGGCCTGGACCACAGGACGGTCAGACATGGCGTGAGAGCAATCTCAGAACCAGCGCTCAGCTGTACAGCCAACGTAATGATCTGAAACCGCTAAATGCAGTGTGCAAATTGGAGGAATGACACCTGGTGGTACTCCCGGAAAAGCATGGAAGGAAGGGACAGGGCCAGAGCCCACAAGTCTGATAAAACTAAAAAGTGTGCAACGGCCTTCAGTATCAGACGCTATCAATAACTTGTGTGTCAGTTCACCGCAAAAATAGTGGGGGAGCTGTGTTCAGCAGTGACTGAATCGCGCGGAACGGTAAAGACACCTGGAATTCGAAGGTCTCCGGGCTGGTGTGGGAGCAACTACTTGTCTAAACAGAGGCCCATTGTGCCTGCACACTCATTGAAGTATGCTTTCGCTGTGGGAATGTGAGGCCACAAATGACTATCCACAATCACTTATGGGGGAGTTAGCAGAACATTGCCACAAAAAGGACACGTTGTGCAACTGTTCCCATATACGTGATGCCTGGCCTGTGCACGCAGCTGTTGTGCTCATGCAGGAACAGCTAAGTACGTTTGGAAAATAGATTTGGTGTGGGTATGTTGTCAGGGACTGGTATTCATGTGGTAAAACATGCATAAATCGCAAATGTCTTATGAAAATCCCTATACAACAGTACTTGAGTGTGTGAATGCGACAATGTCACCATCGTCCACATGACAGGATGTGGTGTGACGCTGGCTCCTGTGGGCACACTGCTAGGATTTCATTAGCCTGCGCTATGTGATCTGTGACAACTTCTGTCATGTCCATGTTGATGTTATTACGGGGGATGGGAGCACACTGCTTCACCTGCCAGCACAGTTCATCCCTTAGCATTCTGATAGATGCAGTTCAGTCATGATGCTTACTTGTCATGGGACTGAGGTGTTTCACCTGAGTTGGGCAGGGAGAGGAACAGAGACCCGAGTAGATTGTGGCAGCTTCCTCAGCAGACACCGATCACAATGTATCTTACCTCTACTGATGTAGGATGACAACGCGACACACATGTGTCTAGGGAATCACAGCACTGACCTGCACCAACCTTGGTGACACACGACAACGTTGACACGAGTAAGCATTTCAGCTGAACTGCATTGACCAGGGTGCTAAGGGGTGAACTGTGTTGGGAGGTGTAGTTGTGTGCTCTTGTCTCCCTACTGTCCATGTTGATGGTGTTGGCCGGTGTTCTCTGGAAGGCATATTGTACAGTGTTGCCTAGTGGTGTGCTTTTGCGGTTGTTCCATGATATGTCACTGCACTGTTATTTCCTTGTGTCTTTCAAGCTTCCTCCACTCTCTCATTGGATTTTTGCTTTTACATATTCGGATACATTGCAATGTGAGTTAACATGATACTTACTGTAATGAAAATGCTCCTGACACCAAGGCATACTGTTGTGAGTTGTGTTCCTTGGCCAATGTGTGACAGGTGAGAGGTGAATTTGAAAGTGATGGTACACGGATCGTTAGTGTAGGACACACAATGGTAGAGTCCAAAAGTAAAACAGAACACTCCCATCCTTGTGGCAATGTGGGTTCTGATTTACAAAAAGGTCAATGTACGGTGTTGCAGTGGTGACATCAGTGGTTGCTCCGAGAACTGGTACGGCACGGTGCTGTGCCACGTGATCGTCCTGGGGTCTTTTTGGGACGCACCCTCAGCCGTTTGCCAGGGGGGAACCTGCTGCATGCTTAGAGGTGTCTGAGGATTCGCTGTAGTGTTACTCACCCCTCCTTGTGGCCACTGCTGCGGTGGTGTGACTAACATCCGGCTGGCCGGGGGGGGGTGGCCAGCTCTTTGTGCTGCATGCATGTCCCTCAGAACACCCACAAGCTGGCCCATGTACTCGGGAATTTGTCCCAAACGAGTGTCCATGGACCTATGCAGCAGGCGCTGTTCCCGCAGTACTTCAAGGCCCTGGCCCATCTGTCCCTGGTTCTGCTGGTATGCACGAAGGACAGTTAGCACGGTGTCCAGGGCCTCTGTCTCATTGTCCTCCTGTCACTGTCCCACGGTTGTCCTCCTACCTGCCCTAAAACCATGAACATGTGGCGATGCCTGGCGCAGCCGCCGCACACCATCCCCAGCATCCCCGGTGTGCCTGGTGTTATTCGCAACTGCTGGCAAAGGGACAGTGTTGGAGGCAGCGGTGGTGATGGTGGAGGTGGCTGACACACAGGTCATTGCTGCAAGGGTCTGCGTTGGTGGTGCAGCTGTTGTGGTAGTCGTGGTGGGGGTGGGGAAGTCAGTGAGGGCCAGTGCATGGCATGCCCTGGGCACGCCGGAGGGGCCATGTAGGTCCTCCTCACCTGAACAGACCAGGGACTCTGCATCCGAGGGTTCACCTTCCGAGGGGGGAGCTGGCTGGGCTCGTCCATGGCACGGTCGCCCGCTGTTGCTAGCGAGTCACCTGTTGGAGTGAGGTTATATTGTCAGCATGTTTGGCACACAGCACAACTTTGATGTTCATGTTTGGCACATTTAATTTGAGATGACATGACTTTTACCTTGGCATTACTAGGCATTCATGTCAGTATGTCATCAGTCGCACATGATGTTGTGGTACATACAGGGCTTTCAGTGGGCCGGGTCTCACCGGTGCAGGGCACCATCATTCATTTAAGGGGGCCTCGGTACGGGTCTCTTTCGTGCTCTGTTTTGTGCCCTGCCACAGGCGGTCCGTTCTTTTAGCTGGACTGCATTGACAGCAGGTACATCGATGTGCGCATTCTCACACTCCACACTTCTCACTGGTGGAGTAGTTACGGCATGACGTCATGCCAGGTGAGCGTTGTGGGGAGGTGAAATCCTTTGAGGATTCATTTTGTCTGTGGAATTCACTTCTTCGGAGACTCATGTGCAGCAACATTGTTGTGGTGTCATCAGGGCTTTGAGTGTAAGATTTTCCAATGTTAGATGCAAGCCATAGTTGCTGCTTCTTTATCTTATGCAACTGACAAACATTGTCAAGGCCAGTAGTCCGGAGTTGTAGTAGGTATCATCTTACTTGTTGTATCATATATCTGGGTGCAATGGCAGTGACAGAAAAATGCTAGTGGGTTAGCCCAATATGCTAAGCACGGATTTATGTCAGAGGTTTTTAGGCTACGCCCTTAATTGCATTGGCCAGGCCCCTTTGAGAGACCCCCCAGTTTTTTAATCCCACTTAAAGCCCTTCGTACCTACATTGCTCGTTAGCGATGTGACATGGCTAAAGGGCCAATTTCATTTGTACCGATGTTGTATTTCCGAGGACATGTCCTCTGGTACTAACTTGTTGCTCATCCAATTCAGTTGATGCTTGGACATTTGTGTCTCTTCTATGTGTATCTGACTACTATGCTGCCACTTCATGCTTTGTGTTGTGCTTTTTGTGCTTACCTCCTGTGGTTTGTGAGGTTTGACAGAGTTTCCATGCATGTGTTGTGTTGACCCGAGTCTTTCTGCTTTGAGGCAATGGGACTTGCACATTGGCTTTTTGTGGTCGCGTTCTTGTATTCTGCTTTGCAGTTGCATGTGACTTCATCAGTGACACTGTGACTCATGTGGCCTCTCGATGGTATTAGCTGTATGTGCACGGCCTAAAAAGTTATGGGGGTTTTCAGAGTTGGCTACCAAGTGCAGGATGTGGGGGTCATTTGGCTCCATGCTGTTTGTGAGGGGAGACAGAGGGCCTTGAGGGTGTTGTGGTCTTGCTGTCAGGGCTCAACATTCCCCTCCCCAGTGAGATGGCTAGCTACCTGTTGGGAGGCACTGTCAATGGAGTTAGCTGCCACATGGCTGTGGGGTGGGGAGGGTGAGCCATGCTGTGTGGGAGGGAGGCCAGGGTGCATGAGCTGACCACCTACCTGTGAGATTGAGCTGATTAAGGAAATGCTGTCCTTGTGATCAATTCATATTGTAAGCGTGCATTCCACAGGAGTTTGATGTGGGCGGGCGATTGGAGCTCACTTGTTGTGCACAACGGTGCATTGTGGTGTGATGTGATAATTTTTTTGGTACTTACCAGCCTCCAGTCACCCCTCGATTCATGTGAGACTCTCTGGATGCATTATGGAAGGCACCTTCTCCTCCCATTCAGTGAAGGTTAGTGGTGGGATGGGAGGGCCGCCACCAGTTCTCTGGGCCGCCGCGTGGTTCCTCTGGGCCCGATGCTTGACCCGGCCCTTGAGGTTGACCCACCGCTTCCTGATGTCACGCACAGTGCATAGGGTGGTCCCTATGGCATTGACTTTGCTGTGGATCCTTGCCCACATCTGATTCTTGCGCGCAAGTGGGGTGTGTTGGAGCAGGTGCCCAAACAAATGTGGTTCTCCCCTGATTTTCTCGTCTGCCATCACTTTCAACTCTGAGTCGGTGAATTTGGGCATTTTCTTGGGGGGCATGGTGCAAATGAATGAGGGGTGCAGGGTGCAAGGTGGTGGTGGAGATATGTGTGGTGTGTGGGGTGTATGGGTGAGAGTGGTGTTGTGTGGAGATAGGTGGGTATGATGTTGTGCAGTGTGAGTCAATGGTGTCCTGTCTCTCTGTCTCTGCTTGTGGTGTGCAAAGGATGCTGCTCCGGGAAGGGGTTGGTTTTATACTGTGGTATGTGGGTGTGTCCACATGAGTGATGGCCTCCAGATGTCTCTTCCATGCTGCGCATGGCTTTCCTTACCAGGAGCAAGTTCGGGTGTATCATTGTGGTGTGTGTGTTGTGATTGAGGGCGGCAGGGAGTACAGACACACTTCGGGCGTTGTTGTGAAGTTGGTTCCGTCCGCCATTCATTTGGCCTATGTGCATGCGCGGCGGTCTGACACAGTGCTCGGTCCGCTAGCTCCACATTCTCATCATACTTGGCCGTGCAGTCATGCCGCGGCAGGAGCGGCCTTTTCAAGCCGTTGCACAGCTTTCCCCGTACGCCGCGGTCGTATTTGCAGCTTTTCAGACCGTGGTGGACGGTCTTTTGTGACATCCGTCCGCCGCGGTCTGATTTTGCGTACATTGCATCGTAATTTGACCGACGGAAATGCCGCGGGTAATGCGGGGAGATTTTTCCCAATGCCATGGCGGTCGGAGGGCTTTTCCGTACGCCATCGTAATTGGGCTCTTAGTCTCCTCCTAGACAATTTTGAGGATACCTGGGTGGGAAAACTCCACAGATCTGGACACAGAAGGCAACCTAAATACCACATTCCATGGTGGAATGTATATCATAGCACACTAAATAAAGAAGCTAAAACAAACAATGCTGTTGAAGGATGGCATAATGCCTTCCAAGCAACAACAGGCAGAGCTCCACCTACTCTACATAAACTACTACTATCTATTCAAAAAGAACAGAGCTACCAACAACTAAGAATGGAGCAATCTGTAACACAAATAGGCCCAAAACTTACAAAACAAACTAGACAAATGTTTGAATACTTGCAACATAAAGTAAGACTATATCCAACAACAAGAGGCCTAGAATACCTAGAAACAATAGCCAAAAACCTACTATAATTTTAAAATCCTCAAAATATCCAAATACTGATTACAAAAATCAAACCAAACAAATAAACATAATTCTTTTATTTTCAGAAATATAATTAATTTGCCAAATATATTTTTTTACAAACCAAAAATATATATTGCCATATTATTTATGTTTATGAAAATATAAAACACAATAACACTACTTTTTTAACATTTCCCACCCACAATAAATAATTAAAATAACTTACCGTTTCCGTAGCTGAAGAAATGAAATCCCAACTCTTCTAAATAAATCCAGGTATATCATAATACCAATAGAACCAAAAAATATCCCCCCAAAAAATGTAAAAATCCAACTGTTCCAAATTAATCCACCGTCCGTAACTCCACAAACGATAAACCATAAAAAATCCCGAAAAAGATTTTGAAAAAAAGAAACACTCCATGAAAACGCGAAAAATTAAGCAAGTGTAAAATAATTATTAGTTAACTAAAATGAATACACACTTCCTTTAAAAAAGTAAAACCGCAATCTTCTCGGAACCGCCACTTCGAACGACCAAAACCTGTTAAAAAAATAACAATCCCACCCACACAAACATACAGTTAAACTATAACATAATAGTATTACAAACATTATTTACACCATAGTCAAACATATTTTCACATATTTACACATTTCTAACATAGACCTCTAAACTAACGAACGACATATCGCTAAAACCTATCTTACACATAAAAATCACCAAAACTTCAAAAACCTAACACTACACACACTACCTACCACCTAACTACCTTCAAATTAACCTAAAAGTATACTTTAAATAAAGAAAATTAAACTCACCTTCCCCGATGCGATGCAGCTTCCAACCGCGAGCTTCTCCCCTCTAAAATGACCCAAAACAAACGCGAGCGGTAACAAAATAGAAGTTACAAACAAATATGGCTGCTTTAAACATGAAAAATTAATGTATTTCTTTTAAAAAGTGTTATAACATAAAAAATACATTGCTAAAAAAAATTGTAAACTACTACAAATTATATTATATTTTTTGTTCAATGTAAAATTATAATAATACATATAAAATATATAATAATTATTATTATAATTCCATAATTATACATATTATGGGCAATGTTAAATAAAAATATGTACTAAGGGGGTCATTACGATGGATGCGGATCGCCAACGCCCGCATGGCGGTGGCGATCTGCCCTCCATTTCCCTCCGCCCGCCACCCATTTACCCCCACCACATTAGCATGGCTGGGGGGTCAGCGGCGGAAGGAAATACCGCCCGCCGTGTTTCCGCCTGTTGAATTGCCGACCGTGCGGAAAACGGGCTTAATATGGTGGCGGTGTCAGTGAGACACCGCCATCCATATTAGGATGTAGGCGGAGAGGTGCCTTTTCATGGCGGCATTACCGCCATGAAAAGGCAGGCGGTATTTGCATTTGGGGGTGGGGGGTGCACATGGGGGGTACCTATGGTACCCCCCTGCATTTTCATGCACAAGGTGGCAGGCACCGCGTGGTGCCTGTCACGTTGTGCATGCAAAAGCACAACATGCATTTTGTACCTTGCGGCGGGTGCTGCTAGCAGCACCGCCCGCCGCAATGTAAACTATGCGGGATGCGCCCGCCAGTGTGGTGGGTGCATCGTAATGTGCCGGGCGGGACCGCCGCGACGTCAGCGGGCGGTCCCTGGCTCTGTTGCGGTGGCGGGCGGACAAAGTCCGCCCGCCATCTTAATGGGCCCCTAAGTGTAATTGTTTAAAAAATGTATACATATTATAAAAAATGTTTCTATTAAACAAATCCATGTAATAATTAATATAATTTATATTTTATATATAAGTAATATTAATTAAAAAGTACTATTATATGTAAAAAAAAAATATAATACAATATCAAAAACTGTTTGTATTAAAAACAAGTGAAAACAGTTAAGTTAATAAATATTTACAGTATATGTAACAATATAATACATGTTCACAATACCAAATAAACATGTAAAACTGTTATTAAAAAATATTATTTGTTACAAAATGTATAAAAAGCAATGTAAAACTACATTTTTTCATATCACAAAATGTACATAAGTGTATTAAAAACTTTAACAATGTTTAAAACATTTGTTTGCAAAATTATTATATGGAAAACTATACATATGTACCAAATATATATTGTCTGAAAAATAAAGATTGTATTTATTCTATCAATGTCTAACAATATATATAATATGCACTTAATAAAATGATTTTATTTTCTTTCATTACTATATGTTAGTCAATAAAAAAACATTTATTTCCAAAAATTACGTCTCATTATTTTTGTATTAATTAAATAATGTTTGACTTTGTATTTAAAAATGTATTTTAAAGAATGTACTTTATAAAATAATATGTCTTTATTAAATATATATATTATTTTTTTTTTTACCTATGTTAATAATTATACACATTCCAACTACACACTACATTAAATTTGTTTACTTTGCAAAACTATCAACATATACAATTCTATATTCCCACTACATTTTATATTAAGTCATGAAGGTGTTGGATACTAAACATATATAATTTACTATTCCCACTCCACTTAGGGGCCGATTCCGATCTCGGCCGGTAGGGCTCCGAATCGGATTCGGCTTTACCGGATCCGATTCGGAGCCCTGTTTCCCGACCGAACCGTACGCGGGTCCGGCCGAGCGAGTACGATGCAAATTCGCCGACCGACTCGTCCGGGCGTCCCGACCGCTCCGACCGACTCGCTCCCGGCTCGAACCGCTCCGACCGACTCGCTCGGACTCGACTCGCACCGCGCAATGGAGACGTTCCCCAGCCGGGTAAGTACGATGCGCGCCGCGAGCAGATCCGACCGAGCCGCGCACTCCGGCTCGAAAGAGCTGTCGGAGCTGTACTTTGGGGGTCCGTGTCGGACCCCCTGTACGGCGTAGCCGCGCGAGTCGCACACAGGGGGACCCATGGGTCCCCCTACCTGTGCGTGTACGGCGCGAGTCGCTTCGCCGCGTACCCGCTGTAGGGGGCGCACTTGTCCGACTCGCACCCATTGAGTCAATGGGAGCCCGCGTACGCGTTGTACGACCGGCTCCCATTGACTTCAATGGGAGTCCGACCCGACTCGAGTCCGATAACATACGGACGCATCGTACTCGTTCGGTCGGACTGCACGGGTCCGATTCGGTCGGAAATCTCTCCGGGTCCGGCTCGGTCGGAGAAATTTCCGGCCTGAATCGGAATCGACCCCTTAGTATAAAATCAGGGAAGGTGCTGGACACTAAACATATTTAATTAACTAATCCTACTCCAATTACTATTAAATCAGGGTAGGTGCTGGACACTAAACATATTTAATTTACTAATCCCACTCCAGTTAGTATTAAATCAGAGAAGGTGCTGGACACTAAACATATATAATTTACTATTCCCACTCCAGTTAATATTAAATCAGGGAAGGTGTTGGACACTAAACATATATAATTTACTATTCCCCCTCCAGTTAGTATAAAATCAATAAAGGTGCTGGACACTAAACATATATAATTAACTATTCCCACTCCAATTAGTATTAATTCAGGGTAGGTGCTGGACACTTAACATATTTAATTTACTATTCCCACTCCAGTTAATTTTAAATCTGGGAAGGTGCTGGACACTAAACATATATAATTAACTATTCCCACTCCAATTAGTATTAAATCAGGGTAGGTGCTGGACACTAAACATATTTAATTTACTATTCCCACTCCAGTTAGTATTAAATCAGGGAAGGTGCTGGACACTAAACATATAAAATTAACTATCCCCACTCCAATTAGTATTAAATCAGGGTAGGTGCTGAACACTAAACATATTTAATTAACTATTCGCACTCCAATTATTAATAAATCTGAAAACTGCGCTGTACGCAAAACATATTTATTTTTATATTCACAATGACAACATCTTGCAATATCTAAATTTGTTATTCACAATCCAAGTTATATATCATATTAATTAAAAATGTAAACTTTAAAAATTATATATATTTTCCATATAATTTTAAAATGTAAATAAGTATAAAACATAAAAATTATTTTTATATATATTTTTTCAACACTATTTTAAATTTTTGTTAAATATTTTTAAAATATTAAAAATAAATTATTATTATTTGTAATTTAACATGTATAATTAATTTAAAACCAAAATAACATCTCTTAATTATTAAAATTTGTACAATTTTTATATTTAATATATTAAATAATTTATAAAAATACAATAATTTTGAGAATCAAATAATCAAACTTATCCACTATCACCACAAAAATATAAATTTTTAAAATAAAATTCTATTTTTATATTAAAAACTTTATAAAATTTAAATTTCATATTTATCAAAAAATATACTAAATTCCACAACTTTATTCAAAATAAACACAACATAACACTCCCCCCAATTTTTTTTTAATTTTATAAATAATTTAAAACACTCCCCACCCTTATCCCCTATAAACCCAACATCCCGCTCCTAAAACAACATTTTACAATAAAATTTACCAATTTTTCTAAATTATAAAATTTTAACAAAAATTATTTAAAACACTCCCCACCCTTATCCCCTATAACACAACATCCCTCTCCTAAAACAACAATTTTAAATTAAAATTACATATTTAAAAAAAATAATTAAATTTGTAAACTAGTTTTTTAAAACACTCCCTACCCTTACCCCTTATAAACCCAACATCCCGCTCCTAAAACTACAAATTTAATTTAAATTTACAAATTTATACATTTTTTAAATTTTTTAATTTTTTTAAAAAATACTCCCCACCCTTATCCCCTATAAACCCAACATCCCGCTCCTAAAACTACAAATTTAAATTACATTTATAAATGTAGGAATTTTATTAAATTTTAAAACAACTTTTTTAATACACTCCCCACCCTTATCCCCTATAAACCCAACATCCCGCTCCTAAAACTACAAATTTAAATTACATTCATAAATTTAGGAATTTTATTACATTTTTAAACAACTTTTTTAATACACTCCCCACCCTTATCCCCTATAAACCCAACATCCCGGTCCTAAAAATTAAAATACAATTTAAAATTTTTATTACATTAATTAACTAATATTATACCAAAATAAAACATATAAGAAAAAAAAATACTATAATGATATTTTAACATAACAATATTTTTACAATCGACATTTCATACAACGATATTTTTTACAACACAAAAAATCGATATTTTTTACATCGATATACTTAACATCGATATTTAGAACTGTCGATATTCTAAACTCGATATTAATGGATTTCGATATAAAAAAGTCGATATTATGTCCACTTACCCTTTTATCTGCAATAAAAATAATCCACCTCTTGGAGAAGTTATTGATTTCTTTTGGAGAAAGGAGTACCAAGCCAGAGGTGCTCCTCATATACACATACTATTATGGATCAAGGATGCACCTAAATTTGGAAGCGATTCTGATGAGACTGTTTTGTCTTTCATTGAAAACTATATTACCTGTGCTATTCCAAAAACAGGAGGAGAAAATACCTTAAGACAACAAGTTTTACGATTTCAAAGTCATCGATGTGGGAAATATTGTCGACGGAAATACAAGTCAAAGGAAACATTTTATACAAAATGTCATTTTGGATTCCCACGTCAAGTAATTTCCAAAGGAAGAGTCAACAGTTTCATGTCAGCAGTGAGGCATACTATAACACAGAAATCTCTGAAGAATACTTACAACATACAAAGAAGTGAAGATTCTAAGTATAATAATGACTACAATCCAGTGATTTTGACGATGTGGAATGCAAATATGGATATCCAGTATGTTGCAGATAATTCGATTGCTGTTGCTCGCTATGTTACATCACATATAACCAAATCTGAAAAGACAGAGGGGTCGATTCCAATCTCGGGCGGAGGCGCACCTAACACTATTTGTCCGGAAAAAAAACGAGCCGAACGCGTTTCCCGACAGATTCGAACATTCGTACGAACGAGCAAGTACGATGTGCATAACTGCCCAGATCCCGACCCAGCCATACTTACCCAATCCAGCTCCTGTTCCCCGCCCGAGCCGGATCCGTAAACGCAGAATCGAGTCGCACGGAAGCCAAAATACAGCACCTTCCGGCCGGACCAGTACGATGCGCTTTCCGTACGCGCCGAACCCGTCGCTACGTCCGGCACGTCAGAGCATCCGGGAGAGCCGCACATAAGCTCCGATTCGCGCCACAAGACGATCCACGGCTACGAGACGAACACGCCAGCCACGAGTACGAGTCGAAGCAACGAGAAAGCCGAACGAGACGAACCAACCATGAATCCCATCGCCCAGGTCCTACCAATACTGTACATCTATTACCGGAACAGGTACGGACGCGTACGGCTCAGAAGGTAAGTTAAACACCCACTACACAAACAAACGACACGTACCCGACATATAACACACACACATAGGGATGCAGAAATGACTTACACTAGCAACAGCAGAACCATAGGGGCGGGATGTCTATCACCAATGCCATATACACCCATAGGGGCCTGGATGCCAACCACTAACACCACCCCTACTCAGGGGGTGCTAGATGCCTGTCACTACTACCATCCCCACTCATGGGGGGCTGGATGCCTACCACTACCACCACCCCCACTCAGGGGGGGCTGGATGCCTACCACTACCACCACCCCTACTCAGGAGGTGCTAGATGCCTGTCACTACTACCATCCCCACTCATAGGGGGATGGATGCCTACCGCCAACACCACCCCTACTCAGGGGGTGCTGGATGCCTACCACTACCACCACCCCTACTCAGGGGGTGCTAGATGCCTGTCACTACTACCATCCCCACTCATAGGGGGATAGATGCCGACCACCAAGACCACCCCTACTCAGGGGGTGCTAGATGCCTGTCACTACTACCATCCCCACTCATAGGGGGATGGATGCCTACCACCAACACCACCCCTACTCAGGGGGGGCTGGATGCCTACCACTACCACCACCCCTACTCAGGGGGTGCTAGATGCCTGTCACTACTACCATCCCCACTCATAGGGGAAAGGATGCCTACCACCAACACCACCCCTACTCAGGGGGGGCTGGATGCCTACCACTACCACCACCCCTACTCAGGGGGGGCTGGATGCCTACCACTACCACCCCCCCACTCATGGGGGGCTGGATGCCTACCACTACCACCACCCCCACTCAGGGGGGGCTGGATGCCTACCACTACCACCACCCCCACTCAGGGGGGCTGGATGCCTACCACTACCACCACCCCCACTCAGGGGGGCTGGATGCCTACCACTACCACCACCCCTACTCAGGGGGGGCTGGATGCCTACCACTACCACCACTCCTACTCACGGGGTGCTAGATGCCTGTCACTACTACCATCCCCACTCATAGGGGGATGGATGCCTACCACTACCACCACCCCTACTCAGGGGGGGCTGGATGCCTACCACTACCACCACCCCTACTCAGGGGGGGCTGGATGACTACCACTACCACCACCCCTACTCAGGGGGGGCTGGATGCCTACCACTACCACCACCCCTACTCAGGGGGTGCTAGATGCCTGTCACTACTACCATCCCCACTCATAGGGGGATGGATGCCTACCACTACCACCACCCCTACTCAGGGGGGCTGGATGCCTACCACTACCACCACCCCTACTCAGGGGGTGCTAGATGCCGGTCACTACTACCATCCCCACTCATAGGGGGATGGATGCCTACCACCAACACCACCCCTACTCAGGGGGGGGCTGGATGCCTACCACTACCACCCCCCCCACTCATGGGGGGCTGGATGCCTACCACTACCACGACCCCCACTCAGGGGGGCTGGATGCCTACCACTACCACCACCCCTACTCATGGGGTGCTGGATGCCTGTCACTACTACCATCCCCACACATAGGGTAATTGATGCCTACCACTAACACCACCCCTACTCAGGGGGTGCTAGATGCCTGCCACTACTACCATCCCCACTCATAGGGGGATGGATGCCTACCACCAACACCACCCCTACTCAGGGGGGGCTGGATGCCTACCACTACCACCACCCCTACTCAGGGGGGGCTGGATGCCTACCACTACCACCACCCCTACTCAGGGGGGGCTGGATGCCTACCACTACCACCACCCCTACTCAGGGGGGGCTGGATGCCTACCACTACCACCCCCCCACTCATGGGGGGCTGGATGCCTACCACTACCACCACCCCTACTCAGGGGGGCGCTGGATGCCTACCACTACCACCCCCACACTCATGGGGGGCTGGATACCTACCACTACCACCACCCCCACTCAGGGGGGGCTGGTTGCCTACCACTACCACCACCCCTACTCAGGGGGGGCTGGATGCCTACCACTACCACCCCCGCACTCATGGGGGGCTGGATGCCTACCACTACCACCACCCCCACTCAGGGGGGGCTGGATGCCTACCACCAACACCACCCCTACTCATAGGACGGGTAATGCATGACACAACTAGCATACTCCAACATAAGGAATGTCAGAAAAACACATCCCCCCAACACCATGACAAGCGTGTGTAGACTGTGTCAAATGCCTCCAACACTGAACATGAAATTGAACATACAATGTGACCCCCTATCACATGTGTCACACATAAATGTGTGTGGCCTCCACAATGCAAGAAGACCGTGACCACTGTGCCAATGGGGTCTAACCCCCCATCATCACAGTGACCAAAAGGTAAGTGTGGGGTCCATAGCTGGGGCACATTTTGAACATTGTGGCAATGGGGTGTAACCCCCCATCATCACAGTGACCAAAAGGTAAGTGTGGGGTCCATAGCTGAAGCACATTTTGAACATTGTGGCAATGGGGTCCAAACCCCCATCATCATAGTGACCAAAAGGTAAGTGTGGGGTCCATAGCTGAAGCACATTTTGAACATTGTGGCAATGGGGTCTTACCCCCCATCATCACAGTGACCAAAAGGTAAGTGTGGGGTCCAAAGCTGGGGCACATTTTGAACATTGTGGCAATGGGGTGTAACCCCCCATCATCACAGTGACCAAAAGGTAAGTGTGGGGTCCATAGCTGAAGCACATTTTGAACATTGCGACAATGGGGTCTAACCCCCATCATCACAGTGACCAAAAGGTAAGTGTGGGGTCCATAGCTGGGTCACATTTTGAACATTGTGGCAATGGGGTGTAACCCCCCATCATCACAGTGACCAAAAGGTAAGTGTGGGGTCCATAGCTGAAGCACATTTTGAACATTGTGGCAATGGGGTCTTACCCCCCATCATCACAGTGACCAAAAGGTAAGTGTGGGGTCCATAGCTGGGGCACATTTTGAACATTGTGGCAATGGGGTGTAACCCCCCATCATCACAGTGACCAAAAGGTAAGTGTGGGGTCCATAGCTGAAGCACATTTTGAACATTGTGACAATGGTGTCTAACCCCCCATCATCACAGTGACCAAAAGGTAAGTGTGGGGTCCATAGCTGGGGCACATTTTGAACATTGTGGCAATGGGGTCTAAAACCCCATCATCACAGTGACCAAATGTAAGTGTTGTCATGGAAAAAGGTGCAAATGCCAAACAGCATG
Source organism: Calotriton arnoldi (assembly GCA_963921515.1). NCBI lineage: Eukaryota > Metazoa > Chordata > Amphibia > Caudata > Salamandridae > Calotriton > Calotriton arnoldi. Next base: position 277,914 of record CAWUFW010010099.1, read on the forward strand.
GATGATTCCTGGTCACAGGACAACAAACACATCAGTGGCATAGTAGTGCTTGTGTCCCATAGCAACATAGATTGGGTGAGGCAAACAGTGCAGTGCAAATAAGACATACCTTTGGCCATGTGCAGACAAACATCACCCATGGGGGCTGACATTGTCAACATTCATCAATAACACAATGACAGAAGTGACCATCATAATGCAGAGCCACATATCTGCACCAATGGGCACAAAAATGTAGATATCCTGTGGAGACTGTAGATGTGAGGTGAACAAATACCATCCCATGGCAGCAATGGGACATACAAACCATGATCACTGTGCTGACTGATGACCTAGGAGTCCCAGGGACAGCAGGTGAAACCCACCAAACAACATACAGCCAATGGCACACTAAAGATATGCCAATGCAGTGGTGCAGATGCACAAACACAAACAGGCAGCCCCACACTGCATATCAAACACAACAGGTGATGGGGGTGTCCCAGTGTCCCCAGGCAACCACACAACACATGAGGAGGCCTGAATCCCAATTACACAGATGTGCATACAGTGCCACACAAAAGTAACTCATGGATCGGATTCCCCTATGTGGGCAATCAGGCATTGTTAGATGAGAGGGAGCCCAAATTACACATGTCACACAAGCTTGTAGGAACAGCAACTAACACAGCAAGACACAGACCCACCACAGCATTACCCCCAGGGACCCCACATTGTGGTGACACTGGCCTGCATGATAATCCCACTGTGATGACAAAGCTAGATGTTGTTCACACTGTGAACCACAGTCATGTGTCCTGAGCAACAAACTACCATCACACCTACACAAGCACAAATCAATCAGCACGGCCTGTCAGCCAAGGCCAATATGGAGGCAGGGGTCTAGCCGTGCAACAACTCTCATTTGCACACACTCAACACCACACACCTTGATCTCCACCAATGTGCAGCAGTGAAGCTCACATGGACTGGTGACATTGCACATGCACCCATGACAATCCCAGGGGTGGTGGTGGGAACTAAGGTGCAGAAACCCATCACACATGGCCAGTCAACAAGACTCGTGAATGTCTGACACACTGCACAGCACGCCGTACATGGCATGACGTCAAATCCACACCAACCAATGGGATCCCGGCCACAGTCACACACCAATGAAGAAGCCAAGGTCACCCACAAAGAACACACATAGACAACTTCCAACATTGCAACTCTGACCCTGAGGAGTGGCAGCAGTCACACACACAACATGTCACAATCACTGAAAGCTAACACAAACTGTAAATTACATGACTGGTGTAACCAACAAGTGCCAAGGGGAATCCTGACTGTGTCTCATCTGCGTTTGCCCACAAACTCAGCCCTGACAGCAAACACACCTATGGGTGACACCCTGATGACCAGTAATGTGCCATGCACCCACATCCCAGAGAACCCAGGGAGAAGACTTTGGGGGAACATAGGTCAACTCAGCAAGCATCACAAACAGGAACATCACTAGGGATCCCAGCCTGCCTAGCAAAATGGAAGTGAACACACACAGACATGCTCACACAACACACACCTTGGGCTCAGGCAATGTCACGGAATTACACACTGCCATGAGGGGACTCCACTCCTGTGTAAGGAAAGCTGTGCCATACGTTGTCTCTGTAGGGCTCTATCATGTCAGCAGAACACTTGGTCACTCAGTCAACAATTAGCACAAAATGAAGGCTCTCGACATATCAGCCTGGTCATGGGAGTGTCACCGAAATCATCTGCACAGATCCAACACACATGTATAGCAAGTTGCACTGATAACACAGATGAGTCCTTCCCCATTGATGCCCAAACTTGCATGTCCAGTGGAGATGGTCACACGGTCAGGGAAATAGACAAATTGAACAATGGCAAGCACAACAGATGTGCATGGGTGTAAGCCACAGATGTGATATTGCAAATATAGGTAGGAAATCCCATTGCCAAATATTGAAAACATGACACCCTCATATTGCTGCAAAGAATGACATGGATACACACCAGTATAGGACACATTCCCCCTGGACCACATGGGGTCCTGCACAGTAACACTTCATTTTCCTGATATCAAAAATCACCATCACTGCAGCAAGGGCATAGTTAGCATCATCAACATCATGTACATCAGAAGCAAAACCACTAGAGAACAGAAAGTAGCTTTATTCAGCATATATGTGTTTAAAAGTGAAAGTCCAGAAAAAACACAAAGGCCAATGGCCAGTCCATTATCAAAGTCCAAACAGGGTGACAGTGGCAGATGTCACCCTTTGCATGCCTGCACTGCTACACACCAGGGACATTCCCCTCAGAGGGGCATACGGGGGGCAGGCCAGGCACCGCAGGGACAGGATCAGGGCTCACCAGAAGGAGGCAGGGAAGGGGTGGTGGGTGCTGGAGAGTCACTGACAACTGCAGTGGAGGTGTCTGACATGGTGTGTGCCGGCACAACTGGGGGCATGAGTCAGATGGTGTGGGTGCCGGCATGACTGCAGTGGGCTGGGCAGATGGAGTGGACAGGTTCCCCACTGCAGTGCCCAAGTCAGACGGGGTGGTAGTGGACTCCACTGCAGTGCCTATCTCCAGGGGAGTAGAATGGGGTTCAGGTAAGGTGGGCAGGATAGAGGGGAGGACACGGTCTCCACACCAGTGGCACAAACATGCGCAGCGGGGTGTGGTGCTGGAAGAGCAAGTGGTAGGGGGAGAAGGCCGGATCATTTTGGGGATGGTGTATCTGTGGGTGGGGGAACCTGGGGCAGGGTGTGGCGGGGGAACCTGTGGAGTGGGGGCCTGAGGGATAGAGGAAGGAGACTTGGTGGTTGAGCTGCAGGGCGGCGGCGGGGTCTTGCTCTTCCGGGTCCGGGGGGACTTGCGGATGGGGGCCTCAGTCTGTCTGTGCCTGGGGGAGGGTGTCCGGGGGTGAGGGGCACTCCCCTCTGTGTGGGTGGACTTTCTCTTCCCCCTGTATGCTGGATCAGCTTGATCGGAGGGGAAGAGGCCGAGGTCACAGAGGAAGAGCTGCTTTGTAGGTGGGGTTGTAGGTGAGGCAAGGGAAGGGGCCTTGGAGGGAGAAGTATTGGAGGACTGCAGAGTGACTGTGGATGCCTGTGTGTGTGTCTGTTCCCCATCCCCTGTGGGTGTGGTATCAGTCCCATGAGGATGCCTGCGTGCACGTTTTGTTTTTGTTTTGGGTGTTCCTGTGCTGCTCGTGTCTGTGTGTTTGGGTGATTGTGCAGGTGTGCATGTGCTTGGGACAGGTAGGGTGCCAGGAAGTGTGGATGGGGCAGAGGTAGGAGGGGTGAGGGACTGTTGGAGGAGGGACACTGCTGCCGTCAGGGAGGAGTCCATGGACCTATTGCTCCTCTGTAGGGCAGACATGCCCGATGAGATGCCCTCCATAAACGACACCAGCTGTGTCAACAGAGTGGTGTGGGCATGGAGGACACTCAGCATTGCTGTCTGCCCTACATGGAGCTGGCGAAGTAGGTACACAGACTCCTCACTCAGGGCAGCAGGGGACACAGGGGCAGGGGTGCGGTGCCTGGCACGAAGGAGACACGCTCCCGAACACGGGAGCCTCCACGGACCTCTGGAATGGGAGCCGATGGGAGGGCGGTGGTGGTGGCGGGGACAGCAATACTAGCTGGGGTGTGGTGGCTGCTGACACCCGCCTCCACAAGGGAGTCATCCTCTGAGCTGCTGTGGTCCTCAGCTGAGGTGGATGGTGCTGTGGACTCCTCGGTGTGGCTCCCCTCGCCCTCCGTGCCACTGGGTCCCTCCGACCACTCATCGGCTGCTGACCCAGTCTGGCTCTGCGGCTCCTCCTGGTCCGTGGAGCTGTCCCCTCCTGTGGCCGTGGATGTATCTGCAAACAATTAGGGAAACAGACAAACATCAGTCACCTGCACTGACCGCACACACCACAGTAAGTACAGCACATTACAGAGCAAGCCCTGGCATCATTAGTTGAACATTGCCAAAAGTGCTCAGACAGAGTAGGAGAAGCCAATTGTCAGTCTGATGGTCAACCATGCCACTCACATCCCTCCTGGTCTTGCACCCATCTGTCTGGTACCTGTCGGATGGCAATACCCCAGTGTGGACACATGCACCACCTACACAGTAGTTGGACAGTGCAGAGAACACGGTGAAGTATGTGAACATGCACATATCACATCTCTTGCCACTGAGTCAGTACAGGTGTCCGGATAAAGGGATGGCCAGAGTCTATTTTGAAATGCATGTGATGCATACCAGCACCAGACACCATGATGCACCCATGTCCTGATAGTCAATGCCACAATGGGGTGCATGTAGCACATGTCACTCACCTGCAGGATCAATCTTTGGGAGTTTAATGCCATCGCACAGGCATGCCTGCAAAGTCATACATCACTGTCTCCAGTCACATGGGCAGGGCAGCCAGCCAACAACAGTCTGCACTGGGTCACAATCCTAGGTCATGGGGAATGCAAGTTCTGTAGCTGACAAGTGCACATGTCCATCCCCCACAAACCACATCATCTAAACTCTTATTTGTCCACGTCATACCAATTGGATATATGGGAGACTTGAAACACAACCCTCTGAACCTGAGCACCTCACAATCTGCTGTGAATGGGAAACAGCTGCCTGAACTTCACAGTCGCATACCCCAGTCTGCACAGTAAAGTGATCAAACACCTATATGTCACACAAGTATCGTCTCCTATGGTCACATCTCAGGTGGCATGCTGAGCCCTAACCGATAAACACCCCAGTAGTCCTGAAAACGGAGCCACAGCACAATGACACAGAGGCAGACACCTGAGGGAATATTTCACTGAGCACAACGTGTCAGCTGATACACGGCAGTGGGAGTACAGAGTGTATTGTATGGCCTGGAGTAGGCATGACTGTCCTGCTCCACGTGAAAGAGGGATGAGCCCTGGACAGTAGGCAGGTGGCTAAGTATGTGTGACACACTTGATATACATACTCCTGAGGCCCAAACATTGTTCCCACCCGCAGCATGGGTGTGTGCCAAATACCCCAGGCACATGTGGTGAGTCAGATCAGCAATTGGACCACATATCAAAGTTACACGCAGATTACATGTCAGAACTCAGGCATTGTGTAAGCAATGAACCCACCCATGAAGCCCACCACAAAGTTACGGGAACAAATGCTGTCCCCCACCTTGAGCTAAGCAAAATGTAAGGACACAGTACCCACGTGACACAATTTCCTGACTGTAAGGGCCACACCTGGGTATCAGATGAGGAGTGGGCATGTCACAATTGAGGGACATGGGTCCTGGACCACAAGACTGATGTACTGTGGAAGTTTAACCAGGCCAGAGGAGGGCACATAGCATGTCAGACAAAGTTCACAGTGCAGTCATGGACTCGCCCCCTCCTTGCTGCTGTCTGGCCTTCAGCTGCTCATCCAGGTCAGGGAAGACCACCGCCAGGATCCTGAGCATGTGGGGGGTCAGGGTCCGGTGTCCGCCCCTCCTGCGAGGAGGCGACAGCTTCAGCTGGACTCTTGCGATCCTCCGGGTCCAGCCCCGAAGGTCCTGCCACCTCTTCTGGCAGTTGCGGATCCGGCGCTTGTAGACCCCCACGGATCTCACTGCCCGGATGATGGTCAGCCATATCTGCTGCTTCTGGTGGGCATCAACCTGTGAGGATGACAAAGTGAGAATGCCATTACTACACATGCAACATATCCGTGTATTACACAGTTGGATATACATGTCTCAATCACAGGGGCACATGATGTACACAGGCAGTGCAACGATGGCTATAAACAGTTGTCCAGCAGTTACTAAATGGTATAATTGCCTGGGAAGTAAAACCTTGTTGGAATGCACTGTTACTGCACTATACCTGTTCAGTGCATATAACTACACACTATGGGGGGTGACAACTACACAGTGAGCATGCTAGCCAGTGGCGTGCACACTGTAAGTCTTGCTAGTCAGACAACATGCACATTTAGTAAGGCAGTGGACAGCACACTCACCTGCTCCCCTGGTTTCCCATACAGCTTGCTGTACTGTGGAAGGAGGCTGTCCAGCAGGGCCTGGTTCTCCTCAGTGCTGAAGGCTGGGGCTCTCTCCACAGTACGTGCCATTGCAGGAGCCAGAGGATGCATATACAGCAGCAGTGTTGGTGGCAGATGTCGTCCTGGAGCATGTAGTTCAGGCAAGTGAGCTCTCAGGGGAACAGCCAGCATTATATGTGTGCTGCAGAGGCAGATACTGTCCCATGTGTCCAAAGTGATAGGTCCAAGTCGGTTGCATCTTCTGAATCTGGCCAATCCATGTAATTGCACCACTTACACATGCCCACAGCATCCTTCAAAAGTTCAACTTCATGACACCCATGAATTTGCAACATTGTTGTGGGTGGCCAACTGAATTCACTGCATCAGACTCGTTAAAGGTTCGAAAACGCGTCCGTTGCCATGCCAGGCCATAGCCAATGCATGCGCACGGATCGGTCCATTGCTGTACAACGCGTATTTCGAAAAACAACGTGTACCCGGTCACATCATATGCAATGGCCAATGCGTGCGCACGGATCGGTCCATTGCTGTACAACGTGTACCCGGTCACATCATATGCAATGGCCAATGCGTGCGCACCGATCGGTCCATTGCTGTACAACGCGTACCCGGTCACATCATATGCAATGGCCAATGCGTGCGCACCGATCGGTCCATTGCTGTACAACGCGTATTTCTGTCCACATCATATGCAATGGTCAATGCGTGCGCACCGATCGGTCCATTGCTGTACAACGCGTACCCGGTCACATCATATGCAATGGCCAATGCGTGCGCACCGATCGGTCCATTGCTGTACAACGCGTACCCGGTCACATCATATGCAATGGCCAATGCGTGCGCACCGATCGGTCCATTGCTGTACAACGCGTACCCGGTCACATCATATGCAATGGCCAATGCGTGCGCACGGATCGGTCCATTGCTGTACAACGCGTATTTCTGTCCACATCATATGCAATGGCCAATGCGTGCGCACCGATCGGTCCATTGCTGTACAACGCGTACCCGGTCACATCATATGCAATGGCCAATGCGTGCGCACCGATCAGTCCATTGCTGTACAACGCGTACCCGGTCACATCATATGCAATGGTCAATGCGTGCGCACGGATCGGTCCATTGCTGTACAACGCGTACCCGGTCACATCATATGCAATGGCCAATGCGTGCGCACCGATCGGTCCATTGCTGTACGACGCGTCCCTGTACAAGTCACTGGCATATGTCACCATGGTTGTCACTGGTGAACGTATGCCAGCCACAATTACTTGCCAGGGACTCAGGGGCACACCTACAACACCACAGCCTGTCCACACTGTATCCTAAGGCATGTAAGGCTGCATTACCTGTGTGTGTTTGGGGGTCAACATGCGTTTATTTTGGTGGCACTTGGGGGCAGCCACTCCCAGGCTGTGCACGTGTTCATGGGGACAGAATCCTTTGTGTGTTGTGCACATGACCACTGTGATGTGCAACTGTTCAGTTCAGGGCATGTGGCATGGTCACATTTCCAGGTTGTGTATGTGTATGTCATGTCACATACACCCTGAGTCCCATGTGGGAAGGTATGTACGTCACAGGGTGACCCATTGCCACAATAGTGATGGCCCTCCACAGTCTGTGTGCATGTTGTGTTTCAGATGTCTCGGATTCAATGTGCACAATGGGAGACAGTCTCCACATCCACGTTGTTTGTGCATCTACTTTGATGTTGTGCGTTTGTGTGTCACAGACGTCCATGTCTGTCCTGCAGAGGCGACAGGGGCCACTACCTGTGGGAGTCATGGTTGTTTAGCTGACGTGTACATGATACGCCATGTCATGCCAATGTCCATGTGGCAATACAGGGTCCCTGGGAATCTACCTGTCAATGAGCTGTGATGCCTGTGGCACATCTGTCCTCACTTGTCACTGTGGTGTGTGTTTGGAACGTGACAGCAGTACATGGGTACTGTGACACAGCCTAATGATTTCCCATAGCACGACCTGGAACTTGTTGTCGACACATGTTGAACTGCGATGTTTGATGTTGGCCATGTAGGTGCCATATATGTCCATACAGAAAGGCACACACATCAAGTACTTGTGTCTTGTAATGATGTATCATGTGATATTGAGTATGGTCAATGCCACATATGTGGGGTGACTGACAATCTTTCTTTGTTCACCTATGCACTGCAGGGCACCAGCTGTCCATAGACCATTCCCTGACCTTGCAACGATGGTTGAACGTGACTGCATCCGACGGTACCTCTTCAACAGGCCGCTGATTGAGGAATTGACGGTGCGTTTGGCCCCACATTTGCAACCTGGCCGGACATACCCTACAGCGCTGACCCCCAAGGTGAAGGTGATGGCAGCCCTACACTTCTTTGCCACCGGTACCTTTCAACACACTGTGGCGTCTGCTGGTGGGATGTCACAGACCATGTTCAGCCGGGTGCTACGCGATATTTTGGAGGCGATACCTGAACCAGTACATCTATTTCCCTAAACGTCAACAACTCACTGACGTCAAGAGTGACTTCTATGCCCTGGGGAGGATGCCACATGTCATTGGCTCCATTGATGGGACACATGTGGCTTTGGTACCACCACAGGCACATGAGCAGGCATACAGGAACCGTAAACATTACCATTCTATCAATGCTCTGGTGGTATGTCTTGCAGATATGACCATCTCACATGTGTGTGCACGTTGCCCCGGTTCTGCACACGATGCCTACGTGATGAGGAGTAGTCGCATCCCGAGGATGATGTCACAGAAGCCGAACCAGCATGCTTGACTTGTCGGTGTGTACTGACTTTTTACCATTGTGTGTGTTCTGCAATGTTGTATTCCACCCTCTTTACCCAACTCAGCTAATGTGCAATTGTCTGTATGTAGGTGACTCCGGATACCCCAACATGCCATGGTTGCTGACACCCCTCAGGAACCCTGTGACACCAGCCCAGATGCACTACAATGAGGCACATGGTCGGACCAGGAGAGTGATCGAGCGGACATTTGGTCTCCTGAACAAGACAGGAGGGGCCCTCCCATATGCCCCAGCAAAGGTGTGCAAGATTGTCATCGTCTGCTGCATGCTACACAACCTGGCAGTGCGGAAGGAGTTGCCTCTCATCCTGGATGACGATGACCAACATCCGCCACCTGTGGAGGATCCTGGCTTGGCCGCGATGCCAGTGATGATGATGATGATGATGATGATGGTGATGTCCGCACATAGCTCATCACCAACTTCTTCAGCTGAATGTGAGTATCCAGAGATGTCATGTCAATGATTTGAGTTTGCATGATATGTGTTGGTGGTGCTCTGTTGCTGTTTGAGTGTGGCCATGTGCTACTTGACTGGATGCGTGCAGCGATGTGTCCTTACAGGTAGTCTGTACTCCCCAACAGTGTTGACATGCTAACTTGGTTTTGTGTAGGTATCTTGTGACATGTATAGGGCATGAGTATTGCAATTCTGTCCTGTTCTTCAGTGCTCTTGACTGTGTGTCATGTCTGTCCTTCACAGGGTGCTTTCAGAGTTGTTTGGTCCACTCGGATCCCCCGACACCATGGTTCAACTTCCAGGGTGGAAGCAGTCGTTTCCCTACAGGTGTTGTGCCCCACACCCCTGGACTTTATTTCTTCTACAATTGCTGACTGTGTGGCCACAGCCACGTGGGATTACCTTGCATCTGTAGTGGAAACAACATGTTGCAAATGTGTAATAAACCTGTGCTTCACTTTGGGATGTGCGTTGTCTGTGGTCACACATCTGACTGACATTAGCTTACTTCACCTGTGGGCTAGTTAACACAGACTCTGAATAGGTGTGGTGTCTGTGCATTCCACTGTATTTCCTGGCAACATCAGTGTAGGCGATGAGTCAGATGGCCCTGGTGTGTATGTGCTGTGTAGCCCTAGTGGTGTGTCTCCCTCATATGTGTCACGTCGCCATGACTCACATGACGGTGTTGAACTTGCTGTAGCAGTTAGCATGCACAGTGTCATTTAGCAGATCATCATCTCCATGACAAAAACAACTTTGGAATCACAACAGAGGCAAGTATGGTGTATTAGTGATTTTATTTACATACATGTGGGAGGACAGTGCACAGGATGGTGGGTGCTGTACATTGGGATTGAAATCCAAAGTTCCCAGATGAGTTGGAAGTGTTGGTAGCAGAAATGTCCTGAGTAAAGTCCACAGTCATCTGATACATTGGTCCAACTTTAACTCCCCATGTCATGTGAGAGAGTTGGGTTGCATGCGACAGGGTGAACAGTTTGCACACAAAGGTGGATTGCCAGAACAGGTGTTGGGTTCCTGGGGGATGTACATGGCCATCGGCCTCTCAGTTCTCCTTCCTCGGACGACCCCTCTTCTTTGGGGGGGACCCTCACGTGCAGGCTGCTGCGGTGCAGAGGACTCTCCACCAGAGTCATCCTCCCTCCCTGTGGCAGTTGCAGTTGTTGCGGCACCAGATGTTGTGGGCACACAGGGAGGTGTGGCCATGTTGGTGCTAATCTGGCGGAGGCATGTCAATATGTCCCTATGCACCGCTGTCAGTTCTTGCAATGTGTCCCACTTGGACTCCATGCCAGCCATGTGTGTCTCCACACGGGACATGTGTGAGTCCAAGCAGGCATGATGGGCAGCCTGCTACTGTTGAATGTCCTTGAGGATCCCCACTACCTGGCTGACCTCTCCGGTGCTATTCTGGTACGCATCATCAATGCGTACCAGTTGTGGGTCATCATGCAGTCCAGACCCCTCTGCAAACAGCGACCTCTGCCTACCACCCCTCCCACCACCCCTGGCCACACGTGCGGGACCTGCGGTGGCACGCACAGGTGACCCTAGGCCCCCTTGGGGGTTGGTACTGGGGTTGTTGTCCGTTGCTTCACGGTGGGCCGGGGTCACTGTGCTGTTGTCATTGCTGGTCCTTGGTCTGTTCGTGTCGGCGGGGGTGGTCTGTGTGTTGGCAGTTGTTGGAGGAGTGGGTGCAGGTGGTGCAGATGGTGGTCCTGCTGGTGCTGCATGATGACTCACACCGGAGGTGCCAGGTAGGTCTTCGCCATCCGAGGAGGGCAGAGGCTGTTCCACACCAGAGAGCTCAGGGGCCCCCGGAGCCTGGGACAGGGACTCCTCATCGTCTGCTGCTGTGTCCCCATCATCACCTGTTTTTGGAAGAGACACACAATGTATGTTATGTTTCTACAGGCATCAATGGTTCAAACACCTGACAGTTGTAACTGTACCTCTGAATGCGGGCCTGTACATTGCATTGTCCTAAGTTGTCACAGTCAGAGGTTGGTATTGGTGTAGCACATTGTCCTGCCAACCTGAAGCATTTCAATGTGAATGTTGAGGTGTGTGCATGGCCAGCATTGGTGGTATTTGGTTGACATCCGGCCCTCCTTCTCCCCCCAGCCCAGTTATCACACCATGAAGCATGCCACCGTTTCAGTGGGTGCAGGTTGACTCTCAGGATGTCAGTCAGTGGTGTCCTGCTGTTGGTTGGTGCCCAGTTCCCAGCAGGGCCTTGTGCTCCCCACAGCAGTACCCAGTGTCAGCCATCTTGTCAGTTCTTTTCCACTCCCTGTGATGTGAGCATGGTTCAGAGTGGTGTTGATGGGCCAATTGTGAGGGTGACCAATATCTGTGACTACCACTCCCATCATGCTATTGCCTACACCCCCTTCCCAGCATGCCCATACTTCCTTCCTTTTGAGTGGACTTCACTGTATGTGAGTGTGACAGCAAAGGCAAGATGGCTGACAGTGGTGTCCTGTTGTTGGTTGGTGCCCAGTTCCCAGCAGCGCCTTGTGCTCCCCACAGCTGAGGCCAGTGTCAGACATCTTTGAAGTGGCTTTTCACTCCCTGTGAGGTGTGCATGCTTCAGTGTGAGCTTGCTGGGCCATGTGGGTGGGGGATGTTGAGCTGTGACTACCACTCCCATCATGCTATTGCCTACACCCCCCTTCCCAGCATGCCCATACTTCCTTCCTTTTAAGTGGACTTCACTGTGTGTGAGTGTGACAGCAATGGCAAGATGGCTGACAGTGGTGTCCTGCTGTTGGTTGGTGCCCAGTTCCCAGCAGGGCCTTGTGCTCCCCACAACAGAGCAGCATTGTCAGACATCTTTGAAGTGGCTTTTCACTCCCTGTGAGGTGTGCATGCTTCAGTGTGAGATTGCTGGGCCATGCGGGTGGGGGATGTTGAGCTGTGACTACCACTCCCATCATGCTATTGCCTACACCCCCCTTCCCAGCATGTCCATACTTCCTTCATTTTGAGTGGACTTCACTGTGTGTGAGTGTGACAGCAATGGCAAGATGGCTGACAGTGGTGTCCTGCTGTTGGTTGGTGCCCAGTTCCCAGCATGGCCTTGTGCTCCCCACAACAGAGCAGCAGTGTCAGACATCTTTGAAGTGGCTTTTCACTCCCTGTGAGGTGTGCATGCGTCAGTGTGAGCTTGCTGGGCCATGTGGGTGGGGGATGTTGAGCTGTGACTACCACTCCCATCATGCTATTGCCTACACCCCCCTTCCCAGCATGCCCATACTTCCTTCCTTTTGACTCTGCTTCCCTGTGGGATAGTGTGCCTGTGCTGACAGGATGGCTGACAGTGTTGTCCTGGCATTAGTTTGGCTACAAGTCCCAAAAGTGTCCCTGTGCTTCACACAGAATAACCCAGGGTGGTGGTTCTTTGTGGGATATTTAATTGGAGTGTGAGGCAATGCATTCTCCCAGGTGAGTTGTGTGGAGTTTGTGTTAAGGGTGTGTGTGAGAAGAGCTGCTGGTAACTATGGTCAGTGCTGTCAGTCCTCCTTCCCACCCAGCCAGATATCCCACCATGGAACGTGCTTCCATTGCAGGGAGTGCAAGTTTGCTTTCAGGATGTCAGTCAGTGGTGTCCTGCTGTTAGTTGGTGCACAGTTCCCAGCAGGGGCTTGTGCTCCCCACAGCAGTACCCAGTGTCAGCCATCTTGTCAGTTTTATTCCACTCCCTGTGATGTGAGCATGGTTCAGAGTGGTGTTGATGGGCCAATTGTGAGGGTGACCAATATCTATGACTACAACTCCCATCATGCTATTGGCTACACTGACTTCACCAGCATACACAGAATTCCTTCCTTTCAGTGAGCTTCCCTGTGAGGTGGTGTTCTGGTGGTGGCAAAATGTCTGACAGTGTTTGTTGGTTAGATTTGTGCGGCTGCCTTGCTCTATTTGTTGTTGGGTTTGTACATGTCATGACACAGTTACATTTCACTTTGGGATGGCAGGTATTGTGTTTGTGTAACTAACATACACATCTTGGGATGATTCTGTTTTGGTTACTGTGGCTTTGCTGACGGTGCATGGTTTGACTATCCCCTTGACAGTGATGTGTGTGTATTGTCACACGATATTGGGTATATTGGTTGTGTACTCACCAGGCTCTGGGATGTTTGCTAGTCCATGTACGCTCTCTGGTGGTAGGATGGCCCGCACCTTCTCCTCCCAGGGCCTGAGGTATACTGGTTTGGCAGGAGGGCCACTGCCGGTGCGATGGCTCAAGGCGTAATCCTTCTTGAGGAGGTCCTTGACCCTCCTGCGCACATCATACCACCTGTTCTGGATATCTTCCTTTGTGTGCAAACATGGTGATTGTGCGTTCACCCTGTCGACGATCCTCTCCCACATCTTGGTTTTCTGCGACATGGGGGTCTGTTGGACCAGTGTACCAAACAATTGTGGCTCTACCCTGAGGATTTCATCTACCAACACTTCCAATTCACTGTCTAGGAACTTTGGATTCTTCTTTGGGGGCATGGTGATGGGTGGTGGTGGGGATTGATGTGTGTGTGAGTGTGCAAGTGAGGGTAGGTGTGTGTCAGTTTTGCTGGGTGTATGTGAGGGTGCTATTGGGGAGTTGCTAATGGTGTGTGGCTTGTGTGATGGATGAGTTGTGGGTGTGTCTGTGGTTGCTGTCTGATGGTGTTCTGTGCTGGCCGGTCATTAGGATTTGCAAAGGATCATGGTAGGGATTTGTGGCCTTTATATGGGTGGAGTTGTGGGTGTGTCTTTGTTCCATTCCCCCCCCCCAGTATTTATTGACTTTGTCATTGCTTGTTTGGCCCTTTTTTTTGTATTTATTCCTTTGTAGTTTCTGGGCATGTAGGAGACGTTCTCCTGACCGAGTCAGACACTGTAGTTGTCTCGTGCGAGCTTCTCCGACTCTTTCCGGCTGTGTTTCTGCTGTATTTTATGTGCGGCGTACGCGTCGGTCGCGGAGTATTGGGTTGCTTCGGCTCCGTTTTGTATGCGTGTCGGTCGTACGGCTTGAGCTCCGTGCGACTCGGTTTAGTTTAGCACGCATTGCATCGTACTGCGCGGGTCGGAGTTCGCGGGTACGTTTCTGTCGGCTTCATTCCTGGTGCGTGTCGGTCGGTTCGAATCGCGTATTTTTCCGGCCGGATAGCTGGTTTCCGTGAGGTTCGGTCGCTCGGCTTGTGTTCCGTACGAGTCGGTCGTGATCCACGTGCATTGCATCGTACTAGGCGGATCGGGCAGCGCCGGTACGTGTCGGTCGGACTAAATTCCCGTACCGAGTCTTTCGGTACGTTTTCCGGCCCGAATCGGAATCGGCCCCAGAGTTGAAAGAAATGTGGGAAGAAATTTCACAAGAGAAGACTCTTAGTAACAAATTGTACAGCTTTAGTTTGAAGATGCTTTCCCATCGAGAGATTGGATCGTACGAATGTTCGGATCGGTTGACCTCTGCGAGTTTATATTCAAAGTCAAGAGGAATAATTTGGGTAAGTCTAGGTCTTGCTGCAACACGAAATCGAGTATTGAAATCTGTACAAGAAATTGAATACTTAGCATTGAATGAACCGGAAAGTACAGATATTGTTAAAACAAATATGTTGGATACGTACTATCCTAAAAGAAGTCCACATCTGAAAAACATATGTCTCTATGAAGTACTAAAATATTACAGCTTTAAGAGAAATGTTACAGAAAATATAAATGAAGAAAAATATGCAGTAGTTGGATGTGGTGGATGTTTGGTAAAACATACCAAAGGAAATCTTATTAATCACTGGAAACTCAGTTGTGATACTCCAGATAAAAGGGAATTTTTCTATTTAGCACTTCTGCAACTGTTCAAGCCTTGGCGTAGTGAAATGGAATTACTTGGAGATTTTGACTGCTATGAAGATTCTTTTAATGCATGTAAAGATAGCATTGAATGTGCAGTTTTTCCAAATTATCTACAAATGTTGAATGAAGAGATTGAACAAGAAACTAGTATTGCAGCTGAAATTGCTAGAGATAGTTCTCAAGATAGTCAAAGTTCTGCTCCACTAAGTCAAGATCCACTAGGACAACCAATTCTTGAAAATGAAGCAGCAATTGCTATGAATGAAGTAGAAACGGCAATGCAACAAGCACAACAGGATATTATTGAGTTGGGAAACTTGAAAGAACAACTAAATATTGAACAAAAATAAATATATCAGCAAGTTACACAACAGATAGAGCATGGTTTACTGCATGGAAAAAAAGAATGCCAATGCACATCATTTAAACCCATTCGAATGTATATCAGTGGGCAAGCTGGAACAGGAAAAAGTTTTTTGATTAAAATTTTGACCAGTTATCTACACACAACCACCGAATCACATTTATCTTGTGTTGTAACCGCTCCAACTGGGTTAGCAACACATAATATTAAAGGGATTACATTACATCGATTACTCATGCTACCAGTTGAACATGAAAATAAGTTGGAATATCACAATCTATCTGGAGAAGCTTGTTATGAAGTCTCAAGAGTACTAAAGAAAATGAAACTTCTGATCATTGATGAGGTGAGCATGGTCTCAAACTTAATGCTTGCCTTTGTACATTTAAGAATGCAACAGATTTTAAAAACAGATTATGATGTTTTATTTGGAGGAAAACATGTAATTGTATTCGGCGACCTACTACAACTTACTCCTGTAAAAGGGCAACCAGTTTTTAACACACTTGTCCATGAAGATACAGGGAAATCTTTGGGAAGTATTGGAGAGGTAAACATTTGGTCTCATTTTGAATATAAAGAACTTATTAAGAATATGCGACAAGCAAGTGATGAACATTATGAAAACAGTCTTCAAGATATAAGAATTGGTGTTTTGACAAAACATGGCAAAGAAGCTTTACAAAGTCGGCTACTAACAAACTTGTTTCCAAATGAAAATATTGCTCCTGAAATAATGTACAAAAAAATTGGAGAAAAGAAGTCTATAATTTGCCTAATGCCAACACTGCAAGAGTGTTCTACATTCAATGAAGAACTTTTGAAGCTGGAAAAACAACAAATAATGAAAATGGAAGCCATTGATAAAATAGAACACGAAGGAGTTACTATTATTCTCTCAGAAAAATTAAAATCAAAATTGGATTCTTTGGAAAAGTCTATATCTAAGACTGCTGGTTTGGAAAAGACTTTAGATGTATGTGAAAACTGTCGGGTAATATTACGGCGTAATTTGGATATAGAAAAAGGTTTAGTAAATGGAGCAATGGGAAAAGTTGTTGATTTTGTTAATTATCCGAACAGAGATGGAATTGAATTTTTGAAGATTAAATTTTATCAGATTGATGAGGTAAAAATAGATTGGACGTTGTGCTGTTCGTTTTTTGCTTGTAAAAGACTTGTATGTTCGTAGAAAACAGTTTCCTCTTTCTTTAGCATATGCAGTGACTATTCATAAATCTCAAGGTTTAAGTGTTGACAATGCTTTGGTAAATATTGGAAGTACAGTGTTTTCAAAGAGGGCATAGCATATGTTGCATTGTCTCGAGTAAGAACATTATCTGGTTTGTATTTGATTGATTTTGATGAGAAAAAGGTTAGTGCTGATGTAATTGTGTAAAAGAGTATAATCGGTTAAGAAGAGTTTATGCTCCTAACTTAGGTGAATATCCCATATATGAAAAACATATACTATGTCCAAAACGGAAATATGACAAACATTCTAGTGAGATTTAAAAAAGAAAACAATTAAAGAGAAGCATGAAACTGCCAAGAAAATGAAAATGGACTCTGTTGATATTGTAGGATACCAGTTAGAAAATAGTTCAGGTATCAACTGCTATGCTAATGTAATTCTAAATGTTGTCTTTTATCTAGAACATCTTTATGATAAAATTATGGAAAATCGAGAAAAAAGATTCTGTTCTTTATTACATCATATGTTTCAAAAGTTGGTAAGTGATAGAACTAAAATACATACTGCTTCTGGCATTAGGCATCTTTTGGATAAATGTACTGGTTCTTCGCAATTTACACTTAATATACAACAAGATGCACAAGAGTTTCTTATGTTTATGCTTGCAGTATTGGAAGAAGAAGGAATTGAAATTGAAAATTTTGTTTGGACTAAGTTACAGATGGCATCATAAATGTGAATAGTGCTCATTTTCTTCTACCACTGAAATAGACACTGAACGATTCATATATTTGACAATACCAGATTGCAAATCAGTGTCTTTTAACAAATTATTAAAAACAGCTAATCAAGATATGAAATGTTCTCATTGTAAATCAGAAATGTTGTCAACATTATTTATAGAAAGATTTGGACAATATGTAATTTTAATACTACAACGTTGTAGATCAGATAGAAGAAAATTGGAAACCAAATTAAAAAACTTTGTGGCAAGTCAAGTATTAATTTCAGGAAGAACTTTTAAAGCAGTGGCTATTATTTTCCATGATGGACCTACTACAACATCTGGACACTATACTGTGTATTTAAAGTGCATTAAAGGATGGACACATTGTAATGATGCCCATTTGGAATTCAAATGTTGGTTGCCTTTTGAATTACCAAATTCATATCTGATATTTTTGATGCCAAAGTTTTGAAAACATCATTCGGCCTATTGGGAAGATTTGAACACAAATTAATGAGTTTATTTTGGATATTTTCAATGCAAATAGATTTAGAAACATTATTCGGCCTATTGGGAGAATGTGGAGAATTGCTGTACTGTTCTTTATATCATACGAGATGTAAATGAGAGTGTATATTTTAGAAAAAGAATTTCAGAGAAGTAGATCATTTTATGTAGTTGAAGAATGTAATTTAGAAACTGTAGATAGGTAAACAGATAGTTGAACTTGTTGTAAATATTTTCAACACAGATTTGTTTTTTTTTACAATCTTACTGATTGTATTTTTTCCCCCGCTGTTATATGATGATCAACATTGAAATCACTGTGTATAGTGAAATTCAATAGAATCTGGAAACAGCAAAAAAGGGAAACTGAATATGTTATGTAATTCTAAAATTATGTTGTGTTCTTAAAACTATAATATTATATGCTTTAACATTTTTTTTTCTCATTTACAGAAAGTAATACTAAAGTTTGAAAATATTTAAATTTAGTTTACAATGAAACAACTGTAAAATAGTTTCAATGAGTTTGATATCTACTTCAATAAACAAGGTAAGATGAAATAATGTAATAAGCATATTATTATAAAGTAATGTTTACAGTTACTTTTATTACACTCATCCATTTTTATCAAATACTACCCATGCACAGATGTATACAATTCACACACTGCTGCCATCATTGATGCACTATCCATGTATTTCTCCAATCACCTAGCCTGTATCCATACAGTAATAAGATCACCCAGACACTACCTATGTACTCTTCCAATCACCCAGGTAGTATCTATACACTCATACAATCAGATAGACATTATCCATACACTCTTCCAATAACCCAGGTAGTACCTCTACACTTCTCCAATATCCTAAACATTATTCCTGCAGTGATACAATCACCCACACACTACCCTTGCACTCTTTCAATCATTCATGCTGTATCTATAGAGTGCTCTATTCATTCAGGCAATACACAAACACTTATAAAATCACCAAGCTCTTTTTATACAGTTCTCCAATCACCCAGGTCCTGCTCCTGTACTCTTGCAATAACCTAGCCAGAACGCTTCAAGTTTTAAAATCACTCAGGCACTACCTATGCATTCCTCAAATCACCCAGGCCCTATCCCTACCCTCTTGCAATCAGGAACACATTACCCCCACACTCATGCAATTAACAAAGTATTAACTATGCATTCCTCTAATCCCCACACATTACTCCTGCAGTCATGCAATCACTTAGGCGTTACACATGCACTCTTCCAATAACCCTGACATTACCCGTGCACTCATAAAAAGTCCAAGGCATTAACCATGCACTCAATCAATCACTCAGACAGTACGTATGCATTTATAAAATCATCCAGACACTACCTATGCACTCATGCAATCCCACAGGCACTACCCATGCACTCTTCCATGCACCCAGGTATTACCCATGCACTCCTCGAATCACTCAGAC
Source organism: Calotriton arnoldi (assembly GCA_963921515.1). Lineage (NCBI taxonomy): Eukaryota > Metazoa > Chordata > Amphibia > Caudata > Salamandridae > Calotriton > Calotriton arnoldi. The sequence goes on from CAWUFW010010099.1 coordinate 297,384, forward strand.
ATTACTGCTGCATTCATGGAATCACCCAGGCATTACCCATGCACTCCTACAATCACTCTGGTAGTGTACATACAGTCATACATGTGCTCAGACACTCCTGCTACACTCATGCAAGCATCCAAGCACTACTTATACAATCTTCCAATCATCCAGGCACTACCTATACAGTATTCCAATCACCCAGACACTACCCCTGCAGTCATTCTATCAGCTAGGCACTATCCATGCACTCATGTAATGACCCAGGCACAATCCTTGCACTCCTCCAATCATCCAAGCACTACCCATGTACTCATGCAATAATCCAGGCAGTACCCATACAGTCCTCCAATCACCCAGCCAGTACCCATGCACACATGCAGTCACACAAGCAACACCATTGCAGTCCAGGAATAATGCAGGCACCACCCTTGTACTGCTCCACTTATCCAGGCACTATCTATACACTCCTCCAATTTCCAACCACTACTCAAGCACTTATAAAATCACCGAAGAACTACCTATGCACTCATCTAATCACTCAGACAGTACCCATGCAGTCCTCTTTTCACCCAGACATTACCCCTGCATTTATACAATCACCCAGGCATTAGCCATACACTCCTTCAATCTCCCAGATATTATCCCTGCACTCACACAATCATACAGGCATTGCCCATGCGTTCCTTCAATCACTCAGGCAGTGCCCATGCAGTCTTCCAATCATCCAGACACTAGCTATGCACTTATGCAATCACCCAGGCACTACCCTTGCACTCCTTTAGTGATCCAGTCACTATCCATGCACTCTTTCAATGGGCGAGCCACTACCCATGCACTTATAAAATCACAGAAGCACTACCTATGCAGTCGTCTAATCACTCAGACACTACCCATGCACTCATTCATTCACCCAGACATTACCCCTCCTTTCATGCAATCACCCAGGCATTACCCATGCACTCCTTCAAACGCTCAAGCATTACCCATGCAGTTACAAAATCACTCATGCATTACCATTCCACACCTTCAATCACTCAGGCAGTACCCATGCACTCCTGCAAACACCCACACATTACTCCTACACTCTTGCAATCACCCAGGTATTACCCATGCACTCCTTTAATCATGCAGACATTACTCCTACACTTATGGGATCACCCAGATATTAGCCATACAGTTATTCAATCACTCAGGCACTACCTATGCACTCATGCAATCACCCAGACATTACCCATACAATCCTCCAATAACCAACACATTACCTCTGCACTCATACAGTCAGTCTGGTGTTACTTATGCACTGACTAAATCATCACACATTACCCTTGCACTACTCCAATCACTCAAGTACTATCCTTCTACACATGCAATCACTCAGGCATTACCCATGAACTCCTCCAATCACACACACATTACCTCTGCACTCATGCAATCACTCAGGCAAAACCCATGCACTTACAAATTCATCAAGCACTACCCTTGTACTACTCCACTGACCCAGACACTACCTATGCACTCATGTAATCAGTCAGGCATTACTCATGCACTCCTCCAATCACCCACACATTATGTCTGCAGTTATGCAATGACCCAGGCATAACCCATGCATTTACAAAATCACCACAGTACCCGTACACTCCTCCAATCACCCAGGCACTACCCTTCCACTCATGCAATCACTGAGGCATTACTCATGCACTTCTCCAATCACCACACTAGCTATGCACGCCTGCAATCACCCAGACATTACTCTTACACTCTAGCAATCACCCACGCAGAACCTATGCACTCATGCAAATAAGTCAGACATTACTTATACACTTCTTCAATGATTTTTGCAGTTACCCAGACATTACCCTTACCCTCATGCAATCACCCAGGCACTACCCCTGCTCTCATGCAATCACTCAGGAATAACCCATGCATTTCTTCAATCACTAAGGCAGTACCCATGCACTATTCCAATCAGCCAGGCACTACCCATGCATTCATGCAATCGCCCAGGCATTACCCATACACTGATGCAATCACTCATGCATTACCCATACACTCCTCCAATCACCCACACATATTCTCTGCACTCACATAGTCAGCCTGGCATTACTCATGCACTTATCAATCAATCAATCAATCACAGAATTTGTAGAGCGCACTACTTACCCGCGAGGGTCTCAAGGCGCTGGGGAGAAAAAAAGGGGGGGGGGGTTGCTGCTACTGGTCGAACAGCCAGGTCTTGAGTAGCCTCCTGAAGGTCAGCAGGTCTTGGGTCTGTCGTAGGCTTAGTGGAAGGGTGTTCCAGGTCTTGGCGGCGAGGTGTGAGAAGGATCTGCCGCCGGTGGTTGTTCTTCAAATGCGAGGGACGGTGGCGAGGGAGAGGTCGGCGGAGCGGAGCTGGCGGTTGGGGACGTAGAAGAAGAGTCGTCTGTTGAGGTAGGCTGGGCCAGACTTGTGGAGTGCCTTGTGTGCGTGGATGAGGAGTTTGAAGGAGATTCTCCTGTCGACGGGGAGCCAGTGCAGGTTCCTCAGGTGGGGGGTGATGTGGCTGTGGCGTGGTACGTCGAGGATCAGGCGTGCGGAGGCGTTTTGTATGCGTTGCAGTCGCTTGATCAAATCACCAGACAGTACCCTAGCACTACTCCAATCAGCCAGGCACTACCCATGCATTCATGCAATCACCCAGACATTACCCATACACTGATGCAATCACTCATGCATTACCCATACACTCCTGCAATCACCTACACATATTCTCTGCACTCACACAGTCAGCCTGGCGTTACTCATGCAGTTATCAAATCACCACACAGTACCCATGCACTATTCCAATCAGCCAGGCACAACCCATGCATTCATGCAATCACCCAGGCATTACCCATACACTGATGCAATCACTCATGCATTACTCATACACTCCTCCAATCACTCACACATATTCTCTGCACTCACACAATCAGCCTGCATTACTCATGCACTTATCAAATCACCACACAGTACCCTTGAACTACTCCAATCATCCAGGCACTACCCTTGTAGTCATGCAATCACTCAGGCATTAACTATGCACTCTTCCAATAACCCATACATTACCTCTGCACTCATGTAATCACCCATGCATTATCGATGCACTTACAAAATCACCCAACCAATACCGATGCACTTACAAAATCATCCAGCCTTTACCAATCCAGTCCTTTAATGTCCCAGGCTCTACTCATCCACTCATGCAATAACCCAGACACTTCCCATGCAGTCATCCAATCACCCATGCACTACCCATGCACTCCTCCAATCACATAGACACTACCCATGCACTCCTCCAATCACATAGGCACTACCCATGCACTCCTCCAATCACATAGGCACTACCCATGCACTCCTCCAATTACCCAGTCAGGAGCAATACACTCCACCAATCACACAGCCACTACTCATGCACTTATAAAATCACCATGTACAATTTTTCCACTCCTCCAATCACCCAGACACTACCCTTGCAGTTATACAATCACTCAGGCATTAGGCATGCAGTCGTCAAATCACCCAAACATTACCTCTGCATTCATACAATCACCCAGACATTTCTTTTGCACTCTTACAATCACCCTGGCATTACCCATGCACTGCTTCAATCATATATACACTAACCATACACATCTCCATATATTCCACTTGCCACAATTCATACAACACTTACATTTATTTTGTTTTTAAACCAATTAGGCGACTCTGAAAAGAACCATATTTCTTCTTCTTTTTTGTTTTATAATTTTTAAACTCTTTTTTAAAAAAATTGTTAAAAAAATGAAAAAAAAACAGAACCAACAAGAAAAACATTGAAAAACTTATGCAATTAAAGCTCATTGCATAAACAAAAAAACAAAAAAAAATAACACTTGTGGTTCTGAATGGCAACCAGGATAGCATTCACCGATTGCTCCCCAACACTTAGGGGCCGATTCCGATCTCGGCCGGTAGGGCATCGAATCGGATTCGGCTTAACCGGATCAGATTCGGAGCCCTTTTTCCCGACCGATTCGTACGTGCGTCCGGCCGAGCGAGTACGATGCGAGCGCACGCGAAATTGCCGACCAACTTGTTCGCGGGTCCGAAGCGCTCCGACCGACTCGTACGGACACGACGCGCACCGCGCGATGGAGACGTTCCCCCGGCCGGGCAAGTACGATGCGTGCCGCGAGCAGTCCGACCGACTCGCGCCGTCCGGCTCGAAAGAGCAGTCGGAGCCGCACTTTGGGGGTCCGTGTCGGACCCCCCTGTACGCGTAGCCGCGCGAGTCACACACAGGGGGCACCCATGGGTCCCCCCTACCTGTGCATGTACGCCGCGAGTCGCTTCGAGGCGTACCCGCTGTAGGGGGCACCCTTGTACGCCTCGCACCCATTGGGTCAATGGGAGCCTGCGTACGCGTTATACGTCCGGCTCCCATTGACTCAATGGGAGTCCGACCGACTCGAGTCCGTGAGCATCGTACTCGTTCGGTCGGACTGCCAGAGTCCGATTCGGTCGGAAATCTCTCCGGGTCCGGCTCGGTCGGAGAGATTTCCGGCCTGAATCGGAATCGGCCCCATAATGTTTTTTTGCACTTCAAACAGTGCTGCTCTGCTCGAGTCAAATCAGGGTGAACATTAATTACAGCAGTTGTTGTGCCAGCAGAAGAGGTACTGGGTCCAGCAGTGTTGTCATCAGCTGCTTCTTTTTCTTGCTGACGATGCAGTTGTTCCCTTGCGAGCCGTCAAGGGTGGATTGTCTGCAGATGTTTGAGCATGGACGACGTGCCGCAAGAATATTTTTTTTCTGACCCCCGTGACAATACATTGTTACAGATGGTGCATGTCACCTTCCTGGCATTTACATTTTTTTCGCCAGGTGGGATACTAAAAAAAGCCCACACAACGCTCTCATACCTCTTCTTTATTGGTTCTTCCACATCTTCTTCATCTTCTGGTGGAAGCTGCTGTGTTGGTTATCCAGCTGCCATTTTTTGAAAGTCCCAAAAAACCACCAAAAAGATGTGAAGAAGAGATCTAAAAGAGAACAGGTCTGTCTCCTCAGATGGTCTTGAAAGAATGAAAATAAATGGGTGGGGTCCTTCAAGTTCTAGAATCAAAAGCCTCTAAACCAATAAAAGTCTTTCTTTTGAAGTCACATGGGAATCGCGCACCCGGCGCGCAACGGGCGTGCACCCGGCGCGAATCACGAAAAATACATTTAGCAATAATATATCTTTATTCCAGTTACAAATACATGATATTTACAATTATCTTAAATAATGTCTTGGTATAATATATAATAAAGTTATATAGATATACTTTTAAAAGTCAAAGATTGCGATGGATTCGTGCACCCGGCGCGACCGCCGGAACTACGTACGTGACGTTACGCGGGGCCGGGAACAGCACACCCGTCGCTTACGAAACGCGCATCCTACATGACTTAACCAATATGGCGGCGAAATACTTGAATTCGCGCAACCATCGAGACAGGTACACGATCGGTACACAAATCTACTTTAAAAAAAAAAAAATGTATATTTATATTTTAGAAAAGAGAAAACATTATATTATTTTATAAGTATTAAAAAACTTAAAAATAGATTTTTTGGACATTATACTTTGAAATTAGCATTTAAAAACCTTTGAAATTCACTGAAAAAACCATAGGTTTCAGGGACGTTAAAGTTAGAAATTATCATTTTAAAAACCTTTGAGAATTCACTGAAAAAACCATAGGTTTCAGGGACGTTATAGTTAGAAATAAGCATTTAAAAAACCTTGGAAATTCACTGAAAAAACCATAGGTTTCAGGGACGTTATAGTTTGAAATTAGCATTTAAAAAACCTTTGAAATTCACTGAAAAAACCACAGGTTTCAGGGATGTTATAGTTAGTTGGATATTTCACTCGTACAAAACCAGTGAAATTCAGCCGTTATAGTTAGTTGAGCTAACTATAACTCGCACCCCCGCAATGCACTGCTCATGACGTCACATATTACATCATTCATGACATGGTCAGTGACATCACTGATGACATCACAAATGACATCACTGATGACATCATCCATGTGATAATCTGATGCACCTCCTCACACCCTAATATAACCTTTGATACACCCATTCTAAAATACAGACTACCATTTTCGAAACCATAGACACACCAATACCAGTTACTACATACCCACTCACTGATTCCTATGTCTACGCATACATCCACTCATTCACCTATACAGTCACTCATACATGCAGTCACTTATCAATACAGCACTATCATAAGCACTCATACACCTATACAGACACTCACACACCGCCACTCATCCATAGACTTACTCACACACCTAGTCAGTCATGCAAAGAATCAATCACACTCCCATTTACTCATCTATACAGCTAAACACACACCACCTCACTTATTCATACAGATACTAACACATACTTAGAGGCCGATTCCGATTTGGGCCGGAAAACGTACCGACCGACTCGGAGCCGGAATTAATTCCGACCGACACGTACCGGTGCAGCCCGACCCGCAAAGTACGATGAGAAGCGTGCAAAACCCGACCGACGCGTACGGAACACAAGCCGAACGACCGAACCGCGCGGAAAACAGCCATCCGGCCGGAAAACCACGCGAATCGAACCGACCGACACGCACCAGGAAGAATCCCGAACGAAACGTACCCGCGAACTCCTACCCGCCAAGTACGATGCAACGCGTGGAAAACACGACCGAGTCGCACGGGGCCCAAGCCGTACGACCGACACGCATACAAAACTGCGAGCCGAAGAAACCCAAAACACTGCGACCGACGCGTACGCAGCACAGAAAACAGCACAAACACAGCGTGAACGAATCTGAGAGGCTCGCACGAGACAACTGCAGGGTCCGACTCGGTCAGAAGAACGTCTCCTACATGCACAAAAAGAACCAAGGAAAAAACACACAAAAAAAGGCCAAACAAGCAACTACAAAGCAAATAAATACTGGGTGGGGAAACAGGGAACAAAGACACACCCACAACTCCACCCATATAAAGGACACAAATCCCTACCATGATCCTTTGCAAATTCAAATTACCTGCCAGCACTCAACACCAACAGACAGCAACCACACACACACTCACAGCTCATCCATCACACAAGCCACACACCAGCAGCACCTCAACAAATAGCACCCTCACATACACCCAGCAAAACACACACTAACACACCCTCACTTGCACACCAACACACACATCACTCACCATCACCACCCAACACCATGCCCCCAAAGAAGAATCATAAGTTCCTAGATAGTGAATTGGAAGTCCTGGTAGATGAGATCCTCAGGGTAGAGCCACAGCTGTTTGGTACACTGGTCCAACAGACACCCATGGCGCAGAAAACCAAGATGTGGGAGAGGATTGTTGACAGGGTCAACGCACAATCACCATGTTTGCGCACAAAGGTAGACATCCAGAACAGGTGGTATGACGTGCGCAGGAGGGTCAGGGAGCTGTTGAAGAAGGACTACCTCTTGAGCCAACACACCGGCAGTGGCCCTCCTGCCAAACCAGTATACCTCAGGCCCTGGGAGGAGAAGGTGCGGGCCATCCTACCACCAGTGAGCGTATATGGACTAGAAAACATCCCAGAGCCTGGTGAGTACACAACAAATGTACACAATATTGTGCGACAATACACACACATCACTGTCAAGGGAGAGTCAAACCATGCACCCTTAGCAAATACACACCAACCAAAACAGAATCATCCCAAAATGTGTATGTCAGTCAGATAAACACAATACATGCCAGCTCATAGTGATATGTAACTGTGTCATGACATGTACAAACCAAACAACAAATAGAGCTAGGCAGTGGCACAAATCTAACCAACAAACACAGTCAGATATGTAGCCACCACTACAACACCACCTCACAGGGAAGCTCATTGAAAGGAAGGAATTCTGTGTATGCTGGGCAAGTCAGTGTAGCCAATAGCATCATGGGAGTCGTAGTCACAGATATTGCCCACCCTCACAATGCGCACATCAACACCACCATGAACCATGCCCACATCACAGGGAGTGGAAAACAACTGACAAGATGGCTGACACTGGCCACTGCTGTGGGGAGCACAAGGCCCTGCTGGGAATTGGGCACCACCAACAGCAGGACACCACTGTCAGCCATCTTGCCATTGCTGTCACACTCACACACAGTGAAGTACACTCAAAAGGAAGGAAGTATGGGCATGCTGGGAAGGGGGGTGGAGGCAATAGCATGATGGGAGTGGTAGTCACAGCTATTGCTCACCCTCACAACTGTCCCATCAACACCACCCTGAACCATGTGCACATCACAGGGAGTGGAAAAGAACTGACAAGATGGCTGACACTGGGTACTGCTGTGGGGAGCACAAGGCCCTGCTGGGAACTGTGCACCAACCAACAGCAGGACACCACTGACTGACATCCTGAAAGACAACTTGCACTTCCTGCAATGGAAGCACGTTCCATGGTGGGATATCTGGCTGGGTGGGAAGGAGGACTCACAGCACTGACCATAGTCACCAGCAGCTCCACCCACACACCCCTAACACAAACTACACACAACTCACCTGGGAGAATGCATTGACTCAAACACACAAATCAAATATCCCACAAAGAACCACAACCCTGGGTCATGCTGTGTGAAGCACAGGGACACACATGGGACTTGTAGCAAAACTAACCCCAGGATAACACTGTCAGCCATCTTGTCAGCACAGGCACACAACCCCACAGGGAAGCAGAGTCAAAAGGAAGGAAGCATGGGCATGCTGGGAAGGGGGGTGGAGGCAAAAGCATGATGGGAGTGGTAGTCACAGCCCAACATCCCCCACCCACATGGCCCAGCAAGATCACACCCAAGCATGCACACCTCACAGGGAGTCAAAAGCCACATCAAAGATGTCTGACACTGGTGCAATGTTGTGGGGAGCACAAGGCCCTGCTGGGAACTGGGCACCAACCAACAACAAGACACCACTGTCAGCCATCTTGCCATTGCTGTCACACTCACACACAGTGAAGTCCACTCAAAAGGAAGGAAGAATGGGCATGCTGGGAAGGGGGGTGGAGGCAATAGCATGATGGGAGTGGTAGTCACAGCTCAACATCCACCACCCACATGGGCCAGCAAGCTCACACTGAACCATGCCCACCTCACAGGGAGTGAAAAGCCACTTCAAAGATGTCTGACAATGGTGCTCTGTTGTGGGGAGCACAAGGCCCTGCTGGGAACTGGGCACCAACCAACAGCAGGATACCACTGTCAGCCATCTTGCCATTGCTGTCACATTCACACACAGTGAAGTCCACTCAAAAGGAAGGAAGAATGGGCATGCTGGGAAGGGGGTGGAGGCAATAGCATGATGGGAGTGGTAGTCACAGCTCAACATCCCCCACCCACATGGCCCAGCAAGCTCACACTGAACCATGCACACCTCACAGGGAGTGAAAAGCCACTTCAAAGATGTCTGACAATGGTGCTCTGTTGTGGGGAGCACAAGGCCCTGCTGGGAACTGGGCACCAACCAACAGCAGGACACCACTATCAGCCATATTGCCATTGCTGTCACACTCACACACAGTGAAGTACACTCAAAAGGAAGGAAGAATGGGCATGCTGGGAAGGGGGGTGGAGGCAATAGCATGATGGGAGTGGTAGACACAGATATAGCTCACCCTCACAACTGTCCCATCAACACCACCCTGAACCATGTGCACATCACAGGGAGTGGAAAAGAACTGACAAGATGGCTGACACTGGGTACTGCTGTGGGGAGCATAAGGCCCTGCTGGGAACTGTGCACCAACCAACAGCAGGACACCACTGACTGACATCCTGAAAGACAACTTGCACTCCCTGCAATGGAAGCACGTTCCATGGTGGGATATCTGGCTGGGTGGGAAGGAGGACTCACAGCACTGACCATAGTCACCAGCAGCTCCACCCACACACCCCTAACACAAACTACACACAACTCACCTGGGAGAATGCATTGCCTCACACTCCAATCAAATATCCCACAAAGAACCACAACCCTGGGTCATGCTGTGTGAAGCACAGGGACACACATGGGACTTGTAGCAAAACGAACCCCGGGATAACACTGTCAGCCATCTTGTCAGCACAGGCACACAACCCCACAGGGAAGCAGAGTCAAAAGGAAGGAAGTATGGGCACGCTGGGAAGGGGGTGGAGGCAATAGCATGATGGGAGTGGCAGTCACAGATATTGGTCACCACCACAACTGTCCCATCAACACCACCCTGAACCATGCGCACATCACAGGGAGTGGAAAAGAACTGACAAGATGGCTGACACTGGGTACTGCTGTGGGGAGCACAAGGCCCTGCTGGGAACTGGGCACCACCAACAGCAGGATACCACTCACTGACATCCTGAGAGTCAACCTAAACCCACTGCAAGGGTGGCATGCTTCATGGTGGGATAACTGGGCTGGGGGGAGAAGGAGGTCCGGATGTCAACAAAATACAACCCATGCAGACCATGTACACACCCCAACATTCAAATTGAAATGATCAAAGTATGCAGGACAATGTGCTACACCAATATCAACCTCTGACTGTGACAACTCAGGATAACGCAATGTACAGGCCCGCATCCAGAGGTACAGTCACAACTGTCAGGTGTGTCAACCATTGATGCCTGCAGAAACATAACATACATTGTGTGTGTCTCCCAAAAACAGGTGATGATGTGGACACAGCAGCAGACGCTGAGGAGTCCCTGTCCCAGGATCCAGGTGAAACGGAGCTCACTGGTGTGGAACAGCCTCTGCCCTCCTCGGATGACGAAGACCTACCTGGCACCTCCGGAGCGAGTCAACATGCAGCACCAGCAGGACCACCAGCTGCACCCCTGCACCCACCCCTCCAATGACTGACAACACACAAACCACCCCTGCCGACACGGACAGACCAAGGACCACCACCACCACCAGCACACGGACCCCTGCCCAACGTGGGGCTATGGACACCAACACCACCAACAACCCCCAAGGGGGCCCAGGATCACCTGTGCATGCCACCTCAGGTACTGCACGTGTCGCCAGGGGTGGTGGGAGGGGTGGTAGACATAGGTCGGTGCTCGCAGAGGGGTCTGGACTGCATGAAGACCCACAACTGGTACGCATAGCCGATGCGTACCAGATCAGCACCGGAGAGTTCAGCCAGGTAGTGGGGATCCTCAGGGACATACGACAGCAGCAGGCTGCCCATCATGCACGCTTGGACTTACACATGTCCCGCGTGGAGTCCAAGTGGGACACACTGCAAGAGATGACGGCGGTGCATAGGGACATATTACAATGCCTCCACCAGATGAGCAGCAACCAGTCAACACCTCCCTGTGTGCCCACATCTGGTGCTGCAACACCTGCAACTGCCACAGGGAGGGAGGATGGCTCTGGCGGAGAGTCCCCTGCACCGCAGCAGCCTGCACTTGAGGGTCCCCCCCCAAAGAAGAGGGGTCATCCGAGGAGGGGCAACTGAGAGGCCGATGGCCATGTGCAACCCCCAGGAAGCCAAAACCTGTTCTGGATAATCACCTTTGTGCGCAAACTGTTCACCCTGTTGACTGCAACACAACTCCCCCACATGACATGGGGAGTACAAGTTGGACCAATGTATCAGATGACTGTGGACTTTATTCAGGACATTTCTGCTACCAGGACTTCCAATTCATCTAGGAACTTTGGATTGCAATCAAAATGTACAGCACCCACCATCCTGTGCACTATACACACACATGTATGACAATAAACACACTAATACACCATACCTGTCTCTGTTGTGATTCCAACGTGGTTTCTGTCATGGAGATGATGACCTGCGAAATTACACTGTGCATGCTAACTGCTACAGCAAGTACAGCACAGGCATGTGAGTCATGGCAACGTGACACATATGAGGGAGACACACCACCAGGGCTACACAACATATACACACCTAGGCCATCTGACTCATCGCCTACACTGATGTTGCCAGGAAATACGGTGCAATGCATAGACACAACACCTATTCACAGTCTTTGTCAACTAGCCCACTGGTGCAGTAAGCAAATGTCAGTCAGATGTGTGACCACAGATGTGAGAAGTTGGCCTGGCATATGCTGTCCACTAATTATAGTGGGCACCTTGCACCAGTCCAAACAACCCCTTATTGGAGATAGGTTAAAGACAACCTTATTGAAAGCTATCCTAGTGGTAGCTATGGAGAGCAGCCTTCAGGCTAAGTCTTGAAGGAATGTAAAGCAGCTTGTTTTACCAGTCTATAATCTCTTGAGTGACCAAATGAAAGAGCACCACACCAGGTATATATTCAAAATATATCTATTTATTGCTAAACACACCCCTCTAGTCTCTTTATGAGGCTAGAGTCCGAAGTACATAAGTTAGAAGTTATTTAAACACAGTAATAGCACAAATACACGTTTGGGCCCTAGGGGCGTACCAAACCATATACCAATAAAGTGGTATGCGAACCACGACTGAACTAGACACTAGGCCTAGAGCCTCTAGAAGTGCTTGGACCACAAGGAACCACCCAAGGTAGTGACACAGGGGACCCACGGGAGACGCGTGCAGTGTAAATACACAACCGCGATACGCCGTTGACTTCTATGGAGAAAGTCGTGATCGGGAAATTAGAGAAAAGGGACACTTTAAAGAGGACTTGGACCAAACCCTTTGAGATCTAGGACTTTGAAGAGTCTCTACCCACGGGAGCACCGGAGTACTCGTGTTACCTCACCCAGGGAAGCCGGGTGCATAGGTGCCTTTCGGGGTCGGGTTTCGTCGTCGATTTGAATGGCGATCTGCTGCAAAGTGCTGCTGGCGACCAAGTGAAAAGTGTCCGGGTGGATCCAAGAGTGGATCGGAGTTCTGAAGAACCTGAAAGCAGAGGGGACAGAGTCTGGGTCACTAGCCAGTGACCAGGAAGGCGATGGACGGATGCCCACCGATGTCGAGTGCTTCAGGTGCGTTGACGGTCGTCTTGACTCTTCAGCCACGAGGTCCAGGAGGCGTTGTCGGCGACCAGGAGCAGGATTCGGGCTGGTACACGATGTCTGTTGAGTGCTAAGGTGTCGGCGACCGGATTGGACCCAACAAGCCTTGGCAACGGCAAGTCTTGATGCAGAGGAAGATCGTCGATGGTGGAGACCAGCAAGGTCTGGGGAACTCACCCGGCGAGGGTAAGTGAGAGCAGGCCTGGAGCAACCAGGATGCCAAGTTAGAAAAAGATTGGCCTTCGTTAAGGGCTACTAGCCAACGGGCTAGCGACCACGAAGGAGCCTCGTGACGCTGCACGTGGAGCTGGCTTACAGGACACTCGTGGAGTGGGGGCCAGTGATCTTCGGTGCAGGTGGTGCTGGCGGCTAGGGCTACTCGGAGCCCAAAGCATGACTTCTTGGGAGACCCAGAAGAAGATGCACTTGCAAATGTGCTCGGTGTCCAGGGGTCACGGTCTCAAGTCACCCACGATAGCCACGGGCCTCAGCTTTGCTGGGGACTCAGGTTAGCCTCGGGGAAGTCTGAGAATCCACCTCTGGTGATGCGATGTCTTCGGCGTCCGACGGGAGCTTCAGAAATGCGAACCGGACAGATGCTTCTTTGGTGCCTGCCAAGCAGGGGAGTCACTCCTTGACCCCAAGGGAGATTCTTCTGTCCTCTAATCGTGAGTAGAGCGTCGAAGGTCCAGGATTCTGTTTCAGAGTTTCATCCAGGGATAATCTAAAGTCCTAAGGACTGGGTTCCTATCTTTATACTAAAGATAGGGGTTGGACTACTCTGTGGCCCCACCTATGGGTGGGTCAGGGCAGAGGGTGGCTACACCCTTTCCCTTTGTCCAGTTCACGCCAAAGCAGGGGCTGCAAGCCCTGATCCGGTTTGAACTGGGGTATGCACAGGGACACCAAATGTGCCACCAGTGCAGGACTTCAAAGCACACAGATGGTGCTCCCGCCCAGCCCCAATACACATTATCCTGTCTGGGGAGGTGGTCACACCTCCCTGGGACAGGAAACCTATTGTCCAGGCCTCCCTGCCGGAGTTTCGTCCAGCAGCAGGAGGCCAGACTCGTGTCTGTGGCAGCAGCATCCATTTTGTGATGCCAGGGCTTTGGAGAGAAGTTACCGGGTTAGTCAGAGTTAACATGTCTTTCCTCTAGAAGGGTGGAATGCTACCCCCGCTGCCAGAATTGGTGGGGGTAGTATTCCAAGATGTTTGACACCAAACACGACATGTTTAGGTGCAGCCATTCCAAAGTTAGCATTTTACCGCGAGGATATAATGCGCTTAAGAGTATATGGTCAGGCTGCACTACAAACAGCATCAGAGATTGTCTCCGAACGCTGCAGAGGGGCCCTGCTCATGCAGGGGCACCCTCTCTAGTAGGAACCATGCACTCTGCCTTTAGGATTGATAAGGCCTGCCTTAGGAGTGACTTATAGGTTTATATGTGTGTATGTATTTAGTGATATAGGTAACCTATATCACAGTAAGGGGTGCATGCACCACCTTACCCAGGCTGCAGTAGCAGACCTGTGGTGTCAGTTTGGATGGCCTTCCAGGGGTGGCATAATACATGCTGCAGCCCCTGGCAGGCCTCTGAGGTACCTATGCCCTTGGTACATAGTATACCATATACTAGGGACTTATAAGGGCACTCCAGATTCCAATCAGAGATGTGCCTAAGGCACATGGAAACCTTTTTACAGAGAAAGCAGATAGACTGGGGCCCTGAATAGCAGGATCCCAGTCCAACTAAGTCATAAACCAGCAAAACACCATAAAAAAAGTGGGGGCAACCATATAGTCAGATTCCACCTTCCTACAACAGACAACACACATCACAAAGTGAAGCACAGGTTTATTACACATTTGCAACATGTTGTAACCACTACAGATGCAAGGTAATCCCACCTGGCAGCGGGCACACAGTCAACAAGTGTAGAAGGAAGGAAGTCCATGGGTGTGGTGCACATCACCTGTAGGGACACGACAGCTACCACCCTGGAAGTCGAATCACGGTGTCGGGGATCACAGTTGACCAAACGACTCTGAAAGTACCCTGCGAAGGACAGAAATTAAACACAGTCAAAAGCACTGAAGAACAGGACAGAACTGCAATACTCATGCCCAATACACGTCACAAGATACCCACCCAGAACCAAGTTAGCATGTCAACACTGTTGGGGAGTACAGACTACCTGTAAGCACACTTCGCTACACGCATACAGTCATGTAGCACATGGACACACTCAAACAGCACCAGAGCACCACCAACACATATCATGCATATTCACATCATTGACATGACATCTCTGGATACTCACATTCAGCTGAAGAAGTTGGTGATGAGCTGTGTGCGGACATCACCATCATCATCATCATCATCATCATCACTGGCATTGTGGTCCAGGCCAGGATCCTCCACAGGTGGCGGATGTTGGTCATCGTCATCCAGGATGAGAGGCAACTCCTTCCGCACTGCCAGGTTGTGTAGCATGCAGCAGACGATGACAATCTTGCACACCTTTGTTGGGGCTTATGGGAGGGCCCCTCCTGTCTTGTCCAGGCAGCGGAAGCGGCTCTTCAGGAGACCAAATGTCCGCTCAATCACTCTCCTGGTCCGACCATGTGCCTCATTGTAGCGCATCTGGGCTGGTGTCACAGGGTTCCTGACGGGGCGTCAGCAACCACAGCATGTTGGGGTATCCGGAGTCACCTACATACAGACAATTGCACATTAGCTGAGTTGGAAAAGAGGGTGCAACACTACATTGCAGAACACACACAATGGTACTAAGTCAGTACACACCAACAAGCCAGGCACGCTGGTTCCGCATCTGTGACATCATCCTCGGGATGCGACTACTCCTCATCACGTAGGCATCGTGTGCAGAACCGGGGAAACAGGCACACACGTGTGAGATGCTCATATCTGCAAGACATACCACCAGTGCATTGACCGAGTGGTAGTGTTTGCGGTTCCTGTATGCCTGCTCTTGGGCCTGTGGTGGTACCAAAGCAACATGTGTCCCATCAATGGAGCCAATGACATGCGGCATCCTCCCCAGGGCATAGAAGTCACTCTTCACGTCAGTGAGTT
Source organism: Calotriton arnoldi (assembly GCA_963921515.1). Lineage (NCBI taxonomy): Eukaryota > Metazoa > Chordata > Amphibia > Caudata > Salamandridae > Calotriton > Calotriton arnoldi. Next base: position 313,541 of record CAWUFW010010099.1, read on the forward strand.
GTTGGAGTCTAGGGAAATAGATGTACTGGTTCAGGTATATCAACATAGCCTCCAAAACATCGCGGAGCACACGGCTGAACATGGTCTGTGACATCCCACCAGCAGTCGCCACAGTGTGTTGAAAGGTACCGGTGGCAAAGAAGTGTAGGGCTGCCATCACCTTCACCTTGGGGGTCAGCGCTGTAGGGTATGGCCGGCCAGCTTGCAAATGTGGGGCCAACCGCACCGTCAATACCTCAATCAGCGGCCTGGTGAAGCGGTACAGTCGGGTGCAGTCCCGTTCCACCATGGTTGCAAGGTCAGGGAATGGTCTATGGACAGCTGGTGCCCTGCAGTGCATAGGTGAAGAAAGAAAGATTGTCAGTCACCCCACATATGTGGCATTGACCATACTCAATATCACATGATACATCATTATGAGGCACAAGTACATGATGTGTGCAGTTCCGTAAGGACATGTATGGCACATACATGGCCAACATCTAACATCACAGTTCAACAAGTGGCATCAACAAGTCCCAGGTTGTGCCATGGGATATCATGAGGCCGTGTCACAGTTCCCATCTCCTGCTGCCACGTTCCAAACACACCCCACAGTGACATGTGAGGACAGATGTGCCCCAGGCATCACAGCTCAACGACAGGTAGATTCCCAGGGACCCTGTATTGCCACATGGACACTGGCATGACATGGTGTATCATGAATACACCACAGCAAACAACCATGACCCCCACAGGTAGTGGTCCCTGTTGCCTCGGCAGGACAGACATGGACGTCTGTGACACACACACGCACAACATCAAAGTCCATGCACAAACAACGTGGATGTGGAGACTGTCTCCCATTGTGCACATGGAATCAGAGACATTGTAAACACAACATGCACACAGACTGTGGAGGACCATCACTATTGTGGCAATGGGTCACCCTGGGACGTACATACCGTCCCACATGGGACTCAGGGGTATGTGACATGACATACACATACACCACCGTGAAATGTGACCATGCCACATGCTCAGAAATGAACAGTTGCACATCACAGTGGTCATGTACACGAAACACCAAGGATTCTGTCCCCATGAACACGTGCACAGCCTGGGAGTGGCTGCCCTCAAGTGACACCCACAGAACAACATGTTCACCCCCATACACGGAATAGGTAATGCAGTCTTACATGCCTTAGGATACAGTGTGGACAGGCTGTGGTGTTGTAGGTGTGCCCCTCACTCCCTGGGAAGTATAGTGGCTGGCATATGTTCACCTGTGACAGGCATGGTGACATATGCCAGTGACTTGTACAGGGACGCGTTGGACAGCAATGGACCGATCGGTGCGCACACATTGGCCATTGCATTCAATGTTAGTGGGTACGCGTTGTATTCGCAATACGCGTTGAACAGCAATGGACCGATCGGTGTGCCCGGCCGGCCCATTGCATTCAATGTGAGCGGGTACGCGTTGTATCCCGGGTACGCGTTGGACAGCAATGGACCGATCGGTGTTCCCGGCCGGCCCATTGCATTCAATGTGAGCGGGTACGCGTTGTATTCGCAATACGCGTTGAACAGCAATGGACCGATCGGTGTGCCCGGCCGGCCCATTGCATTCAATGTGAGCGGGTACGCGTTGTATCCCGGGTACGCGTTGGACAGCAATGGACCGATCGGTGTGCCCGGCCGGCCCATTGCATTCAATGTGAGCGGGTACGCGTTGTATTCGCAATACGCGTTGAACAGCAATGGACCGATCGGTGTGCCCGGCCGGCCCATTGCATTCAATGTGAGCGGGTACACGTTGTATCCCGGGTACGCGTTGGACAGCAATGGACCGATCGGTGTGCCCGGCTGGCCCATTGCATTCAATGTGAGCGGGTACGCGTTGTATTCGCAATACGCGTTGAACATCAATGGACCGATCGGTGTGCCCGGCCGGCCCATTGCTTTCAATGTGAGCGGGCACGCGTTGTATCCTGGGTACGCGTTGAACAGCAATGGACCGATCGGTGTGCCCGGCCGGCCCATTGCATTCAATGTGAGCGGTACGAGTTGTATCCTGGGTACACGTTGAACAGCAATGTACCGATCGGTGTGCCCGGGCGGCCCATTGCATTCAATGTGAGCGGGTACGCGTTGTGTTCGCAATACGCGTTGAACAGCAATGGACCGATCGGTGTGCCCGGCCGGCCCATTGCATTCAATGTGAGCGGGTACGCGTTGTATCCCGGGTACGCGTTGAACAGCAATGGACCGATCGGTGTGCCCGGCCGGCCCATTGCATTCAATGTGTGCGGGTACGCGTTGTATCCCGGGTACGCGTTGAACAGCAATGGACCGATCGGTGCGCACCCATTGGCTATGGCCTGGCCTGGCAACGGACGCGTTTTCAAATCTTGAACGAGTCTGATGCTGGAAATTCAGTTGGTCACCCACAACAATGTTGCAAATTCATGGGTGTCATGAAGTTGAACTTTTGAAGGATGCTGTGGGCGTGTGTAAGTGGTGCAATTCCATGGATTGGCCAGATTCAGAAGATGCAAACGACTTGGACCTATCACTTTGGACACATGGGACAGTATCTGCCTCTGCAGCACACATATAATGCTGGCTGTTCCCCTGAGAGCTCACTTGCCTGCACTACATGCTCCAGGACGACATCTGCCACCACCACTGCTGCTGTATCTGCACCCTCTGGACCCTGCAATGGCACGTACTGTGGAGAGAGCCCCAGCCTTCAGCACTGAGGAGAACCAGGCCCTGCTGGACAGCCTCCTTCCACAGTACAGCAAGCTGTATGGGAAAGCAGGGGAGCAGGTGAGTGTGCTGTCCACTGCCTTACTAAATGTGCATGTTGTCTGACTAGCAAGGCTGACAGTCTGCACGCCACTGGCTAGCAGGCTCACTGAGTAGTTGTCACCCCCCATAGTGTGTAGTTACATGCACTGAACAGGTATAGTGCAGTGACAGTGCATTTAAACAAGGTTTTACTTCCCAGGCAATGATACCATGTAGTGACTGCTGGCAAACTGTTCATAGCCATCGTTGCACTGCCTGTGTACATCATGTGCCCCTGTGATTGAGACATGTATATCCAACTGTGTAATGCACGGCTATGTTGCATGTGTAGTAATGGCATTCTCACTTTGTCATCCTCACAGGTTGATGCCCACCAGAAGCAGCAGATATGGCTGAACATCGTCCGGGCAGTGAGATCCGTGGGGGACTACAAGCGCCGGATCCGCAACTGCCAGAAGAGGTGGCAGGACCTTCGGGGCTGGACCCGGAGGATCGAACGGGTCCAGCTGAAGCTGTCACCTCCTCGCAGGAGGGGCGGACACCGGACCCTGACCCCCACATGCTCAGGATCCTGGCGGTGGTCTTCCCTGATCTGGATGGGCAGCTGAAGGCCAGAGAGCAGCAAGGAGGGGGTGAGTCCATGACTGCATTGTGAACTTTGTCTGCCATGCTATGTGCCCTCCTCTGGCCTGGTTAAACTTCCACAGTACATCAGTCATGTGGTCCAGGACCCATGTCCCTCGATTGTGCACTGCCCACTCCTCATCTGATACCCAGGTGTGGCCCTTGCAGTCAGGGAATTGTGTCACTTGGGTACTGTGTCCTTGCAGTTTGCTTGACTCAAGGTGGGGGACAGCATCTGTTCCCCTAACTCTGTGGTGGGCATCATGGGTGGGTCCATTGCTTACACAATGCCTGTGTTCTGACATGTAATCTGCGTGTTACTTTGATATGTGGTCCAATTGCTGAGCTGATCCACCACATGTGCCTGGGGTATCTGGCACACACCCATGCTGCGGGTGGGAACAATGTTTGGGCCCCAGGAGTGTGTATATTACGTGTGTCACACATACTTAGCCAGCTGCCTACTGTCCAGGGCTCATCCCTCATTCATGTGGGGCAGGACAGTCATGCCTACTCCAGGCCATACAATACACTCTGTACTCCCACTCCCGTGTATCAGCTGACACGTTGTGCTCAGTGATATGTCCCCTCAGGTGTCTGCCTCTGTGTCAGTGTGCTGTGGCTTCGTTGTCAGGACTGCTGGGGTGTTTCTCGGTTGGGGCTCAGCATGCCACCGGAGATGTGACCATAGGAGACGATACTTGTGTGACACTTAGGTGTTTGATCACCTGACCGTGCACACTGGGGTATGCGAATGTGAAGTTCAGGCAGCTGTTTCCCATTCACAGCAGATTGTGAGGTGCTCAGGTTCAGAGGGTTGTGTTACAGGTCTCCCATATGTCCAATCGGTATGACCTGGACAGATAAGGGTTCAGATGATGTGGTGTGTGGGGATGTACATGTGCACTTGTTCAGCTCCAGGACTTGCATTCCCCATGACCTACTATTGTGACACAGTGCAGAGTGTTGTTGTCTGGCTGCCCTGCCCATGTGACTGGAGACAGTGATGTATGACTTAGCAGGCATGCCTGTGCCATGGCATGTAACTTCCTATGAGTGATCCTGCAGGGGAGTGACATGAGCTACATGCACACCATTGTGGCAATGGCTATCAGGACATGGGTGCATCATGATGTCTGTCACTGATATGCATCACATGCATTTCATATTTGACTCTGGGCATCCCTTTCATCCGGACACCTGTACTGACTCAGTGGCAAGAGTTGTGATGTGTGCATGTTCACATGCTTCACCGTGTTTTCTGCACTGTCCAACTACTGTGTAGGTGGTGCATGTGTCCACACTGGGTATTGCCATCCAACAGACACCAGACAGATGGGTGCAAGGCCAGGAGGGATGTGAGTGCCATGGTTGACCATCAGACTGACAATTGGCTTCTCCTATTCTGTTTGGGCACTTTTGGCAATGTTCAACTAAGGATGCCAGGGCTTGCTCTGTAATGTGCTGTACTTACTGTGGTGTGTGCGTTCGGTGCAGGTGACTGATGTCTGTCTGTTTCCCTATTGTTTGCAGATACATCCACAGCCACAGGAGGGGACAGCTCCACGGACCAGGAGGAGCCGCAGAGCCAGACTGGGTCAGCAGCCGAGGAGTGGTCGGAGGGACCCAGTGGCACGGAGGGCGAGGGGAGCCACACCGAGGAGTCCTCAGCACCATCCACCTCAGCTGAGGACCACAGCAGCTCGGAGGATGACTCCCTTGTGGATGCGGGTGTCAGCAGCCACCACACCCCAGCTAGTGTTGCTGTCCCCGCCACCACCACCACCACCACCGCCTCCCATCGGCTCCCATTCCCGAGGTCCGTGGAGGCTCCCATGTTCGGGAGCGTGTCTCCTTCGGGCCAGGCACCGCACCCCCTGCCCCTGTGTCCCCTGCTGCCCTGAGTGAGGAGTCTGTGTACCTCCTTCGCCAGCTCCATGTAGGGCAGACAGCGATGCTGAGTGTCCTCCATGCACACACCACTCTGTTGACTCAGCTGGTGTCGTTCATGGAGGGCATCTCATCGGGCATGTCTGCCCTACAGAGGGGCAATAGGTCCATGGACTCCTCCTGACGGCAGCAGTGTCCCTCCTCCAACAGTCCCTCACCCCTCCTGCCTCTGCCCCATCCACACTCCCCAGCACCTTACCTGTCCCAAGCACACACACACCGGCACAGGCACACACCAGCACAGACACGAGCAGCACACAGACACACACACCACAAACAAGATGCACACGCACGCACAGTCAGGGGACTGAAACCACACTCACAGGGGATGGGGCCCAGGCACACACACACGCATCCACGAGCACTGCGCAGTCCTCAGTTGCCTCTCCCTCCAAAGCCCCCTCCCTTGCCTCACCTGCAACCCCAAAGACACAGCGGCTCTTCCTCAGTGACCTCGGCCTCTTCCCTCCGATCCAGCTGATCCAGCATTCAGGGGGAAGAGGAAGCCCACCCACACGGAGCGGAGTGCCCTCGCCCCCGGACACCCTCCCCAGGCGCAGACCGACTGACGCCCCCATCCGCAAGTCCCCCGGACCCGGAAGAGCAAGACCCCGCCACCGCCCTGTATCTCAGGCACCAAGTCTCCTTCCTCCATCCCTCAGGCCCCCACTCCACAGGTGCCCCCACCACACCCTGCCCCAGGTTCCCCCACCCACAGATACACCATCCCCAAAAACATCAGGCCTTCTCCCCTGCCACTTGCTCTTCCGGCCCCACACCCCGCTGCGCTTGTCTGTGCCACTGGTGTGGAGACGGTGTCCTCCCCCTCTGTCCTGCCCACCTTACCTGATCCCCATTCTCCTCCCCTGGAGGTAGGCACTGCAGTGGAGTCCACTACCACCCTGTCTGACTTGGGCACTGCAGTGGGGAACCTGTCCACTCCATCTGCACGGTCCACTGCAGTCGTGCCGGCACCCACACCATCTGAGTCATGCCCCCAGTTGTGCCGGCACACACCATGTCAGACACCTCCACTGCAGTTGTCAGTGGCTCTCCAGCACCCACCACCCCTTCCCTGCCTCCTTCTGGTGAGCCCTGATCCTGTCCCTGCGGTGCCTGGCCTGCCCCCCGTATGCAATTCCGAGGGGATTGTCCCTGGTTTTTTTCAGTGCAGGCATGCGTAGGGTGACATCTGCCACTGTCACCCTGTTTTGACTTTCAGGATGGACTGGCCATTGGCCTTTGTTTCTTTTACTGGACTTCAACTTTTGAACCCACATATGCTGAATAAAGCAACTTTCTGTTCTCTAGTGCTTTTGCTTCTGATGTACATGATGTTGATGATGCTAACCATGCCCTTGCTACAGTGATGGTGATATTTGGTCTCATGAAAATGAAGTGTTACTGTTCAGGAACCCATGTGGTCCAGGGGGAATGTGTCCTATCCTGTGGTGTATCCATGTCATCCTTAGCAGCATCTGAGGGTGTCATGTTTTCAATATTTGGCAATGGGATTTCCTACTTACATTAGCAATGTCACATCTGTGGCTTCCACCCCTGCACATCTGTTGTGCTTGCCATTGTTCAATTAGTCTACTTCCCTGACCGTGTGGCCATCTCCACTGGACATGCAGGTTTGGGCATCAATGGGGAAGGACTCATCTGTGTTGTCAGTGCAACTTGCTATACATGTGTGTTGGATCTGTGCTGATGATTTCGTTGACACTCACATGACCAGGCTGATGTGATGGGAGCCTTCATTTGGTGCAAATTGTTGACTGTGTGACCAAGTGTTCTGCTGACATGATGGAGCCCTACTGAGGCAACATATGGCACAGCTTTCCTCACACAGGAGTGGAGTCCCCTCATGGCAGTGTGTTCTCCTGTGACATCACCTGCGCCCAAGGTGTGTGTTGTATGAGCAGGTCTGTGTGTTCACTTCCATTTTGCTGTGCATGCTGGGATCCCTAGTGGTGTTCCTGTTTGTGATGCTTGCTGAGTTGACCTATGTTCCCCCAAAGTCTTCTCCCTGGGTTCTCTGTGATGTGGGTGCATGGCACATTACTGGTCATCAGGGTGTCACCCATAGGTGTGTTTGCTGTCAGGGCTGAGTTTGTGGGCAGACGCAGATGGGTCACAGTCAGGATTCCCTTGGCACTTGTTGTTTACACCTGTCATGTGATTTCCAGTTTGTGTTAGCTTTCAGTGATTGTGACACGTTGTGTGTGTGACTGCTGGCACTCCTCAGGGTCAGGGCTGCAATGTTGGTAGTTGTCTATGTGTGTTCTTTGTGGGTGACCTTGGCTTCTTCATTGGTGTGGAACTGTGGCTGGGATCCCATTGGTTGGTGTGGTATTGCCGTCATGTCCATGTACAGCGTAGTGTGCAGTGTGTCAGACATTCAGGAGTCTTGTTGAGTGGCCATGTGTGATGTGTTTCTGCACCTTGGTTCCCACCACCACCCATGGGATTGTCATGGGTGCATGTGCAATGTCACCAGTGCATGTGAGCTTCACTGCTGCACATTGTTGGAGGTTGAGGTGTGTGGTGTTGAGTGTGTGCAGATGAGAGTTGTTGCACGGCTAGACCCCTGCCTCCATGTTGGCCTTGGCTTACTGGCTGTGCTGATTGATTTGTGCTTGTGTAGGTGTGATGGTAGTTTGTTGCTCAGGACACATGACTGTGGTTCACAGTGTGAACGACATCTAGCTTTGTCATCAAAGTGGGATTGTAATGCAGCCCAGGGTCACCACACTGTGGGGACCCTAGGGGTAGTGCTGTGGTGTCTCTGTGTCTTGCTGTGTCAGTTGCTGTTCCTACATGCTTGTGTGACATGTGTGATTTGTGCTCCCTCTCATCTAACAATGCCTGATTGCCCACATAGGGGATTTGGATCCATGAGTTACCTTTGTGTGGCACTGTATGCACATCTGTGTAATTGGTATTCAGGCCTCCTCATGTGCTGTGTGGTTGCCTGGGGACACTGGCACCCCCCCCCCTCACCTGTTGTGTTTGATGTGCAGTGTGGGTCTGCCTGTTTGTGTTTGTGCATCTGCACCACTGCATTGGCATATCTTTAGTGTGCCATTGGCTGTATGTTGTTTGGTGGGTTTCCCCTGCTGTCCCTGGGACTCCTAGGTCATCAGTCAGCACAATGATCATTGTTTGTGTGTCCCATTGCTGCCATGGTATGGTTTCTGTTCACCTCACATCTACAGTCTCCACAGGGTATCTGCATTTGTGTGCCCATTGGTGCAAATATGTGGGTCTGCATTCTGATGGTCACTTCTATCATTGTATCATTGATGAATGTTGACAGTGTCAGCCCCCATGGGTGATGTTTGTCTGCACATGGCCAAAGGTATGTCTTATTTGCACTGCAGTGTTTGCCTCCCCCAATCTATGTTGCTATGGGACACAAGCACTACTTTGCCACTGATGTGTTTGTTGTTCTGTGACCAGGAATCATCCATGCAGTTTGGCAGTTGCAGCTTTTTCAATGTCAACACTTACATTTTGGTCACTGTGATGATGGGGGTTTGGACCCCATTGCCGCAATGTTCAAGATGTGCTTCAGCTATGGGCCCCACACTTACCTTTTGGTCACTCTGATGATGGGGGTTTGGACCCCATTGCCACAATGTTCAAGATGTGCTTCAGCTATGGGCCCCACACTTACATTTTGGTCACTGTGATGATGGGGGTTTGGACACCATTGCCACAATGTTCAAGATGTGCTTCAGCTATGGGCCCCACACTTACCTTTTAGTCACTGTGATGATGGGGGTTTGGACCCCATTGCCACAATGTTCAAGATGTGCTTCAGCTATGGGCCCCACACTTACATTTTGGTCACTGTGATGATGGGGGTTTGGACCCCATTGCCACAATGTTCAAGATGTGCTTCAGCTATGGGCCCCACACTTACCTTTTGGTCACTGTGATGATGGGGGTTTGGACCCCATTGCCACAATGTTCAAGATGTGCTTCAGCTATGGGCCCCACACTTACCTTTTGGTCACTGTGATGATGGGGGTTTGGACCCCATTGCCACAATGTTCAAGATGTGCTTCAGCTATGGGCCCCACACTTACATTTTGGTCACTGTGATGATGGGGGTTTGGACCCCATTGCCACAATGTTCAAGATGTGCTTCAGCTATGGGCCCCACACTTACCTTTGGTCACTGTGATGATGGGGGTTTGGACCCCATTGCCACAATGTTCAAGATGTGCTTCAGCTATGGGCCCCACACTTACATTTTGGTCACTGTGATGATGGGAGTTTGAACCCCATTGCCACAATGTTCAAGATGTGCTTCAGCTATGGGCCCCACACTTACATTTTGGTCACTGTGATGATGGGGGTTTGAACCCCATTGCCACAATGTTCAAGATGTGCTTCAGCTATGGACCCCACACTTACATTTTGGTCACTGTGATGATGGGGGTTGGACCCCATTGCCACAGTGGTCATGGTCTGCTTGCATTGTGGGGGCCACACACGTTTATGTGTGGCACATGTGATAGGGGGTCACATTGTATGTTCAAAGTCATGTTCAGTGTTGTAGGCATTTGACACAGTCTACACACGCTTGTCATGGTGTTGGGGGATGTCTTTATGTTGCATTGTTTATGTTGGTGTGTGCTTGTTGTGTCATGTATTAGCCATCCTGTGAGTGGGGGTGTTGTTGGTGGTAGGCATCCAGCCCCCCATGGGTAGAGGTGGTAGTAGTGGTAGGCATCTGGCACACCCTGGGTAGGGGTGGTAGTAGTGACAGGCATCCAGCTCCCCATGGGTAGAGGTGGTAGTAGTGGTAGGCATCTGGCACCCCTGGGTAAGGGTGGTAGTAGTGGTAGGCATCTGGCACCCCTGGGTTGGGGTGGTAGTAGTGGTAGGCATCTGGCACACCCTGGGTAGAGGTGGTAGTAGTGGTAGGCATCTGGCACCCCTGGGTAGAGGTGGGAGTAGTGACAGGCATCCAGCCCCCCATGGGTAGAGGTGGTAGTAGTGGTAGGCATCTGGCACCCCCTGGGTAGGGGTGGTAGTTGTGACAGGCATCCAGCCCCCCATGGGTAGAGGTGGTAGTAGTGGTAGGCATCTGGCACCCACTGGGTAAGGGTGTTAGTAGTGGTAGGCATCTGGCACCCCTGGGTAAGGGTGGTAGTAGTGGTAGGCATCTGGCACCCCTGGGTAGAGGTGGTAGTAGTGGTAGGCATCTGGCACCCCTAGGGTAGAGGTGGGAGTAGTGACAGGCATCCAGCCCCCATGGGAAGAGGTGGTAGTAGTGGTAGGCATCTGGCACCCCTGGGTAGGGGTGGTAGTGGTGGTAGGCATCCAGCCCCCCATGGGTAGGGGTGGTAGTAGTGACAGGCATCCAGCCCCCCATGGGTAGAGGTGGTAGTAGTGGTAGGCATCTGGCACCCCTGGGTAAGGGTGGTAGTAGTGGTAGGCATCTGGCACCCCCTGGGTAGGGGTGGTAGTAGTGGTAGGCATCTGGCACACCCTGGGTAGAGGTGGTAGTAGTGGTAGGCATCTGGCACACCCTGGGTAGGGGTGGTAGTAGTGACAGGCATCCAGCCCCCCATGGGTAGAGGTGGTAGTAGTGGTAGGCATCTGGCACCCCCTGGGTAAGGGTGGTAGTAGTGGTAGGCATCTGGCACCCCCTGGGTAAGGGTGGTAGTAGTGGTAGGCATCTGGCACCCCCTGGGTAGAGGTGGGAGTAGTGACAGGCATCTGGCACCCCCTGGGTAGGGGTGGTAGTAGTGGTAGGCATCTGGCACCCCCTGGGTAGAGGTGGGAGTAGTGACAGGCATCCAGCCCCCATGGGTAGAGGTGGTAGTAGTGGTAGGCATCTGGCACCCCTGGGTAAGGGTGGTAGTAGTGGTAGGCATCTGGCACCCCTGGGTAAGGGTGGTAGTAGTGGTAGGCATCTGGCACCCCTGGGTGAGGCATCTGGCACCCCTGGGTAAGGGTGGTAGTAGTGGTAGGCATCTGGCACCCCTGGGTAAGGGTGGTAGTAGTGGTAGGCATCTGGCACCCCATGGGTAGGGGTGGTAGTAGTGACAGGCATCCAGCCCCCATGGGTAGAGGTGGTAGTAGTGGTAGGCATCTGGCACCCCCTGGGTAGGGGTGGTAGTGGTGGTAGGCATCCAGCCCCCCATGGGTAGGGGTGGTAGTAGTGACAGGCATCCAGCCCCCCATGGGTAGAGGTGGTAGTAGTGGTAGGCATCTGGCACCCCTGGGTAAGGGTGGTAGTAGTGGTAGGCATCTGGCACACCCTGGGTAGAGGTGGTAGTAGTGGTAGGCATCTGGCACCCCTGGGTAGAGGTGGGAGTAGTGACAGGCATCCAGCCCCCATGGGTAGAGGTGGTAGTAGTGGTAGGCATCTGGCACCCCTGGGTAGGGGTGGTAGTTGTGACAGGCATCCAGCCCCCATGGGTAGAGGTGGTAGTAGTGGTAGGCATCTGGCACCCCCTGGGTAGAGGTGGAAGTAGTGACAGGCATCCAGCCCCCCATGGGTAGAGGTGGTAGTAGTGGTAGGCATCTGGCACCCCCTGGGTAGGGGTGGTAGTTGTGACAGGCATCCAGCCCCCCATGGGTAGAGGTGGTAGTAGTGGTAGGCATCTGGCACCCCCTGGGTAGAGGTGGGAGTAGTGACAGGCATCCAGCCCCCCATGGGTAGAGGTGGTAGTAGTGGTAGGCATCTGGCACACCCTGGGTAGGGGTGGTAGTAGTGACAGGCATCCAGCCCCCCATGGGTAGAGGTGGTAGTAGTGGTAGGCATCTGGCACCACCTGGGTAAGGGTGGTAGTAGTGGTAGGCATCTGGCACCCCCTGGGTAAGGGTGGTAGTAGTGGTAGGCATCTGGCACCCCTGGGTAGAGGTGGGAGTAGTGACAGGCATCTGGCACCCCTGGGTAAGGGTGGTAGTAGTGGTAGGCATCTGGCACCCCCTGGGTAGAGGTGGGAGTAGTGACAGGCATCCAGCCCCCCATGGGTAGAGGTGGTAGTAGTGGTAGGCATCTGGCACCCCCTGGGTAAGGGTGGTAGTAGTGGTAGGCATCTGGCACCCCCTGGGTAAGGGTGGTAGTAGTGGTAGGCATCTGGCACCCCCTGGGTAGGCATCTGGCACCCCCTGGGTAAGGGTGGTAGTAGTGGTAGGCATCTGGCACCCCCTGGGTAAGGGTGGTAGTAGTGGTAGGCATCTGGCACCCCCTGGGTAGAGGTGGGAGTAGTGACAGGCATCCAGCCCCCCATGGGTAGAGGTGGTAGTAGTGGTAGGCATCTGGCACCCCTGGGTAGGGGTGGTAGTAGTGACAGGCATCCAGCCCCCCATGGGTAGAGGTGGTAGTAGTGGTAGGCATCTGGCACCCCCTGGGTAGAGGTGGAAGTAGTGACAGGCATCCAGCCCCCCATGGGTAGAGGTGGTAGTAGTGGTAGGCATCTGGCACCCCCTGGGTAGGGGTGGTAGTTGTGACAGGCATCCAGCCCCCATGGGTAGAGGTGGTAGTAGTGGTAGGCATCTGGCACCCCTGGGTAGAGGTGGGAGTAGTGACAGGCATCCAGCCCCCATGGGTAGAGGTGGTAGTAGTGGTAGGCATCTGGCACACCCTGGGTAGGGGTGGTAGTAGTGACAGGCATCCAGCCCCCCATGGGTAGAGGTGGTAGTAGTGGTAGGCATCTGGCACCCCTGTGTAAGGGTGGTAGTAGTGGTAGGCATCTGGCACCCCTGGGTAAGGGTGGTAGTAGTGGTAGGCATCTGGCACCCCTGGGTAGAGGTGGGAGTAGTGACAGGCATCTGGCACCCCTGGGTAAGGGTGGTAGTAGTGGTAGGCATCTGGCACCCCCTGGGTAGAGGTGGGAGTAGTGACAGGCATCCAGCCCCCATGGGTAGAGGTGGTAGTAGTGGTAGGCATCTGGCACCCCTGGGTAAGGGTGGTAGTAGTGGTAGGCATCTGGCACCCCTGGGTAAGGGTGGTAGTAGTGGTAGGCATCTGGCACCCCCTGGGTAGGCATCTGGCACCCCCTGGGTAAGGGTGGTAGTAGTGGTAGGCATCTGGCACCCCTGGGTAAGGGTGGTAGTAGTGGTAGGCATCTGGCACCCCATGGGTAGGGGTGGTAGTAGTGACAGGCATCCAGCTCCCCATGGGTAGAGGTGGTAGTAGTGGTAGGCATCTGGCACCCCCTGGGTAGGGGTGGTAGTGGTGGTAGGCATCCAGCCCCCCATGGGTAGGGGTGGTAGTAGTGACAGGCATCCAGCCCCCCATGGGTAGAGGTGGTAGTAGTGGTAGGCATCTGGCACCCCCTGGGTAAGGGTGGTAGTAGTGGTAGGCATCTGGCACACCCTGGGTAGAGGTGGTAGTAGTGGTAGGCATCTGGCACCCCCTGGGTAGAGGTGGGAGTAGTGACAGGCATCCAGCCCCCCATGGGTAGAGGTGGTAGTAGTGGTAGGCATCTGGCACCCCTGGGTAGGGGTGGTAGTTGTGACAGGCATCCAGCCCCCCATGGGTAGAGGTGGTAGTAGTGGTAGGCATCTGGCACCCCTGGGTAGAGGTGGAAGTAGTGACAGGCATCCAGCCCCCCATGGGTAGAGGTGGTAGTAGTGGTAGGCATCTGGCACCCCCTGGGTAGGGGTGGTAGTTGTGACAGGCATCCAGCCCCCCATGGGTAGAGGTGGTAGTAGTGGTAGGCATCTGGCACCCCCTGGGTAGAGGTGGGAGTAGTGACAGGCATCCAGCCCCCCATGGGTAGAGGTGGTAGTAGTGGTAGGCATCTGGCACCCCCTGGGTATGGGTGGTAGTAGTGGTAGGCATCTGGCACACCCTGGGTAGAGGTGGTAGTAGTGGTAGGCATCTGGCACCCCCTAGGTAGAGGTGGGAGTAGTGACAGGCATCCAGCCCCCCATGGGTAGAGGTGGTAGTAGTGGTAGGCATCTGGCACACCCTGGGTAGGGGTGGTAGTAGTGACAGGCATCCAGCCCCCCATGGGTAGAGGAGGTAGTAGTGGTAGGCATCTGGCACCCCCTGGGTAAGGGTGGTAGTAGTGGTAGGCATCTGGCACCCCCTGGGTAAGGGTGGTAGTAGTGGTAGGCATCTGGCACCCCCTGGGTAAGGGTGGTAGTAGTGGTAGGTATCTGGCACCCCCTGAATAGGGGTGGTAGTGGTGGTGGGCATCCAGGCCCCTATGTGTATATGTGGCATTGCTGATGGCCATCCCGCCCCTATGGTGCTGCTGTTGCTGGTGTAAGTAATTTCTGCATCCCTCTGTGTGTGTGTGATATGTCGGGTACGTGTAGTTTGTTTTTGTGGTTGGTGTCTGACTTACCTTCTGCTCCGTACGCGTCTGTGCCTGTTCCGGTAGTAGATGTAGAATATTGGTAGGATCGGCACAATGGGATTCATGGTTGGTTCGTCTCGTTCGTCCTTCTCTTTGCTTCGCCTCATCCTCGTCGCTGGCGTGTTCGTCTCGTAGCCGTGGATCGTCTTGTGGCGCGAATCGGAGCTTATGTGCGCCTCTCCCGGATGCTTTGACGTGCCATGCGTAGCGGCGGGTTCGGCGCGTACGAAAAGCGCATCGTACTTGTCCGGCCGGACGGGGCTGCATTTTGGCTTCCGTGCGATTCGATTTTGCGTTTCCGGATCTGCCTCGGTCGGAAAACAGGACCTGGATTGGGTGAGTACGGCTGGGTCGGAATCTATGCAGTTGTGCGCATCGTACTTGCTCGTTCGGAATAATGTGCGGATCGGTCGGAAACAGGCATTCGCCTGGCTTTTTTCCCGGCCGAATAGTGTTAGGTGCGCCTCGGACCGAGATCGGAATCGGCCCCTTAGTCTCTTATACAATCAGTGAGACAAGCACACACTCATCCATACAGCCACTCTCACAATCACTTACTCTCACATATAGTCATTTATATACTCCAACACTCACATATACTGCCTTTCACATATGTAGTTACTCACACATGTACCACTGAGACATCCATTCACTCACCAACACACCCATACACACACTCACCCACTCATACAGCCCTTCCCAGATGCACTCTTGAACCCATACACCCAGTGAATCACCCACTCACACATCTATGCAGAGAGTCACACCCACCCACACAGACACTGAGGCACCCATACAGATACTCAGACAACCAATCAATAACCCATATAGACACTCATGTAGATACTCACCAACCCATGCAGCCGCTTACACACCAACTAACAGACTGATACAGACATTCGCACAGTTTAGTCACTAACCCATGCCTTCAGTAAGACACGATTAATCACTCACTTATACACTCAGTCACGCACCTACTAAATCATCCATTCAGACACTTATACACCCACTCATTCTTCAATACACCTTGGCATATATATATATAAAACATTTTTAAACTTTACAGAAACACACAGTCACTGGATGATGTAATCAGTGATGTCATCAGTGATGTCATTTGAGATGTCATTTGAGATGTCATCAGTGATGTCATCAGTGATGTCACTGACCACGTCATGAATGATGTAATATGTGACATCATGAGCAGTGCATTGCGGGGGCGCGAGTTATAGTAAGCTCAACAAACTATAACGGCCCTGTGTGGTTTTTTCAGTGAATTTCAAAGGTTTCTTAAATGCTAATTTCTAACTATAACATCCCTGAAACCTATTGTTTTTTCAGTGAATATATATATATATATATATATATATATATATTATCTACTGGCGGTCGCCAGTAGATAGTTATAGTTTAGACCTATTTTCCATAGGAAATCTGCAACATTCTATTTGAAATAACGTTGGCGCCGGTTGAAGAATCTTCGCGAAAGTTTCCAACTTGTTGGGGCGCTCCGGTCCGCTCCTATCCTGAAAGTCTCGGGGTGATTCGTCAAGCGGGGGCCGAGAAAAAGGGGGTCCCAAAGGTGTTTTCCCCATTCATTTTTCCATAGGAACCTTTAGTCACAGCTACAGCCCGAACGGCTGAACGGAATTACACCAAATTTGGCAAAGAAGTAGCCCTTGGTTCAGTGTCGTGCCTTTTGCTTAAATGGTGTAAATCCGTTCAGTAGTTCCTGAGTAAATCAAAAGTAAAATCACATATATATCTGGGCGGAGCCTAACCACACATGTCATCGTGAGATCTGATTGGCTGTCAGCACTTCATCCTGGAATTGCTGGCAGCCATCTTGGGACCAATATAAATGATAGTACCCCATTGAAATGCATTGTAGTGAATCAAAGATTTTGAGGGTTACCAAAAGGAGAACTATAAAGGGTGATAACAGACTTTAGTTACATTAAAATTCATTTGTTGATGGTACCATACTAATTTCATGAATTGTGGTGTGTTCTAAGGTGATTTTACCCTGTGAAAAACCTTCTGCTGGGATATCATGAATCATGTTTGAGAGAAAACTATTTTCACATGCTTGTCCCATAGAGTTTTGGAAGGTGCTCCAGAAGCTAAAATGAGAGCATATTTTCTGTAAATTCACATTATCTTTCTCAGTCATGTGAGAATGAATTCTGACATTCTCAGTAAAACATGTACATCCAACAAGGGCAGAGACTGTCAGTTGATTCCTTTGTGTTCTACTGCAGCTTCCCAGAGTGTTCTAAAGAACAACTAGAGTGCTAACTAACCCTGGGCAAAGCACTACGCTACGCTCGCGTAGTTTGCGAAGTTTGCGCTACTTCGCACAACGCGAATTGCACGTAGCACAGTGCAAACACGCGTAGCGTAGTGCAGCGGTCATTTTTGCTTGCTCGCGGACCTCAACGTCAAGTTGGCGACCGCGAGCAAGCAAATATGACATCCCGGCGAGACTTTTTCCTCGTTCGCGATCAGCAACATCAAGTTGCCGATCGCGAGCGTGGAAAATAAACCTCCCGGCGAGATTCTCAACGTGGGGAGGTCAGGTTTCTCATTGCGAGTGGTCGCGTATGCTCGCGACCGCTCGCGATGAGAAACTACCAGTCCGCGTTGAGAAAGCTGCCGCTTGAGTAAAAATCTACTCGAGCGGCAGTAAAAGACAGCTCGCACTGTGCAAGATGCCGTTTTCAATGATTGCACAGTGCGGAAAAGCATCCAGCACTGTGCAATCATTGTGAACAGTGCATTACGCAGTTCGCGTAGTGCTACGCGTAGCTCGCGTAGTGCGAACTGCACTTTGCGTAGCTTCGCGTAGCGCTACTTCGCGAACTACGCCCAGGCTTAGTGCTAACAGCCTTACTTATGACAAAAGTATGGCACACCTGAAGCCATCTTGATTGGAATAAACTGGTAACACTTAAAACATTTAATTTAAAAAGGAACAAAATGATGGGGTTCATTTTGTCATAGTAATTATGGTTAGTGCTGTAGAAAGAAAAATTAGGACATGTTTCAAGTGTGATCTCAAATATCTTCCTGTTATATTTCAACAGGAGCAGCCTGCCAGTTGATGCCTTTGTGTTCTACTGCAGCTTCCCAGAGTGTTCTAAAGAACAACTAGAGCGCTAACAGCCTTACTTATGACAAAAGTATGGCACACCTGAAGCCATCTTGATTGAAATAAACCGGTAACACTTAAAACATTTAATTTAAAAAGGAACAAAATGAGGGGGTTCTTTTTGAAATAGAAATTATGGTTAGTGCTGCAGAAAGAAAAATTAGGGCATGTTTTAAGTGAGATCTCAAATCCTCTTCTATTTCATTAGAAAATTCTGACATGCAGACTGAAACAATCACTTTCAATACCAGCAGCAGACTTCCAGTTAACTCCCTGGTGAGCAGTAGCTTTACTACAGTGATCTAATGAGCAACTAGAGTGCTAACATTCTGAATTTATGGCAAATGTGAGACACATCTGAATGCCTTCTTGATGGAATCAAAGTAAAAACTGAAAGCATTTCCTACTGAGGAGACTGCAGTAAATGAGGAAATTAGGAAACTTCATAACAAAGAAGTCTTCCAAGATGGCCACCAGTGAAAAAAGAGCCCAAATGTAGCAAAAATATTACCCAGATGTAGCCCACATATAGCCCAATGACAAAAGTGTGCAAAACACTTTTTATTTTTAGTTTTTGCAGTTTTATGTAGTGCAGACTGGTCAGGTATTGGAGCGTTGCATCTTAAAACATGACCCCCTACACTACAAAAACACCACTGCACTACCCTAAACCCTAAAACACTACCCCCAGCACGACCCCCTACACTACACAAGCACCACTGCACTATCGTAAACCCTAAAACACTAACCCCAGCATGACCCCCTACACTACACAAACATCACTGCACTAACCTAAACCCTAAAACACTACCCCCATCACGACCCCTACACTACCGAAACACCACTGCAGCTACCCTAAAACATGACCCCCTACACTACACAAACACCACTGCACTACCCTAAACCCTAAAACACTACCCCCAGCACGACCCCTACACTACACAAACACCACTGCACTACCACCTAAAACACTACCCCAGCACCCCCTACACTACACAAACACCACTGCACTACCCTAAACCCTAAAACACTACCCCCAGCACGACCCCCTACACTACCCAAGCACCACTGCACTACCCTAAACCCTAAAACACTACCCCCAGCATGACCCCCTACACTGCCCGAACACCACTGCACTGTCCTAAACGCTGAAACACCAGCCCCTGCACGACCCCCTACACTGCCCGAACACCACTGCACTGCCCTAAACCCTGAAACACCACCCCTAGCACGACCCCCTACACTGCCCAAACACCACTGCACTGCCCTAAACCCTGAAACACCACCCCCTGCACGACCCCCTACACTGCCCGAACACCACTGCACTGCCCTAAACCCTGAAACACCACCCCAAGCACGACCCCCTACACTGCCCGAACACCACTGCACTGCCCTAAACCCTGAAACACTACCCCCAGCAAGACCCCCTACACTGCCCGAACACCACTGCACTGCCCTAAACCCTGAAACATCACCCCCAGCAAGACCTCCTACACTGCCCGAACACCACTGCCCTAAACCCTGAAACACCACCCCCAGCACGACCCCCTACACTGCCCGAACACCACTGCACTGCCCTAAACCCTGAAACACCACACCCAGCATGACCGCCTACACTGCCCGAACACCACTGCACTGCCCTAAACCCTGAAACACCAGCCCCAGCACGAACCCCTACACTGCCCGAACACCACTGCACTGCCCTAAACCCTGAAACACCAGCCCCAGCACGACCGCCTACACTGCCCGAACACCACTGCACTGCCCTAAACCCTGAAACACCAGCCCCAGCACGACCCCCTACACTGCCCGAACACCACTGCACTGCCCTAAACCGTGAAACACCAGCCTCAGCCTCAGCACAACCCCCTACACTGCCTGAACACCACTGCACTGCCCTAAACCCTGAAACACCACCCCAGCACGACCCCCTACACTGCCCGAACACCACTTGTGAGCAAGCACAGTGGACCCTGTGAGAAGTTGGCCTGGCATATGCTGTCCACTAATTATAGTGGGCACCTTGCACCAGTCCAAACAACCCCTTATTGGAGATAGGTTAAAGACAACCTTATTGAAAGCTATCCTAGTGGTAGCTATGGAGAGCAGCCTTCAGGCTAAGTCTTGAAGGAATGTAAAGCAGCTTGTTTTACCAGTCTATAATCTCTTGAGTGACCAAATGAAAGAGCACCACACCAGGTATATATTCAAAATATATGTATTTATTGCTAAACACACCCCTCTAGTCTCTTTATGAGGCTAGAGTTCGAAGTACATAAGTTATAAGATATTAAATCACAGTAATAGCACAAATACACGTTTGGGCCCTAGGGGCGTACCAAACCATATACCAATAAAGTGGTATGCGAACCACGACTGAACTAGACACTAGGCCTAGAGCCTCTAGAAGTGCTTGGACCACAAGGAACCACCCAAGGTAGTGACACAGGGGACCCACGGGAGACGCGTGCAGTGTAAATACACAACCGCGATACGCCGTTAACTTCTATGGAGAAAGTCGGGATCGGGAAAATAGAGGAAAGGGACACTTAAAAGAGGACTAGGACAAAACCCTTTGAGATCTAGGACTTTGAAGAGTCTCTACCCACGGGAGCACCGGAGTACTCGTGTTACCTCACCCAGGGAAGCCGGGTGCATAGGTGCCTTTCGGGGTCGGGTTTCGTCGTCGATTCGAATGGCGATCTGCTGCAAAGTGCTGCTGGCGGCCAAGAGAAAAGTGTCCGGGTGGATCCAAGAGTGGATCGGAGTTCTGGTGAACCTGAAAGCAGAGGGGACAGAGTCTGGGTCACTAGCCAGTGACCAGGAAGGCGATGGACAGATGCCCACCGATGTCGAGTGCTTCAGGTGCGTTGATGGTCGTCTTGACTCTTCAGCCACGAGGTCCGGGAGGCGTTGTCGGTGACCAGGAGCAGGATTCGGGCTGGTACACAATGTCTGTCGAGTGCTGAGGTGTCGGCGACCGGATTGGACCCAACAAGCCTTGGCAACGGCAAGTCTCGAGTAAGATGTAGATCGTCGATGGTGCAGACCAGCAAGGTCTGTGGAACTCACCCAGCAAGGGTAAGTGAGGGCAGGCCTGGAGCAACCAGGATGCCAAGTAAGAAAAGGATTGGCCTTCGTTAAGGGCTACTAGCCAACGGGCTAGCGACCGCGAAGGAGCCTCGTGACGCCGCACGTGGAGCTGGCTTACAGGACACTCGTGGAGTGGGGGCCAGTGATCTTCGGTGCAGGTGGTGCTGGAGGCTAGGGCTACTCGGAGCCCAAAGCACGACTTCTTGGGAGACCCAGAAGATGGTGCACTTGCAAATGTGCTCGGTGTCCAGGGGTCACGGTCTCAAGTCACCCACGATAGCCACGGGCCTCAGCTTTGCTGGGGACTCAGGGTAGCCTCGGTGAAGTCTGAGAATCCACCTCTGGTGATGCGATGACTTCGGCGTCCGACGGGAGCTTCAGAAATGCAAACCGGACAGATGCTTCTTTGGTGCCTGCCAAGCAGGGGAGTCACTCCTTGACCCCAAGGGAGATTCTTCAGTCCTCTAATCTTGTCGTAGAGCGTCGAAGGTCCAGGATTCAGTTTCAGAGTTTCGTCCAGGTATAATCTAAAGTCCTAAGGACTGGGTTCCTACCTTTATTCTAAAAATAGGGGTTGGACTACTCTGTGGCCCCACCTATGGGTGGGTCAGGGCAGAGGGGTGGCTACACCCTTTCCCTTTGTCCAGTTCGCGCCAAAGCAGGGGCTGCAAGCCCCTGATCCGGTTTGAACTGGGGTATGCACAGGGACACCAAATGTGCCCCCAGTGCAGGACTTCAAAGCACACAGATGGTGCTCCCGCCCAGCCCCAATACACATTATCCTGTCTGGGGAGGTGGTCACACCTCCCTGGGACAGGAAACCTATTGTCCAGGCCTCCCTGCCGGAGTTTCGTCCAGCAGCAGGAGGCCAGACTCGTGTCTGTGGCAGCAGCATCCATTTTGTGATGCCAGGGCTTTGGAGAGAAGTTACCGGGTTAGTCAGGGTTAACATGTCTTTCCCTCTAGAAGGGTGGAATGCTACCCCCGCCGCCAGAATTGGCGGGGGGTAGTATTCCAAGATGTTTGACACCAAACACGACATGTTTAGGTGCAGCCATTCCAAAGTTAGCATTTTACCGCGAGGATATAATGCGCTTAAGAGTATATGGTCAGGCTGCACTACAAACAGCATCAGAGATGGTCTCCGAACGCTGCAGAGGGGCCCTGCTCATGCAGGGGCACCCTCTCACATAGGAACCACGCACTCTGCCTTTAGGATTGATAAGGCCTGCCTTAGGAGTGACTTATAGGTTTATATGTGTGTATGTATTTCGTGATATAGGTAACCTATATCACAGTAAGGGGTGCATGCACCACCTTACCCAGGCTGCAGTAGCAGACCTGTGGTGTCAGTTTGGATGGCCTTCCAGGGGTGGCATAATACATGCTGCAGCCCCTGGCAGGCCTCTGAGGTACCTATGCCCTTGGTACATAGTATACCATATACTAGGGACTTATAAGGGCACTCCAGATTCCAATCAGTGATGTGCCTAAGGCACATGGAAACCATTTTAGAGAGGAAGCAGCTAGGCTGGGGTTCTGATTAGCAGGGCCCCAGCCAGACTAATGTCGAAAAACAGTGAAGCATCAGCAAAAAGTGGGGGTACCCATGTGAAGCAGATCCTACTCTCCTACACCACTGCACTGCCCTAAACCCTGAAACACCACCCCCAGCATGACCCCCTACACTGCCCGAACACCACTGCACTGCCCTAAACCCTGAAACACCATCCCCAGCAGGACCCCCTACACTGCCCGAACACCACTGCACTGCCCTAAACCCTGAAACACCACCCCCAGCAAGACCCCTACACTGCCCGAACACCACTGCACTGCCCTAAACCCTGAAACACCACCCCCAGCAAGACCCCCTAGACTGCCCGAACACCACTGCCCTAAACCCTGAAACACCATCCCCAGCAAGACCCCCTACACTGCCCGAACACCACTGCACTGCCCTAAACCCTGAAACACTAGCCCAAGCACGACCCCCTAAACTGCCCGAACACCACTGCACTGCCCTAAACCCTGAAACACCACCCCCAGCACGACCCCCTACACTGCCCGAACACCACTGCACTGCCCTAAACCCTGAAACACCACCCCCAGCACGACCCCCTACACTGCCCGAACACCACTGCACTGCCCTAAACCCTGAAACACCACCCCCTGCACGATCCCCTACACTGCCCGAACACTACTGCACTGCCCTAAACCCTGAAACACCACCCCCAGCACGACCCCCTACACTGCCCGAACACCACTGCACTGCCCTAAACCCTGAAACACCACCCCCAGCACGACCCCCTACACTGCCCGAACACCACTGCACTGCCCTAAACCCTGAAACATCACCCCCAGCAAGACCCCCTACACTGCCCGAACACCACTGCCCTAAACCCTGAAACACCACCCCCAGCAAGACCCCCTACACTGCCCGAACACCACTGCACTGCCCTAAACCCTTAAACACCACACCCAGCACATCACCCTACACTGCCCGAACACCACTACACTGCAGAAAACCCTGAAACAGTAGCCCGAGCACGACCCCCTACACTGCCCGAACACCACTGCACTGCCCTAAACCCTGAAACACCAGCCCCAGCACGACCCCCTACACTGCCCGAACACCACTGCACTGCCCTAAACCCTGAAACACCAGCCCCAGCACGACCCCCTACACTGCCCGAACACCACTGCACTGCCCTAAACCCTGAAACACCACCCCCAGCATGACCCCCTACACTGCCCGAACACCACTGCACTGCCCTAAACCCTGAAACACCACCACCAGCACGACCCCCTACACTGCCCGAACACCACTGCACTGCCCTAAACCCTGAAACACCACCCCCAGCACGACCCCCTACACTGCCCGAACACCACTGCACTGCCCTAAACCCTGAAACACCACCCCCAGCACGACCCCCTACACTGCCCGAACACCACTGCACTGCCTAAACCCTGAAACACCACCCCCAGCACGACCCCCTACACTGCCCGAACACCACTGCACTGCCCTAAACCCTGAAACACCACCCCCAGCACGACCCCCTACACTGCCCGAACACCACTGCACTGCCCTAAACCCTGAAACACCACCCCCAGCACGACCCCCTACACTGCCCAAACACCACTGCACTGCCCTAAACCCTGAAACACCACCCCCAGCACGACCCCTACACTGCCCAAACACCACTGCACTGCCCTAAACCCTGAAACACCACCCCTGCACGACCCCCTACACTGCCCGAACACCACTGCACTGCCCTAAACCCTGAAACACCACCCCCAGCACGACCCTCTACACTGCCCGAACACCACTGCACTGCCCTAAACCCTGAAACACCACCCCCAGCACGACCCCCTACACTGCCCGAACACCACTGCACTGCCCTAAACCCTGAAACACTACCCCCAGCAAGACCCCCTACACTGCCCGAACACCACTGCACTGCCCTAAACCCTGAAACACCACCCCCAGCAAGACCCCCTACACTGCCCGAACACCACTGCACTGCCTAAACCCTGAAACACCACCCCCAGCACGACCCCCTACACTGCCCAAACACCACTGCACTGCCCTAAACCCTGAAACACCAGCCCCAGCATGACCCCCTACACTGCCCGAACACCACTGCACTGCCCTAAACCCTGAAACACCAGCCCCAGCACGACCCCCTACACTGCCCAAACACCACTGCACTGCCCTAAACCCTGAAACACCACTCCCAGCACGACCCCCTACACTGCCCGAACACCACTGCACTGCCCTAAACCCTGAAACACCAGCCCCAGCACGACCCCCTACACTGCCCGAACACCACTGCACTGTCCTAAACCCTGAAACACCAGCCCCAGCACGACCGCCTACACTGCCCGAACACCACTGCACTGCCCTAAACCCTGAAACACCAACCCCAGCACGACCCCCTACACTGCCCGAACACCACTGCACTGCCCTAAGCCGTGAAACACCAGCCTCAGCACGACCCCCTACACTGCCTGAATGTAGGAAGGTGGAATCTGACTCATATGGTTGCCCCCACTTTTTTATGGTGTTTTGCTGGTTTATGACTTAGTTGGACTGGGATCCTGCTATTCAGGGCCCCAGTCTATCTGCTTTCTCTGTAAAATGGTTTCCATGTGCCTTAGGCACATCTCTGATTGGAATCTGGAGTGCCCTTATAAGTCCCTAGTATATGGTATACTATGTACCAAGGGCATAGGTACCTCAGAGGCCTGCCAGGGGCTGCAGCATGTATTATGCCACCCCTGGAAGGCCATCCAAACTGACACCACAGGTCTGCTACTGCAGCCTGGGTAAGGTGGTGCATGCACCCCTTACTGTGATATAGGTTACCTACATCACAAAATACATACACACATATAAACCTATAAGTCACTCCTAAGGCAGGCCTTATCAATCCTAAAGGCAGAGTGCATGGTTCCTATGTGAGAGGGTGCCCCTTCATGAGCAGGGCCCCTCTGCAGCGTTCGGAGACCATCTCTGATGCTGTTTGTAGTGCAGCCTGACCATATACTCTTAAGCGCATTATATCCTCGCGGTAAAATGCTAACTTTGGAATGGCTGCACCTAAACATGTCGTGTTTGGTGTCAAACATCTTGGAATACTACCCCCCCGCCAATCCTGGCGGTGGGGGTAGCATTCCACCCTTCTAGAGGGAAAGACATGTTAACTCTGACTAACCCGGTAACTTCTCTCCAAAGCCCTGGCATCACAAAATGGATGCTGCTGCCACAGACACGAGTCTGGCCTCCTGCTGCTGGACGAAACTCCGGCAGGGAGGCCTGGACAATAGGTTTCCTGTCCCAGGGAGGTGTGACCACCTCCCCAGACAGGATAATGTGTATTGGGGCTGGGCGGGAGCACCATCTGTGTGCTTTGAAGTCCTGCACTGGGGGCACATTTGGTGTCCCTGTGCATACCCCAGTTCAAACCGGATCAGGGGCTTGCAGCCCCTGCTTTGGCGCGAACTGGACAAAGGAAAGGGGTGTAGCCACCCCTCTGCCCTGACCCACCCATAGGTGGGGCCACAGAGTAGTCCAACCCCTATTTTTAGAATAAAGGTAGGAACCCAGTCCTTAGGACTTTAGATTATACCTGGACGAAACTCTGAAACTGAATCCTGGACCTTCGACGCTCTACGACAAGATTAGAGGACTGAAGAATCTCCCTTGGGGTCAAGGAGTGACTCCCCTGCTTGGCAGGCACCAAAGAAGCATCTGTCCGGTTCGCATTACTGAAGCTCCCGTCGGACGCCGAAGTCATCGCATCACCAGAGGTGGATTCTCAGACTTCCCCGAGGCTACCCTGAGTCCCCAGCAAAGCTGAGGCCCGTGGCTATCGTGGGTGACTTGAGACCGTGACCCCTGGACACCGAGCACATTTGCAAGTGCACCATCTTCTGGGTCTCCCAAGAAGTCGTGCTTTGGGCTCCGAGTAGCCCTAGCCTCCAGCACCACCTGCACCGAAGATCACTGGCCCCCACTCCACGAGTGTCCTGCAAGCCAGCTCCACGTGCGGCGTCACGAGGCTCCTTTGCGGTCGCCAGCCCGTTGGCTAGTAGCCCTTAACGAAGGCCAATCTTTTCCTTACTTGGCATCCTGGTTGCTCCAGGCCTGCCCTCACTTACCCTCGCTGGGTGAGTTCCACAGACCTTGCTGGTCTGCACCATCGACGATCTACATCTTACTCGAGACTTGCCGTTGCCAAGGCTTGTTGGGTCCAATCCGGTCGCCGACACCTCAGCACTCGACAGACATCGAGCACCAGCCCGAATCCTGCTCCTGGTCGCCGACAACGCCTCCCGGACCTCGTGGCTGAAGAGTCAAGACGACCGTCAACGCACCTGAAGCACTCGACATCGGTGGGCATCTGTCCATCGCCTTCCTGGTCACTGGCTAGTGACCCAGACTCTGTCCCCTCTGCTTTCAGGTTCACCAGAACTCCGATCCACTCTTGGATCCACCCGGACACTTTTCTCTTGGCCGCCAGCAGCACTTTGCAGCAGATCGCCATTCGAATCGACGACGAAACCCGACCCCGAAAGGCACCTATGCACCCGGCTTCCCTGGGTGAGGTAACACGAGTACTCCGGTGCTCCCGTGGGTAGAGACTCTTCAAAGTCCTAGATCTCAAAGGGTTTTGTCCTAGTCCTCTTCTAAGTGTCCCTTTCCTCTATTTTCCCGATCCCGACTTTCTCCATAGAAGTTAACGGCGTATCGCGGTTGTGTATTTACACTGCACGCGTCTCCCGTGGGTCCCCTGTGTCACTACCTTGGGTGGTTCCTTGTGGTCCAAGCACTTCTAGAGGCTCTAGGCCTAGTGTCTAGTTCAGTCGTGGTTCGCATACCACTTTATTGGTATATGGTTTGGTACGCCCCTAGGGCCCAAACGTGTATTTGTGCTATTATTGTGATTTAAGATCTTATAACCTATGTACTTCGAACTCTAGCCTCATAAAGAGACTAGAGGGGTGTGTTTAGTAATAAATACATATATTTTGAATATATACCTGGTGTGGTGCTCTTTCATTTGGTCACTCAAGAGATTATAGACTGGTAAAACAAGCTGCTTTACATTCCTTCAAGACTTAGCCTGAAGGCTGCTCTCCATAGCTACCACTAGGATAGCTTTCAATAAGGTTGTCTTTAACCTACCTACCATAAGAGTCGATTTGGACTGGTGCAAGGTGCCCACTATAATTAGTGGACAGCATATGCCAGGCCAACTTCTCACACTGAACACCACTTCACTGCCCTAAACCCTGAAACACCACCCCCAGCACGACCCCCTACACTGCCCGAACACCACTGCACTGCCCTAAACCCTAAAACACCACCCCCTGCACGACCCCCTACACTGCCCGAACACTACTGCACTGCCCTAAACCCTGAAACACCATCCCCAGCACGACCCCCTACACTGCACGAACACCAGTGCACTGCCCTAAACCCTGAAACACTACCCCCAGCAAGACCCCCTACACTGCCCGAACACCACTGCACTGCCCTAAACCCTGAAACATCACCCCCAGCAAGACCCCCTACACTGCACGAACACCACTGCACTGCCCTAAACCCTGAAACACCACCCCCAGCAAGACCCCCTACACTGCCCGAACACCACTGCACTGCCCTAAACCCTGAAACACCAGCCCCAGCACGACCCCCTACACTGCCCGAAACACCACTGCACTGCCCTAAACCCTGAAACACCACCCCCTGCACGACCCCTACACTGCCCGAACACCACTGCACTGCCCTAAACCCTGAAACACCACCCCCAGCATGACCCCCTACACTGCCCGAACACCACTGCACTGCCCTAAACCCTGAAACACCACCCCCTGCACGATCCCCTACACTGCCCGAACACTACTGCACTGCCCTAAACCCTGAAACACCACCCCCAGCACGACCCCTACACTGCCCGAACACCACTGCACTGCCCTAAACCCTGAAACACTACCCCCAGCAAGACCCCCTACACTGCCCGAACACCACTGCACTGCCCTAAACCCTGAAACATCACCCCCAGCAAGACCCCTACACTGCCCGAACACCACTGCTGCCTAAACCCTGAAACACCACCCCCAGCAAGACACCCTACACTGCCCGAACACCACTGCACTGCCCTAAACCCTGAAACACCACCCCCAGCACGACCCCCTACACTGCCCGAACACCACTGCTCTGCCCAAAGCCCTGAAACACCAGCCCCAGCACGACCCCCTACACTGCCCGAACACCACTGCACTGCCCTAAACCCTGAAACACCAGCCCCAGCACGACCCCCTACACTGCCCGAACACCACTGCACTGCCCTAAACCCTGAAACACCACCCCCAGCACGACCCCCTACACTGCCCGAACACCACTGCACTGCCCTAAACCCTGAAACACCAGCCCCAGCACGACCCCGTACACTGCCCGAACACCACTGCACTGCCCTAAACCCTGAAACACCAGCCCCAGCACGACCGCCTACACTGCCCGAACACCACTGCACTGCCCTAAACCCTGAAACACCAGCCCCAGCACGACCCCCTACACTGCCCGAACACCACTGCACTGCCCTAAACCCTGAAACACCAGCCCCAGCACGACCCCCTACACTGCCCGAACACCACTGCACTGCCCTAAACCCTGAAACACCACCCCCAGCAAGACCCCCTACACTGCCCAAACACCACTGCACTCCTAAACCCTGAAACACCACCCCCAGCAAGACCACCTACACTGGCCGAACACCACTGCACTGCCCTAAACCCTGAAACACCTACCCCTGCACGACCCCTACACTGCCCGAACACCACTGCACTGCCCTAAACCCTGAAACACCACCCCCAGCACGACCCCTACACTGCCCGAACACCACTGCACTGCCCTAAACCCTGAAACACCACCCCCTGCATGACCCCCTACACTGCCGGAACACCACTGCACTGCCCTAAACCCTGAAACACCACCCCAGCACGACCCCATACACTGCCCGAACACCACTGCACCTAAACCCTGAAACACCACCCCCAGCAAGACCACCTACACTGGCTGAACACCACTGCACTGCCCTAAACCCTGAAACACCACCCCCTGCACGACCCCCTACACTGCCCAAACACCACTGCACTGCCCTAAACCCTGAAACACCGCCCCTCAGCACGACACCCTACACTGCCCGAACACCACTGCACTGACCTAAACCCTGAAACACCACCCCTCAGCACGACACCCTACACTGCCCGAACACCACTGCACTGCCCTAAACCCTGAAACACCACCCCCAGCACGACCCCCTACACTGCCCAAACACCACTGCACTGCCCTAAACCCTGAAACACCACCCCCTGCACGACCCCCTACACTGCCGGAACACCACTGCACTGCCCTAAACCCTGAAACACCACCCCCAGCACGACCCCTACACTGCCCGAACACCACTGCACTGCCCTAAACCCTGAAACATCACCCCCAGCAAGACCCCTACACTGCCTGAACACCACTGCCCTAAACCCTGAAACACCACCCCCAGCAAGACCCGCTACACTGCCCGAACACCACTGCACTGCGCTAAACCCTGAAACACCACCACCAGCACAACCCCCTACACTGCCTGAACACCAATGCTCTGCCCTAAACCCTGAAACACTAGCCCCAGCACGACCCCCTACACTGCCTGAACACCACTGCACTGCCCTAAACCCTGAAACACCACCCCCAGCACGACCCCATGCACTGCCCGAACACCACTGCACTGCCCTAGACTCTGAAACACCAGCCCCAGCAAGACCCCTACACTGCCCGAACACCACTGCACTGCCCTAAACCCTGAAACACCAGCCCCAGCATGACCCCCTACACTGCCCGAACACCACTGCACTGCCCTAAACCCTGAAACACCAGCCCCAGCACCACCACCTACACTGCCCGAACACCACTGCACTGCCCTAAACCCTGAAACACCAGCCCCAGCACAACCCCCTACACTGCCCGAACACCACTGCACTGCCCTAAACCCTGAAACACCAGCCCCAGCACGACCCACTACACTGCCCGAACACCACTGCACTGCCCTAAACCCTGAAACACCACCCCCTGCATGACCCCCTACAATGCCCAAACACCACTGCACTGCCCTAAACCCTGAAACACCACCCTCTGCACCACCCCCTACACTGCCCGAACACCACTGCACTGCCCTAAACCCTGAAACACCACCCCCTGCACCGCCCCCTACACTGCCCGAACACCACTGCACTGCCCTAAACCCTGAAACACCACCCCCAGCACGACCCCTTTACTGCTCGAACACCACTGCACTGCCCCAAACCCTGAAACACCACCCCAGCACGACCCCCTACACTGCCCGAACACCACTGCCCTAAACCCTGAAACACCACCCCCTGCACGACCCCCTACACTGCCCGAACACCACTGCACTGCCCTAAACCCTGAAACACCACCCCCAGCACGACCCCCTACACTGCCCGAACACCACTGCACTGCCCTAAACCCTAAAACACCACCCCCAGCATGACCCCCTACACTGCCCGAACACCACTGCACTGCCCTAAACCCTAGAACACTACCCCCAGCATGACCCCCTACACTACCCGAACACCACTGCACTACCCTAAACCCTAAAAAACTACCCCAGCACGAACCCCTACACTACCCAAACACCACTGCACTACCCTAAACCCTAAAACACTACCCCCAGCAGTAGCCCCTACACTACCCAAACACCACTGCACTACCCTAAACCCTAAAACACTACCCCCAGCAGTACCCCCTACACTACCCAAACACCATTGCACTACCCTAAACCCTAAAACACTACCCCCAGCAGTACCCCCTACACTACCCAAACACCACTGCACTACCCTAAATCACTACCCCCAGCACGACCCCCTACACTACCCAAACACCACTGCACTACCCTAAACCCTAAAACACTACCCGCAGCACGACCACCTACACTACCCAAACACCACTGCACTACCCTAAACCCTAAAACACTCCCCCAGCACGACTCCCTATACTACCCAAACACCACTGCACTACCCTAAACCCTAAATCTACCCCCAGCATGACCCCCTACACTACACAAACACCACTGCACTACCCTAAACCCTAAAACACTACCCCCAGCACGACCCTCTTCACTACCTAAACACAACTGCACAATTTGTTACAGGCGTTGCAACGCAGGCCTGTGGTGCTTACTGGAAGTACCTGGTGGGCTAGTTGGGCCCAGGGACCCTCAGGATTCAAGGTGACCTAATCCCCCAACCTAAAACGCTCCACGGGGCGCGTTTGCACAGTGGTGAAGGGAGGGGCGGGGCCTCAGGTGACATGTGCGCAAACACGCCCTGTGGTGCGTTTTAAGTTGGGGAATTAATTCCCTTTGAATCCTGAGGGACCCTGGGGCCAACTAGCCCACCAGGTACCTTCAGTAAGCACAACAGAGTTGCGTTGCAGAGAGGTGAAAAAGGTGCGTGGCCTCGGAACGCCTCTCTGCAACTCAGCTCTGTGGTCCTAACTGTAGGTACCTGGGGGCTAGTTGGGCCCCAGGGACCCTCAGGATTCAAGGGGACTTAATCCCGCAACTTAAAACGCGCCACGGGGCGCGTTTGCACACATGTCACCTCAGGCCCCCTCCCTTCACCACTGTGCAAACGCGCCCTGTAGCGTGTTTTAAGAGGTAGTTTTAATCCCCTGCCCTATTATGTACTAGGGACTTGCAGAGGAGGTCATGCTAATCACAGGGTACCCCAACGCATAGTGTTCCCTAGTGTATGTAGGTGTTTTCACTGTATTCTAAGTGTCTTTTAGCATAGCACTGGCTCTGGTTAGTCAGAGTCAGTTACCACCAGTACCCGTCTGAAAAAGTTGTGGGCACAGGATGATTTTGCAACAAGGCCTCTTTCTGCTCCTCTGTTGGTTCTTTCTGCACATGTCTTGCTTCTTCCTGCACTTTTCTTCGTCTTTGTGGACTTCTGTTGCTTCTTTCTGCATTTCTTTTGCTTCTTTCTGTGCGTTTTTCTTCTTTCTTCACATGTCCTACCTCTGTAGGCATAGTTAGAAACTAGCATTTAAAAAACCTTTGAAATTCACTTAAAAATCATAGGTTTCAGGCACGTTATAGTTAGAAATTAGCATTTAAAAACCTTTGAAATTCACTGAAAAAACCATAGGTTTCAGACACGTTATAGTTAGAAATTAGCATTTAAAAAACCTTTGAAATTCACTGAAAAAACCATAGGTTTTAGGGACAGTTATAGTTAGTTGGACATTTCACTCGTACAAAACCATAGAAATTCCCCGTTATAGTTAGTTCAGCTAACTATAACTCGCGCCTCGCAATGCACTGCTGATGACGTCACATATTACATCACTCATGACATGGTCAGTGACATCACTGATGACATCTCAAATGACATCACTGATGACATCATCCATGTGATAATTTCATGCATCTTCTCACACCCTAATATAACTTTTGATACACCCACTCTAAATTACAGACTGCCATTCTCAAAACCATAGACACTCCAACACCAAAAACTACATACCCACTCACTGATTCTTAGGTCTACACACACATCCACTCACTCACCCGTACAGTCACTCATACTTACAGTCACTCAGTACAGGACTATCATATGCACTCATACACCCATATAAACACTCACACACCGCCACTCATCCATAGAGGTACTCACACACCTAGTCAGTCATGCAAAAATTAATCACACACCCATTTACTCACCTATACAGTTATACACACACCAGCTCACTTGCTCATACAAATACTAGCACATTCTTACGCTCTTATACAATAACTGATACAAGCACACACGCATCCATACAGCCACTCTCACTATCACACACTCTCACTTATAGCCATTTAAATACTCTAACACACATATATACTGCCTTTTACATATGTAGTTACTCGCACATGTACCACTGAGATATACATTCACTCACTAACACACCCATACACACACTC
Source organism: Calotriton arnoldi (assembly GCA_963921515.1). Taxonomy (NCBI): domain Eukaryota; kingdom Metazoa; phylum Chordata; class Amphibia; order Caudata; family Salamandridae; genus Calotriton; species Calotriton arnoldi. The sequence continues at coordinate 347,038 of CAWUFW010010099.1, forward strand.
ACCCACCCAAGCAGTCCATCACAGATGCACTCTTGAAATTATGCACCCAGTGAATCACCCACTCACACATCTATGTACAGAGTCACACACACCCCACCCACACAAACACTCAGGCAGCCAATACAGATACTCAGAGAACCAATCAATAACCCATATAGACACTCATGTAGCTATTCGCAAATCCATGCATCCACTTACACACCAACAAACAGACGGATACAGACATTCACACAGTTTAGTCACTAACCCATGCATTCAGTAAGATACGTTTAATCACTCACTTGTAGAGTCAGTCACTCACATACTAAATCATCCATTCAGACACTTATACACCCACTCATTCTTCAATACGCCTTTCCCTATATATATTAAACATATTTAAACTTTACAGAAACACACAGTCACTGGATGATGTCATCAGTGATGTCATCAGTGATGTCATTTGAGATGTCATCAGTGATGTCATCAGTGATGTCACTGACCATGTCATGAGTGATGTAATATGTGACGTCATCAGCAGTGCATTGCGGGGTGCGAGTTATAGTTAGCTGAACTAACTATAACGGGGGAATTTCTATGGTTTTGTACGAGTGAAATGTCCAACTAACTATAACTGTCCCTAAAACCTATGGTTTTTTCAGTGAATTTCAAAGGTTTTTAAATGCTAATTTCTAACTATAACGTGTCTGAAAACTATGGTTTTTTCATTGAATATATATATATATATATATATATATATATATATATATATATATATATATATGTGTGTTAAGCTTCAGGATTTGCTTCTTTTAGGATTTTTACAGAGATACACCTATTGTGCCACCTCTGGTAATTTGTTAAAACTCCACATCTTGTATTATATAACAATTTTTTCCTGTGTTCAGTAACAGCTTTGGGCAAAAGTAACTGGCCTATGTGTCACCTGGAGACCTGGATGGGCTCATGACATTGACACAGGGCCATAAAGCCTCATCACTTCTAGACTGCAACAGACTCATGGGCTTCAGTGTAAGACTACCAAGGCTTTCACCTCTAGGTTTGGATGGATTAGGATTTTGATGCAGATATTTTTGCTTTAGGACTAGATGGGCTCAAAGGACGCAGGGTATACAGAATCTTTCATCTCTAGGGCTAAATGGCTTAAATAGAATGATGTAGGAATGCATAAACTTTGTACTCCAGGACTGAAAATGCTTGAGGGATTGTCCGAGAGTAGAAAATAATAGGCTCATTGTATTTCTAACAGAGAATATAGGTGCACATGCATCAAGATAGGCAATTGCGATTCTTTAATTGCGATTTTTAAAGAATCGCAATTAAAGAATCGCAATTACCTATGCATGTAGGAATCGCAAAACATTTTGCGATTCCTAAACATTCCTTAATTGCGACTCGTAGAATTGCGAGTTGCAATTAAGGAATTGCTACCCATTCATTCCTATGGGCCTAGAGGCCCATAGGAATCAATGGAAATTGCATGCACAATTTGCGAGTACCAATTAGGTACTTGCAAATTGCGCATGCAATTTCAAGGGTGCAAGGGTGCCAAAAGGACACCCTGTTGTACCCCTAAAATTGCCATGTGACCACCTGTTGCACACACACATGCCCCAAGGGCATGTGTGTGTGTAACATGTAACTTTGAAAAATGCACTTTAGTGCATTTTTCAAAGTTTTCGCACATTACCGTCCAGTTTCATTTGACGGTAATTTGCGACACCTAATAGCGAAGTCGCTATTTCAATTTGCTTCAGGCATTGCATTTAAGGAATCGCAATTTGCGATTTCTTAAATGCAATCGCAATTTAAGTAATCTCAATTTTTGCGATTACTTAAATTGCGATTTTTGCATTTGGGATGATGCATCCCAAATGCATAAATACCGGTCTCAAAGGGGCAGATTCTGCGAATCTGCCTGTTTGCGACCGGTTTTTGCCTTGATGCATCTGGCCCCCAGTCTGTCATCCATAAAACTGCGTGGGCTTAGAAGATTTTGAATGGTTGGCTAAAGGGACAGGCTCAGGGTTAAAGAGCATTACACATCTCAGCCAAAGGGAAGACCCCGTCCAGTCCATCAATGCCAAAACTATGCAATTGTAGCACAAGTACTGCTACATTTCTCTTTCTGCCACCAAGGTGCACCAGGCATTCTGTGGCACTAACAATGGTACAACACACATTCTGCAATTATACTTCAGCTGTAGCGCACACCTTTTGTCTAACAATAGAAAAAGCAAAGGATTAGAAAAATTTTTTGTTTTAAGAAGCCTTAAAATTACATAATTCTCATTTACATTTGAAAATACAAATGAGCATACATTGTGCGTTTATATATTATTATTATTATTATTTGGAAATGTGCACTCCAGAAGAACGCACATTTACAATTCGAACATTGGTCCCAAATATCCATGACTGAACTTATGCTATTTATCAAATTACAATGGCTTCTTTACCTACCACACGAGCCCGAGGCAGAAGGAAATGCGGCGTAGCATGGGTGTACGGACTATGTCTAGCACACTGTAGGATGTCTTTTGAGCTGCCAGCTCTTTCTGCATCATGGATTTCAGCCTCTGAAGAAAGAACAGGGGAAGAAAGCTTTAGGAGTTGTTTTCTAAGGGTCATTTCAGCTTAGATTTGTCGAGGGAGGGGGACTGCCTGTTGATGGTTTTGTCATTAGAAAGGAATGTGTCTGAAAGCGTGTCATTCTTGGTCGTGTGGGTGTTTTTTTGTCATTAGACAGGAGGTGTTTGGAACCTGTGCCATTCTTCGTTTTTTAGGTGTTTTTTGTCATTAGACATGAGATGCCTGGAAGCTGTGCCATTCTTTGTCGTATGGAGGGTTTTTGTCATTCGACGGGAGGTGTTTGAAAGCTGTGCCATTCTTGGCCGTGTGAGTGGTTTTTGTCATTAGACAGGAGGTGTCTGGAAGCTGTGCCATTCTTTGAAGTGTGTGTGATGGTGTTTGTTATTAGCCAAAAATGCTTTTGGAAAGTTTGATTATTGTTCTGAGGTTGATACTCTTTGTTATTAGACACAAAGAAAATTTCGAAGCTGAAACATGTTTGGCAGTGGAAGTGATGGGGTTTGTTGTCTCTATGGAAACTGTGCCATTCTTGACAATGATTGTAAAATGTGTTTATTATCCAGAAGCATAATGGGAGACTGTGCCATTCTTGGCAGTGGATGTGATGTGGTATGTAATTAGTCAGAAAGAAGTCTGGAAACGGTGCCACACCAGAAAGTGGGAGAGATGATGTTTGCCATTATGAAGGAAGATATCCCGAAAGTTTAGCAGTGGGTGTGATGTGTTTGCCATGAGATGTGGTTGTTTTTGGGAAGCTGTGCCGTTCTTGGCAGTGCGTGTGATGGTATTTGCCATCAGACAAGAAGGATACTGCAAGCTGTGACAATTTATGCAGTGGGAGTCATGGTGTTTTTTAAAATTTATTAGGAGGGCAGCCTGTTGAAGAAACATTCAAAATTATTCAAAAATGCAAACAAATTTTTTAAAAAAAGAAAATGCCCTTTAAATCACTTCAAACTATCTTTGGTTCAAAATATGAAAAGTCTACCCATTAAACTCTGAGGCTTATTTAGTAAGCTCTTTGGGCCTTTTTCAATGGGCTGCATATATCTTAAACTTACTTGAACTCACCACTTCGTTTATAGTAGATTCTGTCATTGTCCATAACAAATTTCAGCCTCGTCTACCATACAGCAAGTGCTGGAAATTCTTGGGTGTGCTATTTCTCTGCCACAGCACTCTTGTTATTAGTGCCGCGAAAAATCTAAGATTACTGCAGTAACCCACAACTAACATGGCCTCATGGAAGTGACCCAGTAGTCAGTCAGTCAAAATATATTTATTTAGATCTTAGTCTTTAAAACATTTACACAGTAAAACATTTTACATAAAATTACATAGGACAATAAAACAATTCAGCCTAAAACCATGTCTATATCCACAGTAAAATGTTTAAATTCTATTAGATATATACCCTAGAAAATACTCAAACTTTAGCTAAAACTTTGTTCACAGACAATAAAAATCGCTCCAAGGCACAGGATATATCTAAACACCGCATGTCCAATGAAAAAATGGCTGCTTGTCGCCTTTCTTTGATATCATACTTTAACAAGCTTGGCTTCAAAAAAGTTTTCAGTTTGCTACGAACCGCAGACAGTCCAATAAAATGTGCATTAGATCCTCTTTCATATTAAGACCACATTTACATAATCTGTCCATGTCCAAAAAGGAGCCCTGAGCTTGAGAGGTTAAAACCTGATTGACATCACACCTGAATTTCAGAAACGTAATCTTAGGTGTGCAATTGGTAACCTATCAAGGTAGGTGAAAGTTTCCACCTCCAGCCATCAGGTCATCAGAAGGGATACTGATTTCTAGTTCCTTAAATATCTCATATCATCCACCCTGGCCAATGCTTTTGTCAACTTTCGAAACTGGGCTTTCCTAACTTTATTAGATTTATCATACCCCCTTTTATTGTCAGTTTCTTACATAGGTCATCAATTTTGTTTTTGCAGAGGGTCAATATTTTTGGGGACCTCATTCCTCTCTATTCTAGACCAGAGGCTAAATAGTGCCATGTGGTTAGGCCTATTTCTATCCTAATGGCCTGGACCATAGTAGAGGGCAGTAAGGGAAATATTCTTTTTAAGCACCTACCCTCTTCGGGATCCCTGTTTATTTTCATACTAATGAAAAGTACCTCTACCCCATATTGGAACTGTGGGCTGGGCGATCATCCTCTGAAATGCCACCAATACTGGTCTTAAGGAGGATCCTACATTCATTTTATCAAATTTCTTGAGTCCCCCTACAGAAGAAAGAGCTTTTGCCTGCAAGGAATCAAGGTGCTGTTTCCAAGACATGTGCTTTGCAAACCACATCCCTAAATACTTCCATCTGGAAGAACTTTGGTTTTATCCAGGTTTATTAAACATTTTTTCTTATTACAATAATCCGTAAAGACATCTAGCTTCCTTTGTAGGCCAATTTCTGTAAGATCCATGATTGCTAAATCGTCTGCATAGAGAAGACAACTTACATGTACACCATTCATTTTGGGGCTAAAACTATTAGGCTGAAATTTTTGGTAGAACCACCAAAAAATGGAGAACAATATTTGCACCAGAACACAACCTTGTCTGAGTCTACTCCTAGTATCTATTTTTTATTTTTTTTGGGGAGTTTTATATAGCGCTTACATGACCCGAAGGGTATCAGAGCGCTTTACAGCAGCATACATGAATAGAAACATAAACATTAGAGTACAGTGAACTAGTATCTAGAGTACTGGAGGTCAACATAGATCGAGGTCATTGGCCAGATGCAGAGAGATGACGGTTGAGGAGAAATTCTTTTAGTTGTCTCTTGAAGATCGTGAAGGAGGGATTAGTCCTGATGTGGGTAGGGAGAGAGTTCCAGATTTTTGGGGCATTCCCAGAGAAAGAGCGGGAGAGGGCTTTTTGTTTATGTTTTTTAGGGGGGATTAAGAGGAGCGAGTTGGAGCTTCTTAGGTTTCTTGATTGTCCTGCTTTTGTGAGTTTGGCTGTGAGGTAGTCCGGTTTGCCTGTGTGTAGGGCTTTATGGGTGAGACAGGCAGTTTTGAAAGCGCAGCGAGCTTCGATGGGAAGCCATTTTAGGTCCTGTAATGCAGGGGTGATGTGGTCGAATTTCTTGGTCCCAGTGATCATTCTTGCTGCTGCGTTTAGGGTGTTTCTCATGGGGGCTATGTGTGTTTTAGCTGTCCCAGTTAGTGTGGCATTTCCATAGTCCAGTCTGGAGAGAACTAGAGATTGGGTTGCAATTTTTAGGTCATTGGGGGGTATGAAAGGTTTGAATTTGTTGAGGAGTTTTAGGTTGTAGAGGGAGCCTTTTGCTGTGGAGTTTATGTGGGAGCTCATGTTGAGACTTGAGTCTAGAGAGATCCCTAGGGATTTGGCTGAGATTGCTTGAGTAAGTTTACAGTTTAGAGAGTCAAGGTTGTTTATCCATTCTTGGATTTGAGGGGTTGTTCGTGATTGGAGAAAACAAGGATTTCGGTTTTTCTTGGTTGAGTTTGAGGTGGTTGAGTGTTAGCCAATTTTCTACTTTTGATAGTGTGGAGTTGAGTCGGAGGATGTCATTGAGGGAGGATATCTCGAGGTATAGCTGGGTGTCGTCAGCATAGAGGTGGTAGTCGATGTTTGCTTGTTTTAGAATGGTAGTGAGCGGTTCCATGTAAATGTTGAAGAGTGTGGGGGAGAGGACTGAGCCTTGGGGGACACCTCGAGTTGAGGGGAGGTGTCGGACATTGAATTTTTGATTTTTATGAATTGGGAGCGGTTATGTAGAAATGAGGAAAACCATTTTAGGTCATTGCCATCTGCTCCGATGCGCTTTTGTAGGGCGTCTAAGAGTAGCTTGTGGTCTACCGTGTCAAAGGCAGCTGATAGGTCGAGGAGGACAAGTAGGCAACATCTGTTTGAGTCAAGGGAGTTATGAATGTCATCGGTTATGCTCAGTTATATCTATCTATTCTATGTGAGAGAGACCCATCAACATCTAATTCCACTTAAGCCCAGTTGTCTCTATGCAATTCCTGCAGGGTCATGAGTAAATCAAATGGGATGTCATAGTTTCTTAGAGCTTCCAATAACAGGGCCTGATCAACAGAATCGAATGCAGAACGGAAGTCCACAAAACAACAGCAAAACCCTCCGCGTTAGTCTAGAGATTTTTTTGCTATAGCCCAGAAACTAAAACAGTGGTATGCTGTTGTATGTCCCCTTTAGAACCCCCTTGCTTTATGGGGATTATCAACTTCATTTCAGTTCATGCGTTCCAGGACCCCAGAAGGATTTTAGAGAAGACCTTTCCACCCACAACCAACAAGTTTATTTGCCTATAGCTTCCTGGGGAGGCAACATCATCTTTTTGGTACATGGGGTTTAATGACTGTCCCTTTCCAGCAATCCAGGAAAATTCCTGTTGGATTATTTTCTTGGAATAATAAATGAAGCAGGTTAGACTACCAATCGATATTAGTTTTTTATTATTACCGCTGGCAAATTATCCAGACCAGCTGCTCTAGTAAGCTTTAACTATTAAATATAGTCTCCTTAATAGTTTCTCCTGAGAATAATTCTTTCATTTCATCGTTTATATTTGGCGTAGCAGGACGAGGGATAGCTGTCACTCCTTTGTTATACATTTCCACCAAGTACATAACCCATGCTTCCTCTCCCACCTGATATTTCAGCTTTCCCCCACTCTTTGCTAGCCCATGTTGTACAAATGCCCAGAATTTTTTGATGTTATTCGTTTCAATCATTTCTAGCATTATTTTCTAACATTTTTCCTGATGGGCCCATGTCTTGCTAGCTATCAGGCTTTTAAGCTTTTTTCTTAAATACATAAGGTGGGTTTCCTCATCATACCAGTGATTCCTTTTATGTTTTTTAGGCGCAGCTGGTGCAGGTAAATGCGGTGGGGCGATGCGGTGAGCGCAAGGTGAGTTTTTTTCTTTTTTTTATGCTATTTTCCCTCGTTGTTGTCTGTCGACTACCCCCCACCCCGCTACGCTTACCTGCACCGGCTGCTCCTGATGTTTTTCAGACTTATCTCTACCTATCTATTTGGTAAATACCTTGAGCTCAACCTTTAGACATGCTACTACTTGGGTTATTATTTCCTCATACCAAATAATACAGTCAGAAGATATCTCTTCTACTTTGAACACGTTATACTTATATTGAAAGGCCTTTGACAAATTTAAATGATTTCCTTATGTTCTTGTGTTTAAATGTCTTGGGAAACCAATTTTTACACGGAGCACCTTTTTCTTTCAAAAATGGTGTGCAAAATTAACGTTGTATTCAAGGGATAGTGATCGTTCCCTTCCATCTGAATTGCCTCAAACATCTCAACATGACTGTAGGCCCAAGCTTGAACAAACACATAATCAATTGGACCATTTCCCCTGAAGAAGGCATTTGAAGTAAGAAAATTGAACAGAGATATATCTCTTGCTGTTACAACATTTCGTGGAAAATTGGCAGTTTTTATCTGATTGTGAAAAGTAGATCTTCATACATTTGATCACTTGTCTCAGGGAATAATTTATGATTAAAATCACCCAACAATACAAGCAAATGCTGCGGGTACAATGAACATCTCAAAATTACTTGAACTTGACATGTTGCTTATAGTAGAGTCTCTCACTGTCCATTACAAATTTCAGCATTGTCTACCATACTGCAAGTGCTGGAAATTCTTGGGAGTACAATTGCTGACCCAGCAGCACTCTTGTTATTAGTGACCCAAAACATATAAGATTATTGCAGTAAACCACAACTAATATGGCCTCAAGTTGAGGGCAAGGCCATAGCATATGGGTCTAACTACCTGAGCATTGTGACATCTAGTATATCTGTCTGAATATTTATTGGAAAAATATTCATAACTTCTCTGTTGTGTAATAGAGCTGATATATTGAAAAGCATTGAATTCTTATATGATCAGAATATACTGGGAGCAAAGTCATTTTCCTATTAATTTGTTGCCAATCTGTTAAGTCCACCAAAATCCTGCATTTTGAATGATGAAGCATCAAACTGCAATTAATTCAGAACTGGATGGATTTATTCAAGTTAAACAGTTCACAGGCAGCTTCCCTATCCCAGCTGCTGCCAGCATCCCCATCTGTTATACCTGCTACACCTCGTCATGTCGAACCCTTGGAGAAGTAGTTTCATGAGCCCAAAGGTTCCGCATGAGAAGGACCGACACATCTCACAGCTATAACGCGTCTGCCGAAGTTTGTTTTAATGAAATCCAGAGACCGCTGTGTGCTCCTAAGTTCTTTGTTGGATAATGTTACACATGGTTGCCACTGCCATGAAGGATACACCCGCCCGAACGCAAGTTGTTCAGCAGTTTGGAGTGGCAAATTGGTGAGAAACGTATTGTGACTGCTAGAAGCGCCACCAAATCCCGGGGATGGAGTGTTTGTTGACACAAGGTCGCCTTTAAGAAACGGATGAACTACGGTTACTGAAACCAATTCATACAGACACTCACCTGTGAGATGTTGGAAGCAGGCAGGGCGAGGAACTGGGGTTTCATTTTCTAACCACAAGCGCGGAGAGTGTGCATAATACTATATTTCAAAGGATTGCACAACTCGTTTCCATGCAAGGGGATTACTGTGATAAAATAAACGAGCGTGCCATACTCACTCAGAGGTAAATGTGACATGCTTTGCAATGGCGGACATAACACTGCAGTAATGGTGGATCCGTCTTCTCTCTTGCGGAACTCTGCCTGTCCAATGGTAAAGAGGACGGGAGAGTTTAAATTGTGGTGTGCGTAAATGGAATTGTGACTGGCATTGATAAAGGATTTATAGCTGAAACGTGTCTGCCGAAGTTTGTTTTAATGAAATCCAGAGACCGCTGTGTGCTCCTAAGTTCTTTGTTGGATAATGTTACACATGGTTGCCACTGCCATGAAGGATGCACCCGCCCGCAAGTTGTTCAGCAGTTTGGAGTGGCAAATTGGTGAGAAATATATAACGGAATCACACACCAGCACGATGGACAAACTGCATGCTGGGTATTGCAGTCTCAAAATAATGTATTGCTTGAAGTGACTCCGCATAACGTGACCCAGGTGCGCTCCATACTACTTCAGGCACTGGGGCGATATAAAGAGACTCACTCAGGAACTGTCAGCACCAGAGGCACTTTTAAAACATATGGCATTTGAGAAAGGTTTAATACCGAAATGCGTCATGCCTGTTTAAATAAATGGTCTTCACAAGTCCCGCTGTGTCTCCTCATCAACTTCGACGGAAGGAGGTGGTTTTGGATATATTGCGTGCTGCCACTGACACGCGAGGATGGCCCTTCCACAAGAGTCTAGGGAATCAATGGCACTTTTCCGGACCACTCTGCATTCCAGAGAGAACAGAGAACATGCTGACAATGTGCAGTCCATACTTACATGGAGAGACGTTGCTACCTTAATGGCGTCTCCGGACCTGCTACCGATGGAATTGCAAGGTTGGAAGTGTGGGATGTTAAGACCATTATTGCCCAGCACAGCGCTTCAGTTTCAACCGGGTCACGCTTTAAGTCGGTTTCCTACCTTGGAACATAAAGAAAATACCGGCTTAACGGAATCACACACCAGCACGATGGACAAACTGAATGCTGGGTATTGCAGTCTCAAAATAATGTATTGCTTGAAGTGACTCCGCATAACGTGACCCAGGTGCGCTCCATACTACTTCAGGCACTGGGGCGATATAAAGAGACTCACTCAGGAACTGTCAGCACCAGAGGCACTTTTAAAACATATGGCATTTGAGAAAGGTTTAATACCGAAATGCGTCATGCCTGTTTAAATAAATGGTCTTCACAAGTCCCGCTGTGTCTCCTCATCAACTTCGACGGAAGGAGGTGGTTTTTGGATATATTGCGTGCTGCCACTGACACGCGAGGATGGCCCTTCCACAAGAGTCTAGGGAATCAATGGCACTTTTCCGGACCACCCTGCATTCCAGAGAGAACAGAGAACATGCTGACAATGTGCAGTCCATACTTACATGGAGAGACGTTGCTACCTTAATGGCGTCTCCGGACCTGCTACCGATGGAATTGCAAGGTTGGAAGTGTGGGATGTTAAGACCATTATTGCCCAGCACAGCGCTTCAGTTTCAACCGGGTCACGCTTTAAGTCGGTTTCCTACCTTGGAACATAAAGAAAATACTGGCTTAACGGAATCACACACCAGCACGATGGACAAACTGCATGCTGGGTATTGCAGTCTCAAAATAATGTATTGCTTGAAGTGACTCCGCATAACGTGACCCAGGTGCGCTCCATACTACTTCAGGCACTGGGGCGATATAAAGAGACTCACTCAGGAACTGTCAGCACCAGAGGCACTTTTAAAACATATGGCATTTGAGAAAGGTTTAATACCGAAATGCGTCATGCCTGTTTAAATAAATGGTCTTCACAAGTCCCGCTGTGTCTCCTCATCAACTTCGACGGAAGGAGGTGGTTTTTGGATATATTGCGTGCTGCCACTGACACGCGAGGATGGCCCTTCCACAAGAGTCTAGGGAATCAATGGCACTTTTCCGGACCACCCTGCATTCCAGAGAGAACAGAGAACATGCTGACAATGTGCAGTCCATACTTACATGGAGAGACGTTGCTACCTTAATGGCGTCTCCGGACCTGCTACCGATGGAAATGCAAGGTTGGAAGTGTGGGATGTTGTTAGAAATGGGATCTCTAGTTGGCAAGGGTTTGCACCTTTGTCCAAGTAGGGACCCTTCTTCCTAGTCAGGGTAAGGGTGTTACACTCGTGAAGTAACCCCTGCTCACCCTCGTGGTAGCTTGGCACGAGCAGTCGGGCTTAATTCAGAGGCAGTGTGTAAAGCATTTGCACATAACCAACAGTAATACAGTGTAAGCACTACAAACGGACACCACACCAGTTTAGAAAAATAACCAATATTTTATATACTCAAGACAAGACCAATTACGACGAAAATCCACAATACTGTACTTTAAAAACGAATACTTGATAAGGTAACTTCTTCTTTGCAGGGATAGTCCAAAAACAAAGTTCGTACGAGTCGGTAGCTCCGTCTGAGCCTACCGCGATGCTGAAAACCCCCAGAGTCTAACAGTTCCAGTCGGCCGCGTCGATACGGGCCAGCAGAGTCGTGAACAGACTCGGTCACAGTACCTTTCTCGTTGTGGCTGGTACGGAGTGTACGAGCCGGTCGGCGTTCGTCGCAGTTGCGGGGCAAGACGGAGCGATGCAAGGTGCGGTGTCCCTCGATGCGGTGCAGGCAGCGGCTCGATGAGCGTCGTGCAGACGGAGTCGGTGAGTCCAAGGCGTGCGATGCAGGGTGAGACGATGCTCGATGCGGTGCTGACAGGTTGCGGTGCAGGCGACCAAGCCGGAGTGCGGGAGCTGGCGTCGGACAGCGGTGCGAGTCGGAGCGGTGCGTCGCAGACGTGCGAGCGGTGCCCCAAGTGCGGTGCGGTCACGACTCTTGAGCCAGTTGCAGCGACCGCGTCGGTCAGGTCCGGCTGGTTCAGTGAAGCGATGCGATGCGAACTGCGGTGCCCACAGGTCACGGTGCAAGCAGCGGCTCGATGTTGGCGGCGTTGGACGTCACCCACGGTGAGACCAGGGTTGCGATGCGAAGCGGGGCGATGCGGTCTGCGGTGCAAACAGGTCACCGGCCAGGGATGGATTCGGTTGACGGAGTCGGTTGCGGTTCCCTTCCTCTGTGGCAACTGAAACAGCGTTCCAGAAGCGGTACCCAGAGGCTTGTGAAGTCTTTGCAGTCCCTGAGACTTCTTAACAGGAGGCCAGCTCGGTTCCAGGCCCTTGGAGATACTCAGCACAAGTTTGTAGAAAGTTCAGTCCAGTCCTTTCACTGCCCAAGGCAGAAGCAGCAGCTGCAGGCCAACCCAACAAAGCAACAACACAGCAAAGGGGCAGTACTCCTCCTGGCAGCTCTTCCAGCTCTTCGTCTTGGCAGGTTCCTTGATTCCAGCGAGATCTAAATTCATGGGGTCAGGGCCCCAATATTTATATCCCAAATTCCTTTGTTCTCTGAAGGCAGAGAGGCCTTTGCCTAGTCCAAACCAGTTCTGGAGCACTTTGTTGACAAGTCTCCGTCCCTTCTTTCAGTGAGTAGGCCAGGGACATCAGACGCACCACAGGAGGTGGAGCCAGCATTGTGGAGGGAAGGCACTGTCCTATTCAGGGCCCAGGTGCGACCCCTCCCATCCATCTACATGTAGACCTTGCTATTCAGCCCTGTGCTGACTCACCCTGTCTCCTGGCATCCCCCAGCCCCTGTCACTCACACGCCAGACAAGGAATACACAACCTCGCAGAGGCAGGCTTGGATGGTTAGACAAGAAAATACCCACTTTCTAAAAGTGGTATTTTCAAACACAGAATGTTAAAACCAACTTCACTAAAAGCTGCATTTTATCATTCTGAGTCCAGGCATACTAAACTCGAATTACTACCATGTTCCCGGGGTCAGTTAGGATTATAAGCTGTAATAATCAAAACTGCCCATTCTGGCCTAGGGGGAACAGGTAGCCTTGCAATAGTGAAAAACGAACTAGGCTGTAATTCACTATCAGGACATGCCACACACACCAGGGCATGTCCTACCTTTCGCATACAACGCACCCTGCCCACAGGGGTACCTTGGGCCTACCTTAGGGGTGACTTACATGTAGAAAAGGGAAGGTTTAGGGACTTGCAAGTGTGTGCACTTGCCAAGTCGACATGGCAGCCCCAGGCTGCGCACAGGCTCTGCGATGGCAGGCCCGAGTTACACTTTACGGGCTGTTTGCGTGGGTGGCACAATCCAGTGCTGCAGCCCACCAACAGCATTTGGTCTATAGGCCCTGGCACTCGCAGTGCACTTTACAAGGGACTGATACATAAACCAAATAGGCCAATCATGGAAACACCAATCCATAACACAATTTACACGGAGAGCATATGCACTTTAGCACTGATTAGCAGTGGTAAAGGGCCCAGAGTCCTAAAACCAACACACACAGGGTCAAAAACAGGAGGCCAAAAGCAAAAGTCTGGGGGTAAACCCGCTGAAAAAGCCAAGTCTAACACAACCCCTCCCAGCCTAAAGCCAGGGTAGACTAATCAATCCCTTGATGGACTTCCCTGCTTGGGGCGATAGAACATAGACCTGGCCCACAACAGCGGGGGCACGTTCTGGTTCTACGCCTTTCTAAACCCAGTTGGATCCCTCTATCCATACTCTCAGGGCCCACTAAGCTGACCCTTGGGGTACCCTTCTCTTCACCTGTGAACCCCATCTGTGCAGCGCCTAAACTTACTTTGCTCACAGATGTGTCCCAACAGGCCGACAGTGCCCACCTGGCCAACCCAGTGGTGTGGCCCAGTCCACCCCCGGGGTGTGACTCCTGTCCCCCTCCCAGGGGCAACTCGGTCCACCAGGACAGTAAGCCACAGTGGCTACCGACAGTTGTCAGTGGGGAGACCCAGGCCTTGTGCCTCTCAGGGCCCTCTAACCTCTGTGGCGTCAGAGAGTGGGGGGCGGTAGCCCCAGGTGCCTGGCACCCTTGGTCCACTCTCCCTCCTGTCAGGTCAGGTATGACATCCTGACACTGACCCACCAACCCCGGGCCTGTACCCGGCAGCTGGACAGGGAGACTGGGGTGGCCTCCCCACACCCGGTCCTCCTCCCTGGGGCTCTGTACCCTCCCACCTGGAGCGGTACCCCTTCCAGAATTGTCAGGGCACCTGTGGCAGGTGTCCTGCACAATTTGCCCACCAGTTCAGGGGTTCTATCCTGCAACTGGGATTCCAGCTTAGGGTCTGTACCCTTAGGCTGGACAGGGGACTGGGGTGGCCTCCCCACCTCCGGTCCTCCTCCCTGGGGCTCTGTACCCTCCCACCTGGAGCGGTACCCCCAAAAGACAACTTGGTAGGGGCACTGTTAGCAGTCGCCCTTCCTCCAGGTCAGGGGGACACCCTGAACCTGGTCCTTCAACCCAGGGTCTGTACCCTTAGGTTGAACCTGTGCCTGGCAACCCAGGACTTCCGGGGGAGTACACCAACCCTCCCCAAGGGAAACACACTCCTCATGAGTCGTGCGAGAGTCTGCCTGGGGCAGGTCTCCCGCTTCCTGTCCACCTGACAGAGCATGAAGACCCCCCAGGCCAGAAGTGGCCTCACCAGGGTCAGTCCTGGGGTGCTCTGACCTCAGAGCGGGCAACCCCTGACCCACTGGTCCTTCCACTGGGGACAGCGCCCCCCCTCACCCTTTTCTCTGGACTCATGCCCCCTCCCAACCGGAGCGGGTCTGCCAGACACCGGAGCCGGTGGGATGCTCGTTACAGCAGTCCCCCCCAGTTCCTTAGACACTAGGGGATCACCCTCAATGGATGGCCAGGACCAGGCCCTAGACCATCCAGATGTCTCTGGTCTTTGCCAACTAACAGAGTGGGGGGCAGTAACCCCTGGTACATAGTAACCATACTCCACTCTTCCTCTCATCAGTGCAGTTCTAAAGAACCACTGATCCTCCAACCTAGGGTCTGCACCCTCAGGTTCACCAGAGGTCTCGGGTGAGGTTCTCCACCCCCTACCTCTCCTTCTGGGGTCCGGCCCTCTCCTCCCACGAGAAGCACCCCCAGAACCAAAAACTGTCAGGATGCTGGAACCAGACCTCCTACACAATTCTTCCACCAGTTCAGGGCCTTGACCCTGCAACTGATTCACCACCCTTGGATCTAAACCCTCAGGTTGAACCGGGGTCAGAGGCGAGGACTCCCTCCCTCTGCACCCCCTTCCAGAGGTCTGTACCCTCCCACCTGGAGTGGTACCCCTAGAAGACAAACCGGTCAGGACACTGCTTACAGTCGTCCTTCCCTCCAGGTCAGGCAGGACCTGAACCTGGCCTCCTAACCCAGGGACTGAACCCTGCAGCTGAGCACCTGCCTGGCGCACCAGGACTTCCTTGGGAGCACGCATACCCCCTGAGGGCAACACATGACTCATGTGTTGCGTGACAGTCTGCCTGGCGCAGATCTCCCGACCACTGTCCACCTGACAGTGCGCAAAGATCCCCCAGGACAGAAGTGGTGTCACCATGGTCACTGCTAGGAGGCTCAGCCCTTCTGGCTGGCCTCTGACTCACTGGTTCTCCCACTGGGGAACACATCCCCCTCTCACCCCTCACTCTGGACTTCTGCACCCTCCCAACTGGAGCGGTACTGCCAGACACCAGAACCACTGGAGCTCTGTTTACAGAGGCTCCAGGTTCTCCTGTCAGTAGGAGATCTCCCTCAACGGACGGCCTACCAGTACAGTCTAGGCTCCCCACCTGGGGTTCCCTCCTGGAACCACCCAGGCTCCGGGACCGGGTTTTGGGCACCTTGGGCCGCAGCCCATTCTCACTCCTTCTCCGCAGAGACAGGACGTGAGTCCCTACACCCTTCCCATGACACCGGGACCTATCTGGGCTATTACAAACCTTTCCCACCACTCTTGGTTGGGAAATACCTAAGCCACTTCCTCCAGGATCACCCCCAGATGCTTCTCCAGACCCTCTGGAATCCACCAAAAGGTCTGCCTCCAGTGCAAGCTCCCTGGGGTCAGAAAACTCACACTCCACTGGGTGTTGGCATAGCTCTGGAAAACAGGGACTTAAAATATGCTCTCCAACAATTGAATCACACAGCCCCACACAGGTGTTAACCAAACTACCCTTCACCCAACCATCCAGTGCCTCAGAAAAGTACCCCACAACATTCTCACAAGACTGGCGAGACAGTGTCTGACTGTTGCTGTCCCTCAACCCATACTCTTCTGGCTGGTCTTCATACTCACTTACCAGGGCTTCTACCATGGGGGAACCCCTCTCCCTGCACCTCTCATCTAGAGTCAGTAGAGTGTCCCTCCCACTACCAGGAATATGATCCCCTGTGCTAGTTCCCCAATCCACTTCAGGGACACTGAGCACCACTGGAGTTACCTCACAATCCTGAACCCCTTGGTGTATGTCAACCCCCTCCTTGAAGTAGGGCCCCAAATCTGTGTGTGTGTCTACCTCATCCTCAGTACTGGACACTACACTTTTGCTGCCACCATCTGGGCTGGACAAAGCCCTACCGGCTTCCCAATCCAGCTCCAGCTCTCTCATTTTAAGCTCATGATCTAAGAGCATCTTCTTCTCCTCCATGGCCAATCTCTTCTCCTCCCGCTCACTCTCCAGCCTGAGCTTCTGCAGCTCAAACTGCCTTGCCTCCCGCCTGTCCTCCAGCTCCTCTGGGGACAGACTGCTGCTGCCTGATCTGGCGGGTTCCCCCCTACCCAAAAGCACACCCACCCTGGAAATAGGCTCCTCCACCTCCTCACTGAGATTACCAGGCTGCCCATTGGCATGTCTGGCTGCTACCCAGGCCCTCAGCGCCTTCTGTAGCTCCTCCTTCCTTGTGAGGCCTTTAATTTGGACTTTCAGGTTTTTACAAATCGCCCGTAGCTCCTTTACGGATTAGGATTCCAACCTATTCTCCTCAAAGATAACTTCCAGAGATGCAACGGATGATGCAATTGATTCAGGCATGACAAAAGTAGTGAGTTGAAAACTGGCAAGATCAAAAATAGGCCAAAAGAAAAAGAACCAGTATGTGGTACGTAATGGTCTGCGATATGGTAGTAGTGCACACCAATCACTGTAAGTCAAGTGCAAACACAAGTCCTATCCTCACCGCTGACAACCAATGTTAGAAATGGGATCTCTAGTTGGCAAGGGTTTGCACCTTTGTCCAAGTAGGGGCCCTTCTTCCTAGTCAGGGTAAGGGTGTTACACTCGTGAAGTAACCCCTGCTCACCCTCGTGGTAGCTTGGCACGAGCAGTCGGGCTTAATTCAGAGGCAGTGTGTAAAGCATTTGCACATAACCAACAGTAATACAGTGTAAGCACTACAAACGGACACCACACCAGTTTAGAAAAATAACCAATATTTTATATACTCAAGACAAGACCAATTACGACGAAAATCCACAATACTGTACTTTAAAAACGAATACTTGATAAGGTAACTTCTTCTTTGCAGGGATAGTCCAAAAACAAAGTTCGTACGAGTCGGTAGCTCCGTCTGAGCCTACTGCGATGCTGAAAACCCCCAGAGTCTAACAGTTCCAGTCGGCCGCGTCGATACGGGCCAGCAGAGTCGTGAACAGACTCGGTCACAGTACCTTTCTCGTTGTGGCTGGTACGGAGTGTACGAGCCGGTCGGCGTTCGTCGCGGTTGCGGGGCAAGACGGAGCGATGCAAGGTGCGTGTCCCTCGATGCGGTGCAGGCAGCGGCTCGATGAGCGTCGTGCAGACGGAGTCGGTGAGTCCAAGGCGTGCGATGCAGGGTGAGACGATGCTCGATGCGGTGCTGACAGGTTGCGGTGCAGGCGACAAAGCTGGAGTGCGGGAGCTGGCGTCGGACAGCGGTGCGAGTCGGAGCGGTGCGTCGCAGACGTGCGAGCGGTGCCCCAAGTGCGGTGCGGTCACGACTCTTGAGCCAGTTGCAGCGACCGCGTCGGTCGGGTCCGGCTGGTTCAGTGAAGCGATGCAATGCAAACTGCGGTGCCCACAGGTCACGGTGCAAGCAGCGGCTCGATGTTGGCGGCGTTGGACGTCACCCACGGTGAGACCAGGGTTGCGATGCGAAGCGGGGCGATGCGGTCTGCGGTGCAAACAGGTCACCGGCCAGGGATGGATTCGGTTGGACGGAGTCGGTTGCGGTTCCCTTCCTCTGTGGCAACTGAAACAGCGTTCCAGAAGCGGTACCCAGAGGCTTGTGAAGTCTTTGCAGTCCCTGAGACTTCTTAACAGGAGGCCAGCTCGGTTCCAGGCCCTTGGTGATACTCAGCACAAGTTTGTAGAAAGTTCAGTCCAGTCCTTTCACTGCCCAAGGCAGAAGCAGCAGCTGCAGGCCAACCCAACAAAGCAACAACACAGCAAAGGGGCAGTACTCCTCCTGGCAGCTCTTCCAGCTCTTCGTCTTGGCAGGTTCCTTGATTCCAGCGAGATCTAAATTCATGGGGTCAGGGCCCCAATATTTATATCCCAAATTCCTTTGTTCTCTGAAGGCAGAGAGGCCTTTGCCTAGTCCAAACCAGTTCTGGAGCACTTTGTTGACAAGTCTCCGTCCCTTCTTTCAGTGAGTAGGCCAGGGACATCAGACGCACCACAGGAGGTGGAGCCAGCATTGTGGAGGGAAGGCACTGTCCTATTCAGGGCCCAGGTGCGACCCCTCCCATCCATCTACATGTAGACCTTGCTATTCAGCCCTGTGCTGACTCACCCTGTCTCCTGGCATCCCGCAGCCCCTGTCACTCACACTCCAGACAAGGAATACACAACCTCGCAGAGGCAGGCTTGGATGGTTAGACAAGAAAATACCCACTTTCTAAAAGTGGTATTTTCAAACACAGAATGTTAAAACCAACTTCACTAAAAGCTGCATTTTATCATTCTGAGTCCAGGCATACTAAACTCCGAATTTCTACCATGTTCCCGGGGTCAGTTAGGATTATAAGCTGTAATAATCAAAACTGCCCGTTCTGGCCTAGGGGGAACAGGTAGCCTTGCAATAGTGAAAAATGAACTAGGCTGTAATTCACTATCAGGACATGCCACACACACCAGGGCATGTCCTACCTTTCGCATACAACGCACCCTGCCCACAGGGGTACCTTGGGCCTACCTTAGGGGTGACTTACATGTAGAAAAGGGAAGGTTTAGGGACTTGCAAGTGGGTGCACTTGCCAAGTCGACATGGCAGCCCCAGGCTGCGCACAGGCTCTGCGATGGCAGGCCCGAGTTACACTTTACGGGCTGTTTGCGTGGGTGGCACAATCCAGTGCTGCAGCCCACCAACAGCATTTGGTCTATAGGCCCTGGCACTCGCAGTGCACTTTACAAGGGACTGATACATAAACCAAATAGGCCAATCATGGAAACACCAATCCATAACACAATTTACACGGAGAGCATATGCACTTTAGCACTGATTAGCAGTGGTAAAGGGCCCAGAGTCCTAAAACCAACACACACAGGGTCAAAAACAGGAGGCCAAAAAGCAAAAAGTCTGGGGGTAAACCCGCTGAAAAAGCCAAGTCTAACAGATGTTAAGACCATTATTGCCCAGCACAGCGCTTCAGTTTCAACCGGGTCACGCTTTAAGTCGGTTTCCTACCTTGGAACATAAAGAAAATACCGGCTTAACGGAATCACACACCAGCACGATGGACAAACTGCATGCTGGGTATTGCAGTCTCAAAATAATGTATTGCTTGGAGTGACTCCGCATAACGTGACCCAGGTGCGCTCCATACTACTTCAGGAACTGGGGCGATATAAAGAGACTCACTCAGGAACTGTCAGCACCAGAGGCACTTTTAAAACATATGGCATTTGAGAAAGGTTTAATACCGAAATGCGTCATGCCTGTTTAAATAAATGGTCTTCACAAGTCCCGCTGTGTCTCCTCATCAACTTCGACGGAAGGAGGTGGTTTTGGATATATTGCGTGCTGCCACTGACACGCGAGGATGGCCCTTCCACAAGAGTCTAGGGAATCAATGGCACTTTTCCGGACCACCCTGCATTCCAGAGAGAACAGAGAACATGCTGACAATGTGCAGTCCATACTTACATGGAGAGACGTTGCTACCTTAATGGCGTCTCCGGACCTGCTACCGATGGAATTGCAAGGTTGGAAGTGTGGGATGTTAAGACCATTATTGCCCAGCACAGCGCTTCAGTTTCAACCGGGTCACGCTTTAAGTCGGTTTCCTACCTTGGAACATAAAGAAAATACCGGCTTAACGGAATCACACACCAGCACGATGGACAAACTGCATGCTGGGTATTGCAGTCTCAAAATAATGTATTGCTTGAAGTGACTCCGCATAACGTGACCCAGGTCCGCTCCATACTACTTCAGGCACTGGGGCGATATAAAGAGACTCACTCAGGAACTGTCAGCACCAGAGGCACTTTTAAAACATATGGCATTTGAGAAAGGTTTAATACCGAAATGCGTCATGCCTGTTTAAATAAATGGTCTTCACAAGTCCCGCTGTGTCTCCTCATCAACTTCGACGGAAGGAGGTGGTTTTGGATATATTGCGTGCTGCCACTGACACGCGAGGATGGCCCTTCCACAAGAGTCTAGGGAATCAATGGCACTTTTCCGGACCACCCTGCATTCCAGAGAGAACAGAGAACATGCTGACAATGTGCAGTCCATACTTACATGGAGAGACGTTGCTACCTTAATGGCGTCTCCGGACCTGCTACCGATGGAATTGCAAGGTTGGAAGTGTGGGATGTTAAGACCATTATTGCCCAGCACAGCGCTTCAGTTTCAACCGGGTCACGCTTTAAGTCGGTTTCCTACCTTGGAACATAAAGAAAATACCGGCTTAACGGAATCACACACCAGCACGATGGACAAACTGCATGCTGGGTATTGCAGTCTCAAAATAATGTATTGCTTGAAGTGACTCCGCATAACGTGACCCAGGTGCGCTCCATACTACTTCAGGCACTGGGGCGATATAAAGAGACTCACTCAGGAACTGTCAGCACCAGAGGCACTTTTAAAACATCTGGCATTTGAGAAAGGTTTAATACCGAAATGCGTCATGCCTGTTTAAATAAATGGTCTTCACAAGTCCCGCTGTGTCTCCTCATCAACTTCGACGGAAGGAGGTGGTTTTGGATATATTGCGTGCTGCCACTGACACGCGAGGATGGCCCTTCCACAAGAGTCTAGGGAATCAATGGCACTTTTCCGGACCACCCTGCATTCCAGAGAGAACAGAGAACATGCTGACAATGTGCAGTCCATACTTACATGGAGAGACGTTGCTACCTTAATGGCGTCTCCGGACCTGCTACCGATGGAATTGCAAGGTTGGAAGTGTGGGATGTTAAGACCATTATTGCCCAGCACAGCGCTTCAGTTTCAACCGGGTCACGCTTTAAGTCGGTTTCCTACCTTGGAACATAAAGAAAATACCGGCTTAACGGAATCACACACCAGCACGATTGACAAACTGCATGCTGGGTATTGCAGTCTCAAAATAATGTATTGCTTGAAGTGACTCCGCATAACGTGACCCAGGTGCGCTCCATACTACTTCAGGCACTGGGGCGATATAAAGAGACTCACTCAGGAACTGTCAGCACCAGAGGCACTTTTAAAACATATGGCATTTGAGAAAGGTTTAATACCGAAATGCGTCATGACTGTTTAAATAAATGGTCTTCACAAGTCCCGCTGTGTCTCCTCATCAACTTCGACTGAAGGAGGTGGTTTTTGGATATATATATATATATATATATATATTACCTACTGGCGGTCGCCAGTAGGTAGTTATAGTTAGGACCTATTTTCCATAGGAAAAGCATTTTTGTTTTCCCACTAACTTTGGCGTCGTTTGACGAATCATCGCGAAATTTTCAAAACTAGTGGGGCGCTCCGGTCAGCTCCTGTCTTGAAAGTTTCGGGGTGATTCGCCAAGCGGGGGCCAAGAAAAAAGGGGGTCCCAAAACGTGTTTTCTCCATGTTATTTTCCATAGGAAACTTTAGACACGGCTACAGCCCGAACTGCTGAACGGAATTACACCAAATTTTGCAAGAAGGTAGCCCTTGGTTCAGAAAGAGTCCTTTTTGTTAATTGGTGTAAATCCGTTCAGTAGTTCCTGAGAAATTCAAAAAATAGAGGTCGGAAAATCAATTTCCCATAGGAAACTTTAGACACGGCTACAGCCCGAACTGCTGAACGGAATTACACCAAATTTGGCAAAAAGGTAGTCCTTGGTTCAGAAAGAGCCCTTTTTTTTAAATGGTGTAAATCCGTTCAGTAGTTTATGAGATATTAAAGGAAAACAATCTTTATATATGTGGGCAGAGCCTAACCCCCAGCACGAGCTTGGCTCTAATTGGCTTCCAACACTTCAAACCAGGAAGTGTTGGCAGCCATCTTGTGCCTCAGATGGAGAGAGAAATTGTGTCTGCATCGGAAGCCTTCTGTTTTCAGAGTAAAGCCTGCCCACAGCGTGGGGTGGGGCATATAGAAGAGCTTTTAATGTTGTAGAACTCTGCGGTGAGGTTAAGCGCCGGTCGGGGTACCGGAGGGCACATTGTAGTTCAAAGCGCCACTGTTTGCCAGATGACGAACTCTCTCTCTCTCTGGCGGGGACGGGGGAAGCGGAGACACTTCTCGAAGGAGCTGGAAGTCATGTGCAAGGAAGCGGAAGATCCCTTGGGGAGGGATGGGGGCCGAACTGTGCCAACGTAGCCTGCCCAGGGTGGATCCAGAGGGGGAAGGGGCGAGGGCTGAGCTGGCTTGCAGAGTACGGCCATAAATCACTGCCCGGAGCTGACCTTGGCCATGTTTAGGTGGCAGGGTGTTGGCGCAGGGCCTAGGAAGGGGGGTGAACTGGAGAGGGGGTGGTCCCTGTGTCTAGGGCAGCCTCAGGTCCTCTCCAGGATGCAGTGACTTCCAGGCGCTGCCCGCCGCCATGAACTTGGCTGTGCTTGGGAGAGGGGTGTTGGAAGCCTCGGATGCTGTCTGGGGCTCCGGGGCTTCCAGGCGGCAACCCTCTGCCGCTGACTCATGGGCCAGGATTTCCACCTTCGGATCCGCAGCATTTCTGGGCTGATACAGTGTTTTCGGGGCTTCTCAGACTGATTAATGGAACATTGGAAGGTCCTCTTTTCTGAAATGATGCGCTCCCTCTGGTTTGTTTTCACTTGCTGTGGTGAGCGCTGCCTGTGCTCAGACTCAGTGCCTAGAAGCCCTGGATGTTATTGGCTGGGAGAGGATGGGTCATTACAGAGCTGCTGACTTTGGAACTAGGCAATCAGACTGGAGTCCCGGCGCCGGCTCAGCACCCTGTGATTCCAGGCAAATCTCTTCACCTTCCCTTGTTCACAATATGAATGCGTCCCTGTGTTATGTAACTGGTGCTCGTGTAAAGCGCTCCCTCGGGTTTGTTTTCTCTTGCTGTGGTGAGCGCTGCCTGTGCTCAGACTCAGTGCCTAGAAGCCCTTGATGTTATTTGCTGGGAGAGGATGGGTCATTACAGAGCTGCTGACTTTGGAACTAGGCAATCAGACTGGAGTCCCGGTGCCGGCTCAGCACCCTGTGATTCCAGGCAAATCACTTCACCTTCCCTTGTTCACAATATGAATGCGTCCCTGTGTTATGTAACTGGTGCTCGTGTAAAGCGCTCCCTCTGGTTTGTTTTCTCTTGCTGTGGTGAGCACTGCCTGTGCTCAGACTCAGTGCCTAGAAGCCCTCGATGTTATTGGCTGGGAGAGGATGGGTCATTACAGAGCTGCTGACTTTGGAACTAGGCAATCAGACTCGAGTCCTGGCGTCGGCTCAGCACCCTGTGATTCCAGGCAAATCTCTTCACCTTCCCTTGTTCACAATATGAATGCGTCCCTGTGTTATGTAACTGGTGCTCGTGTAAAGCGCTCCCTCGGGTTTGTTTTCTCTTGCTGTGGTGAGCGCTGCCTGTGCTCAGACTCAGTGCCTAGAAGCCCTCGATGTTATTGGCTGGGAGAGGATGTGTCATTACAGAGATGCTGACTTTGGAACTAGGCAATCAGACTCGAGTCCCGGCGTCGGCTCAGCACCCTGTGAATCCAGGCAAATCGCTTCACCTTCCCTTGTTCACAATATGAATGCGTCCCTGTGTTATGTAACTGGTGCTCGTGTAAAGCGCTCCCTCAGGTTTGTTTTCTCTTGCTGTGGTGAGCGCTGCCTGTGCTCAGACTCAGTGCCTAGAAGCCCTCGATGTTATTGGCTGGGAGAGGATGGGTCATTACAGAGCTGCTGACTTTGGAACTAGGCAATCAGACTGGAGTCCCGGCGCCGGCTCAGCACCCTGTGATTCCAGGCAAATCGCTTCACCTTCCCTTGGTCACAATATGAATGCGTCCCTGTGTTATGTAACTGGTGCTCGTGTAAAGCGCTCCCTCTGGTTTGTTTTCTCTTGCTGTGGTGAGCGCTGCCTGTACTCAGACTCAGTGCCTAGAAGCCCTCGATGTTATTGGCTGGGAGAAGATGGGTCATTACAGAGCTGCTGACTTTGGAACTAGGCAATCAGACTGGAGTCCCGGCGCCGGCTCAGCACCCTGTGATTCCAGGCAAATCGCTTCACCTTCCCTTGTTCACAATATGAATGCGTCCCTGTGTTATGTAACTGGTGCTCGTGTAAAGCGCTCCCTCGGGTTTGTGTTCTCTTGCTGTGGTGAGCGCTGCCTGTGCTCAGACTCAGTACCTAGAAGCCCTCGATGTTATTGGCTGGGAGAGGATGGGTCATTACAGAGCTGCTGACTTTGGAACTAGGCAATCAGACTAGAGTCCCGGCGCCGGCTCAGCACCCTGTGATTCCAGGCAAATCGCTTCACCTTCCCTTGTTCACAATATGAATGCGTCCCTGTGTTATGTAACTGGTGCTCGTGTAAAGCGCTCCCTCGGGTTTGTTTTCTCTTGCTGTGGTGAGCGCTGCCTGTGCTCAGACTCAGTGCCTAGAAGCCCTCGATGTTATTGGCTGGTAGAGGATGGGTGATTACAGAGATGCTGACTTTGGAACTAGGCAATCAGACTGGAGTCCCGGCGTTGGCTCAGCACCCTGTGATTCCCGGCAAATCGCTTCACCTTCCCTTGTTCACAATATGAATGCGTCCCTGTGTTATGTAACTGGTGCTCGTGTAAAGCGCTCCCTCAGGTTTGTTTTCTCTTGCTGTGGTGAGCGCTGCCTGTGCTCAGACTCAGTGCCTAGAAGCCCTCGATGTTATTGGCTGGGAGAGGATGGGTCATTACAGAGCTGCTGACTTTGGAACTAGGCAATCAGACTGGAGTCCTGGCGCCGGCTCAGCACCCTGTGATTCCAGGCAAATCGCTTCACCTTCCCTTGGTCACAATATGAATGCGTCCCTGTGTTATGTAACTGGTGCTCGTGTAAAGCGCTCCCTCTGGTTTGTTTTCTCTTGCTGTGGTGAGCGCTGCCTGTGCTCAGACTCAGTGCCTAGAAGCCCTCGATGTTATTGGCTGGGAGAGGATGGGTCATTACAGAGCTGCTGACTTTGGAACTAGGCAATCAGACTGGAGTTCAGGCGCCGGCTCAGCACCCTGTGATTCCAGGCAAATCGCTTCACCTTCCCTTGTTCACAATATGAATGCGTCCCTGTGTTATGTAACTGGTGCTCGTGTAAAGCGCTCCCTCGGGTTTGTGTTCTCTTGCTGTGGTGAGCGCTGCCTGTGCTCAGACTCAGTGCCTAGAAGCCCTCGATGTTATTGGCTGGGAGAGGATGGGTCATTACAGAGCTGCTGACTTTGGAACTAGGCAATCAGACTGGAGTCCCGGCGCCGGCTCAGCACCCTGTGATTCCAGGCAAATCGCTTCACCTTCCCTTGTTCACAATATGAATGCGTCCCTGTGTTATGTAACTGGTGCTCATGTAAAGCGCACCCTCGGGTTTGTTTTCTCTTGCTGTGGTGAGCGCTGCCTGTGCTCAGACTCAGTGCCTAGAAGCCCTCGATGTTATTGGCTGGGAGAGGATGGGTCATTACAGAGCTGCTGACTTTGGAACTAGGCAATCAGACTAGAGTCCCGGCGCCGGCTCAGCACCCTGTGATTCCAGGCAAATCGCTTCACCTTCCCTTGTTCACAATATGAATGCGTCCCTGTGTTATGTAACTGGTGCTCGTGTAAAGCGCTCCCTCGGGTTTGTTTTCTCTTGCTGTGGTGAGCGCTGCCTGTGCTCAGACTCAGTGCCTAGAAGCCCTCGATGTTATTGGCTGGGAGAGGATGGGTGATTACAGAGATGCTGACTTTGGAACTAGGCAATCAGACTCGAGCCCCGGCGTCGGCTCAGCAACCCTGTGATTCCAGGCAAATCGCTTCACCTTCCCTTGTTCACAATATGAATGCGTCCCTGTGTTATGTAACTGGTGCTCATGTAAAGCGCTCCCTCGGGTCGGTTTCGCGTTAAATAAAACTGCTCTGATGAGAACTAAACAAGATCTGAGCCCAGCCCGTCCCAGACCTTCAAGGCTGAGACGGAACCCACCAATCAGAAGGCAGAACAGCAGCGCGTCATCACTCACCAGGTGGATCCTGGCTTCTGTCCTTTTATGTTCCCGTCTGATCCTTTTCACAGTGCTTAAAAGCCCCCGTTACCTGTCCTGGCTGCAGACCACAACGAGGTGTCTGCACAAGGGTGTCACCCCCAATCCCAGTTGCTTTTTTGTTTTAAAACCCCCTTTATATGTACTGTATCAGCTTGTCACACCTCCGTGGCATAAGAACCTGCCTGTAAGAAATATCTTATTGTTTGAGAACGCACCAGGCCTTCACAAGACAGTGAATAAACAGGACATTTTCCTTTTGATAACGATAAAGATGACCGACCCATGCCTCTCTTGTGTCTGAATAGCATCTCGTTGTGTGTTCAGTTCACAAAACAATCATAGTGCTATACGTCTGTACGTTTTTTAAATGACAACTACATTTTGGGGCATTTTGGAAAACACTTGCTTTTTGTAGCTTAACATCTCGGTGGTGTCTGATAAATCGGTTTCAAAGTTTTCATTTAGCTGAAAGGCGTGTTTCTTTTTTACGTGCAATACTTACCAGACTTACGTACATGTCAATTCAATCCCCATTCATCGCAGTCTCATCATATTTTGTGCTGGCTATATGATCTGCTCACACCTTCAGCTTTAGCATACCAAATAATCCCATATTAAAAAGTATATAACAAGCATTTGCAATGCAATAAGTCTCGCATTTACGCGAGTTTGAGCTATTGGCATTGTAAATGACAATGCGTTTTATTTATGCTTCAAAAACCAAAACATAAATAAAAGGCATTGTCATTTACAATGCTGATAGCTCAAACTTGCGTAAATTCGAGACCTGTTGCATTGCAAATGCTTGTTTTTCTGTGTATTCTGTCTTGGAGTTCCACTTCCCTCATTGTGTGCCAGTGTCAAGGGGCTCGGCGCTGTCACGTGGCCACAGATATATTGCTGGTTTATGGCCGGTTGTATCCTGGGGGCAATGCCGGGGCACCGGGGGCAGCGCTGGGTCATTGTCACAGCCTCTGGCTCTGTTCCTCTGTGTTTTGGCTGTTGCTCCACAGATGCGAGATCTCCCTGCATGCCCCAGTCAGCAACGTTTCAATCGTAACATCTGGAGCAGAAGTGTAAGTGGCGGGTGGGGGAGAAGGGGGGTGGCAAGGGAGGAGGGGGGGCTTCAAGGAACTGTTCCATTTGGTTTCACCAAAGCAAGGAAGGAAGCCGCATTAGGCGCTGTGGTCGGGGCCAGATTCTGTGGCTCCTGACATTAGGCGCTAACAATTGGGGAGGTCAAAGGACAACTGAGTGGGGTCAACGAG
The DNA here is from genome assembly GCA_963921515.1 of Calotriton arnoldi. NCBI lineage: Eukaryota > Metazoa > Chordata > Amphibia > Caudata > Salamandridae > Calotriton > Calotriton arnoldi. The sequence goes on from CAWUFW010010099.1 coordinate 375,088, forward strand.
ACACCGTGGGGTGTACTTTGTGACTGTGTAAAAGAGGGAGCCTCCTGAGGCCACGACTGAGTCCCTCGAGTCGAAAAGCCTGTGCCGTGAGAAAGGGTTTATTGGCCTGTGGGCGCAGAGCGTGGCTTTATCTAAGGAATGCCTGCTTTTGTCGAAATGAAAGGCTAACCCGCCCAAATTCTGGCAGCCGTGAGCGTGCTGTTCATACCGGCCTGGGAAGGACAGTTGAGGGGCTGGAGTGTACTTTGGTTTCCCAAATATTTATCATATCAATGGCTTTTTGCAGAGAGAAGTGGGGCTGGGGGTTTAGAAGAGACAGCCAAAGCGGTCAAATGGCTTTTTATTTTTTAAGAACACTACATCCTGCTCTCTAAATGTAATGAAACAACCCGAAAAATGTTTTTTTTAAGGATGTATTTTATAAACTAGGAGTGTTGTAGAGGTGCATGCTGGCGATCTCAGCAACACCGGTCCCCGGACAAGCACAGAAACGATTAAACTCGGTACCTGGAAGTTGCTAGTTGAGTAAAGCAACATTGGGTCTTGTAGGATAAGTGAACTCCCTTGGTTCTCTAGCTCACTAAAACGCGAAAGAATTTCAATGTCAGAGGGGAGACTTGAGGGGCTGGGGTGGAACATTTAAAAGAGAAATAGCTTTTGATCCGAGAACCTTATACATGTGTCCGAACTCTTCCCACATAGGGCACACTGCATCCATGCACACTTTGATCCATGCATGCATGCACGATCCAGCCGGCAACTTCTCAGACATGGTGGGGTGCGACGAGGCTATTTATACATTTGTCAAGTAACAGTGACCGCTACATTTCCGCTAACTGGGAAGCCACGGTCAATATATCAAGTGTACAGCGCTAACAATGCCTTGCAGTTACCAATGGTTGTTTCACTCCAGACTGTACCATGCCACAATAGCGCTGGTCCATTGTAAATCCTTTAGTCGTGGCATTACTGTGGTGGCCAGATAACAGTTTGAAACTGCAGCAGGCACTAGCACAACACGGCTGGAAGTTGCAGAGTGGTCTCCAGCTGACAGAGAGGAACCAGTGTTCTGCGCTTTGTTGCACAGCGCCTTCTCCTCGGATGGGCTTGAGCGTGGTCGGTCCCTCATACCTTTGTTGCCCAGCTGCTACAGAAGCCAGGCTGATTCTCGAAGAAGGTATATGATCCTCTGTGGACTCCTACTCTGTTGGATTGTCCAGTGACGAACCCAGAGTACCTCTCTAATGCTCTGCACACCAATGGGATTTAAATGGCCTTCTAACCATGGTCACTAGTTGCCTGCACGAACCCATGGGAGCCACACCATTCAGTTGTGGACCTGGACAACTGGATTTTCTGATGCCAACATCTGACCAAGAAAAGGAAGGAAGGAAGTCCGAATCCCACTCAGCATCTGAATTAGAGGGTGCAGAGCATATGGTGCTCTTTTAGTTAATCACTTTACTAATCCTGTACCCAGATACACAAGCACAAGGCGGCGCTTTGAGAATTCTTCCTTGCTCGTTCTCAAACCTCCATATGCATCAGAAGATGTACCTCCTTCATACCCTGGTTTGGATGACTTACTACCTCCAAGCCAGAGACACTTAAAAGGCTAGGTGTGGTGAGAGCCCTGAAATTCTGTCTGTGTAGGCCAGGTTTTGCAGCAAGGAGAGTCCTGTGCTGTGTCGTCAGTGGTGCTGGGGGTGAGTGGGGCCTGTTCACCAGCCTTGCCACCCATACATGCTCTTTGGAGTGGTCTCCTACTTGTCACATGCTGCACCTCTGGGAGTGCTCGTCCGCCCTCTCAGAAGATTTATTTACTCACTCAGTCACCACCAGCGCACCTTCAGTGGCTTTCTGGATTTATTGTCCATAGATGGAATCACAGTGGTGACCCACAAGCCCCGGAGCTGAACTCCTGGTCCATGGGTGGCAAACTGGGCAAACAAAGGATTAGGACATCGAGCTGTCAGTATCTCTACCTGATCACCACCTTTTGTTGACACTGGCCTTCTGGTCGGTTTTGTTTTGTAATCACCTTAAATGTTGGCGGTGGTGGCAGCTAGTGCAATGAACAAAGACTCTTCAATACTGTTAGTCTATGGTCCGCTCTGTTAACAGTGACCCATCCGGTTGTGCTAAATGATCATAGTTAGGTTTTGGGGATGATGCATAAGTGTTGACGGGGCGCACTAGCACTCGGCTGTCTTTGGCATGGCTTCTGGATCTATCCATAAAGTTAAACATGCCCTGCTTGTTATGAAGAGCCATATGATGAGCAGCCTTTATAATACAGCCAACAAGATGGGGTCAGTAAGTTAACCTTCACGGTGATCTGAAGGTCACGTGTTCGAATCTTGGAAATGCAAACTCGACCATTCATGGTTCCCTTCCACAAAACAGTGAATTTAGTACTTTTAAATTGGGTAATAGTACATCTTTTATTTGAAGCGCTGAGTTAAAAATACGTTTACATTATTGTTCGATCACTTGCATGACTGGCCCAAGCTACACCATAAACATCCCAACCCAGCTCCCACTTATCAGGGAGAACTGGACATTTTACCCGAAAATCGAGGCAATAGCAGTTTTCACCAAGGAGCAGCCGCTGATGTGCTTTAGTGATTCATATCAAACGCTCCGAATAATGTCACAAACTCAGGACGTGGTGACTTAAATATGGCCCATCACATAACAAAATATGCCTGTATAGCCTGGTGACAAGGACACAAACTTATAGACTGAAACACACCACCTGCCCGACACACGGTACGTGTTCATAGATTTGCATGAGAGGAATTCCTAATTTTCTCCCCGGGGCTTTATTGATTATAGAGGGGGGGCCTCGTGGCCCCCCCAAGCCCCCGGGACCGCCACCTCCCCGGGGCTTAATTTTAATAAGGGTGGGGGGCCACGGGGCGCGTTTGCACAGTGGTGAAGGGAGGGGGCGGGGCCTGATGTGACAAGTGTGCAAACACGCCGTGGCGCGTTTTAAGTTGGGGGATTATTAAAAGGGGTGTAATAAGGGGCGTGGCCTCGGACCACCTCTCTGTAACGCAGCTCTGTGGCGCTTACTGGAGGTATCTGGTGGGCTAGTTGGCCCCCAGGGACCCTCAGGATTCAAGGGGACTTAATACCCCAACTTAAAACGCACCAGGGGGTGCGTTTGCAGAGTGGTGGAGAAAGGGGGCATGGCCTGTGTCCACCTCTCAGCAATCCCACTGTGTGGGACTTACTGGAGGTAAGAGGCAGGCTAGTTGGCCCCTAAAGGACCCCCATCAGCGAAGGGGACTTCAATCCCCATCCAAGAGCGCGCCATGAGCGCGTTTGCAGAGTGGTGGGCAAAGGGGGCATGGCCTGTTATGAGAACTTAGCAATCCTGCTGTGTGGTACTTACTGGAGGTAATAGAAGGGGTAGCTGGCCCCCAAGGATGTCCTTGGGGGCCAAGTACCCCTCTTGTTACCTCCAGTAAGTCCCACACAGTAGGATTGCTAAGACGTCTTTGGAGGCCATGCCCCCCTTCTCCACCACTCTGCAAACGTGCCTCCTGGCAGACTACGGGATTGGGGATGAAGTCCACTTTACTCCTGAGGGACTTTGGGGGCCAAGAAGCCCTCCTGGTACCTCCTATAAGTCCTACGCAGCGAAATTTCTGAGCGCTGGTCGGAGGCCCAGCACCCTTTCTCCACCACTCTGCAAACGCATCTACTAGTTAAAGAAGTGTTTGCAATGCAATAGGTTTCGCATTTGCGAGAGTTAGAGCTATTGACGTTGTAAATGTATACGTTTTTTACTAATGTTTTTTGGAGTGAAGTGGATATACGTTGTGTGTAGTGGAATTATGTGATAAGTTGTGCAGTGAAATTATCTGGATAGAAAGTATGTGGTATTTAGTGTGTAGGAATTATGTAGAGTGGGATTATATGTTATGGAGAGTAATTATGTGGTATGCTAGTCTTTGTTGTGGAGTGGTAACCTCAGGTTTAGTCTTCCTCGTTTCCATAAAAGCTCAACTATGAACTCAGTAAGACAAAAAAAGAAGGAATCCCTGAGGAGCACTTGTGGACCTAGTCAGAGGTATAAGCAGGGCCACTGGAATTATGCGACTGTTTGGCTGCACAGATTTTTGCAAAATTATACATTTTCCGCATTAGCCACATAATCCATTATCTGCTCCCTAATCTGCAGTTTTGAACAAAAAAGCCTTGTTTCTAGCTCAAACATTATCAAAAATGCAGCGACAAGTGTTGGTGGAAGGCCCTTTGCAAACGTAGAACTTATTGCTAAATGTGGGTGTTAAATTGGTACTAATGGTGTGCAAGTCACTCTTGCTTCCTTCTGCTCATCTCTTGCCTCATTCTGCATTTCTGTTGCTTCTTTTTGCACATTTCTTTCTTTTTCTGTACCCCTCTTGCCTCTTTCTGCACCCTTCTTCCCTCTTTCTGCACCCTTCTTGTCTCTTTCAGCACCTCTGTTGCTTCTTTCTGCACTTCTCTTCCTTCTTTCTGCATCCCTCTTGCCTCTTTCTGTACCCCTCTTGCCTCTTTGTGCACCTCTCCTACCTCTTTCTGCACCCCTCTTGACTCTTTCTGCACCTCTGACAGTTCTTTCTGCACTGCTCTTGCTTCTTTCTGCACCTCATTTGCAAATTTCTGTAACCCTCTTGCCTCTTTCTGCACCCCTGTTCCCTCTTTCTGCACTTTTCCTGCCTCGTTCTGCACCTCTCTTGCCTTGTTCTGCACCTCTCTTGCCTCGTTCTGCACCTCTCTTGCCTCGTTCTGCACCTCTCTTGCTTCTTTCAGCAATTCTCTTGCCTCTTTCTGCACTTCTCTTGCCTGTTTCTGTACCTCTCTTGCATCTTTCTGCACCTCTCTTGCATCTTTCTGCACCTCTCTTGCGTCTTTCTGCACCTCTCGCACCTCTCTTGCGTCTTTCTGCACCTCTCTTGCGTCTTTCTGCACCTCTCTTGCGTCTTTCTGCACCTAGCTTGCTTCTTTCTGCACCTAGCTTGCCTCTTTCTGCACCCCTCTTGCCTCTTTCTGCACCCCTCTTTTCTCTTTCTGCACCCCTCTTTTCTCTTTCTGCACCTCTCTTGCCTTTTTCTGCAGTTCTCTTGCCTCTTTCTGCACCTCTTTTGCTTATTTCTGCACTTCTCTTGCCCCTTTCTGCACCTCTAACGGTTTTTTCTGCAGTACTCTTGCTTCTTTCTGCACCTCACTTGCCTCTTTCTGCACTTCTCTTGCTTATTTCTACACCTCAGTTGCTTCTTTCAGCAATTCTCTTGCCCCTTTCTGCACTTCTCTTCCTTATTTTTGCACCCCTCCTGCCTCTTTCTGTACCCCTCTTTCCTCTTTGTACACCTCTCCACCTCTTACTGCACCCCTCTTGCCTCTTTCTGCACCTCACTTGCTTCTTTCTGTACTTCTCTTGCGTCTTTCTGCACCTCGCTTGCCTCTTTTGGCACCTCTGTTAATTCTTTCTGCACCCCTCCTGCCTCTTTCTGCACCCCTCTTCCCTATTTGTGCAACTCTCTTGCCTCTTTCTAAACCTATCTTCCCTCTTTCTGCACCACTCTTGCCTCTTTCTGTACCTCTGTTGCTTCTTTCTGCACTTCTCTTGCCTCTTTCTGCACCCTTCGTCCCTCTTTCTGCACCTCTGTTGCTTCTTTCTGCACTTCTCTTCCTTCTTTCTGCACCTCGCTTGCCTCTTTTGGCACCTCTGTTAATTCTTTCTGCACCCCTCCTGCCTCTTTCTGCACCCCTCTTCCCTATTTGTGCAACTCTCTTGCCTCTTTCTACACCTATCTTCCCTCTATCTGCACCACTCTTGCATCTTTCTGCACCTCTCTTGCGTCTTTCTGCACCTCTCTTGCGTCTTTCTGCACCTCTCTTGCGTCTTTCTGCACTCCACTTGCCTCTTTCAGCACCTCTGTTGCTTTTTTCTACAGATCGCTTGCCTCTTTCTGTACTTCTCTTGCCTCTTTCGGCACCTCCATTGCTTCTATCTGCACCCCTCCTGCCTCTTTCTGCACCACTCTTCCCTATTTGTCTAACTCTTGCCTCTTTCTACACCTCTCTTCCCTCTTTCTGCACCTCTGTTGCTTCTTTCTGTACTTCTCTTGGTTCTTTCTGCACTTCTCTTGCCTCTTTCTGCACCCTTCGTGCCTCATTCAGCACCTCTGTTGCTTCTTTCTGCACTTCTCTTCCTTCTTTCTGCACCCCTCTTGCCTCTTTCTGCACCTCTGTTGCTTCTTTCTGCACTTCTATTGCCTCTTTCTGCACCTCTCTTGCTTCTTTCTGCACCTCACTTGCCTCTTTCAGCACCTCTGTTGCTTTTTTCTGCAGATCTCTTGCCTCTTTCTGCACCTCACTTGCGTCTTTCAGCACCTCTGTTGCTTTTTCTGCAGATCTCTTGCCTCTTTCTGCACCCCTCTTTTCTCTTTCTGCACCTCTCTTGCCTCTTTCTGCACCCCTGTTCCCTGTTTCTGCACCTTTCCTGCCTGTTTCTACACCTCTCTTGCCTCTTTCTGTACCTCTGTTGCCTCTTTCTGCACTTCTCTTGCTCTTTCTGCACCCTTCGTGCCTCTTTTAGCACCTCTGTTACTTCTTTCTGCACTTCTCTTACTTCTTTCTGCACCCCTCCTGCCTCTTTCTGTACCTCTGTTGCCTCTTTGTGCACCCCTCCTACCTTTTTCTGCACCCCTCTTGCCTCCTTTTGCACCTGTTGCTTCTTTCTGCACTTCTTAGTTCTTTCTGCACTGCTCTTGCCTCTTTCTGCATCCCTCTTGCCTCTTTGAGCACCTCTTTTGCTTCTTTCTGTACTTCTCTCTCCTCTTTCTGCACCCCTCTTGCCTCTTTCTGCACCTCTGTTGCTTCTTTCTGCACTTTTATTGCCTCTTTCTGCACCTCTCTTGTTTCTTTCTGCACCCCACTTGCCTCTTTCAGCACCTCTCTTGCTTTTTTCTGCAGATCGCTTGCCTCTTTCTGCACCTCACTTGCGTCTTTCAGCACCTCTGTTACTTCTTTCTGCACTTTTATTGCCTCTTTCTGCACCTCTCTTGCTTCTTTCTGCACCCCACTTGCCTCTTTCAGCACCTCTGTTGCTTTTTTCTGCAGATCTCTTGCCCCTTTCTGCACCCCTCTTTTCTCTTTCGGCACCTCTCTTGCCTCTTTCTGCACCCCTGTTCCCTGTTTCTGCACCTTTTGTGAGAAGTTGGCTTGGCATATGCTGTCCACTAATTATAGTGGGCACCTTGCACCAGTCCAAACAACCCCTTATTGGAGATAGGTTAAAGACAACCTTATTGAAAGCTATCCTAGTGGTAGCTATGTAGAGCAGCCTTCAGGCTAAGTCTAGAAGGAATGTAAAGCAGCTTGTTTTACCAGTCTATAATCTCTTGAGTGATCAAATGAAAGAGCACCACACCAGGTATATATTCAAAATATATGTATTTATTGCTAAACACACCCCTCTAGTCTCTTTATGAGGCTAGAGCTCGAAGTACACAAGTTATAAGTTATTTAAACACAGTAATAGCACAAATACACGTTTGGGCCCTAGGGGCGTACCAAACCATATACCAATAAAGTGGTATAAGAACCACGACTGAACTAGACACTAGGCCTAGAGCCTCTAGAAGTGCTTGGACCACAAGGAACCACCCAAGGTAGTGACACAGGGGACCCACGGGGGACGCGTGCAGTGTAAATACACAACCGCGATACGCCATTGACTTCTATGGAGAAAGTCGCGATCAGGAAATTAAAGAAAAGGGACACTTAAAGGAGGACTTGGAGCAAACCCTTTGAGAACTAGTACTTTGAAGAGTCTCTACCCACGGGAGCACCAGAGTACTCGTGTTACCTCACCCAGGGAAGCCGGGTGCATAGGTGCCTTAAGGGGTCGGGTTTCGTCGTCGATTTGAATGGCGATCTGCTGCAAAGTGCTGCTGGCGACCAAGTGGAAAGTGTCCGGGTGGATCCAAGAGTGGATCGGAGATCTGAAGAACCTGAAAGCAGAGGGGACAGAGTCTGGGTCACTAGCCAGTGACCAGGAAGGCGATGGACAGATGCCCACCGATGTCGAGTGCTTCAGGTGCGTTGACGGTCATCTTGACTCTTCAGCCACGAGGTCCAGGAGGCGTTGTCGGCAACCAGGAGCAGGATTCTGGCTGGGACACGATGTCTGTCGAGTGCTGAGGTGTCGGCGACCGGATTGGACCCAACAAGCCTTGGCAACGGCAAGTCTTGGTGAAGATGAAGATCGTCGATGGTGCAGACCAGCAAGGTCTGGGGAACTCACCCAGCAAGGGTAAGTGAGGGCAGGCCTGGAGCAACCAGGATGCCCAAGAAGAAAAAGATTGGCTTTCGTGAAGGGCTACTAGCCAACGGGCTAGCAACTGCGAAGGAGCCTCAAGACGTCGCACGTGGATCTGGCTCACAGGACACTCGTGGAGTGGAGGCCAGTGATCTTCGGTGCAGTTGGTGATAGAGGCTAGGGCTACTCGAAGCCTAAAGCACGACTTCGTGGGACACCCAGAAGAGGATGCACTTGCAAATGTGCTCAGTGTCCAGGGGTCACGGTCTCACGTTACCCACGATAGCTACGGGCCTCAGCTTTGCTGGGGACTCAGGGTAGCCTCGGGAAGTCTGAGAATCCACCTCTGGTGATGCGAAGACTTCGGCGTCCGACGGGAGCTTCAGAAATGCAGACTGGACAGATGCGTCTTTGGTGCCTGCCAAGCAGGGAGTCACTCCTTGACCCCAAGGGAGATTCTTCTGTCCTCTAATCTTGAGTAGAGCGTCGAAGGTCCAGGATTCTGTTTCAGAGTTTCGTCCAGGGATAATCTAAAGTCCTAAGGACTGGGTTCCTATACTTATACCAAGTTTAGGGGTTGGACTACTCTGTGGCCCCACCTATGGGTGGGTCAGGGCAGAGGGGTGGCTACACCCCTTTCCCTTTGTCCAGTTCGCGCCAAAGCAGGGGCTGCAAGCCCTGATCCGGTTTGAACTGGGGTATGCACTAGGGACACCAAGTGTTCCCCCAGTGCAGGACTTCAAAGCACCCGAAAGTGCTCCCGCCCAGCCCCAATACACATTATCCTGTCTGGGGAGGTGGTCACACCTCCCTGGGACAGGAAACCTATTGTCCAGGCCTCCCCTGCCGGAGTTTCGTCCAGCAGCAGGAGGCCAGACTCGTGTCTGTGGCAGCAGCATCCATTTTGTGATGCCAGGGCTTTGGAAAGAAGTTACCGGGCTAGCCAGAGTTAACATGTCTTTCCCTCTAGAAGGGTGGAATGCTACCCCCGCCACCAGAATTGGCGGGGGGTAGTATTCCAAGATGTTTGACACCAAACACGACATGTTTAGGTGCAGCCATTCCAAAGTTAGCATTTAACGCGAGGTTATAATGCGCTTAAGAGTATATGGTCAGGCTGCACTACAAACAGCATCAGAGAAGGGTCTCCGAACGCTGCAGAGGGGCCCTGCTCATGCAGGGCACCCTCTCACATAGGAACCATGCACTCTGCCTTCAGGATTGATAAGGCCTGCCTTAGGAGTGACTTATAGGTTTATATGTGTGTATGTATTTAGTGATATAGGTAACCTATATCACAGTAAGGAGTGCATGCACCACCTTACCCAGGCTGCAGTAGCAGACCTGTGGTGTCAGTTTGGATGGCCTTCCAGGGGTGGCATAATACATGCTGCAGCTCCTGGTAGGCCTCTGAGGTACCTATGCCCTTGGTACATAGTATACCATATACTAGGGACTTATAAGGGCACTCCAGATTCCAATCAGTGATGTGCCTAAGGCACATGGAAACCATTTTAGAGAGGAAGCAGCTAGGCTGGGGTTCTGATTAGCAGGGCCCCAGCCAGACTAATGTCGAAAAACAGTGAAGCATCAGCAAAAGTGGGGGTACCCATGTGAAGCAGATCCTACTCTCCTACACAACCCCCCCAAACGTAGGGACATTAAACTAACCTTGCCCAGTTAAGTCTTCATGTTCTAAGTGGAAGTACCTAGAGAGTCCATCTGCATTGGCATGGTTACTCCCAGATCTATGTTCCACTGTAAAGTCCATCCCCTGTAGGGAAATGGACCACCTAAGCAGTTTGGGGTTTTCACCCTTCATTTGTTTTAGCCATAAGAGGGGCTTATGGTCTGTCTGAACCAGGAAGTGTGTACCAAACAAGTATGGCCTCAACTTCTTCAGAGCCCAGACCACAGCAAAGGCCTCCCTCTCTATGGCTGACCAACGTTTCTCTCTAGGGGTCAGCCTTCTGCTAATGAAAGCTACTGGCTGATCCTGACCTTCTTCATTCAATTGTGACAGTACAGCCCCTAACCCCAATTCAGATGCATCAGTTTGAACAATGAACTTCTTGGAGTAATCAGGACTCTGTAGAATGGGAGCAGTGCACATGGCCTGCTTCAGGTCATCAAATGCCTTTTGACAGCTAGCTGTCCACTGAACCTTTTTGGGCATTTTCTTAGAAGATAAGTCATTCAGGGGTGTCACTATTGATCCATACCCCTTGACAAATCTCCTATAGTACCCAGTCAGGCCTAAGAAGGCTCTCACCTGAGTCTGGGTAGTTGGAGCAGTCCAGTCCATGATAGTCTGGATCTTGCTCTGCAAAGGTTGAACCTGGCCTCCACCCACAAGGTGGCCCAGGTACACAACCTGACTCTGCCCTATCTGGCACTTAGTGGCCTTCATAGTCAGGCCTGCCTTTTGCAGGGCCTGTAAAACATTCCTGAGGTGGACCAGGTGATCCTCCCAGGTGGAGCTAAAGACAGCAATATCATCTAGATATGCTGCACTATAGGCTTCCAGACCTGGGAGAACTGTATTCACCAACCTCTGGAAAGTGGCAGGTGCATTCTTCAGACCAAAGGGCATTACCACAAATTGATAATGCCCACTAGGGGTTGAGAATGCTGTTTTGGGCTTTGCAGAATCAGCTAGTCTGATCTGCCAGTAGCCAGCTGTCAAGTCAAATGTGCTGAGATATTTGGCTGAGGCCAAAGTATCTATGAGCTCATCTGCCCTTGGTATTGGATGGGCATCAGTCCTAGTGACTGCATTGAGACCCCTGTAGTCCACACAAAACCTCATCTCTCTTTTTCCACCACTGGTGTGAGGTTTTGGCACAAGGACCACTGGACTAGCCCAAGGGCTATCTGAGGGTTCAATAACTCCCAACTCCAACATTTTCTGGACTTCAGTCCTGATACAGTCCCTGACATGGTCAGGTTGCCTATAAATCTTATTTTTAATAGGCAGACTGTCCCCAGTGTCCACTTCATGAGTGCACCAGGTGGTCTGACTGGGTGTCAGTGAAAACATATGTCTAAACTGATTGAGCACCTGTCTACAATCAGTTTGTTGCTGGGTAGTGAGGCTGCCTGCCAAGGCTGCACCATCTACTGACCCATCGTCAGGGTTCTGTGAGAGCAGGTCAGGGAGTGGGTCACTCTCTTCCTCCTGCCCTTCATCAGTAGCCATGAGCAAGCCCATGTCTGCCCTGTCCACATATGGTTTTAACCTGTTGACATGGAGAACCCTGTGGGGACTCCTGGGTGTTCCTAGGTCTACTAAGTAGGTAACCTCACCCTTCTGCTCAACAATAGTGTGGGGTCCACTCCATTTGTCTTGGAGAGCTGCTGGGGCCACTGGCTCCAACACCCACACCTTCTGTCCTGGCTGGTAAACAGTCAGAACAGCCTTTTGGTCATGCCAGGCCTTTTGAAGTTCCTGGCTAGCCTCAAGGTTTTTGGTTGCCTTTTTATATACTCAGCCATCCGGGAGCGGAGACCAAGTACATAGTCCACTATGTCTTGCTTTGGGGGCTTGAGAGGTAACTCCCATCCTTCCTTCACCAAGCACAGTGGACCCCTGACAGGGTGGCCAAACAGAAGTTCAAAAGGGCTGTAACCAACCCCCTTCTGAGGCACCTCCCTATATGCAAATAAAAGGCAGGGCAAGAGTATGTCCCATCTTCGCCTAAGCTTTTCTGGGAGCCCTTTAATCATGCCCTTCAAGGTTTTGTTGAATCTCTCAACTAAACCATTGCATTGTGGGTGATAGGGTGTGGTGAACTTATAAGTCACTCCACACTCCTTCCACATTGCTTTTAAGTACCCAGACATGAAGTTAGCACCCCTGTCTGATACTACCTCCTTAGGAAAGCCCACTCTTGAGAAAATTCCCAGGAGGGCCCTTGCCACCACAGGTGCTGTAGTGGTCCTGAGGGGAATAGCTTCTGGGTACCTGGTGGCATGATCCACTACCACCAGGATAAACCTGTGCCCAGATGCTGTTTGGGGATCCATGGGACCAACAATGTCAATCCCTACCCTTTCAAAGGGCACCCCCACCACAGGTAGTGGTATCAGGGGGCCTTTGTAGTGCCACCTGCCTTGCCATTGGCCTGGCAGATTACACAGGAGCGACAAAACTCCTTGGTGTCTTCAGACATGTGGGGCCAGTGAAAGTGAGGGACAATTCTGTCCCAAGTCTTGTTGTGGCCCAGGTGACCTGCCAAGGGAATATCATGGGCTAGGGTCAATAGGAAGCCCCTGAACTTCAGAGGTATAACCAACCTCCTGGTAGCACCAGGCTTGGGGTCTCTACTCTCTGAGTACAGGAGTCCATCATCCCAATACACTGTATGGGGACCACTAGCTTTCCCAGCAGCCTCAGCAGCAGCTTGCTGTCTGAGGGGTTCAAGGGAGGGGCAGCTCTGCTGCTCCTGGCTCAGATCTGCCCTAGAAGGTCCCCTGTCCCCAAGAACTCAACCTGGTCAGGTTCAAGTTCCTCTGGGACAGTTCCTTCTTCAGAACTGAGATCATCCCCCTCAAGGGACTGATCTTCCTCCTGAGCCAAGGGGAAGGCACTGCCTTAACCCTACTACTCCTCCTCTTGGAAGGCACTTGGTCCATTCTTCCAGAATCCAAGGCCTGTTCAGTGCTAGACATTTTGGCTTGTGACCTGGTCACAGCAAACACATCTGCAGGGATCCCCAGCATTTCTGCATGGGTCCTGAGCTCCACTTCTGCCCAAACAGAAGTCTCTAAGTCATTGCCAAGCAAGCATTCAACTGGTAGGTTTGCACTCACCACAACCTTCTTAAGGCCAGTTACCCCTCCCCAGGAGAAGTTAACAACTGCCAGAGTATGGTCTGTTCTGACATTGCTAGCATTGGTCACTTGGTACACCTCACCAAGTATAACTTGCCCAGGATTCACAAGGTCTTGTGTCACCATGGTGACACTTGCCCCTGTGTCCCTAAATGCCAAAGCCTCTCGTCCATTGATTAAAGGCTGTTCTCTGTACTTTCCCAGATTACTGGGACTCATAGAGGAGGGCACATCCATGCCTCCATCACAGACTAACACAGCCTGAGTCAGTTATCTGACTAGGTCAGAGCCCAACTCAGTACCCAGGGTGAACCCTACTAAACCCTTGGCTGGAGCACTCCCACCAACTGTAACTGTACTAGGGGGAACAGGTGCCTTAGGGGCATTGGTGGGTGCTGGACTTGAGTCTTTGGACTTGGTGCAATCACTGGTCCAGTGGGTCTTTTGCTTACAGACCTTGCACCATGGTTTTCTTTGGCCTTTCCCTTTTGTAGACTGTGAATCCCCACCTGAAGAAGATTTTGGGGGCCTGATGAAGACTTTTGATCTTTACCCTTCTCCCCACCCTTTTCAGAGTTCTTAGCATCTTGCTTCTTGGTGTCCCCACCTTGGTTCTGTACCTTCTGCTTCACCCTGGTTCTGACCCATTTGTCTGCCTTCTTTCCCAATTCTTGGGGAGAGGTCAGATCAGAGTCTACCAGGTATTGATGCAACAGCTGATTTTGACAGTTATTAAGAATCTGCTCCCTCATTATCAGATTGTACAATCCTGAGAAGTCACACACCTTACTGCCCATCAACCAGCCTTCCAGAGCCTTGGCAGAACAATCCACATAGTCTACCCAGTCTTGAGTCTGTGCTTTTTGGGTATCTCTGAACTTCAACCTGTACTGTTCAGTGGTTAGGCCAAACCCATCAATAAGAGCACTCTTCAAGACCTTGTAATTATCAGCATCCTCCTCTCTAACAGTGAGGAGCTTATCTCTACCTTTGTCTGCAAAGGAGAGCCACATGATTGCTGCCCACTGCTCCTGAGGGACCTTCTGTACTTTACAGGCCCTCTCTAGAGCAGTTATCCACTTGTGGGTGTCATCCCCATTCTGATAGGGAGGGACAATCTTGCTCAGGTTCCTATGGTCATAGGACCTTTCCCTATCTCTAGGGACATGGCTGCCAGCATGGGACTCTAGTCCCAACTTTCTTTTCTCTCTAAAGAGATCTAGGGACTCCCTGTCTAAGGCTACTTGCTTCCTTCTGAGTTCAAGCTGAGCTTCCTCATATTGAATCAGCCTCTTTCTTCTCTCATGAGAGGATTCCCTCCTATGAGATGAGACAGAGCTCCCTATTGAGGTGCCAGAGTGGTTAGACTCCTGAGAAGGAGATCTAGACTTTCTGGGCACACTCATAATCCTTCCTGGGGGGACAAAGAGGGCATCATCCTGATCATCCTCTTCATCTTCCACAGGAGGGATTGGGTTATCCAGGTCAGGGTCATTGTCACCCTCCTGGCCAGTTTCAGAGGGGGCTGGGGGTATTGGTACCCCTGGCCCCTTCCTCTTCTTCTGCCCCACCCTCAGCTCCTACCCCTTCAGTCCCCAAGGGCTTACTAAGGTCATAAGCCACCAACAACTCTTTAAGGTGTTGGGTGGTGGGACTTTGGCCTGTCCTTAATTTCCTCAAGTTACATAATGCTCTCAATTCCAAGAATGGGAGGGTATCATACTTGGAGGGAAGAAGCCCAGTGGCTTCTGGTAAGGATTCTCTAGATCCTACCTTTAAAGACATTACTAGTGTGGTGTGGTGTATGCACTACCTACTCTAGTGTGGCCTACTAAACTCTCTTGAGTTGTAGAAAGGGTGTGCTATCCCTTTACACACAACTCTAAGCTCAGTAGAACTTACTGTATTCTAAGCTTAAATTATATGTACCTTAGGTACCTTTAGTGGTTTTCAGTTGATCAATTCAATTGAGATTATCTGGTAAAACAATAGCAAGCTGGAATCCCACACGCTGCACACCAATGTGAGAAGTTGGCCTGGCATATGCTGTCCACTAATTATAGTGGGCACCTTGCACCAGTCCAAACAACCCCTTATTGGAGATAGGTTAAAGACAACCTTATTGAAAGCTATCCTAGTGGTAGCTATGGAGAGCAGCCTTCAGGCTAAGTCTTGAAGGAATGTAAAGCAGCTTGTTTTACCAGTCTATAATCTCTTGAGTGATCAAATGAAAGAGCACCACACCAGGTATATATTCAAAATATATGTATTTATTGCTAAACACACCCCTCTAGTCTCTTTATGAGGCTAGAGTTCGAAATACACAAGTTATAAGTTATTTAAACACAGTAATAGCACAAATACACGTTTGGGCCCTAGGGGCGTACCAAACCATATACCAATAAAGTGGTATAAGAACCACGACTGAACTAGACACTAGGCCTAGAGCCTCTAGAAGTGCTTGGACCACAAGGAACCACCCAAGGTAGTGACACAGGGGACCCACGGGGGACGCGTGCAGTGTAAATACACAACCGCGATACGCCGTTGACTTCTATGGAGAAAGTCGCGATCAGGAAATTAAAGAAAAGGGACACTTAAAGGAGGACTTGGAGCAAACCCTTTGAGAACTAGTACTTTGAAGAGTCTCTACCCACGGGAGCACCGGAGTACTCGTGTTACCTCACCCAGGGAAGCCGGGTGCATAGGTGCCTTTCGGGGTCGGGTTTCGTCATTGATTTGAATGGCGATCTGCTGCAAAGTGCTGCTGGCGACCAAGTGGAAAGTGTCCGGGTGGATCCAAGAGTGGATCGGAGATCTGAAGAACCTGAAAGCAGAGGGGACAGAGTCTGGGTCACTAGCCAGTGACCAGGAAGGCGTTGGACAGATGCCCACCGATGTCGAGTGCTTCAGGTGCGTTGACAGTCGTCTTGACTCTTCAGCCACGAGGTCCAGGAGGCGTTATCGGTGACCAGGAGCAGGATTCGGGCTGGTACACGATGTCTGTCGAGTGCTGAGGTGTCGGCGACCGGATTGAACCCAACAAGCCTTGGCAACGGCAAGTCTCGGTGAAGATGAAGATCGTCGATGGTGCAGACCAGCAAGATCTGGGGAACTCACCCAGCAAGGGTAAGTGAGGGCAGGCCTGGAGCAACCAGGATGCCCAAGAAGAAAAAGATTAGCTTTTGTGAAGGGCTACTAGCCAACGGGCTAGCAACCGCAAAGGAGCATCGAGACGTCGCACGTGAATCTGGCTCACAGGACACTCGTGAAGTGGAGGCCAGTGATCTTCAGTGCAGTTGGTGCTGGAGGCTAGGGCTACTCGAAGCCCAAGCACGACTTCGTGGGAGACCCAGAAGAGGATGCACTTGCAAATGTGCTCGGTGTCCAGGGGTCATGGTTTCACGTTACCCACGATAGCTACGGGCCTCAGCTTTGCTGGGGACTCAGGGTAGCCTCGGGGAAGTCTGAGAATCTACCTCTAGTGATGCGAAGACTTCGGCGTCCGACGGGAGCTTCAGAAATGCAGACCGGACAGATGCATCTTTGGTGCCTGCCAAGCAGGGGAGTCACTCCTTGACCCCAAGGGAGATTCTTCTGTCCTCTAATCTTGAGTAGAGCGTCGAAGGTCCAGGATTCTGTTTCAGAGTTTCGTCCAGGGATAATCTAAAGTCCTAAGGACTGGGTTCCTATACTTATACCAAGTTTAGGGGTTGGACTACTCTGTGGCCCCACCTATGGGTGGGTCAGGGCAGAGGGGTGGCTACACCCCTTTCCCTTTATCCAGTTCGCGCCAAAGCAGGGGCTGCAAGCCCCTGATCCGGTTTGAACTGGGGTATGCACTAGGGACACCAAGTGTGCCCCCAGTGCAGGACTTCAAAGCTCCCGAAAGTGCTCCCGCCCAGCCCCAATACACATTATCCTGTCTGGGGAGGTGGTCACACCTCCCTGGGACAGGAAACCTATTGTCCAGGCCTCCCCTGCCGGAGTTTCGTCCAGCAGCAGGAGGCCAGACTCGTGTCTGTGGCAGCAGCATCCATTTTGTGATGCCAGGGCTTTGGAAAGAAGTTACCGGGCTAGCCAGAGTTAACATGTCTTTCCCTCTAGAAGGGTGGAATGCTACCCCCGCCGCCAGAATTGGCGGGGGGGTAGTATTCCAAGATGTTTGACACCAAACACGACATGTTTAGGTGCAGCCATTCCAAAGTTAGCATTTAACGCGAGGTTATAATGCGCTTAAGAGTATATGGTCAGGCTGCACTACAAACAGCATCAGAGAAGGGTCTCCGAACGCTGCAGAGGGGCCCTGCTCATGCAGGGGCACCCTCTCACATAGGAACCATGCACTCTGCCTTCAGGATTGATAAGGCCTGCCTTAGGAGTGACTTATAGGTTTATATGTGTGTATGTATTTAGTGATATAGGTAACCTATATCACAGTAAGGAGTGCATGTACCACCTTACCCAGGCTGCAGTAGCAGACCTGTGGTGTCAGTTTGGATGGCCTTCCAGGGGTGGCATAATACATGCTGCAGCCCCTGGTAGGCCTCTGAGGTACCTATGCCCTTGGTACATAGTATATCATATACTAGGGACTTATAAGGGCACTCCAGATTCCAATCAGTGATGTGCCTAAGGCACATGGAAACCATTTTAGAGAGGAAGCAGCTAGGCTGGGGTTCTGATTAGCAAGGCCCCAGCCAGACTAATGTCGAAAAACAGTGAAGCATCAGCAAAAAGTGGGGGTACCCATGTGAAGCAGATCCTACTCTCCTACACCTTTCCTAGCTGTTTCTGCACATCTCTTGCATCTTTCTGTACCTCTGTTACCTCTTTCTGCACTTCTTTTGCTCTTTCTGCACCCTTCGCGCCTCTTTCAGCACCTCTGTTGCTTCTTTCTGACTTCTCTTCCTTCTTTCTGCACCCCTCGTGCCTCCTTCTGCACCTCTGTTTCTTCTTTCTGCACTTCTCTTGGTTCTTTCTGCACTTCTCTTGCCTCTTTCTGCACCCTTCGTGCCTCATTCAGCACCTCTGTTGCTTCTTTCTGCACTTCTCTTCCTTCTTTCTGCACCCCTCTTGCCTCTTTCTGCACCTCTGTTGCTTCTTTCTGCACTTCTATTGCCTCTTTCTGCACCTCTCTTGCTTCTTTCTGCACCTCACTTGCCTCTTTCAGCACCTCTGTTGCTTTTTTCTGCAGATCTCTTGCCTCTTTCTGCACCTCACTTGCGTCTTTCAGCACCTCTGTTGCTTTTTTCTGCAGATCTCTTGCCTCTTTCTGCACCCCTCTTTTCTCTTTTTGCACCTCTCTTGCCTCTTTCTGCACCCCTGTTCCCTGTTTCTGCACCTTTCCTGCCTGTTTCTACACCTCTCTTGCCTTTTTCTGTACCTCTGTTGCCTCTTTCTGTACTTCTCTTGCTTTTTCTGCACCCTTCGTGCCTCTTTTAGCACCTCTGTTACTTCTTTCTGCACTTCTCTTACTTCTTTCTGCACCCCTCCTGCCTCTTTCTGTACCTCTGTTGCCTCTTTCTGCACCCCTCCTACCTTTTTCTGCACCCCTCTTGCCTCCTTTTGCACCTCTGTTGCTTCTTTCTGCACTTCTTAGTTCTTTCTGCACTTCTCTTGCCTCTTTCTGCATCCCTCTTGCCTCTTTGAGCACCTCTTTTGCTTCTTTCTGTACTTCTCTCTCCTCTTTCTGTACCCCTCTTGCCTCTTTCTGCACCTCTGTTGCTTCTTTCTGCACTCTTATTGCCTCTTTCTGCACCTCTCTTGCTTCTTTCTGCACCCCACTTGCCTCTTTCAGCGCCTCTGTTGCTTTTTTCTGCAGATCGCTTGCCTCTTTCTGCACCTCACTTGCGTCTTTCAGCACCTCTGTTGCTTCTTTCTGCACTTTTATTGCCTCTTTCTGCACCTCTCTTGCTTCTTTCTGCACCCCTCTTTTCTCTTTCGGCACCTCTCTTGCCTCTTTCTGCACCCATGTTCCCTGTTTCTGCACCTTTCCTACCTGTTTCTGCACATCTCTTGCATCTTTCTGTACCTTTGTTACCTCTTTCTGCACTTCTCTTGCTCTTTCTGCACCCTTCGCGCCTCTTTCAGCACCTCTGTTGGTTCTTTCTGCACTGATCTTGCTTTTTCTGCACCTCACTTGCCTCTTTCTGCACTTCTCTTGCTTTTTTCTACACCTCTGTTGCTTCTTTCAGCAATTCTCTTGCTTCTTTCAGCAATTCTCTTGCCTCTTTCTGCACTTCTCTTCCTGCTTTCTGCACCCTCCGGCCTCTTTCTGTACCTCTCTTGCCTCTTTGTGCACCCCTCCTACCTTTTTCTGCACCCCTCTTGCCTCTTTTTGCACCTCTGTTGGTTCTTTCTGCTCTACTCTTGCTTCTTTCTGCACCTCACTTGCCTCTTTCTGCACTTCTGTTGCTTCTTTCTAAACCTCTGTTGCAACTTTCAGCAATTCTCTTAGCTCTTTCTGCACTTTTCTTGCTTGTTTCTGCACCTCTCTTGCATCTTTCTGCACTTCTCTTGCCTCTTTCTGCACCTCTGTTGCCTCTTTCTGCACCTCTGTTGCCTCTTTCTGCACCTCTCTTGCCTTTTTCGGCACCTCTTGCTTCTTTCTGCACCCCTCCTGCCTCTTTCTGCACCCCTCTTACCTATTTGTGCAACTCTCTTGCTTCTTTCTACACCTCTCTTCCCTCTTTCTGCACCACTCTTGCCTCTTTCTGTACCTCTGTTGCTTCTTTCTGTACTTCTCTTGCCACTTTCTGCACTTCTCTTGCCTCTTTCTGCACCCTTCATGCCTCTTTCAGCACCTCTGTTGCTTCTTTCTGCACTTCTCTTCCTTCTTTCTGCACCTCTGTTGCCTCTTTCTGCACTTCACTTGCTTCTTTATGCACCTCTCTTGCCTCTTTCGGCACCTCTGTTGCTTCTATCTGCACCCCTCCTGCCTCTTTCTGCACCCCTCTTCCCTATTTGTGCAACTCTCTTGCCTCTTTCTACACCTCTCTTCCATCTTTCTGCACCACTCTTGCCTCTTTCTGTTTCTGTTGTTTTCTGCACTTCTCTTGCCTCTTTCTGTACCTTTTGTGCCTCATTCAGCACCTCTGTTGCTTCTTTCTGCACTTCTCTTCCTTCTTTCTGCACCCCTCATGTCTCTTTAAGCACCTGTTGCTTCTTTCTGCACTCCTCTTCCTTCTTTCTGCACCTTTCGTGCCTCCTTCTGCACCTCTGTTGCCTCTTTCAGCACCTCTGTTGGTTCTTTCTGCACTGCTCTTGCTTCTTTCTGCACCTCACGTGCCTCTTTCTGCACTTCTCTTGCTTTTTTCTACACATATGTTGCCTCTTTCTGCACCTCTCTTGCTTCTTTCTGCATCTCACTTGCCTCTTTCAGCACCTCTGTTGCTTCTTTTGGCACCCCTGTTCCCTCTTTCGGCACCCCTCTTCCCTATTTGTCCAACTCTCTTGCCTCTTTCTACACCTCTCTTCCCTCTTTCTGCACCACTCTTGCCTCTTTCTGTACCTCTGTTGCTTTTTCTGCACTTCTGTTCCTTCTTTCTGCACCCCTTGTGCCTCATTCTGCACCTCTGTTGCTTCTTTCTGTACTTCTCTTGATTCTTTCTGCACTTCTCTTGCCTCTTTCTGCACCCTTCGTGCCTCATTCAGCACCTCTGTTGCTTATTTCTGCACTTCTCTTCCTTCTTTCTGCACCCCTCTTGCCTCTTTCCACACCTGTGTTGCTTCTTTCAGCACTTCTATTACCTCTTTCTGCACCTCTCTTGCTTGTTTCTGCACCTCACTTGCCTCTTTCAGCACCTCTGTTGCTTTTTTCAGCAAATCTCTTGCCTCCTTCTGCACTTCACTTGCCTCTTTCAGCACCTCTGTTGCTTTTTTCTGCAGATCTCTTGCCTCTTTCTGCACCCCTCTTTTCTCTTTCTGCACCTCTCTTGCCTCTTTCTGCACCCCTGTTCCCTGTTTCTGCACCTTTCTTACCTGTTTCTGTACCTCTATTGCCTCTTTCTGTACCTCTGTTGCCTCTTTCTGCACTTCTCTTGATCTTTCTGCACCCTTCATGGCTGTTTCAGCACCTCTGTTGGTTCTTTCTGCACTGCTCTTGCTTTTTGCTGCACCTCACTTGCCTCTTTCTGCACTTCTCTTCTTTCTTTCAGCACCCCTCCTGCCTCTTTCTGTAACACTCTTGCCTCTTTGTGCATCCCTCCTACCTTTTTCTGCACCCCTCTTGCCTCTTTTTGCACCTCTTTTGGTTCTTTCTGCACTGCCCTTACTTCTTCCTGCACCTCGCTTGCCTCTTTCTGCACCTCTCAGTTAGAGGTACTTTTAATCCCCCTGCCCTATTATGTACTAGGGGCTTACAGGGGAGGTCATGCCAATCACAGGGATACCCCAACCCATAGTGTACCCTAGTGTATGTAGGTGTTTTCACTGTATTCTAAGTGTCTTTCAGCATAGCACTGGCTCTGGGTCTGGTTAGTCAGAGTCAGTTACCACCAGTACCAGTCAGTAAAAAGTTGGGGGCACAGGATGACTTTGAAACAAGGCCTCTTTCTGCACCTCTGTTGGTTCTTTCTGCATAGCTCTTGCTTCTTTCTGCACCTTTCTTCGATCTGTGACTGGGGGTGAGTGTCTGAAAAGTTTCAGCGCTCCGCCATCATCTCCTTGTATTTGCTTTGTTCGCCCTAAGTTGGCACGGTAAGCCCTGACATGGGTCCCTTGCTCACTTTACCACTGGATTCAAGCTAGCCTGGCTGATGAGGGCTGTTAGCCCGAAACCGGTCCCAGGATGCTTGTTTCCGGTCCAGGGAAGACATGGCTTGGCAGTTCGGGCTGGACTGTTCCCATGAGGCACAGGGTCAAGACTGATTTGCATATAGCTGTGTCTGTACTGGGGTGGCGAAGTGAGCTAAAGAATGATGATGGTTTCAACCCAGATCTGTGACTGGGGGTGAGTGTTTGAAAAGTTTCAGCACTTTGTCCATCATCTCCTTGTGTTGACTTTGAAACAAGGCCTCTTTCTGCACCTCTGTTGGTTCCTTCTGCATATCTCTTACTTCTTTCTGCACTTTTCTTCGTCTTTCTGGACTTCTGTTGCCTCTTTCTGCATTTCTCTTGCTTCTTTCTGCACCTTTCTTCCTCTTTCTGCACCCTTCGTGCCTCATTCAGCACCTATGTTGCTTATTTCTGCACTTCTCTTCCTTCTTTCTGCACCCCTCATGCCTCTTTCCACACCTGTGTTGCTTCTTTCAGCACTTCTTTTACCTCTTTCTGCACCTCTCTTGCTTGTTTCTGCACCTCACTTGCCTCTTTCAGCACCTCTGTTGCTTTTTTCTGCAGATCTCTTGCCTCCTTCTGCACGTCACTTGCCTCTTTCAGCACCTCTGTTGCTTTTTTCTGCAGATCTCTTGCCTCTTTCTGCACCTCACTTGCGTCTTTCAGCACCTCTGTTGCTTTTTTCTGCAGATCTCTTGCCTCTTTCTGCACCCCTCTTTTCTCTTTCTGCACCTCTCTTGCCTCTTTCTGCACCCCTGTTCCCTGTTTCTGCACCTTTCCTGCCTGTTTCTACACCTCTCTTGCCTCTTTCTGTACCTCTGTTGCCTCTTTCTGCACTTCTCTTGCTCTTTCTGCACCCTTCGTGCCTCTTTTAGTACCTCTGTTACTTCTTTCTGCACTTCTCTTACTTCTTTCTGCACCCCTCCTGCCTCTTTCTGTACCTCTGTTGCCTCTTTGTGCACCCCTCCTACCTTTTTCTGCACCCCTCTTGCCTCCTTTTGCACCTGTTGCTTCTTTCTGCACTTCTTAGTTCTTTCTGCACTGCTCTTGCCTCTTTCTGCATCCCTCTTGCCTCTTTGAGCACCTCTTTTGCTTCTTTCTGTACTTCTCTCTCCTCTTTCTGCACCCCTCTTGCCTCTTTCTGCACCTCTGTGGCTTCTTTCTGCACTTTTATTGCCTCTTTCTGCACCTCTCTTGCTTCTTTCTGCACCCCACTTGCCTCTTTCAGCACCTCTCTTGCTTTTTTCTGCAGATCGCTTGCCTCTTTCTGCACCTCACTTGCATCTTTCAGCACCTCTGTTGCTTCTTTCTGCACTTTTATTGCCTCTTTCTGCACCTCTCTTGCTTCTTTCTGCACCCCACTTGCCTCTTTCAGCACCTCTGTTGCTTTTTTCTGCAGATCTCTTGCCCCTTTCTGCACCCCTCTTTTCTCTTTCGGCACCTCTCTTGCCTCTTTCTGCACCCCTGTTCCCTGTTTCTGCACATCTCTTGCATCTTTCTGTACCTCTGTTACCTCTTTCTGCACTTCTCTTGCTCTTTCTGCACCCTTCGCGCCTCTTTCAGCACCTCTGTTGGTTCTTTCTGCACTGATCTTGCTTTTTCTGCACCTCACTTGCCTCTTTCTGCACTTCTCTTGCTTTTTTCTACACCTCTGTTGCTTCTTTCAGCAATTCTCTTGCTTCTTTCAGCAATTCTCTTGCCTCTTTCTGCACTTCTCTTCTTGCTTTCTGCACCCTCAGGCCTCTTTCTGTACCTCTCTTGCCTCTTTGTGCACCCCTCCTACCTTTTTCTGCACCCCTCTTGCCTCTTTTTGCACCTCTGTTGGTTCTTTCTGCACTACTCTTGCTTCTTTCTGCACCTCACTTGCCTCTTTCTGCACTTCTGTTGCTTCTTTCTAAACATCTGTTGCATCTTTCAGCAATTCTCTTAGCTCTTTCTGCACTTTTCTTGCTTGTTTCTGCACCTCTCTTGCATCTTTCTGCACTTCTCTTGCCTCTTTCTGCACCTCTGTTGCCTCTTTCTGCACCTCTCTTGCCTTTTTCGGCACCTCTTGCTTCTTTCTGCACCCCTCCTGCCTCTTTCTGCACCCCTCTTACCTATTTGTGCAACTCTCTTGCTTCTTTCTACACCTCTCTTCCCTCTTTCTGCACCACTCTTGCCTCTTTCTGTACCTCTGTTGCTTCTTTCTGCACTTCTCTTGCCTCTTTCTGCACTTCTCTTGCCTCTTTCTGCACCCTTTGTGCCTCTTTCAGCACCTCTGTTGCTTCTTTCTGCACTTCTCTTCCTTCTTTATGCACCTCTGTTGCCTCTTTCTGCACTTCACTTGCTTCTTTCTGCACCTCTCTTGCCTCTTTCGGCACCTCTGTTGCTTCTATCTGCACCCCTCCTGCCTCTTTCTGCACCCCTCTTCCCTATTTGTGCAACTCTCTTGCCTCTTTCTACACCTCTCTTCCATCTTTCTGCACCACTCTTGCCTCTTTCTGTTTCTGTTGCTTTCTGCACTTCTCTTGCCTCTTTCTGTACCTTTCGTGCCTCTTTCAGCACCTCTGTTGCTTCTTTCTGCATTTCTCTTCCTTCTTTCTGCACCCCTCATGACTCTTTAAGCACCTGTTGCTTCTTTCTGCACTCCTCTTCCTTCTTTCTGCACCTCTCATGCCTCCTTCTGCACCTCTGTTGCCTCTATCAGCACCTCTGTTGGATCTTTCTGCACTGCTCTTGCTTCTTTCTGCACCTCACGTGCCTCTTTATGCACTTCTCTTGCTTTTTTCTACACCTCTGTTGCCTCTTTCTGCACCTCTCTTGCTTCTTTCTGCATCTCACTTGCCTCTTTCAGCACCTCTGTTGCTTCTTTCGGCACCCCTGTTCCCTCTTTCGGCACCCCTCTTCCCTATTTGTCCAACTCTCTTGCCTCTTTCTACACCTCTCTTCCCTCTTTCTGCACCACTCTTGCCTCTTTCTGTACCTCTGTTGCTTTTTCTGCACTTCTGTTCCTTCTTTCTGCACCCCTTGTGCCTCATTCTGCACCTCTGTTGCTTCTTTCTGCACTTCTCTTGATTCTTTCTGCACTTCTCTTGCCTCTTTCTGCACCCTTCGTGCCTCATTCAGCACCTCTGTTGCTTATTTCTGCACTTCTCTTCCTTCTTTCTGCACCCCTCTTGCCTCTTTCCACACCTGTGTTGCTTCTTTCAGCACTTCTATTACTTCTTTCTGCACCTCTCTTGCTTGTTTCTGCACCTCACTTGCCTCTTTCAGCACCTCTGTTGCTTTTTTCTGCAGATCTCTTGCCTCCTTCTGCACGTCACTTGCCTCTTTCAGCACCTCTGTTGCTTTTTTTTGCAGATCTCTTGCCTCTTTCTGCACCCCTCTTTTCTCTTTCTGCACCTCTCTTGCCTCTTTCTGCACCCTTGTTCCCTGTTTCTGCACCTTTCTTACCTGTTTCTGTACCTCTATTGCCTCTTTCTGTACCTCTGTTGCCTCTTTCTGCACTTCTCTTGATCTTTCTGCACCCTTCACGGCTGTTTCAGCACCTCTGTTGGTTCTTTCTGCACTGCTCTTGCTTTTTGCTGCACCTCACTTGCCTCTTTCTGCACTTCTCTTCTTTCTTTCAGCACCCCTCCTGCCTCTTTCTGTATCACTCTTGCCTCTTTGTGCATCCCTCCTACCTTTTTCTGCACACCTCTTTTGGTTCTTTCTGCACTGCCCTTACTTCTTCCTGCACCTCTCTTGCCTCTTTCTGCACCTCTGAGTTAGAGGTACTTTTAATCCCCCTGCCCTATTATGTACTAGGGGCTTACAGGGGAGGTCATGCCAATCACAGGGATACCCCAACCCATAGTGTACCCTAGTGTATGTAGGTGTTTTCACTGTATTCTAAGTGTCTTTCAGCATAGCACTGGCTCCGGGTCTGGTTAGTCAGAGTCAGTTACCACCAGTACCAGTCAGTAAAAAGTTGGGGGCACAGGAAATACTTTGAAACAAGGCCTCTTTCTGCACCTCTGTTGGTTCTTTCTGCATAGCTCTTGCTTCTTTCTGCACCTTTCTTCGATCTGTGACTGGGGGTGAGTGTCTGAAAAGTTTCAGCGCTCCGCCATCATCTCCTTGTATTTGCTTTGTTCGCCCTAAGTTGGCACGGTAAGCCCTGACATGGGTCCCTTGCTCACTTTGCCACTGGATTCAAGCTAGCCAGGCTGATGAGGGCTGTTAGCCCGAAACCGGTCCCAGGATGCTTGTTTCCGGTCCAGGGAAGACATGGCTTGGCAGTTCAGGCTGGACTGTTCCCATGAAGCACAGTGTCAAGACTGATTTGCATATAGCTGTGTCTGAACTGGGGTGGCGAAGTTATCTAAAGAATGATGATGGATTCAACCCAGATCTGTGACTGGGGGTGAGTGTTTGAAAAGTTTCAGCACTCCGTCCATCATCTCCTTGTGTTTGCTTTGTTCGCCCTAAGTTAGCAGGGTATGCCCAGACGTCACTTTGCCACTGAATTCAAGCCGAAACCGGTCCCAGGATGCTTGTTTCCGGTCCAGGGAAGACACGGCTTGGCAGTTCGGGCTGGACTGTTCCCATGAGGCACAGGGTCAAGACTGATTTGCATATAGCTGTGTCTGTACTGGGATGGCGAAGTGAGCTAAAGAATGATGATGGATTCAACCCAGATCTGTGACTGGGGGTGAGTGTTTGAAAAGTTTCAGCACTCCGTCCATCATCTCCTTGTGTTGACTTTAAAAAAAGGCCTCTTTCTGCACCTCTGTTGGTTCTTTCTGCATATCTCTTACTTCTTTCTGCACTTTTCTTCGTCTTTCTGGACTTCTGTTGCCTCTTTCTGCATTTCTCTTGCTTCTTTCTGCACCTTTCTTCCTCTTTCTTCACATGTCCTACCTTTGTCATGTGCTAATTTCTAACTATAACGTCCCTGAAACCTATGGTTTTTTCAGTGAATATATATATATATCCACACACAAGAGTTACCCCTTTAGACAAGCCACAACGCAGGTAGGTTGATTCATCGTTTTTATTCTGGAAGCTGCAACATGGAAGGCAGGCACCTCGCAAAAGTTCAATTTACCAAGTGTATGCCTTTACCACGCATGCCTTTTCGTTGTAATGGCATGCGTGGTAAAGGCATATGCGTGGTAAAAGTTTGCGTTGTAATGGCAATGCGTTGTAACAACACTTGCGTTGTAACAACCGCGTTGTAATGCCATTCGATGTAATGGCATGCGATGTATCATCATCCATTCTTCTGGGCTGCTTCTTGGAAGGCAGCTCAGTCAAGGGGGCAATCATGGTGCTATAGCCCTTGACAAACCTCAGATAGTACCCAGTGAGGCCCAAGAATGCTCTGACATCAGTCTGGATTTTGGGGGGCAGCCAGGCCATGATGGTTTCTATCATATAAACAGCGGGTAGTGGTGGCATAGAAAGTCGCACCTCAGTACAGGGAAAGTTTAATGTGGGTAACGTAGTGTTATTATGGGTTCTATAAAACATAAGTCTCGGTGCCAATCAAGTTAACAGGACACCCCACTACCTAGGGTGTTGGTGCACGAACATCTAGCCAGATCCTCGTGCTAAACTTAAGTTTGACAGTTGTACCTCAGCACTCCCAATATTTATCTCTTCATTTGTATCTATTTTCAATGCATCATTTTTTCAAACAATTCAGGTGGCTCAAAACACAGGAGAAACCATTTTACACTTGAGTATGCTTGAATTTAATGGTTCATACAGAATTTCATATATAAGTGCATTCGTTGTCATATATAAGTGCATTCGTTGTCAATAATTATACATTTGTTGTTACCATTTAAGCATGAATGAACAGTACAGCCTGGAGATGAAGAAAAAACAGCAGCTGACACATGTTTCGTTACATCCATAACTTTTTCAAGGCTTGAGCGAGATAGACATGTAGGTCCTTTAAAAATTGATGAATATGGAAGACTCAAAGGTAAGCGGGAACCCTTCGCCGTATTGGGAGGCGAAATGTTCAAAAGTCCTAAAAGTGCCAAGATTAAAGCGTGATGTCTGCTGAGGATTCTCTAACGTGGCCGGCCGGTCCCAAGAGACGGTGTTTGACTGGCCATGAAGTAGAAGGTTTCCTTGATAAAAAGCTCTAGGTGTTTCGGTCAGCAACGATAAAAGACTGGGAAGTGGGTCTGTCTTATTAATATGTAGATGGCCTGAACGGATTGCACCTTCCCCCTACTCACCAGTTGTCCAAAGTACACCACTGACCCCTGCCATATCTGACACTTACTGGCCATGATAGTCAGTCCTGCCTGATGCAGAGCCTGAAGCACTTCCTGGAGGTGAAAAAGGTGATCCTTCCAGCTGCTACTGAAGACAGCTATGTCATCCAGATAGGTAGCACAGAAGGCATCCATACCAGCAAGGCCCCGATTCACCAACCTCTGGAAGGTGGCTGGACCATTGTTTAATCCGAAGGGCATAGCCCTAAACTGATAGTGGCCCTCTAGAGTAGAGAAGGCTGATCTCTCCTTTGCTCCCTGTGTTGGGGTGATCTGCCAGTACCCTGATGTAAGATCAAAGGTACTTAAGTACTGGGCAGCCCCTAACCTGTCGATCAGCTCATCAGCCCATGGTATGGGGTGAGCATCTGTTTTTGTCACTGAGTTTAGCCCTCTGTAGTCATCAGTTCAGGGGTGATGGTCGCTGGGGCAGCTGGTTTTTGTACCAGAACCACAGGACTGGACCATGGGCTACTAGAGGGTTCTATCACCCCAACTCCAGCATTTTAGGAACTTCTTTCTTAATGCTGGACCTTAAATTATCTGTCAACCTGAAAGACAAATTCTTAACAGAGAGATTGTATCCTGTGTCCACATCATGGGTGCACAGGTGCATAGTCCCATGGGTAAGGGAGAACAGAGAGGAGCACTGTCTAAACACTTGGTGGCAGTCTCTCTGTTGTTCAGGAGTTAGAGTGGGGGAAAGAACTACTCCTTCCACAGACCCATCTTTCTCCTTGCAGGCTAAGAGGTCAGAGAGAGGTTTACTCTCCTCTTCTCCTTCACCATCTGTCACTAGCAGCATGGTGACCTCAGACCCCTAAAGTGGGGTTTGAGGTGATTGACATGTAGCACTCAGTGGAGTTGCCTAGAGGTCTTGAGATCCACAAGGTAGGTGGTCTCACCTTTTTCTCAATCACATCATAGGGCCCAGTCTAGCAGTCCTGGAGGGCCCTAGATTCCAAAGTCTCCATCACTCAAACTTTCTGACTAGGCTGCAAATCCACAGTGGTTTAATTTTTGTCATACCACTCTTTCATGACAGCCTGGCTGGCTTCATAGTTACCAGAAGCTTGCTTCCATAACCTAGACATTTGGCTCCTAAAGGCCAGCAAGCAGCTCACTATATCCTGAGGATTATTCCTGGGAGGTTGCACCCACACTTCCTTGATCAAACTCAGAGGTCCTCTAATGAGATGCACAAACAGAAGCTCGAAGGGGATGAATGTCACTTCCTTCTGTGGTACCTCCCTGTAGCCACACAACAGGCATGGTAAGAAGATGTCCCAGTTATTCCTCAAGGCCTCAGGTAGGCCTCTAATCATGCCCTTCAGGGTCTTGTTGAACCTTTCAACAACCCCATTGTTTTGTGGATGGTAAGGGTGGAGAACTTGTAGGATACCCCAAACTCCTTCCATATTGACTGCATGTATGCAGACATGAAGTTTGTACCCCTGTCAGACACAAATTCCCTGGGGAACCCCACTGAGGTAAACTTCCCCATTAGGGACTTGCCACTTCAGGGGCAGTCATTGTTCTCAGAGAGGTTGCCTATAGATACTTAGTGGCATGAACCATCACCACAATCAGGATGTACCTGTTGCCTGAAGCAGTCTGGGGTTCCATAGGCCCTACAATGTTGATGTCCACCCTCTCAAAGGGTGTGCCAACGACAGGCAAAGGGTTAAGGGGGGCTTTACGCCTCTGTCCTGTCTTCCCACTAGCCTGGCAGGTCACACAAGTCCTACAGAACATATCTGAGTAAGTCTTGATCCTGGGCCAATAAAAGTGTGGGACCAGCCTTGCAAAGGTCTTGTCTTGGCCCAGATGTCCTGCCAGGGGAATTTCATGAGCCAACTCCAGTAGGAAGTTCCTGTAGCATTGGAGGACCACCAGGGCCCTTGTTGTCCCATGCATAAGAACCTTAGGCTCATTGTAAAGGAGGTGTCCTCCCAATAAATGGGGTGAGTCCCAGAGGCATCACCTGCTGCTTGGGCTTCAGCCTGTTGCCTCATGGCATCAAGGGGTGGACACGCTCTCTATGCCCTTCAGAACTCCTCGTTGGTGGGTCCTCCTTCTAAATGCCACTCAGCAATGACAGGTAGGTCATCAAGAGGGCAATGCCCTCCTCAGTGGGCTTCGGGGTGACCACCGCAGGTGCCCCATCCACCTCACTTGGAGTACATTCAGGGGCTGGTTTCCCATTCGCCCTGCCTTTTACCTTCTTAGCAGCTGACTGGGCCATTATTCCAGGCTCCAGCCCCTTTTGACTCCCATTCTGGGGAGCCATGGACCTTGTTGCAGCATAGATCCAATCAGATAACCCTAACATCTTCACATGAACCTTGAGCTTCACTTCCTTCCAGGTAGTATACTCATGGTCATTACCCAACAAACAGTCCACAGGCATGGCAGAACTCACTGCAACTTTCAGAAGACCAGAACCCCCCCACTCAAATGGAACAAGGGGCCCTGGATAGTGACCTTCCCTGTTGTCAGTCACCACAACCTGGTGAAATGCAGTGAGAATTGTGAGCTGACTCCTTACCATAGTGATACTGGCTCCCGTATGCCTCAGACCACCTCACTTTGCCCATTGATGGTGACCTATTGCTATACTTTATAGTATTTGAGGGCACATGGATCTTAGGAATCTTCTCACTCTCACTGAGGGACACTAAGAAACCCCACTAAACACACCCCTATTAACTGGGACAAACCCCTCCTCCAGCACTACACAAGCCACCCCTGGATTCTTCCCTCCAGTGGGAGGTGGTGGTCTTTTTGTATACTTGGGATCCCCATTGCAGTGTCTATACTCTTAGCACTCATAGCACTAGATGGGCTTGGGCTGCTGAGTCTTGTCAGGGTAGTTTTACTTCTGGTGGCCAGATTGGAAATGAGAACCAGACCCTTTCCCCTGTAAGTTGCTTTGGAGGCCTTTAGAGAACTCTGTCTTTTTATGTCTGCCCTCCTTCTTCTGGTGTGAACCATGACCACCCTTTTGGGAGTACCCCCAGATGGTTTCTTGGACACTCTGGTGCTGACCTAGATGTCCGCCTCCTCAGCAAGCTTCCTGGGGTCAGAAAGCTTACTATCAACCAAGTGTTGGCACAGCTTTGTAAAACAAAGATCAAGCATGTGCCTCTTCAAAATCAAGCTGTACAGCCCTGAAAAATCATCTACTTTGCTGCCCCTCACTCAGCCCTTTAGTGCCTTGCTAGCATAATCTAAACAGTCCACCCAACTCTTTGAAGTGATCCTGTGACTAGTCCTCAACCTTTGTCAGTATTTCTCAGATGTCAGCCCATACTTACAAACCAAGATAGCCTTCATTGCAGTGTAGCGTGTCTCATTCTCTACTTCTAGTGTGAGAAGTGTATCCCTCCCCACTGTGGCCATGTACCTCCAAAGACTACCCATATTCCCATTCTGTAGGGTGTAACGGGGGCAAATCTCCCTCACCTGAGAATCATGTGCCCATGTATTAACATGTTATGAGACCAAGCAGGGGTTTGCTCCTGGAAAGGGGGTGTGGATCTATCCACTTCCAGATCAAGTACCCTCCCCGCACCATAGTGTATGTGTTGCTGGATCCGACAGTAGGACGGTCATCAGTGTCACGGAAAAATCCTGTTGCCCTGTAGTCGGGGCACATATCACCACAAGTATTAAAGGTGTCCCACGTACCACCACAAAATGACCCTCAGAGTCAATTTATAATTTGGTATGCGTTACTGCAAAGGGCACATTCGGGGCCACCCAAATCAACACACCCCTCGCGCAACTAGAATATGTAGTGCCATATACCCTTGCCCGATACCTCCTACTCAATCTAGCAAGTTCCAGTGATGTAAGGTGCATTTCCTGAAGACAGGCAAAGTGAGTCCCTTGTCTCTTCAGGTAGGCATAGATTTTATGTAGTTTAACATAGGAACCCATACCTCTCACATTCCATGTGATAAAATTGTATAGTGGTATTGTTATATGGAAAATTTGGAAGAAACGCACATCAGTATCCCATGCCGGGGCCAGCTACATTTCCCCATCAACCAAAGCCACATATACACATTTCAATTCCTTAGTGTGAACACAAACTCCCTTCACCAGGCAGCTGTGCAACGGTGCAGCAACCGGCCAGTAATCCCACAATATGTAAAAACAAAACAGTCAAGTAGTCCAGTTGACCATGGGGGGTAATACATGGCTACCACAATACATTGCCTCATGTATATCACTTGGCCCATCCAGCAACACAATAATCTCAATATTGTTTCCTCTGTCCGCCACCCCTGTGGTATCAGACCAACTCGAGCAAACATAGAACCCCCTTGGCATCTGAATACTGTTCAAACAGAAAAAAGGATATCATTAGGAGGGCATCAGATACTAAAAGATCAGCAGTCTTCGGGGTAACCACCTTGCCCCCTTGCAGTGCGTCCAGCACAGCCGGGGCCCATGCAGGTAAGAGCAGTGGGGCCAGTGGGGGGGATTTCGAAGGACGATGATGAGGGAAAATTAAATAAATAATTAATGTTCCCTCGTCATTGTCCGTCGAAATCCCCCCCACCCGGCCCCACCGCTCGTACCTGCACGGGCCGCGGCTGGTCCAGCAGTTCATCCAGTATAGACCTGCCTAAGGACTGAGTATGCGAAAGGTCCGGTAGTCAGGTGCTGGATCCCACGCTGGGAGACCCCCTCCCCAGATAAAGTGCATTCACAACTTGTGCCCTTTCCTGTGCTCCCTGATATTGAGAAGGGCGAGAGCAAGTCTTGCGCTGCTGTCAGTGTCGATTCTTCACCAGCATCCAACCTTCTGTCGCTCCATGTTCATCCCCCGGTGGGTGTTTTCCCTGGACTTCAACCAATCCCAGGCCTAGTTGGCAGTTTGAAATAGGAGCACCTTGTCACCAGTTGTAACCCGGAGTTTGACCGGTAAAATCAACGCATGTTTGATCCCCATTTTCTGAAGTCTGAGCTTCACAGTGTAGCAGTGTAGTAGGAAGCCCTATGTTTCTGAACATATGCCGTGTAGTCTGGGAATATAGTCACCTATTGGTTCTCTACTTGCCATGTGCCTTTCGTGCGTGCAATTTATACTATATTGTCTCTGTCTCAGTAGTTGAATAGATGCACCACCACTGGACGTGGAGACACACCAGGCAGCAGTGGACAGGTTGGCACCCGATGAGCTTACTGAACCGAAAAGCAAGTGAACGTCTTGCCCCATAATACTGTTTGTGCCAGTCACTGCCCAAGATATAGATCCATGCTCGAGCCCTCAATTTTCTCGAGTAACCCCACCACTTGTATGCTGTTTCATCGCAATCTCCCTTCCGCATCATAAGCCCTGGACTTCAGGATATCCTCTTCCCACCTTAAGTCAACCAATACTGCCTGGGCATCAGAAACTACAGACTAAGGGCCATATGTATCAAAGTTTGTGTTTGCGATTCTCAAATAGCGAATTTTTGAGAATCGCTATTTGAGAATCGTAAACGAGATGTATGTAGGATTCGCATGAAAATTTGCGAATCCTACATATTCCTTAATTGCGATTCGCAAGTTGCGAATCGCAGTTAAGAAACCCTCCCCATTCATTCCTATGGGCCTAGAGGCCCATAGGAATGAATGGGAGGACATTCTCAATTTGCGATTAGCAATTAGAGAATCGCAAATTGAGAATGCAATTTCAAGGTTGCAAGGGTGTCCAAAGGACACCCTGTTGCACCCCTGAAATGAGCATGGGTGCACATGTGGCGCACATACATGCCCTAAGGGCATGTATGTGCGCCACATGCCACTGAAAAATGCAAAAAATGCATTTCTCAAAGAAATCGCAAGTTACCACCAACCTGTAGTTGGTGGTAATTTGCGATTCCTTAAGCCATAATCGCACAACTTAGGTGCTTCATACATTTCATTTAAGGAATCGCAGTTTGCGATTCCTTAAATACATTTGCAAAATAGAGAATCGCAATTTTGCGATTCTCTATTTGCGAATGCCTTTTGGGATGATACATCCCAAAAGGCTTGTTCCGTTCGCAAACGGGCCGATTCTGAGAATCGGCCCGTTTGCGAACGGGAAATGGGCTTGATACATATGGCCCAAAATCTCTTGTATGTTTGCTCCTGTGTGGACACTCGTACTTTTAACTTGTTGTGTTCTTCACGCATGTGACCCATGTCTATGATCAAGGTGTCTAATTTTGGCTCTAGTGTCACATGCAGACCCTGTACAGCTGCAAGGAGTTCGGCAAATTTTGCATTAGTATCTTGTAGCACAAGGTCCCTGCTAGGAGTCAATCCTGTCACATGTGTCTCCGTCCCAGTCCCAACAGGGGCCTGTTAAGCGTCCCCGGCTTAGGACCATCATGACTTGTAGAATGTCGGGTGTCACAGAGGAGGCCAACACATTCAATACCTCCTTCTTATTCCCACAGCAGAGCAATAAGTTATGGGTCTCACCAGCGCAGTCTAACTGAGTGCATGCACATCTCTTATACTCAATCAATGTAATCTTTATTCAGCCATATGTGGCCATGAAAGACAAGAACAATACAGAGCAGTTAAATGATCATAAAACAAATTTAAAATGACTCCATTGTCCACTGCACAGTGTAGCCTGATCATGGACAAAAGGTATCTAAAAATAGAGTAATGATACTTTGAGGCAGGCGTTATTCTTCAGCCATATATTTCCTCTTATTCTCAATATCACCGGAGTAAAAAGGGGGGGGGTGTCCTCACCTAGTGCTCAGTGGGTGGCCAGGAAGTCTCTTCCCTGACCTTGTGCTGGGGTGGTGCAGGCTCAATAGGTGTTAGAAAATGAGGAAGAAGGGTGAAACAGAGGTCAACAGGCTGGTATGATTCACGGTCTCACAATGTGGGTTCAGCAATGCGGAAAGTCGCCCCGTCATAGCCTGGAAGGAAGGGGGTTTAGCAGCAGGAAATATGGAGGTAACTGCTGATCACTGAGAAGGGTGCTCGAAAACGTAATGTATCTCCCAAAAGCGCAGGGCATTACAAAGGTAGCAAATCAGTTCCTAATGCTCCAATAGCTCCAGTCGATCGAGGCGAATCGGTACAGCAATAGCAGGCATGCCCCAGGCTTGTACCTCTGTAGCTCCCTTTCACCCACATGGGGAAGAAGGACCGCTCACCTATTCCAGGCACTCATCCATGCCATGAGCGCATGTTATAATTCATGCAGGAAGGGCACCGGATGGCATATTGAGAGCCCTTCCAGTATCCCATGGATCACCTGAACCTTTTGTTCCTCCTAGGGTCCCAGGGGAGGGGTGGAATGTGCTGCCATGGGCAATGGCAGCGGTACCTCCCATGCTGATGAATGAGAGGGGGAGGGGCGGCTCAACGTCCCCGAGCACAGCACCCTCCCCTACCACCAACTCACTGTCGCAGAGATTGCTGTTTGTGTCTCCTGTCAGTGATCTCTCCTCTGCATGTCCGTCAGGTCATGGGTGCACAGCCACTGTGGTGCTGCAGCCATCAGCATCTGGGGGAGTGTCGGAGTCCGCTGGCTTCGTCCTCGATGATGGGGCAGAAACATCACCCTGTTGTGGTCCGCAGCAGTTGCTCAGTGCAGGAGGTCACTGCTCCTGGGGTAGCAAGATGCAGGGTAATAAGCGAGGCCAGGAGAAATTTGGCATCGGACAGAGCTCGCAGTCATGCGACCACTCCTGCAGCCATCTTGGCCACACCCCCTTTTAAAACAGTAATGTTAAATCCAACTACACCAGTAAGGCGGATGTATCATTACCATTCCAAAAATATAAAACATGAACTGGGTACTCCTCTCTGATCAGGAATTACAGCTTAAAAGTGTATTAAGGAATTCTTCATTTGATACTTTATTTCGACCTAGGGTCATAAAAGTTGCATAAAAACAATAATTCATGGTACATTCTAAAATACGTCCAACCGTATCATATAATCTTATTAAAAATCAAGACTTCCCGTTAAAATAAAATAAAACAATATGTGTATCACAAAGTCTTCCCATTAAATACTTCTCTGGTTAATTCACACATAAAATCAATATAGAACCTATTTACAATATAATAAAAATTGGAGTCCGCTAGTTGTTTTATACAGGTCCAAAATAATCATTTGCGGTCAGGAGCATAATCTTCAGCACATCACAATTTTAACCCCGCTTTTTTCCTTATCAATCCCACAATGAACAGGTATCTACATAGGGCAAATATAATGGGTGGTGCAGTACTAGTTATCAGT
The DNA here is from genome assembly GCA_963921515.1 of Calotriton arnoldi. Lineage (NCBI taxonomy): Eukaryota > Metazoa > Chordata > Amphibia > Caudata > Salamandridae > Calotriton > Calotriton arnoldi. Next base: position 411,529 of record CAWUFW010010099.1, read on the forward strand.
ACCCTTAGTGCCTCTTGATGTTTTCTAAATCCCATTGAGTGGTATAGTGGTCATATCCACTTCTTCCTAGCTCTATCATATGCTGAACAGAAGAACAGGATATGTGGTATGTCTTCTGTGAGCCCTATAGCATGTGTATTACATAGGTTGCAAGAGCGATCTTCTTCACTCCCCCAATTTGCTGTATGGCTCTTGATCCGTAAGATATTATACCTTAACTTTAGGTATAAGATTCTTGCTAGGTGCGGCTGTACATTATCGAGAAACTCCTCGCGACTCGGGCTTGGTTTAATAGAAAGGAATTGAGATGTTAATCTTCCTAATCTGGGGTTGCAGTGAAGTTCATTCAATATATGTTGCCAATAAATTCCCTTCAATATGCCTTTGCAGCTAGGAGTTAAACTATGTGGATCTGTCCAGTATGACTCAAGACCTAGCATTATGAGCCATTTCCTCACAAATCTTAACCAGGGGAAGGTAAGATCGGTGTCGATGTTTAATAATTCACCTACACCCTCTCTATATACAGCTAGTTCCGATATTGTCCACAACCGTATCCAATACAGTAATGGTCGTAAAGTTGCGAGGTGCCCTATGCGTTTGATATCTAAATCATGAAACATTGGGATGAGAGGTGTCGTCGACGAGGTAACCCCAGCAAACTCCTCACAAATTTATTTTCCCCAATGATCAATTGTTTAGTGTTACTGATGCCCCATAACTCTGCTCCATACAAAGCTGCTGTCTGGACCTTACTTCTATATATTTCAAGCGCTGGAGTCACGGGTTTACTTAGGGACAGACTATACTTCTTAAGAACTGCCCCTGTCCCTTGCGCTAACCGTAATACAGAATGGTTTATCTGATCTTTCCAGGCTAGTTTAAGGAATTCCCAATTTTATCCTATGAGAGGGGTAGGCGTCACAGTAGTGGAAAACAAATTTAGCTGGTTGTCACTAGCCCGACATGTAAAACATAAAAGTACATGCCCTACCTTTTACTTACACAGCACCATGCCCTTAGAGCTACCTAGGACCTATGTTATTGGTGGCATATTTGTAAGAAAAGTGGAATTTAAGGCTAGGTAAGTAGTCTTAAATGGTAAGTCAAAGTGGCAGTACACTGCACACACAGGCACTGCAGTTGCAGCCCTGAGACAGATTTGAGAGGCTACTTCTGTGGATGGCACAATCAGTGCTGTAATCCCACTAGTAGCATTTAACTTACAGGCCCTGGGTACAGGGCATACCACTTTACAAGTTACCTACAGGTAAATTAAATATGCCAATCATGTATACACCAATTACACACATGTTTAGAGAAGAAGAAAATGCACTTTAGCACTTGTCAACAGTGGTAAAGTGCTCAGAGTCCTAAGGCCAACAAAAAGATTCAGCAAATCGTGGAGGCAAAAAGACTGGGGGAAGACCACCCTAAGGATGACAGGTCTAAAAAATGACCGTCTGGTTCACTCTCTCAACTGGTCCATTTGCTTGTGGGTGATAAAGACTGCATCTCTTGTGTTTAATACCCACCCCCCTCTAGAAGTTCTTTCATCTCCTTTGAAGTGAACTGTACCCAAATGTCTAACACTAGTTCAGAAGGAAAACCTTCGCTGGAATACACAAGTGAGAAATATAATTACCCTCCTTGTGTCTGGCTCACATATGAATTTAACATACATGCCATTTGGACAAATTGTCAAATAACATAATCGGAAAACGTTGAGCACCAGTAAGTATGTGAAAAGGACTGAGAAAGCCAATAGTCACTCTTTTCCACTCTTTTGGGAATTGACATTGATAAGCCACATTGGTTGTGTGGAGACTTTGAGACCCATACCAATTGAGCACATGTGACACATTTCCAATTCTATTCCAGAAATGATTGCTATCTGTGACCCTGAATCAGTCAAAAGGTGTAAATCAGCTTTCCTTACTTGGAACTTTTCAATTGGATCTTTAAATTTAGGAAAATTATTTTGATGCACTCTCACAGTCATGGCCAAATGATCTAAATTGCTTGGCAAATCTTGTACAGTCTCATCCATCACTGCATTCACGTAATTGTTTTTCATATCTGTTTTGCATACTCTAGTAAAATGCCCAGAAACACCACATTTAGGACACTGTTTCCCCAAAGCTGGACATTGTTTAAATTTGACAACATGGCATTTTGACCCACAGCGGTAACAGAAACTACAAACATTTGGATTACGCTTCCCCTGCAGCACTCTACTATTGATATAGACTTGCTCGCTTTAGCAATGCACAAAGATTCTTCCAACCCTTTATTGAAAACTTTAGCTGATTCTTTTGATTCCTGTATACTATTCACTATCTCCATAGCTTCCTCCAGAGATGGATTTTCACATGTCAATAACCTCTCTTCTATCTTCTTGTTATAACATCTGGTGACCAATTGGTCTCTGATGAGTCTGTCCGTAAAATTCTCAATATCACACTTTGCTGCTAAAACTTGTAATGATGCAGCATACATATCAACAGTTTCTGTGGCACTCTGCTATCTCGAAAAAAATGTTTGGTTGGTTTATAAAAGTACCTTTCCAACCTTTTCACAGCTCATCATATTCATCTAGCTCTTCATCATCTTCCTCAGGTGTAAAAAGAGGCAAATGTGCAAAAATCTCTTGCCATTCCATGCCCAACAAATGTGCTAGCAACTATCTTTTTCTCTCTGGTTTAAACATAAACCCATTAATGGCTCAATGGTAAGCATTGAATGCTCTGAAACCCTCCCTCCAAGCAATAGGTGGTTCTATAGGTGATTGCAAAACAGGAGGTGGTGGATTTATCGATTGCATGGTCACATCCACAGGGGAAAACTGACTTATATATGCTGTAATGGAGATACTAAATAGAAAATGTCGAGAAATTGAAGCTGACGGCCTCCTTTGGCATAACAATAAGAAAGTCAGGTGGGTCCGGCAAATACTTCTATTCAAACTGAGTGTGGTTGAGGAAACAAGTTAGTACCCACATACTTTCATGCACACGCGCACTGCATGGAAACATCATAAACAGGCTGAAACAATGACATGCCAGTACAGTAGCTGCCCGTGAACACACCACAAACAGAAAACAATGATGGCGGAAGCAGATGGCAAAAATACTCTCAACTCCAGTAGTGGAGAATTTCCTCAACTCCTCGTCGCCAATATTGAGTCCACCAAAACCCCACCGCTTGAATAGCAGTTCTGAACTGGAAGGATTTATTGAGGTTTAACAGTTCACGGACAGCTCTGTTATGCCAGCTGCTTCCAGCATCCTAATCCATTGTAACTGCTGCACCTCGTCATTTCGGACTCTGGGAGAAGCAGGCTCATTAGCCCAAAGGTTCCCTATGAGAAGGAACGGCACATCAACAAAGAGGCAGAAATAACACAATCCTGTTCTGTAAGGTCTACTCCAATATTCTCCACCCATCTGGCCCGCATTTTGTCAGCATCGAGTTGCATATGTGTGTTCAATAACCCATATACTCGTCTTTAAGCCTACTACAGGCTCACTTCCAGAAGGCCACTTCATACACAATCAAAGAAGTATGGGGCATATTATCAAGGGCTCTATCGCCGCTTTAGCGGGACTTTTTGCCGCTAAAGCGGCGATATTTTTAACGCCCTATTAGCAAGCTGTCGCTAACAGGCGTTAGCGACAGCTTTCAGGCGATAGCGGCCGGGTTTTACATCGCCTTGCATGTCAGCGATAATTATCGCTAATGACATGCAAGGTAGGCGTTCCCAACTAAAAGCGACAGAAAACAGTCGCTTACATACCTATCGCCTATTAGCAATACCCGTGAAGCGATAATAAAACGCGCGCTAACCCCGATTAGCGCTTGTTTTTAAGAACTGATAAAAACATGACTTAGCAATGAAAGTCAATGGGAGGTGGATTGTAAGGTTAAGTCCCCAGATTTAGCAATAGGATTTTATCGCTGGATTTCTCGCGTTAAAGCTGGGTTTCGCCGCTATCGCTGGATATTTTATCGCAATGGAGCTAAACCTTGCTAATAGCATGTTATTTCCGCGGTAATATCCAGCGATAGCCGGCGATAAAAAAAGGCGCGCTAAGCAAGGTTTGCGATATTTTTCACATGTTCTTGCTAATATGGCCCTAAATTTATTTTTTCCAATTAAAAGATTGAATGAAATACCGACAGAAAGGAAGCCCAAATTCCTCTTTCAGTTCTGCAAAGAATTTACTCCCAAACATGTGTTAAACTTCCCTTCTCTTTTATTTCCCCCATTCCTGCAGAGCCTGAGTAAGGGCCATAGGAAAATCAGGATTGGTCCACAGGAGAAGACATCCCCAGTCCCCCATTGGTTTAAGCTTCTCGAACCACTGATCACAATACCGAATTAACACCTGTAAAATGTAAAATATAATTTTGCGCAAAAGTGCAATCAGTGCATTTTTGAGGAATAGTTTTTTAGCTCTAGCCTTTCTGTCATCTGTGACAGAATTGAAGTATTCGATTGAGGACTCATCTCCGGAATCAATACTTGTACTAAGAATTGGAAAATGAGTGCCAAATAGTAATTATCAAATTGGCCCATCCATCATCTTCTAGCTTAGCGCAGAATTTTAATATAGCAACTTTAGACGTTTTACCTGCCCATGTAATAATGGAAATCAATTCAATATTTGAGTAAAACCTTTATACAAAGAGCACAGTAGTGTTTGAAACAAAAAAGAGGCATTGAGAGAGAAAATCATTTTCAATATATGTATTGCAGCAGCACACATAGAAGGAGTAAAACACCATCAATTATTGTTTTTGTGAAAGAAGGTGCCCCTTCCTGCACACTAACAATTATTCCTGCAATGCAGGCATTGACACTAGGCAGCCAACAGGCCAATAGTGTGCCAGTACAGAGGAAAGCACAGGGATATTAAATATTAGTGTAAATGAGATGCATCCCTGCACTTTCCTAATGACGTAGCTTAATGCAGCAAGATGGTATGCAGCAACGCACTACGTCATTATCTTGTAAAAATGCACTCTGGTGTCTGATTATTTGGGCGTTAAATCTCTGAAGAGTTTTTTCTTGTGGAGGTACTACAATCACTTCGTTTTTCCACTCTCCCTAAAGTTTGGTTCCTTGGGGAAACAGCCTTTACTCCGAAGTTTTTACTTCGGAGTACATTCACCACGCATTTATTACATGATTAAACTGTTTCCTCGCAAGCCTTTAGATCGCAAGACTTTACCACGCATTTTGAACACTAGGTGGCAGTGTTCAACTATAAAACAGGACGGAATGCAGAAGGAAAAATAAACAGAACAGGTAGGGCATATTCTCAAGAACGTGTGATAACCATCGCAAAAGTGACTTAACGCAACCCTCAACATCGCAGTCCATCGCGGGACATTTACGCCGTGTTAACCAAGTATTCACAACACGGTGGTACCATGCGATAGTCTCCAGATAACGTGTCAACTGACCGCGTTAAAATCAACGCCACGCCGCAAAAATGCGAAACACCAACACCCAAAAAGCTGCGATGAGGCCGAACGCGATACAAAAAGCAGCGAAAACCAGCGGCAGGCCTGTAAATCCCACGCGTCTGGCGGGAAAATGCACCATAGAAGCAACAAAAACAACACACCAGAAACAAACCAAAGTGCGTAGCAACATAGATGCACCCTGACCCAGCGCAGAGGCCAACGCGAACCCCACAAGCCCCACAGACCACCAGCAAGGACCAACTGGGTCGGGGAAGGTCAAGGAGAAGAGGGAGAGGAAGACGGGGTGCAGTCCGTAGGAAAACAAGACCAGCGTCACTGATGTGACAGAACACCACCAGCAACTGACCCACATTCAGACCACCTTGAATGCAGCCGGAGTGCCGAGGAGGCCAATGGAGGAGGCCAAGAGGCGCTGGCATGACGTGAAAACCTAAACCAGGCCCAAAGCCGCTGCCAACAGGAAGGCAGCTACGGCGACAGGAGGTGGGAGTCCTACGCCACAGAAGGAGCTGGAGGAAATGGAGGCCAGCCATCAGTGTGGAGACGGTGCAAGGAGGTGGGAGTACAGACACAGCTCGAGAGGACCTGACACCACAACAATAGGGTGAGTAACGAACAGGTCCTGGGGGGAAGGGGGGAGATGGGCACAATGGCACACATGCACAACGATGTGTAGCACACTGCACACCCACAATAACCCAGGGTCATGTCCCCCATGCCCGTGGCACACTGCAAAACACACACATGGCAAACACAGCACATCCCATGACAATGTGGCACAAAGTGAGAAAAATAGGTACGAAGTTCCTCTAAGTCAAGGTGAACAGAAAAGGCAAGATACAATTGGTAGGATCAAAAAAGGGCAGCATGGTCCCACGGTTTTAAGGATAGGGGGGTAAAGGAATACCTCCCTTCGGAACTAGGGCTCTCACACACCTAGCGAGCTAGGTGTCATGCTTCATCATATGAGCCTGCCCCTGCATCTACTCTCATCTACACTCACTAGGCCCCTTACCCCCACTGCACCTAACGGCAGGAACAAAAGATCCCCGCTAGAGAGCCCCGTACTGGGTGCCCGTCGGGTATTGCAGCGCCGACCTGACGAGGGGCAGGCTCATATGATGAAGCATGACACCTAGCTCGCTAGGTGTGTGAGAGCCCTAGTTCCGAAGGGAGGTATTCCTCCCCCCCCTATCCTTAAAACCCTGGGACCATGTTGCCCTTTTTTGATCCTACCAATTGTATCTCGCCTTTTCTGTTCACCTTGACTTAGAGGAACTTCATACCCATTTTTCTCAATGTACTTGTTGGGCTTGTACGCTGGACCTCTTTAAACTAGCCCCTCTGTCCCTCCTCTTGGAAACATGTGGCACAAAGTGCAATACTGACACTGCAGAACAGGGGACACAACTGGGTCCGCCCATGCGCAGAAACAGGCCAATCACATTTGACAGAGCAGGGAACTGTGAGATGCATATGTACGGGTACAACCTCACAACAGTCATGTAGTCCAAATGACCACTGTCCCCCCTAAAATAGCCAGCACCGCCCAAACAGCCACAATGTACATTTTCACACAGTCTGCATGTCTACAAGAACAATGCGCCAACATAAATGCCAACACAATGTCAACATGCATCTCACCTTCACATTGCAGAGGGACAAACAACAGCTCCAGCAGGTCAGACCACACAACCCATGAGTGATGCAGGACACGACCAACACACCTTCGACACCTACGCCCTACAACAGCCCATGGACATCCCACGCAACCCACCACCAGGACCAGGGCAGACAAGCTACTTTGAGGAGAGCCCAGCCCCTGCAACAGACCACACAGCATGAAGCACACGCAAGCAAGGCTGGCCAACAACACTTCACTGACCCACACATGGCACCCCAATGCCAGGTGTCAGAACGCCAAAAGGAGGTGGCCGAACAGGTGCGGGTGTGGCCCGAACCCATGGAAGGCAAACTAGATCACATACGTGGGTGTCAATCACCCTTCAGGGACCACCTACACCCCACAAAGGAGACCCACACTGCCATAGAGACACACGCAGATATCATGTTGAACTGGCTACGGGCACGTGCGCCCGGCCCCTTTATTGGCAGGGCCACATGTACAGTGACGCCTGTGCTGGATGACTTGGGGTGAGCATCAGCCAGCCCGCACGGGGGGTTCGGTGCTGGCAACAACTTGAACAGTGGACACCAGTGCAATGGAAACAGAAAACACATGCATAACAGAGTCAACTGCTGAGCAACATGGAGGGAGCCGGAGCAACTACAGAGGCACCCAACATACAAACAGAAGTGTCCGTGAGTTGCAGTGCACTGAGGTTGGGGCACTAGAGCTGTGCGCGCCCATGTGATGAAAATAACTTGGATTGTGTCCATTCGGGATATTCCTGATGCAGATGCAGTGGGGTGTGTGAGACCTGCAGCAACTTCCTCATCAACGTCCCAGGTCTCCCACACTGCCTGAGGTGACATTGCTGCGCAACATCTCCACATCACAAAACTCAATCAGTAACGGTCCATTGGTTGCGGTGCACTGAGTCAGCGGCACCTGGAGTGCTGAGCAGGGGATCAGGCAGATGATGGCATCCACGACAGGTCTGAGCAACTCCGTCAGTCTGCCAGTACCACTGTCTCGACTCTGGCAGATGGTGGTTGGAGTTGGCCCTGGCGAAGGTGGCGTGTGCCTCCTGCGGTGATGCGACGTCCGGGCCGGTCAGGACTCGATTTGATGTGTGAGCCCTGGTGGTCCGCAGTTGAGGCCGGAGGCAGCGGACAGCGCAGGGCCACATGCACATGGCGTCGATGACCCCAAGACCACCGTCACAGAGGTCATCCAATATTCACTCAGACAGGGTCCCGGACTTGAGCGGCACAGAGTTAGTGGCCCCGGGTGCACAGAGGCAGGCACAGGCACACCGCCACGGGACGGTGACTTGCGGTCCAATGAGGTAGGGCCACGCAGACTGAGCGGGTCCTCATCGATGTCGGAGGCGGATGTCACGGAGTGTTTCTGGGGACAATGGAAGGTGTTCTTCCAGGGCATGATGCAGGGGGCAGAAGCTATCCGGAAGCAGCAAATGGAGGAGTGGAAAGCGACTGCCTCCTTGCCACCACCAATTCGGTATCAGCTGCATGAGGATGAAAACCACCCCCTAGTCCATAGGCTCAGACGCCACCAATGTACGACCAGAGAGTGTCCATGAATGTCGGGAAACAGACTTAGTGGCACCGGGGCTGAGAGGGGATGCAGTCTGCGATGATGCCGGTACACTGATATGAACTCCGGCATTGACGATTCTAGACTCTGTGACCTACTGGACCGCAGTGTAGGCCGGAGGCAGCGGTCAGCAGTGGGCCACAGCCACGTGTCGTAGGCTCGCGATGCACAGAGTTAGTGACATCAGGGCAGTTGTCGGTAGTGTTCGATCACCTCCTTAATGATGGTCCTTTTTTCCTCCCAACTGCAACGCGTCTTCCTCGTATGCCTCTCCTTGCGTGCAATGATTCCCACTCTGCCTTTGAATAATCGATGTTCAGTTCCAATTCTGTGACCTACTCGAGCACAGCGTAGGCCAAGAGCAGTAGTCCGCGTGGGCCCACAGAATCTTGCGGCTGTGATGTAACACTAAGACCTGTTGGCACCACATCCAAGGGTGTATAGTGACATACACTCAGCCATGATTTATGTGCTCTGCCATGGTGTAATCAAGACTCAGTTCCAAATGTGTGACCTACTTGTCCGCTGTGCATGCCGGTGGAGTACGTCAACGTGAAAGGAATAATGCGGGTCTGTGTTGCGGAGGCCGTGATGGTCTGTTGAGGCTGCCAAGGTCACAGGCCTCGGGCTTAGAGATTGCACCGGTACGTGGTGGGCCCTCAACGACACACGCCGGTGTCGGAAGGTGGGCATTGAGGCCTGGGTGCGCAGGGGCGGGCAGGACTGATTCGGGGACCAGCGTCCCGGGGTGCAGCAGGCGCCCAGGATCGCTGGCAACACCGCTCACGGCGTCGGCCTCGTGGCGGGTGAGGGGCGCCGCCCTGGCAGAGACGTTGGGCATTCCGGAAGAGGACCACGCTCAGGGTTACGTGCCTTTTATTCACACCCCTACGCTGGCCTGGCGTATGCCGGGCCAGCCCACTCCGCTCACGCTTACGGGGGGACGTCACAAGCTACATTTCTGCGACTTCCCCACTGGCTGGGGTGACATGGTTGCGTCCACTGTCCACTACACTCCAAACACCAGCGGTGTGTGTCGATATGGATATGTGTGTGGTCTGCATACTGCAGTCTGGCCAGCACATCCACGCCACACTTGGCATTGTGTACATTCTCATTCATCGGTCCCTTGCCTCCTTCGCACTTGCCTGGTCCCCACCTCTTCCGACAGTCTGCAATTGTGTGTCCGAGGTGCCATGCCGTAGATGGCTCATGTACATGGCTGGGCCAGGTTCCCACAGTGAGTTGTGCTGTCGTGTCTGGTGGGTGTGCATGTTGTATGTGAGCTTGTGACGTGTGCATTTCCTGTGTTGTGTGTTGCATGATTGTGGAGTTGAGGTGTGTGGTGTGTGCATTTGGTATTGGCCAATGAGCAGTGCATTTCTGTGGGTGCCATCCTGGTGGCGCAGGTTGATGATGGACTGTCGGGAGGTGCAGGTATCATGCACACTGCCTGGGTGTTTGGCGGCGTCGTTGGCGGGGATTCCACGGTGGTCCACTATTGCCTGCACATTGGTGGGATCCGTGCACTTTCTGTTGCGCTTATTGTGTGCAGTGTCGCAAGGGGCCACTAGTAGGACATGTGTGCAGTCACTTGCCCCCTGACACGTGCGGAAAGCCAGCTGTGGCGTACACGCCTTGCTTGGTCTCCAGCTGTTCCTGCGCAGTGTGTGTGAGGTATGGATGTTGGGGTACCAAGCTGATGGTGTCATCCATGACCGTTGTGGGGGACTGTAGTAAAAGAGCCACTCTTGTGGTTTGGGACCCTATGATGACCCTCGACTACCACCATTTTCCCTGACTTTAGTGTGTTATTTTACCCTAGCCTTAATGTGGGATGGTCCTACATATGCCTGCTTCCCTTCTGTTCTGTAATCTTATTGTCTTTTAGTGGGAATTGTCATGGAGTAGAACCGTACATTTATATTATAAGTGCTTACTATTGGCTTTGACATGGCTTCATATCATCTTGTTCTTTGACTTTGACTATTGGCTTTGGCATGGCCTCATGCCATCTTGCTTTCTAACTTTGCCTTACTTCTGTGTGCACGGAATTATGAGTGCTTACTATTGGCTTTGACATGGCCTCATGTCTGATTTTGCCTTGCTCCTGCCTACACAGCAGTGCTTGCAATTCATATTCAAGGTCTTTCTGCTCCTCACTTGTTTTTCGCTCCTCACCGACCAGAGAGAACTGGATATTATCTGTGGAATGTGCATACTCTGCCTCAGAGCCATAATACAGAGGCTTCGCCAGCCGATGTTGTGGCCATGACGCAGACTGGTACAGGCCAGCTCGGTTCTTTCTCATGAGAGAAGGGGGCGAGGTTTGATAGAAGCTTCGCCTCACATTGAATAGTATTAAAGCTAGAGGCTTTGGCAGCCCAGGCGGAAGTTCACCACAGAGTAGACGTGCTGCTGTGGGGGTGACGGAACTTGGATCCCGGCTGGTACTTCTTCCTGGGCTGTTGAAAGGGCTTCCCCAGCTGACGATGGAAAGAATGTTGCATAGCCAGTCGGTGAGGTGTTCCTAACCATTTCTACTTTATTCTATCCTATCCTATTTGTATATATTCTTTACTCTTTGCTCCTTGTACATATTGCATTCTATTTTGATTGTTTATTTCAATTGTCCTTTTGATATTTGGGAATCTGCATTTACTGATATAGTTGGCCTACCGCTTTTAACATTGCATTAATAAACCTATATGTGTTATATTCCATACATTTGGATTGGTTTATTTACCTCGCCTTAAGTGAGTGTTGTGTTTTACCTCTGTCTTAAGGGAGTGTTGGGGCTATGGATGTGGCTTGATGGTGAACAGCCACATTCATTACATCTTGGCCATACATTTGGATTGGTTTATTTACCTCGCCTTAAGTGAGTGTTGTGTTTTACCTCTGTCTTAAGGGAGTGTTGGGGTTATGGGTGTGACTTGATGGTGAGCAGCCACATTCATTACATGGACTTGGATTGGCCAGGCTGTGTGACTCCTCCGTCTCAGGCGGAGGTTGGTTGGAGGGTACCAGAAGCCAACACGTGCAGCACGGCCAGCAGCTTTGTCTGCGGTGGGATGTTGGTTGTCCGCTGTGTTGGTACCGTCAGCCTGTGGGCTATGGTGGTCAGGATGCGGAGGAGGGTTGTCCCTTTGGGCATATAGTGGACAATGACATTCTCTGGTGTTGGGTCTGTGGGGTTGGTCCATTTTAGGAGGGTCGCTGTCTTTGTCTGCGCTGCCTCAGTGTTGGTCCGGGGGAGGGCGGTGGGTGTCCGGGGGGGTGGGGTGGAATTGGGTGTTGTTGCCCTCTCGGGGCTCCGGGATGCATGGTGAGTAGCTCCATGGCATCTGTTGCCCTTCAGGTGTGGCTCTGGTCTGGGCTCCATTTTGTGGTGCAGGCTGTGGTCTGACTTTGCACCAGGTCAGGGCATGTGTTTGTTTCCTGCTGCTAACGCGCCTTATCGCCTGTTTTGTGGTTTTATCGCTGATCGGGCTGGTCGTTGAGAATGTTGAGGTGTGGTGTTGTCGCAGGTTTTTGCTCGGGTACGCCTACTCTGCATCTCATTAGCGATAGTTGCAGCGGTCATCTGTGGCGATGTTTTTTGCGGATGCTTTCGCAGGTAAACTGGTGTTATAGGCTGTTAGCACCAGCTTGTGACTGTTGCGATACATTTATCTCGACTTTGGCTGCGATATAGTGCCATTAACTCGGCGATAGCTCCTTGAGAATATGCCCCGTAGAGTTTTTAGGGCTATGGGGTGGGTAAGGGTATATGGGTGGAAAGGGAGTTTTTATGGCTTAGGGGTGGCTAAGGGTATTTGGGTGGCAAGGGAGTTTATAGGGCTTAGGGATGGATAAGGGTATATGGGTGGCAAGGGAGTTTTAAGGGCTTTGGGGTGGCTAAGGGTATTTGGGTGGCAAGGGAGTTTTAAGGGCTTAGGGATGGATAAGGGTATATGGGTGGCAAGGGAGTTTTAAGGGCTTAGGGGTGGCTAAGGGTATTTGGGTGGCAAGGGAGTTTTTAGGGCTTAGGGATGGATAAGGGTATCTGGGTGGCAAGGGAGGTTTAAGGAATTAGGGGTGGCTAAGGGTATTTGGGTGGCAAGGGAGTTTTTAGGGCTTAGGGATGGATAAGGGTATTTGGGTGGCAAGGGAGTTTTAAGGAATTAGGGATGGATAATGGTATATGGGTGGCATGGTAGGTGGGCCTGGCTGGTTGGATCGGCCAGTTGAAAGGTGGTCTGCGTGCCGCCATGGTCGCGGGATCTGCCCTTTCGGGCCAATGCTCTACTGTTTTGAGGGTCGAAAGGGGGAGGCTTGACGCACTGTTGCAGGTCCAGTGTCAGGCGGGTTTTGTTTGCACCTTCATTGTGTTGCTGAAGTTCTCTTCGCACGCTGCCTGTTTCATGGTGTGCCTGCTGTGGTTTCCTGCTGGGCAGGGCAGTCTGATTGCTCTGTCAGGGCATATCATTATTGCAATTTACATGGTTGCTAAGGGGGAAGTTTCAATGGGCATATTGAGCATTTCAGGTGCGAGGGGTTCGTCATTCCTCTAGGGTGCCATAAGGTGTTTAAGCCACTGGGTGGCACTGCTCCACTCTTTTACTTTTAGGAACATGAGGCTAAACGGGGATGGTTGATTCTATTCAAGCGCTACTACTGGGGCATCTGTAAATAAACTGCTAATATGGGCAAGCACGTCCGATCAATAAATAATATTAAACAAGTGTAGTAATGAAATGCGTGGTGACAGTGTGCGCGGTAGTCGTTTGCGTGGCAAGTGTATTTTAATGTATGTCAATGAAAAAGCGTGGTATTGGTATGCGTGGTAAAAAATTCAAAGTAAAGACGTGCGTGGTAAAACCACACGATGAAATGACATACATCCGTTCCTTGTACTGTCTTTAGAATTGGATCACAGACCAGTCTTGAATTATATGCAACTTGCTAAATTCTTATATCTTTTTGTAATTGTTCTTCTAACTTATTGCAAAAAAAAGAAATAACAATCAGCAATTGAACCACTTGTCTTTGCAGATTTTCTCCTTACTAGCACAAATGGATGGTGTGGACTGAATAAGTTGTCCGTTTGGTGACACAGTCTACTGGAAAACGCTGGCATCTTTGCTGCAGAATCCTTGCTCAGCTCGAAACAGGTAAGTGATGTAGGAAGCTGGCTCTGTATATACTATACCAAAGTAAGGTATAGGGTGCACAGAGTCCAGTGGAACCCCAAAGGTAGGCAGAGGTAAAAGTAGATAGCACCTTACTCTCTATTTGTGGTAGTGTGGGCGAGCAGTAAGGCTTTATCAGAGGATAGTGTTAAGCATTTATTGTACACACTCGAGCAAGAAATGATGCCACACACTCAAAGACTGAACTCAGACCAATTTTTTTTGTATAAAGATATTATTTAGTTATTTTATTTCTAGAACCAAGCCAGGCCTGCTGCAGGTAAGTGAAATAATACTTTGCAAGATTTATGCAGTGAATTACAGTTAAATGCAGGTTATACTGCAGTTGGTTGATTTACAGTTAAGTCAACAGTCAAAATTACTTTCCAGTTACTTTGTAGATTACTGTGCACGTTACTTCTTAGATTACTTTTTAAGTTACTTTTTCTAACCAATATTATATGCCTAGATATCACACTAGGACATTTCCTAGGCAAAAAGGTAAGTAATTCAGTTTAAGTACAATTGGAGTTTTTCAAGGTTTCATACAAACCAGCTACAAACAAAGAATTTTCAAAGAAAAGCAGTCATTGCAATCATATGGGAGAAAATGAAGTTATCGGTTTACATGTAAGTACTTGGTTGTGGGAGTTGGGCTCCAGGGTTAGAACCAGGGTTCCCACAGGGTCAAGGATGCACTCTCAAAGCACCCTCAGTGGCACCAGAGCGGCCGGGTGCAGAATGCTGAGGCCCAGTGTTATCCAATGGGCGATAGGGGGCCTCCGGTTGGTGGCTGCTCATAAGCAGGCCACAAGGTTGTGGGACCAAAGCTCCTGGTGTTATGCTCAGGGCAAAGAGGGATCCGATTTAGCACACAAAGTGCACCCACAGCAGCACAGCGGTGGCGGGGTGCAAGGTGCTGGTTTGGCGTCGGGTGCCCTGTTGATTTCAATTGGGATTCTCCGGTTGCAACAAACACTGCAGGCTCGGGAATGAAGATCCTCTGGAAGCGACCACCAGGTGGAGAGGTAAGTTGGGATTCCTGGGGATGCTGGGACACTGTCAGTTGGGCCACCCAAGGCCGTGGGACGTCGGGTGCAGGGGTGTCTTTAGGCATCGGGTTTTTCTTACCGGCTCCGGTCGGGGGGATCCTCCAGAAAGGATCTGCAGGCGTCGATTAGAGACTCGAGGCAGGTCAGGGATCACCAGATCCCAGGTCAGGATTGCCGGGGAAACCTCCTCGTGGTCTTGAGCCACTTGGACTCGGGCCGTGGGCGTCGGGTGCAGAGTGGTGCAGACTCGCGGATTTGGCCAGAGCCATTGTCTGTGGGTTAGCAAATCTGGTGCTCACTGCAGACAAAGTCTGGTTTCGGAAGGCAGGGCAGGTCCTCCGGGTTCTTGGGGGCTGCTGGCTGCAGGACACACTGGGATTTCGCTGGAGCAGGTTCGAGGTCGGGACAGGCCGGTAGGGCTGGGGCCAAGTCAGTTGGGGTCCTCCTCTTCTTCTTTCAGCATGGCTTCTTCAGTCCTTCTTATCTCTTCTTGTCTGAGGAGGCAAGGTTCGGGGTTGCCCCTAAATACTAGATTTAGGGACATTACAGGTAGGTACAGGTCGGGACCAATGGGTCCCTTCCTTGGGGTGTGTACACCCCCTATTATGCCACCCTCCAGTGGGAGGGGGGCATAAGCCTCACTCGGGTTGGCTGGGTCCCTCCATATGCAGGATGGCGGGGACTGAGAGTTGTGCTTCACCTCGCCTCCCCCACCTGAGGGGTGTGGTTGGCATAGGTGAGCACACCTCTCCTCCTAACTTGGTTTTCCTGCTGATTCTCCCATCCAAAGTGCGGGTCAGAACCGTTGGGGACAGTTACTGGGAGCAGCAAATGGCTGGGGTAGCTCACAAAGGCGGCAAGCCTTTGAAGCTTCCCCTTCGTGGACCCTGCCCATCCTGGAGAGGAGGCTTGGCACCTCGTCCCAGGATGTGCATTGTTTCAGGACCCCCGAGAGTGGCAGGCTCTCAACAAAGGGGTCTAGAAACATCTCTGGTGGTGGCAGCTGGCGAGCAGCCACTCAGCTAGGACACTAGAGATAGGTCGTTTTTCAGGGGGCATCTCTAAGATGTCCTCTGAGTGCATTTTTCATTAAATCCCACACTGGCATCAGTGTGGGTTTAATGTGCTGAGAAGTTTGATACCAAACTTCCCAGTTTTCAGTAAAGCTATTGTGGTGCTGGGGAGTTCGTAATGACAAACTCCCATCACCATATACTCTTTATGGCATTACTGCACTTACAATGTCCAAGAATTGACTTAGACACTGTAGGTGGTACAGGGCTCATGCACCTGTACCCTCACCACTGGTATAGTGCACCCAGCTAGAGGGGTAGCTTACCTATGCCAGGGCAGTGGATTGTAGGCATGACACACAGGGCTGTGTGCCATGTCGACTCTTCACTTTGTTCTGCACCAAAACAAGCAGCCTGCAATGGCAGTTTGTGTGTGTAAAGGTAGAGGGCCTCTAAGGGTGGCACAATAAGTGCTGCAGCCCTTCGAGGTCTTCCCTGGTCACAGTGCCCTTGATACCCATGGTACCTTTTACAATGGACTTGCATGTGGCCAGAGAGTGCCAATTGGGTTTTGTATCAGTACAGTTTAGGGAACGAACATAGGCCCTGGGTACCTGGTTGACAGGAACCCAGGGCACACTCAGTCAAAGTACATCAACAGTTTGGCAAAAAGTGGGGGCAACCATGCAAAAAGGGGCACTTTCCTACAAGTGCTCCCTATCACCAGAATCTAGATTACCTAGCAAGGTATGGTTGCTGAGGGTGGGATATTAATACCCCATCATTATACATTGGCTGATGAGACTTCAAGATCTTGCGTGACCTGCACTTGAGATTTCCAGAATCTTTTCCAAGCACAAGCCTTAATGCCATTGTAATTAACTTTCATATTGCGCTATTGCACTCCTTGATCAAACACTTACATGAGTCTGTTTTAGGCAGCAGCCGAGTGGTTCATAAGATTGATCATATGTTAGAAACAGTATATCCTTCCTGACTGGGTATTACAAAGTTCAAGATTAAAACGCATATTGAGAAAAGTATGATCTGCAAGGGTTAACAACCTCCATGCTTTCATCAACTGGTTCCAGTTGGTTGACCTAGTGGGCAATGTTATCTTTTGCTTCAGCACTGCTGTTTGTTGTGAGTTCATTCTTTATAAATTTTGAAAAATGTGCTAACCAAAGGTTTTACAGCCTTTACCCAAATGGAGTCTGTTAACAGTGAAACAAGAATGCTTCATTCTACTGTTGTACCAATATTCACTTTTGCACCAGAGGTTAGCGTAACAGTGAAATAAATTGGGAAGTGATCTGAGAGAATAGGTGGTAATATACCCGGCTCCACAGATCTGAACTCCCAAGAAGTCGATTCTAGCTGAACTCTGATGTTTCTTGCTACAGTAAGTAAATCATTCTGATGCATTTGGTCATTGCTCATGCAAGAAATCAATCAACCCATAGCTATGTTGTAATAACTCAGTAGTCACTCTCATTTTTGCAAGTATTTTACTTAGAAATTTATCTTGGGCTACTATGGATAATCTATCTGAGGGTAGATAGTTTCACATTGAAATTGTCATGTAAACAGCTTACTCAATTCTTCTAGAAGATGGGGTTCAATTGTAACTGGGCTATAGTAGTGTATAAGCTGGTAGCCTCGATTTTGGATTGAGATATGCACAAGTCGGCCGAATCTATGTCTTGTGACCTTCTTCACCACACCCCCCTATTTTTCCTAACTGTACAGGCAGCTTCCTTGGACTGGGCAAAGGCATTAGATTAGTGTGCTTCTTGCACCCCGGTTGCATGTTCTATTATTCGAGATTTTGATTCCACCATGTTTTTGCAGTATGACTATTGCTGAATTTAATTCTTCATTTGCACTTATTGCAGCCCATTTACATTCACTGTACCATACCCATTTTGATTTATAAAATGTCACCTCAGTCTTTATTATCATTATTTTGAACCTTTTGCTACCCTTCACGTTTCTGTTGTTGCCCTTGCCCAAGCCGTTTCCTTTCTCTTCTTTCTCTCATATTATGCCCTGCCTGCCCCCCTTGCTTACACCCCCGTATGAGAGTCAAGGTTTTTCAGTCCTAGTGACCTCGGAAAACCTGTGAAGAGGTTATGCCATCAGCATTCCCCCATGCGGAAGATAGTCTAACAGTATAGCTGACCAAAAGTTTTTGAATTTCAGCAAAATTGGTTTGAATATTTCTATATTACCCCATTTAGATTATTATGTCTTTCCCCACCTTCACCCTTTAGGGTAATCAACCCTATTCTTCTTGAGCTCTAAGTCTAACATAGTAATTACTAATCGGTTTTAAAAGGTCAAGCAACATCTTTCCTAGTTATTCCACTGCTGAAATTTCGTTCAAGATCTTGAATTCTCCCAAAGGAACAGTGATTTTACCTATTATCTCCTCTGAATTTTGAGATTACTTTTCCTATTTGCACAATTTTAAATGCTAAATCAAAAAAAATACAGAACAAAGCTAGAACAAGCATTGATTGAGCTTGAAGTTCTGGAGTTTTCTGAGATCTGCTCCTTAAACTGACAGTTCATGAAATGCATTCTTCTTCTAGGGCAACCTCTAGTTTTTAATTTATGAAACAAAACTTTGTGCTTTTTGTGATGGTAAAATATTTTACTAATCCATTAGGATCAGAAATATTTGTTGTTTATTTTCAAAAAGATCTACATTTGGGTCTTCTTCTGCTTCTTCTTAGACTCCTAATTTCAAGATCTTTGCTTTTTCATTAAAGCTTTCTTAGCAAAACATGTTGGATTTTTTTCTTTTAGTGCACTAGTCTTCTAATACCTTAACTTTCTCTTCTATGTCCCCTAGCTTTGAGGAAAACCACTTCATTTTTGATCTATCATTTCTAGCTCATTTGTTTTAGAGACTGCTCTTCCAGTGTTTTTTTGTTTGAGACTCAGGGGTATATTCACAAGAACGTGCGATAACTATCGCCAAAGTAATTTATCGGCAGAAAAGTTAGCACTGCCTAACCCCGATTTTTTTCGCCGTGATAGCGTGGTATTCACAAGCCCGCTCTACATGGCGATAATTACAGTGAACGGCGGAGAAAACAGGCGACAACAACATCGCAATGGTGATAGTTATTCCTGCGTTAGCAGGCGATAGCTGTGGATCGGCACATCAGCGCCAGATAACTCACCTTTCTCAACCCAGGCGATATCGCATTGCGAACATGGCCCTACAAATATTAGGATGTGAGGGTTAAGATGTCAAGTGAATAACAAATGCAGGAGACATTGTCTGGTTCATTTAACATTTGGCATGCAGCCTGAAAGACTGCTGTGTCAACAGAGGCCCTTTCCCCGACCTCTGTACCCCCGCTCTATTGAAAGACCCTGCCAGCCAGCACCTACAAGTGATAGATGGAAATGCATTCACGGGTAAATGCTGAGGGGTTGGCAGGTTATTAAAAAAATATGGCGGGGGGGCTGGGGGTGGTGGCGGTGGGTGTTGTGACCCTCATGGGTATCGGAGCTGCATGATCATTGCCTCCATGGCATCTGTGGGTCTTCAGGTGTGGCTCTTGGCTGGGCTCCCTTTCATGCTGTGGGTAGTCGTCCTGCTTAGCACCAGCAAAAGGCAGGTGTAAAATCCCTGGTGCTACCGCGGTTTATCCCCTGTTTTTGCTTCGCTTCGCAGATCTGGCAGTTCGTTGTGAATGTGGTGTTGTGGTTTACTCGTGTGTTTTTGCACGGGAACGCCTACTCTGCATCTCATTAGTGTTAGTTGGTGGTGTCCACCGTGGAGATAAATTTGGGGGCAGTTATCGCGGGAATACTGGTGTTTTCTGCAGTTTGCACCAGTTTGTGATTGGGGTGTTAAATCTATCTCCACTTTTGCTGCGTTAAGGTGGAGATAAATCGGAGTTAACTCCTTGTGAATATGCCCCTCAGTTTTCACCTCAGCAAAGATTTGATGTAAAAGAGGGCTATGGCTTCCTGATATCATCCGTGCTTTCTGGTGCCTCTTGCATATTCAAGATAAGATCCAAGTTTGCAGCCTTCTTTGTGAAAGTCTTTTACTTAAATGCTTATCTAGTAATACTCCAGAAGATCTATCTAAGGGACATCATTTCATATTAAAACTGCTGGGAAAACCGCATACTCAGCTCTTCTAAAAGTAGGTCCATATGGACTCCTTCTTGAAGATCGTGAATCTTATTTTAAAAAATGATGTGAGGATTCTGCAAATCCTCTTCTTGGTGGGATGTTTGTTCTTGAGGAATACCATTGTTGGTTTCCTAATATCATCATGTCTCACTCTGTCTCCCCAAGAGCTTCCCTTTCAGGATCATATTTAAATAAAAGATGAGGTTCTGATTCTGTCTGTCTCTTCTCAGATTCTGTGGAGCAAATGGGGTCTTTACCCTTTGAATGTACTTTCTCAGTTTCTTTAATGTCTTCCCCACATTCCAGGAACAGCCCCCACTTTCTCTATGGGAGACTGCGTTGAGCGCCCACACATCCTCCTTTTTCTGGGGGATACAGTTTTCTGATGTAAAAGAAGATTTTTGCTCCTTTATGCTTTGATCTTATTTTTTAACGTATGTCATGCATTTAGCCCTTCCCCAGCATTTCTTACCTGCTCCCCAGGGCGTTTCATCGATACTGTAGAGATTTGGATGATGGATCCATCAAGGCTCTTGAGAAGAACCTTCTTTTAATATATTTTGTTTCCTGTCTTGAAAACGTCTTTCATTCACCAAGCCCCATTCTCCAATCCTGAACCTGTGCTGACTCTGCCAGTGAACTGTAGAATGCTAAGGAACCTGCTCCCTTTCCTTTCAATCTCTGGAGTAATGTTATTTCTGAAGAAGCTAATGAAGCACAGGAAGATTTCTAATCTTGGGGGTGAAGCCAGAGGCTGCTCATGGGTGAGTTTCCAGCTAGTTTTGTTTACTCTTTGAAAAGAGGGCAATTGCTTTGCACTATCTTGTCGGCCTCCATGAGCCACTACCCAACTTCCAAGCCATTTTTTTTTTTCCTCCTGTACTGTCAACTTTCCCACAACTACCTGTTCCTTGGCATCCTTCTGGTCAGTGCTGGCTCCCGTATCTTTCCCTGAAACAAGGTAAGCCTATTGTTGTGCCCACGGTCTTGCTACACACTCTCTCTGCATTGTCTTCACTCTATTTGTAAATACTGCATGCATGCATTGTTAGGTACTTCAGACTTCCTCATGGTTCGCAAACGGGTACAGGACTTTAATTGTGCTTTTTTCTACTAAATAACGGACACACAATGGCTAGGACACCATCAAAGATGGAGTTTGGTGGTTTCCATATGACCCAGTGGGATGTGAAGGTGTTTGTCATTAAATTTGAAGGCTTTCTGGAAGCTGTGCAATTCTTGATAGTGGACCTGATGATGTTTGTCCTTAGACAGGAACATATTCTCTGGAAGCTGTGTCATTCTTGGCACTTCTTTCAACAGTTAATTTTGTTTTGTATTTAGCTTCAGACCTTCTTTTCCTAATGCATCTGATGCTAGGCGAGGCCAGACCCTCCTCCCCAGGGGCGTAACACAAGTTCCTGCAGCCCCTACTGGGCAGAGGGGCCCTCAATCCTTTTCGGGGTCCCAACCCCTCAAGGGCCACCCATTTATCCTAAAGCCTATAAATATTTATGAGATATGGGAAACTCAGGCCCCTTTCACATTCTGCAGGGGGTCCATCATTTTGTGGTACCCCAGTGCTTCTCTCAGTGCTTCTCTCTACTATGCGGTTGCAAAAGAAGATTAGTTCTTGTTACCCTAATATGACAAGATATTTCCATTCCTTACCATTTGACTGCTTCATGCTTTTCAACTCTTTAAAATTAGAACAGTTGCAAGTGCATATGACTTCTACAGTGCCCCATGGTAAGTTATACAACCTGGTTCCCGAGCAAATAAAAGTGGCCTAAAGCTTTGAACATAACAATGTCGTGTGATCCCAGGACCCACTTACCAGACCTAGCGAGTGAAAGAAAATATGGCAGTTAAGCTATCTGATCTTATACCATAATTCAGATTTGGAATACTTGCAAGCTATCTGTGTGCCAATAGGCTCAACTTCTTCCACAGGAATGGTGAAGCAGTAACTACATACCTCCTCTGCTGGCTCACTGTATTTAAAACTTTCTAAATCTATGAAAATACATGCATCCACCTACACAGCTGCAAACATTGTGGGCATCCATGGCATGATGGTATTCACCCCCAATAAAATGCTAGAACTAATACAATGATGACAATTCTTGGCTCATTCTAGGTCAACATATTTTTATATGAAAAATGTAGGGTTTATTTGAGTAAATTAAGTTATTTTTTTCTCAAATGGAAATCTTGCATCTGACAGCAGAATGTGAGATTCAATAAACTGGCAAGCTTATGTTTAAGGACACAACTATGGCATTTCAAAATATATATTTAAAACAGATATTTGAATGACACTCTCTGCTTCTATCTAAAACCCAAACTTGTCAGATCAGTGTGCTCTGTTTTCTGTCAGACCTGCAAGGATTCATCGCTGCTACAAGGACCTGTAAAATCTGCCTAGCTCTACTGTCTACAGACAGTGAGATTTTCATTTTCCACTTCGCCCCTTTCAAGGATATGCTCAGTCATCTATCATGACATGTTATTATAGATGTTTGATCATCTCTTGGAAAGGGGAGGGATGGCAAAATATAAAGAAATGAAATGTAAGAGTGCAGAATGAGGCTATCAAAAAGGAGAGCTATGTGAAAAGCAGTTATCACAATTGCCTTGATATCCTATGACGTTTGAGAAGTTCCGTACGTAAAATGTGGCAAAAATGCACTGCTTAGACACAGAGGGGCCGATTCACAGAACTAATCTGAGACAAAATCCTAAACTTACTACTTTTGGTATTCACAGGAGGCATTTAGTAGTAGTAAAGTTATGATTCCTAACTTTACAACTACTAAACTGAGACAAAATCCTAACTTTACGACTTTTGGTATTCACAAAGGGATTTAGTAGTAGTAAAGTTAGGATTCTTAACTACTACTACTAAATGCCTTTTGTGAATACCAAAAGTCGTAAAGTTAGGATTTTGTCTCAGTTTAGTAGTAGTAAAGTTAGGAATCCTAACTTTACTACTACTAAATGCCTTCTGTGAATACCAAAAGTAGTAAGTTTAGGATTTTGTCTCAGATTACTTTTGTGAATCGGGCCCAGAGTTCTTAAAGAAAAAACCCAACATGTCTGTAGGCCAGGCTTGTTTAATCAACACCACAAAGTTATTGGAATATTTGAGGAACACCCTTGAAGCACCTATGCCTTTTAAATACATTCAAGCACAAGAAAATTGTGATATGAAATTGAGTCTGTGGAGAAGTTGCTTGGAGATTCCGGTATAGAGTGTCACCATAGTCTAGCCTCCTGATGATGAGTGCTTGCGTGGCGATCTACCTGGTGTTCTGCGGCAACCATTTGAAGATCTTTTGCAGAATGCGTAGGATGTGAAAGCAGGAGTTGCACACTGCGCTGACTTGAGCCATCATGTTGAGCTTGTCATCTGGGATGATCCCAATATTTCTTACATGGTTTGTGGGAGTTGGTCCTAGCTCTGACAGCAACCAGGTGGAGTTCCATGTGGAGGTCTTGTTGCCGAAGACCAGTACTTCCGTCTTGTCAGATTTGAGCTTCAGGCAATTGGTTCTCATCCAGTCTGCTACCATGGTCACGCAGTTGGTGAAGATGGTTCTGGTGGCGGTTGTCTTGTCCGTCAGGGAGAAAATGAGTTAGGTGTCATCAGCGTAGGGGATGACGGTGATGCCTTGTGATTGGATGATGTTGGCAAGCGGGGCCATGTATATCTTGAAAAGTGTGGGGCTGAGGGACAATTCCTGTGGAACTCCGCATATCAGTTTCTTCTGATGAGAAGGGTAGCAGCCTGACCCTTTGGGTTCCTCCCGTGAGGAAGGAACAAGTTAATTTGAGAATGGATCCTTGTATGCCAATCTCGAGGAGTCTTCTGATGAGGGTGTTGTGGAAGACAGTGCTGAAGGTCGCAGAGAGGTCGAGCAGGTGGCCGCAATGCTGTTTCGGTGCTGTGGTTCTTTCTGAGTCCTGAATAAATGTTGTGAAGAAAACTGTGAAATTCGAGGTGGGCTGTGAGTTGCTTGTTGATGGCCTTCTCAATCACCTTGTCTCAATAGGGGAGCAGGGAAATAGGTCGAAAGTTGCTCAGTTGATTCAGGTTGACTATGGGCTTCTTGAGGAAGGCCTTGATTTCTGCAAGTTTCCATTCATAGAGGAAAATGGCAGACGTAATGGAGGTGTTGATGATGTGGTTCAGGGTGGTACTGACTGGTGATGTTCTCTGTTTGTAGATGTGGTGGGGACATAGGTCCATTGGGGCCCCTGAGTGGATGGTCTGCATGATTTCCTCTATGTCGTTTCTGTTGAGGGTTGTCCATTCGGTCAGGTGGATGTCTTGGTTGGTGGTGGCTAGGTTAGCAATGAGTTTTATGGGGTTGTGTTAGTTTGCAAAGTTGCTGTAGATGATTCAAATTTTGCTGTGGAAGAAGTTGGATAGGTTGTCGCAAAGTTTTTTGGAGGCAGAAATGTTGCAGACAGTGGCTGAGGGCTAGGTGAAATCCTTGACGATCAAGAAGATTTCCTTACAGCTGTTGGAACTTCCTTTGATACTAATGCTTTTTTCTTGGTGTCTCTTATTTGCTGGTGATAGCGTCTGAGTGCAGCCTTGAAGGTAGTTCTGTTAGTGGTGTTGTGGCTGGCTCTCCATTTCCTTTCTAGCTGTTTACAGTGTTGTTTGGTGTCTCAGAGGTCTTCTGTGTACCAGCTGGCCTGATTGTTTGATCTACTATGCTTTTTGGGCTTGATGGGTGCGAGGGAGTCCGTGCAGTTCTTGATTCAGCTGTTGAAGTTGTTGATGGCCTTGTCGAGGCTGTGCGTGGGACTAGGTTGATCTGTGCTGAGGGCATTTGAGCCAGTCTGCTTCTGTTTGTGGTGAGAAATTTTCTGCTTGAGTACAAAATCTACTCAAGCAGCAGAAAAGAAGCAGCACCCTCTGGCACGCAGCATAGTGCAGTTCATGATGATTTTGCAGCACAGAACAAGCTCCCATTGCTAAAAATCAGCATGTGTAGCGCGATGTGCTGATTTCTATCCGCTCGCAGAACTCTGCGGAATCTCGTGGAAATTCCATGTAACTCCGCAGAATTCCACGGAGTGAAACTTGGCGAGTCCTGCCCACCTCTAGTGCTGATGTGTGAGTTTGCTGCAGCATGGGTTGTAGACATAACATACCCTGGAATAGCTCAGCATAAAAATAACATACCATAGCATAACATAGCATAGCACAGCATGACACAATATAACACAGCATAAAATAACACCATAGCACAGTATTGCACAACTTAACACACCCAACGTAGCACAGCAGGACACACCATAACAGAACAAACCAGATCACACAGCTTTGCAAAGCAAGCCTCAGAATAACACAAAACACCAGAACATAGCATGGCATAGAGCAACACAACACAGCACACCCTAATATAACACTGCAGAGCTCAGCATGACACAACATAATGCAGCCTAGCACAGCATAACACACAATATTACTCGCTAACATAACATCATAGCACAGCGCGACCTAACATAGCACAACACACCACAGTATAAACAGCAAAGCACTTCATGACATAACATAACATACCATAACATAACAAACCAGAGCCCAACATGACACAACATTACACCTTAAAATTATATTGCTTGGCAGAGCATGGAACACCATAACGCAGATAACATAACACAGTACAGAACAGCATGACACAAAAGAACAGAACATAACATAACACACCCTAACATACCCAGCACAGTACAGCACCATCTCATAATACAGCATAGCACAACATAACACACCCTACCATAACACAGCAAAACACAACATATTACATGCAACTAAGGGCATAACGCAGTACAACCCAACATAATACATCCTAACATAACATGGCATAACACTGTACAACAAAACATAACATACCCTAACCCTAACATAACACACAACATCACAGCAGCACACAACATAATACAATACACTATATTCAGGGACACTGGAAATATGCGATTGCATATCCGCTGCGATTTTTGCATAATTATAGATTTGCCGCATTTGCCACATAATCCACCATCTGCTGCTTATTCTGCAGATAGTAACAAAAAAAATGTTCTAGCTTAAACGGTTCAAAAGTTACTAAGAACGCATTGACACATGTTGCTGCGCAGTGGAAGGCCCTTTGCAAAGGTTGACTGGTCACCTTTCTGTAGCTTATTGTTATTGTTGGGTGTTAAACTGGTACTAATGAGGTGCAACTAATGCCCAGACAGTGTTAAAAAGTTTAAAAATGAAAAAAATAATGAGGCAATTCTATCACAAAATGTGCCACATAATGCCGCATAATTTGGTTTTTCTTGCCACATAATTTTGTCAACGCTGCCACATAATTTGGCTTTCCTGTGCCACATAATTCCAGTGGCCTTGACTATGTTATACACAACATAACACAACACATAACGCATCATAGTACAACATAACAAAACACACCATAATATCACTTGCACAGCACAGAATTACATATCACAGCAAAGCGTAGCTCGACACAGCAGGGCATTGCACTACATGACACATAGGGGCTGATTACAATGTCGGTCGGAAAGGCTCCAAACGTTATTCAGATTTTCCTAACCCATGTCGGAACCTATGTTTCCGACCGACACGGAATCATTTCCGACCGATTACGATGGAAAGGTAACCACTCAGTCTTCCCGACTCAGTTCCGTCCGGCATTCGGAGACTCCGAGTCGGTCGGAGCCGAATCGTACAGGTCTATGGACCACATTTCCGACTGAGGTATTACAATGTCGGATTCGGACAGCCTTTCCGAATTGGTCTGTCCGACACGAAACAGCTGTCGGAAACTGACTTTGGGGGCCCGTAGCAGTCCCCCCCTCACCCGGAGGCCTCCGGTTGGGGCCCGTGGGGGTACCCATGGGACCCCTATTTACAACCATACACAGTGTGGCAGGCACCATGGGGTGCCCACCACAAGGTGCAAGGTTTTCCGCAACCACCCCTTTTTTCAATGGGAGCCTGTGTTGTCTGGCGGAACACAGGCTCCCATTGAAGTCTATGGGAGTCTGACCAAACTGTGTTCAGAAACATCATAATCGGTCGGTCAGACTCCCCGAACCCGAGTCGGTTGGAAACGATTCTGACAAGGAGTCGGTCGGAATGCTTTCCGACTGACATCGTAATGAGGCCCATAGTATTGTGTAAGTGTAGAAAAGAACGGCATAACAGAATATAGACAGTAAAACATAATAAAACTAGAGTGACTAATGTTTTCACTTCATAGATATGTTCTTTATACGAAAGTCATCATATGGAAGACTGATGGCTGAATGGGCTCGGATGAGGAACAGCATTCCGGAGTCTGCAGCATGCCATGTCGCCAAATTATGGCAATAGTTTTACCTAATAGAATCTGTACTTTCTAGCGAGGTGAAAAGAATAGGGGAGTATTTATTCACATTTTGTTTTTACAGATTTTGAAAGAACAAACACCATTGACTTGGATATTACATTAACAACAGTTTCACATAACAGTGCAAGTACAATTTTAGGTTAAGTGTCAACTTCCCAACTCCCTGCCCTATTACATTCGATGTTGATCGGGGCTATCTAAACCCCTGCTGGTAGGGGCATGCTCGGCCAGCTACATAGTGAACTGTTTACAGCTGTATATGTTTTAGTGTTGCCAATTTAGATGACGAAAGCAAGCCACGTTTCAAATAGGAGCTGCTTAAAGGTATAAGCTGCACAATATCGACAGCACTGGAGCCCATAAGAAGACAAAAATCTAGTTTGACGGCAATGCTGAAAAGTGGGGCATCATATATTCAAAAAGGGTGCCTGTGTTTGGATAGCAATTAAATATGTTGTGCATGTTATTAAAATTATTAAACAATTTTCTTATTTTTTCACCAACTTTACCTGCAGGCCTAACATTAATATAAAACAATATTATTACAACCTATACCTACTGGCCTTTTCATAGTTTGTTAATTTTTTTCTCAGGAGTTAAATACCATAATGGCAAAAACAAGGAGATGACGGATGGAGCGCTGACATTTTTCTGACACTCACCCCCAGTCACAGATGGGTTGAATCCATCATCGTTCTTTAGCTCACTTCGACGCCCCAGTTCAGACCAAGCTATATGCAAATCAGTCTCGACCCCGTGCCTCATGGAAACAGCCCAGCCCGAACTGCCAAGCCAGGTCTGGACCGGAAACAAGCATCCTGGGACCGGTTTCGGGGTAAATCCCATAATCCCATGAACCCCCAGCAGGAAATTGGGCTGGTTGATTCACTCGCTTAATTCGGGACTAGTATTTATCCTGAGTACTTTTAAATATTACCTGCTACCACTATGCCTATTTGTTTGGAAACTTTAGGAAAACCATACAAAACAAAGGTGATTCGGCACATTCAGGTGATGGGATTGTTTATAGGGTTATTATATAACTACTGCATCAATAGTTAATGGAAATAGTTCATTAACATTGTCCATTTCAAAGCTCACCATTACAACACTAACTAAATAGATATTTAAATCTTCAGTATGGTTATCATGAAAATATTGCATTAATATGGAACATACTTGTAGGTTTTCTAATAAAATATTACTCTAATCTGCAGTCTGTTAGCATGTGAATACTGCACGCATCTGCTGCTTACGTATCAGCTTGCAAACGGGTTTTTACTACTACCAAGACCTGGTTCATGTCCGCAATGTCACCATTAGACCTCTAACCAGAATGCATAGGGTATTAATCTTAGGCATAGCAATAAAGCTAGCACAGAAAATTGCACTAACTAGCAAGGTTACTGCATGAGGCACCCAGTGCCTTGAGACCCTCACGGGTGAGTAGCGCGCTTACAATTCCCTGATTGATTGATTGATTGATTGATTGATTGATGGTGGGTCATAGCTGGGTGCCTTAAGAGTATTACGGTGACATAGGACACGGCCTTACGGTTTACCTTGACTGCTTCACTATTGGCCCGATATGTTTGCTTACCATAGAATTGCCAACTCATACCCAAGCAAGAACCATATAAACATTGCTCTAATGGATGCATCTGAATGCTACATGAACGCTTCACAAATCTGTACCAAATGTGTCTTTACCTCAATGTTGAGTTTTTGACACTCCTCCAATTTCCCGTTGATTCTTGCCACCTTCCTTAGTTCCTTCACTGCGTGCTCTGGTTTCCCTGACATGACGAGCCAGCGAGCAGATTCTGCATACCACCTGTAGGAAGAAACACAAAAAGTTCAGTAATCAGGTAATGCGGGCAAGGCCACCATGTTATTAAACCTTATTTATGGCCTCATTACGAGTCCCTGAGTAATTTTGGTGGTGCCGGTAATGAAATTTACTGTCCCTCATCGGAATTATGAGCTCTGTGGTAAAACCTAGATCCTGTGTGTTTCAGCTGTTGAAAGCAGCTGAGATGTTAGGATGAAACTCCAAGGAGATATGAAGAATTATCGGGGTAGTAGGATCCAAAATATTGATTCCTCTGGTAATTTCTGATTTTGTTAAGGACCTCTTGAAATCCTCCTGTATCGGAAACTCAAGGGATGGAGCAAACGGGCTTCAAAGCGAGCATAAAGACTCCATTAGTGCAGTGCTAAATTTGAGCCGGAAGTTTCCAGGACTCGCACCCACATTTAATTGGTTTCCGGCACTTAATTGTCATCTTCACACTTTTGACACTCTGCCACATGGTGGCGCTGCTCATCTAATTTTGAGATGATTTCCAAGATGAGCAGAACAAGGGTTGTTTATGAATACAATACACACTAAAAAATACAAATACCTGCCTTCTGAATCACAGCCTTTTCTTTTTTTTTAGCTTTCGAGACCTAGAATAATCCCAACTGTCGCACTTGAAAGTGAGAGAGATGGTTAGTAGTTGTTTTGGTACTATCATTGGCAGCGATGATGGGGCAATGGGTGGCACAAGCTGCAGTGGCCTTCTGGTCAGGGCCCTGGCACTCACTATTTTACAAAATAAGCACTGCGTTAGTGTCTACCATCTCCACCTAGATCAGGAGTAGGGCTTATTTCAAGCAACATATTGTCATGTGGTAAATCAAACCTGTTTCTTCCTTCAGCTTGTGGCCTGTCTAGTTAAAATACGGCACATTTACTAATGCTGGCACTGGTGAACAGGGCCCCTTCACAAAAATGGAAACAAAATTATTCACCACTAAGGTGTATAACCGCAGTCTGCAAATCCCCTATAATTAGGGCCTTTTTTGTCTCTCAAGGAACGGACAGATTGCATGTCTGGCTGAGCATTCACAATAAGGAACATCTAGGTCCAGGAGAGAGTATGCAGCCAACTCACCCAGTTCTCAGGTGCCTCACACACAGTCCTGAGGAAGACCCCTTTGTAAGGATCAAGGTCACCTACGTATTGTTGGGGTCAAAACGTCGACATTGTAATGTTTTTGTGCCAGTGTGGTCAACAGCGTTTTTTCACTGTGCCAACTTAGTACACCCAATGGCAGATAATTTGTTGATCCTCAACTGTCAGGCTGGACAAGCCTTTCCTTTGTAAATAATATTGTCGATGTATATATTGTCACTACCTTTCCTCCCCTAATCAACCCTCACTTTACGCACACAATCCTCTATCCCTAGTCCGACGTGATCTGTATCAGTGCCGAGTGGCGCTGATACAGATCACGTCGGACTACGAGGTCCTAAATGTGTTGTTCTTAATTCTTCAGCACATGGTTCTTAAATCCGTGATTATTATATCACGTGTTTATCATGGATGTTATCAGCATCATTGTCAATTGAATCTGGTCGGATGTACATACCCACTGATAAGATTACTGTCAACTTCGTGTGAAGGCAATTCCATATGGTTATTATCCATCTTCTCGCGCCGACTACGATTTATGAATGCCCTGAGAAGTCCTGCGTTACAGGCCGAAATGCGTTGGCTGTGGCTTTTAAAACTCTTTCCAACCAACTTGAGGATGATTCGATTATAACTATATGCAATATTATGTTCTTTTTGAGTGGTGCAATCCTGATTTAGCTTGTCTATATTGTTCCCCTAGAGTTTTAATAGGGGTGTGCTCCTGGACAGGGGGTACTTTCAGGTAGTGTGCACACAGGTGAATCCACGATCTTTTGATTTGTTTGGTATATGCTTTTGATTGGTGCCGGATCTCTTGTGGTAGGTCCCCTGTCCAAGGTGTGTTGTTCTAGTAATTCAATGCATGTTGGTTCATAAATATTTGTGTTTTTCGAAGTTGTCCTACTGGGACCGTTTCTTTTTGTACTGCCAACTCACCCAGAGCACAGTACACCACGGGACTCGTTGGCTCTGGACAGAAGAGTATTGTACTACTTCCTGTGAAGATTGCCAAAGAGAACGAGAGAATCCTGCAAAGAGCTTTCTCTGTGAGCAGTTATTGAGATGAGAAATGCCCTTATGAATTGTAACAATCAAAATATATATACATTGTGTTTACGTATAATGAAATATATTTAATAAAAATCTTCTGAACAAAAAGAATATATATATATACAAAACGTTACTGAAAATCATATCCACTTACCAGGAGTAAAGAAAGAAGATGAAAAAGGGAAGAGAGACCGCAAGCTGTAGCCAGCGCCAATCCCGGATGGCGTATGCTAAACCCGCCAGCAGTATCTGTCCAAGAGTTGCTAGGTATCCTGTAAATGTGCCAGTCATCGTGCGGACTCTGGTGAGAACCCACTCGAGAACTAAATGAAGAAAAAACACAGAGTTCAAAGTTACTACTACTGTGCAAGCAGTGTGCTTTGGAAAGTTCATACTTATCGACGGATGGTTATGCAGACAAGATGCCCAGACATGACCGAGTTACAGGCCTTTAACCTTTCTTCCTTTCTCATCCTAGACCAGGGTTCACCAAAGTCGGTCCTGGAGGGCGAGATCCATGCCAGATTTTTAAGATAACTATATTTATCGAAATGGGGATATCTTAAAAATCTGGCATGGATCCAGCCCTCCAGGACCGACTTTGGAGAACCCTGGCCTAGACAACGGGAGTCAGTGATATGGCTGGCAGGGCATGTCAGTAGGAGGGCAGGGCACCTTTAGATGTGTTAATATCAATAATACAGCAGATGCAGTACACCAGGGCCCCTAGGTATGAGGGGCATTCTGTACAACAATTATGGCCGTCTTTTCCTACCCAGCTGAGGGGTGAGTGGCTCATTTCAGCTTCTTCCATTGACGAGTTGGGCTGTGTATTATTTAAGGGAAAAAGAACTGGAAAGTAAAGCGCAGGGCACAACTACATGTCGAGAAAAGCCAGCTTACAAGTACTTGCTCCTTCTCCTCTGTATAGTCAGTATATGGGCCATTAATCTATAGCAGGATTCTCCAAAGTCGGTCCTGGAAGCAGTGGCGTAGCTAGCCCTATGGGCGCCCGTGGCGGTCTCTGCGTTTGCCACCCCGCGGCGGCCACAGTGAAGAGCGGGGGGGCAGGTGGGGGGGCGGTAGCTGGCGAGCATTTTCTGCGTTTGCTGCCCTGTGGCAAACGCATTGAGGAGGGGGGTGGATAACTCACATTCAAGGTCTAGAACTTTCTATGGTTCCCAACGGAATTGCAAATAACCAAAAAGAGTCACTCCTAGGAGATTAGACATGAAAAACAACCTCTTTGTGGGAAGGAAAAGGTTTTCCTTTTAAGTAACCCTCACCCACCAGGTTTACCCCTTGGTGGCATGCTTCATCAGAGGGTTCATCCCTAACCTGCTACGGAAAGGGGCGTGCTGCGACCAAACGATACGCGGGAGCACTAATAGTATGTTATTCCTATACACCTATGCTGGTTGTAATGTAATGCAACCAATGTAATGGTTGCACTTATTAAGAGATCAGATGACTGTAGGAGTGGTAACAGGGAGTAACCCCCTTAGGTCCTGAAGAAAAGCCTTGGTGTAGGGCTTGAAACTAGTTGACCAGAGGAACGTTGGGTCATATACCCTAGGAGTTTCTCACCATCCCCATATTTTAACCATATCGACTAGGGGGGTGAGTAAATTAACCCTTTTCCCACTAGTCAGATATTTTCAACCCCTTTTTATATACAAAAAACCCCACTCCGATATCATTACAATCAGCATAGGTGTATAGGAATAACATACTATTAGTGCTCCCGTGTATCCATTGGTCACACCACTCCCCTTTCCGTAGCAGGATAGGGATGAGCCCTACAATGAAGCATGCCACCAAGGGGTAACCCTTGTGGGTGAGGGTTACTTAAAAGAAAAACCTTTTCCTTCCCACGACAAGGTTGTTTTTCATGTCTATTCTCCTAGGAGTGACTCTTTTTGGTTATTTGCAAATAGTTTGGAGGATGAGTCCTCTCCTTTTTCCTCTGTCTCGCCCATTGTTTTTCTGATCCCAATGGAATTAGCCAGTGCTTAATTTGTAAACAAATAAGTGCCAGGGCCTACGTCAGGAGGCAGCTGCAGCTTGCACCACCCATTGCACCTGCCATCCCTGCCAAAGACTGTACCAACACAACTGATAACCATCACACTCTTACAATTGTGACAATCCAGGCTATTCCAGGCTCCCAAAGCTATAAGAATGGCTTGAGTGGCAGGTATTAGTCATGGTTAATGTATATTGAATTAATAAACAACTGTTATTGTGCTCATCTCTAAATTAGACAGACAGCACCACCATGTGGCACACTGTCATAGCACCGGAAACCACTGGCTCAAATTAGGCATTGGAATTGGCAATTTTGCGATTCAGAAAGCCCCTTGTCTGTCATCTAAATCGTTTCTTGTGCCTTCTTTGCCTCTTGTTGAGCCTTCACAGCTACCCTAGGTATTTGAAATTCAGATGGTCAAGGTGCTTAAAGATTTTACCTATTTGTTTATTTCAGAGTTTTGTAGACTGCTAAATATGTTGCCACATTGCCACTTCACAGTGCTTGTTTAGTTTATGGTTACAGATAGGTATTGGCGTCAGTGGATGAACTAAAGTGACACACACCAGAGTGAATATTAATCTTCGGATTTGGTTCCAGAGCGATTATCATCTGATAATAGCTTCTAGAGGAGAAGATCCAATTGATAGATCTAATTTAATGCCATGTTGTGCTCAATACAGATGGGTAAATAGGATAATGTCGCGCAGATCCCACAGAAAGGCTGAGCAGACTTGGTACTGCTGTAGTGGTCTAACAGTGAAAGGACTTTCTGAATAGGGGATAAAATGTCTTAGCAGAACATCTGGAGGCCAGGTTTTACATAATCTGCTGCGAGTTGCGCTAAAACATAAGTGCCAGCAGCAAGCCAGCGCAGTTGTTTTCTTCTGCGTTCTTCCCTTTAAACATGGTCAAGCTGATCATAGAGATACACTTGTATCATTGATTCCTGATAGGAATATTGGGAGGGGGACATTTTATGTAAGTAGTCAGTGCCCTAGTGAGCTGCTGGTTTGTGGTGTATCCCACATCTTGGTTAAATGTCCATTTACCCAGTGAAATTTGTCTGGTGGTGGGACACAGTGCAACAAGTAGATATTGTCCTACTGCCTTTTTATTGTGTATTTTACACTACTACTGTAAGCAGATTTATGGGAGTAGAGTTCACTAGATGTTGTATGTTGTAGATATAATTGAATGGATCATATCATATCTGATATACAGATATGGTCTAAGTACAGGTCTCAAAATGAAGAATTCATTTACTCTAACATTTGTGGCAATAGATAGATCTTGTGATAAGTATATATTATGACCAGACCATATTAGCTTCTTTTTGTCCTTGGCAACCTTTAGTACACATGAACATAACTAATACATGAAATTCGTAGCAAATACTCCATAACAAATTCATGAAATTTCCTAGCAAGTACTCCAAAGGAGTCATGGTTGACCACCCCTCAGGCCCATTGTGGCATCATTGATTCAATTGACTTGGACCCGGGATGAAACCCTGCTAGTCCTTCAATAGGTTGTCCTGTTGTGTAGCTCCTATAGTACCCCTGCAGGACCTGCGCGTTTGGATAACATATACTGCGGGCTTGGTGGCAGACTGACTCTGTGCACCCCCACCATATATGTTAGCCTAGTTTTGCATTAGCTAGCTCACAGTGCCACTAGTGTCTCCTCTTATCGGGGAGAGATTAGTTTCTGGCAACCTTAGACCATGACAACCCTGATTCCCTCAGAATCGTGGAAACAATGTACTACCTTTCGCTCAGTCACTCGTGCTCACTTATTCGGTTTGTCTCAGAGAGTTACACAGAAAAAACAGTCGGGCGTTTCAATAAGTATTTATTGAGCAGTTGTTATTCTAGTGTAAAATATATGTGCTGCGGTAACCAGCAGACAATAGCAGAGATATATTATCAGCAGTGCGATAAAAGCAAAGGGATAGAACAGTTCTACCATATTGCGATAGTCATGAATACATACATGAATATAAAAGCATTATGCAAGTGTGCGTACTCCTACGATGCCTACCTAGATGTACCTGAGTGTACCTAGCATATGTGTGTAGGTCTTAGAAGCTAAGAGCCAAGAATCCTCCTAGGATTTAGTCGAACCCCCATACCTGAATAGAGAGAGTGTGGGACCCCGTCCTGGTCTCAAGTTGGACACCCCGTCCGGGTTGTGTCAGACCACTGTCAGCTTGAGCGACTGCATGCAGGAGCCTCAGCGTCTCTGGTCAGTGTGTCAGCATGGAAGTCTCGGTTCCCTCTGCCTTACCGGGGCAAGATGTGGTGTATTTATACCCTAAAGAGTCTCGGTACTCGGTATGGGTTGTTGTATTGGACATGAGGAAGACGTCAGGGGTGAACTTTGTACATACAATATTATGCCGGTGGTGTATTCTTAGAAAGCCATGCATAATTAATGAGTACAGTGTGGGCCTGTGTTTGGAAGAACCCTGCTGTATTCAAAACCACAGGATAGATAACGTTCAGCCCTCAGAGCTCGTTGTGTACTAGCTGGGACCAATGTAGGTGAAAGATCATGCCTATATAAGGAATCATACTATAATAGGACATGTACAGTTGTGACCATAATTGGGCATATGCAGCCATGACCATAATTGGGCAAGTACGAATATGACCATATTAGGGTAAATATGAATACGTCCATTTTAGGGCATGTACGAATGGATCTACATTAGGGCATCTATGCGGGATATAACACCCACTCCTCTTCCGAACTGGATAATAAATGACCATACTTAAAATCTGGACAATTTAAAAATATTTTTAAAAGCAAGTAAAAACATGGTTCTAAAAAATCGTTAAAAAAATATTTTTGGTGCTTAAAAAAAAATGTTTAAATTCAGATTTTTCTAGTTGCCACTTATAAGTCAATATCGTCTCTCTATAGAAGTTGTATTACCATAAGCAGGAGAAGGCCATACTTTTCTCAAGCGAAAGTGTCAATGTAAGAAAATGTTCCAAATTTAGATCGTTTATTTTGAAACGAGTGAAGAAGCCGAATTCTTTCCCAGGACACGATGAGCCAATTTAAGATTACGCGTCCTGGCTGGGAAGCTCAATATTATCGGTGTCAGCTGCTGTAGATGACAAATCCAACGCCTCACAGAGAACGTCAATCGCACATAGGTGGAATGTAGTACTGCCAACAGTCGGTGCTGCAGCAGCTTGTGCGGCAGTTGTAACCTGGGTGCCTGTGGAGGAGTCACCTAACCCAGCAGGAGCAAACGACACCTGTGGATTCTCCAGGAATGCATTCATCAGAATCGGAAGCCGTTGAGGACAGCGCAGAGCATGGGCCTTTATGGGTTCCAGCATTGCATCCGTGTCCGGAGGAGCATCTGATGGAAATGTCAGACAAAGATCCAACGTGCATTCTTCTCCGCAGAACAGGCATCGAAGAACAGGTAAGATGCAGTCTACCCAGACTGGTCTAAATGATAGAAACCAGGAGGCATTGAGTTCTCACAGGCAAGAAATGCCCAGAAGTTGTACCATGCGTTCACGGTATTTCCGCTCCAGGAGCGTGTTCATCATTCCCTCGGGAAGTGGGCCGTCCATTGCGTAGCAGCAATATTACAATCACGATTCCTGCAATTAGGAACAATATGAGCGGGAATCCTCCAAATACGCTTCCCAACACGGAGTGTATAAAATTTGGGATTACTCCGAGGACTGTCTGAAAGGTGCTGAACAGTCCGGACCCTATGGTCTTAAATAGGTGTACAATTCCGCTCGTATCAGACATATTGAAGATACGTCCCACCATTTCTGCAAAATGAATGGGGCAGTTTGTACGTATGAGCGCCTGTATCTCAGTCGAGGTCCTTGCAACTTGAAGTTCATAGGTTTCTCGAGCGGAGGTTAAGGGCACGGGTTGCTGTAAAAGCATGGCTTTCAATCTGCTCAGAGTATCAAACTGTATAAAAGAAACATTAACGGCGCCTCCCTGACTGTGTTCAGTGGCGGAAACAATACTTGCATACAGCAAGTAACCCTGGAGTTAACAGTTACTAGATATGCGACGCCCGGAAGCATCCCACAACAACCTTGATCATTTAGCATTAGGTAACTCCTATTCGAGAGCAGAAGGGAAACCGGCGTGATCATGGCCGCTGGGGTCCCTGACATGTGACAAGATAAGTTCGCCACTGAACCACTGCAGGCTCCATGTAGAGAAATATCCTGACACATGAGAGAACCGCTCAAAGCGTTCTTGCAGTTTGTACCACTCAGATACACTTCTCGATCCCCATTCCGGCATCGTATCTATATGGTAACTCCCAAGTTTCCTTGATGTATCCCTTACCCATTTTCACATATTTGCCTGCCTGCCTTTGCTCAAGGCAATATTGAAACTGAAATATAGTGACCGGCAGAGTGATTTGGCCATGAATTAGCCATTCTGTTGATGGTGATTCGGCTACAGTGAATGGTAACCTTTCCAGTTTCTCAATACGCAGCATTGTATATTTGGCTCCCCTTTGTGCCATTTCTGTCTGTTTATCAGTTAGGTTGTATTCAGAGAACAGAGACGTTATGTTTATAAAACGCCATGGCACATAGCCTGCACGCAAAGATTGTAGCGTCCAGCTTAACATCATAATAGAACGTAGCTGAGATTGCCCGTGTTGTAACAAGGCCAGATCTTGTTCTAATATGTCGATTGCCGAAGACACAATGTTGCCTAAGGAGTAAATCCTGGCGGTCAAAGTTGTTAACCCATTATCCACTACAGCTAATGCCTTTTCTAAGTTAATACGGTCTATTTCCTGTATCCTTTCTGTGGCCTCTTGTTGGGATATTTTCCAGTTTTCATTATAGTAGGCATAAAGGCCTGCATATATGAAACGTTTCTGACGTTGTTTCCTGGGACCTAGTAGAAAATCTCTAAGCTCCATGTCAGGTGTGAGTAAGGTCAAGTGGTGCTTTACTTCTGTGAGTGTCGAGGTCTCTAGCCAATCAAGGCACAACTTCCCAACACTATAGGATGTCACTACCCCTGGGTGTTGTCTTTGTACGTTGCGTGGGTCTGGCCTATGGATACTAAACCCTCTGGTTGTATTCATAAATCTCTGTTGACATTTGTTTGTGTCAATGGGCCAAACCAGCCATTCTGTCCAATCAGGATCTGATCTGTTGTACTGGAAAATGTCATCTAATCCTACCCCTTTTGTAGTTGAATTCTGCCCCCCACCCATCTGCGATGGTGTTGGAAACCCCGGTGTGTTCATTTCCTTGCCTTTGGCTAATCCAAGACAGGATGTCTGTTGCACAGTTTCATTCAGAAATAAAATCTGCTGCGGAATGATGCATGCTCTAAAAAGTGCTTCTATTCCCTGGACTTGCCAGTCCCTAGAACCTCAGATTGATTTGGAATTTATTGTGTCTTTCCATAGATCGAAACCCTGTTTAGACAACTGGTTCAGAAAGGATGCAGAGTAAATATGTTTGGTGTTTGTTAACATAATTTTCTGAGCTGAATTTTTCTCCACTTTATAATAAAATGACTTCGGGTCAGATGTGTTAAACCCTGAGAAGTATGTGAATTTCTGTGCAAATGCTTGTGAACTACCTTTTGGAGGTGTTGGGCAGTGTTCCCACTGGTGGTATTCAAATACATTTCTTGGTGTTATAGATTTGTGTAAGAAATGATCACCAAAATGCTGGTAACAGTACAATGTATCATAGTCTGAAGTACCTTCTAACATTTCATTGTTCGGAAATGCAGCTGTTTTTTCTAAATCAGACATCATAGCATTTACAGTTTCAGTGTCCCAATCATCAGAAAATGTACTGAAACACATGTTAAATACATGTTTTAGCTTTAAAAGTTCAGTCGGACCTAATATATCATAATCAACCTTGTCCCATACTATACCGTCCGGTATAGGAACTGCTGTAATGTTCACTGAAGACAAGGCTCTTGGTTCACGATGTGAAGACTAGTGTGGTTTTAAAATCAAATTAACTCTTTGGGCTGTGGAGCTTGGCTGGAGGTATCGTCCATTAATAAGCATACTAAAAGTTATTATTAAACCTAGCCAGAAAATGAAAAATAAAATTCCAGTGATATACCATAGTTCTATCCAAGGTGACACCAGGTAAGTCTTTCTAAATAAGTTCAAAAAGTCAATGACTTTCTGTTGGAGTTATTTTTTGGCTGGCGTCGTTTCCGGTTCGCTTGGATCCAGTGAAAACGTATCAAAGTTCATGAAATAGCCAGAAGCAGTTCAATCAATTGTTGGAATTGGATCTGGATTTGTTGAAATCGGATTTTGCTCTTGACGAGGCATGTTGACGTAGATGTCTGTATCAGGTCTTATTGCAACTTGGTTATTAAGTTGATTTTCATTTTGAAGATGAATTTCTTCTTGAAGTGGAACGAGTTCCATAGCATTATTGCTTAGTCCTTCATTCCGTACAGGTGGCTCTTCAAACATGATGAGTCTTTCTGTTTGGACTTCTTGGATTGTAGCGAGAGGAGGGCATCTGCTACTGTGGAGTCCACGAGGCCTACTGTTTAGTATCGGCCACATAGTGTGGTTTGATTAAATCAATTGAGACAAATCTTTTCTCCTTTTTCCCGGCAAGAGGTGGCAGAAGTACAATTCTTGTGCCGTGGATTGCTAGGACTGGTACAG
This sequence comes from Calotriton arnoldi, assembly GCA_963921515.1. Lineage (NCBI taxonomy): Eukaryota > Metazoa > Chordata > Amphibia > Caudata > Salamandridae > Calotriton > Calotriton arnoldi. The sequence continues at coordinate 451,799 of CAWUFW010010099.1, forward strand.
GCTTTCTGTAGGATGGCCCAAATTCTTTTTTGTCAGCAATCTTCTCTCTGACTAGATCCCCGAGTTTTGGGATCCAGATAGTTCTTGCCGTTACTGCCTTGACTTCCTCAGTGGCGGCCTGTTTCTGGAGCACGTTACTTTGTTGTCTCCTGGATTTGTTTAGATCCTGTAAAACAGCCAAACGATCATGGATATCAAATGGTTTTTCATCCGCCACTGTGCCTTCACAATCAAGATCAGGTACCCACATTCTTCTCCCAAATAGGACCTCGTAAGGAGTGACACCTCCTAGAGAGCTTCTTGGCTGATTATTGAGCGCGCGCTGTACCCCATAAAGGTGATCGACCCATCTACCGCCCTTGCCTAATACCCTAGCTGTTAAGGATTGCTTTAAGTCTCGGTTTTTCCTCTCCACAATAGAATTTCCCTCGGGATGATACGGAGAGGAGTACCGCAATGCTATGCCCATTCCTTCCATGGCCTCTTTGTAAGCCCGAGAGCTAAACGCCGGACCACGGTCAGAATGTAACGTGCCAACTGCGTCTGTGCCGATAAAGACTCGCTAATCTTTTATAACAGTTCGAGCGTCAGCCGAGCGCTGAGGCCAAACCCATAGGAAACGTGAGCAGGAATCCACTGCAACTATGATATATTTCTTGGATCCATCAGATTGTAGGGGTCCGCAGTGGTCCAAATACACACATGCAAGAGGTTTACCTGATTTCAGCAATGGTGTCTGCGCCGGGCGTGTTACGGTGGAACCTTTTATCTGCTGACAAATGTCGCACTTCAAGACATAGGGGCCGATTCCGATTCGGGCCGGAAATCTCTCCGACCGAGCCGGACCCGGAGAGATTTCCGACCGAATCGGACCCGTGCAGCCCGACCGAACGAGTACGATGCGTCCGTATGCTATCGTACTCGAGTCGGTCGGACTCCCATTGAAGTCAATGGGAGCCGGTCGTACAACGCGTACGCGGGCTCCCATTGCCTCAATGGGTGCGAGGCGAACAAGGGCGCCCCCTACAGCGGGTACGCGGCGAAGCGACTCGCGCCGTACACGCACAGGTAGGGGGGACCCATGGGTCCCCCCTGTGTGCGACTCGCGCGGCTACGCGTACAGGGGGGTCCGACACGGACCCCTGAAGTACGGCTCCGACTGCTCTTTCGAGCCGGACGGCGCGTGTCGGTCGGACTGCTCGCGGCGCGCATCGTACTTACCCGGCCGGGGAACGTCTCCATTGCGCGGTGCGAGTCGTGTCCGAGCGAGTCGGTCGGTGCGGTTCGACCCAGGAACGAGTCGGTCGGAGCGGTTGGGACGCCCGAACGAGTCGGTCGGCGATTTCGCATCGTACTCGCTCATCCGGACGCGCGTACGGATCGGTCGGGAAATAGGGCTCCGAATCGGATCCGGTTAAGCCGAATCCGATTCGGAGCCCTACCGGCCGAGATCGGAATCGGCCCCATAGTCTTTAGTCTGCTTTGTTAACCCTGGCCACCAGTAGCGCTGTTTCAGTAAAGAAATAGTCGCTGTAACGCCTGTATGCGCAGAACCCAAACCCTCGTGTGCCGCTAAAATCAAGCCTAGCCTACGATCCATATTTGGTATTACTCTATCCCCCACTCCAGGTATCTGAGCATAAGGAATGTTTTGTGCATCTAACTTGTAGGAGTACTTGAGTGGGAATTTTTTAGGTACTGCTGTGCTGCCTTTGCGTGAAGCATTGACAGCTACCATTATCTCGCCGTCTACCCTCGTCTTTGAACGAGTAACTGCAGCTACGCCGGCTGTGCGAACAGCCCCCTTTGCGGCTTTATCAGCCAATGAATTCCCTTCAACGTGAACGCCATCACGCTGATGACTCAGTATATGTATCACGTGAGCCCTTGGTAGTTCGTTTCTCAACTCCACTACCTGTTCCCATAGCATTTTATGCTTAATTGTGCCACCTTTTGCATCTTTGAACCCGTTTTGTTCCCAATGATGTAGATATTCATTGTACGACTGTACACAGTAAAAGGAATCACACACAATAAGTGTGGGGAATTCGTGATCCGTATTTATAAGTGCCAGTATTAGTGCTTTGAGTTCTGCCAACTGAGCCGTGCAGTCTCTCAGAGATTGCGTTTTAGTGCAACTCGGATGGAACTTGCCATTGTGCATGCGACCTTTGACAAACGCACACGCTGTGCTGTAAGCTTGCTTACTTCCTGTGGCTGGTTGAGCAGATCCATCAGTGTAAATAATGTATTCATACTGATCGAGAGGCAATATTTCATTTGGTAGAGGATATTCTTGTTCGTATTGCAGGAAGGCCTGTGTCTTTAAACTTGGATCAAATCTGTTTTCAACATCCGTTGCAGTAAGAGAATTAGCCCTTTGTATCCATCTCGGATGTAAGGCTTTCGCATTTGGAATGCTAGCTTTTGTAACAGCTTCTAAAGCTGGTACTGGGGTCACGACAATTATGCGTTTTCCCTGAGCCAGAGCTCTTTCTCTTGCTACAGCGGTCTGCACTGCTGTCAGAATTTTTTCTGTTGAAGTGAAAGGCATCTCTGCGTTTGTGTACAGGTGTGATTTGTATGCGATTGGTACTGTTTCACCTTCATTAAAAGTTAAATAAGTGTACCCGCATTGACCCGCTATTACTCGGATCACTAAGTTCTGTGCGTTTAGCCGTTTACGCGTGTCTGTAAATGTTTAGAACCTATCATGTCTTCCTGTAGGGAACGCAGGATATTTGTGTGTTCCTGTGTCCATTGTCCGACTGAAAAATCAGGTTTTATTAAGTCGTAGAAAGGTTTTACTCTTTCTGCGTAATCCAAAATGTATGTTCGACCAAAATTTAGGAATCCCAGAATTGATTGTAAATTTTTTAATGATTTTGGAGGTTGGAGCAGCGCACACTTTTCTAAAAAGTTAGCTGCTAGGCTTTTCCCTCACTTGACAGCTCGTATCCTAAAAACAGGACATTGAGGTGGGCAATTTTTGATTTTTTGAAATTAAATTTATAGCCCTCAGAGGTGAATCCCATAATAATGGTGCTCACCCTGGTCAAGTGCCTCTTTATGTCATCGTCCGTCAGATAAATATCATCCACATAGGACAATGCTTCTTCATCCAAATTTTGGAGTAACTCTGTTACCCTTGCTGAAATCAACACCGGGCTATTCTTATACCCTTGGGGGAGTCGGCAGAATTTCCGATGGGACCCTAACGCACTGAATGCGGTTAGATGCCTGCTTTCAGGCGCTATATTTTGGCAGAAAAATCCATTTGAGATATCAAGTGTTGTTTTGTATTTTTTCCGCACAATGTTATTCATTAATGCGGCACTGTGTGCATTTTGAACTGCAAATGTCTTTGTGCAAGTGTTTAAATGTCTGTAATCTAAAACTAGACGATATGTGTTGTCAGGTTTGGCTACAGGGAACAAAGGATTGTTCATAGGTGAAGTGCAATTTTCTATCACCCCTGATATTCAAGTTAATCTAGAATCTCCCTGACTTGTTTTTTAGCTTCCTGCTTTATAGGGTATTGCCTTTGAGCATTTGGGGAAACTTTTAATGGGATCACGTGGTGGGTTGAATCCTCATCCCAACCAGCATGATTTTTGTACAATGCTGGAGCTAGGGCAACTGCCCACTCCTGCACATATGCATGTTTTAGGTGAATGGGAACGAGGTCGGAAAAGGCTGGAAAAATTACAGTTTCTCCCCTAGGGCACTCCATGACGAATGCTGGCGGCCAGTCTTGTTCTGCTAATAGAATGTCATAACCAGATGACAGATTTTTCCAAAAGAGAGCTTTAACTTTTCTGGGTTTATCCCCCTCTATCCGGAGTGTTATCTCATGTAACTTATGTGGGACACTTACCCGAGTATCAGGTGTTTCCACCGTGATATACTCACTCAACTCCGCTGTCACCAGAAATTCCTTCAGGTTCTGGGGAGCTATTGTTACTTCTGCTGCGCTGTCTAGCATCGTCAGAGCCCACTCCTCGTTCAGAAGCTGTGTCCTCAGAATACTGGGCATGTCTGATCTTGAGACCTGCTACCTTCTTCTTTTTGAACTGAGGTTTTGATTTTTGTTTATCATCTTTTTTAGGTGCGTAGTCCTGTGTTCTGACCGTCCTTCCCTCTCGGAGTTTCTTGATGAACCCTGAAAGGAACGAGAGGAACGAGTATCAGTATCCTGATACCTGTCAGGTTTTTTAATATTATCCCTATTCCTGAGGTTATACCTCCTTTCAGAGGGCTCCTGTTGAGGAGACCTACCTCTGGATTGAGATCTGGTGTCTTTAGACTTTTGTTGTTTTTTATTTTCCAACTTCTTTTTAGAAGAAGTAGGTGTCTGCTTTGTAGTGTCATTTTCAGGACTGCCCACAAGTTGTGGTTTTAATGCTTTCCCACCTAGACTGTCTTTGCCTTATTCTGCATATGCAGTTTCAATTATTTTGGGTAGTTCATGTTGTTGATCTACTGTACTGAACTCCCTTAGGTGTTGGCAGATCGCCACTGAAGCTGCTTCCCCCTTAATGTTAGCCAGTATTATGGCTGAGACCTGTTCAAAGTTGTTTAGCAACTTCATCACTAAGTTAAGGGCAGGCTCTGCTCCGTACTCATTTTGAATCTGTTTTAATACTTCAGGTACTACTGCTATTGACGGGATACCATGTGTTCTGGTATATATGGCAGCAAAGACTGAACCCCAAGAGGTGCAGTCCTCTACTTGTGGTGTGAGACCCATGGGCAAGCAGATTGTTAGAATTCTGTGTTTATCACAGGTGGTAGTATTTGGGAATACTGCTTCAAGCTGAGTTATTTTCTGAGCTATCCAGAATGGGATTTGTTCGCGTTTTGCTGGCATTTTGCCCATTATCGCGTGTAATGTTTGTGGAGTTATTTAATTAACTGTACTCTGGACTGGAGTATTTTGTGCTGCAGCTGGTGCAGGCTGAACTGTTAAAGTCCTCATCACAAATTGTGTGAGGTTTCTGTAGATTTTAATTAAATCTCTGTGTTGTACGAGTAAGTCTGGCTGTGGCATTGTGTTAATGTCAGGATGCGGTGTGTATGCCGCTAATATGGGCCATGTGGCTCCTGCTCCTCCGAGCTGGCCTAATCTTGCTCTTCCTCGTACGTGGGGTAGGGCGCCTTTAAACCAGTAATTATGCTCCTGGTAAGTGAGCAGAATCTCTAACTCCTCAAAAGGAGTATAGTCCTCTGGTGTTTCATCTTTTAGGTAGTAGTGAAATACATCTGTAACTGCATTCGCTGCTGGGAATGTAACCCATGAATAGAACACCTCTGTTTTATTGGATTCGTGTGCCTCAATCACGAAAATTACATTACCACCCCTGGCTCTTAAGCCATGTTCTAGAAGTTTTATGGTGACTGCCCTTCTGAAATTTGGTGCAATTTGTATTGCATCTTCAGGGTCTTCTTCTAAACCTAAGAAGTTTGTTGTAACTCTCTCTGTTGCGTTTGTTTCTTCCACCATTTTTAATTGGAAGAAGGGAGTTTTAAAGAGTTTTTAAGATAAGGTGTAAAATGCACAATTGTAGGGACTATATGTCCTTCAAGCTTGAATAACCAACAGCCAATAAATAGTATTCTCGTACTACTCAGCTGCGGCAGATTTTGTGCCCACCCACTCCAGAAGTCTCTGGGGTTTTGTGAGTAGGTTCTCTGAGAATAGCACGACTGAACTACTCAGATTCTACTGTTAAATACGTACCCAACCAACGTTGGCGGCGCCATGTCGTGTAGCTCCTATAGTACCCCTGCAGGACCTGCGCGTTTGGATAACATATACTGCGGGCTTGGTGGCAGACTGACTCTGTGCACCCCCACCGTATATGTTAGCCTAGTTTTGCATTAGCTAGCTCGCAGTGCCACTAGTGTCTCCTCTTATCGGGGAGAGATTAGTTTCTGGCAACCTTAGACCATGACAACCCTGATTCCCTCAGAATCGTGGAAACACTGTACTACCTTTCGCTCAGTCACTCGTGCTCACTTATTCGGTGTGTCTCAGAGAGTTACACAGAATAAACAGTCGGGCGTTTCAATAAGTATTTATTGAACAGTTGTTATTCTAGTGTAAAATATATGTGCTGCGGTAACCAGCAGACAATAGCAGAGATATATTATCAGCAGTGCGATAAAAGCAAAGGGATAGAACAGTTCTACCATATTGCGATAGTCATGAGTACATGCATGAATATAAAAGCATTATGCAAGTGTGCGTACTCCTACGATGCCTACCTAGATGTACCTGAGTGTACCTAGCATATGTGTGTAGGTCTTAGAAGCTAAGAGCCAAGAATCCTCCTAGGATTTAGTCGAAACCCCATACCTGAATAGAGAGAGTGTGGGACCCCGTCCTGGTCTCAAGTTGGACACCCCGTCCGGGTTGTGTCAGACCACTGTCAGCTTGAGCGACTGCATGCAGGAGCCTCAGCGTCTCTGGTCAGTGTGTCAGCATGGAAGTCTCGGTTCCCTCTGCCTTACCGGGGCAAGATGTGGTGTATTTATACCCTAAAGAGTCTCGTCCTCAGTATGGGTTGTATTGGACATGAGGAAGACGTCAGGGGTGAACTTTGTACATACATATTATGCCGGTGGTGTATTCTTAGAAAGCCATGCATAATTAATGAGTACAGTGTGGGCCTGTGTTTGGAAGAACCCTGCTGTATTCAAAACCGCAGGATAGATAACGTTCAGCCCTCAGAGCTCATTGTGTACTAGCTGGGACCAATGTAGGTGAAAGATCATGCCTATATAAGGAATCATACTATAATAGGACATGTACAGTTGTGACCATAATTGGGCATATGCGGCCATGGCCATAATTGGGCAAGTACGAATATGACCATATTAGGGTAAATATGAATACGTCCATTGTAGGGTATGTACGAACGGATCTACATTAGGGCATCTATGTGGGATATAACAGTCCTTTACAAGGCAAACTCACCTGCGCCCTCAAGACAGAGAAAGCTTGGGCCAGCATGGCAGCTGGTCTCCCAACCAACCATGCCAGAGCCAACCCGATACAGGCATCCCCCTGGCACCCATCGGGAGATGGGCCTTGACAACCAGGCCTTACCTTGGTCCCCTGGTGCAGCCACTATCCCCCAGTATCCCCAGGGCTGTGTAATGGAGTATGCTGGCTGGCTATGGAAAATCGCAGTATTGGACCTCTTCAGCCTTCCAATAAAGATCATAGTACCCCTGCCACGGCTTGAGCTAAAAGCTTAAAAATGATCCCATCCTGAATTTGCCTGCACTTATATTCTTGATGCCAAGGTTGTCTACCTGTTTTGTGGCCAAACACGACTCCTCCTCCACCTAAACTGATGATTAAAAAAGGCACATCACCCAGTGGCCACAATAAAGGGACTGGAGGGTGGGGAAAAGAAGAAATCCGGTGCCAAAAGGGTAGGGAGTGCGTCTGCGGTCGTCAGGGGCAGCGAGCAGAGAAAAGGGCAATCAGATAGCTTTGCCCATTATTTAACTTGTGCTGCTGCCCATGATGCTCGCCCAGGAGACCCCGCCAAACCCATAGCAACCAATCACTGTTGACCATGGAAGACTGCCAAAAATTAAAATCATGGCCACCGTTGGCTAATGCCCCTGACCGGTCCGTTCCAGTCCGCACCTGTCTCCGGGGACTGTGAGCTTGTGCCTTGGCCCCTTGTCCATTACAGAAAAAATTTAATTAAGCTAAAAAGTTTTGATGTTGAAGAATATGTGACTCTAGATCCATCTTTGAGTTTTCAGAAGTAACAGCCTGAAGCTCACTTATTCCTTGCTTTATTTTAACCAGGCTGTTCTCCATAGCTATCCACGTACCTACAATTTGTTGTAGTTTTGTATTAGTAGTGATCATTAAAGTCTGTGGAGCCCTCAGCTCATTGAGAATTTTATCAAGATTTGGATAACTAGAAGAGAAAATAGATGAGGGAGGGCCATTCTTAAGTGTTTTAGGTTTAGCACCAGAAGAGGCAGGTGGAGATTTGAGGATCTGAGTTACTTTTATTTACAGTGAACGTCAAAAGTAGTCTGGCTCTGCCCATGCATTAATATATTCAAAGAAAAATAGCACAAAAAGGCATAAAATCATGCAGGTCCAATTGGGCAGAGAAGGAAAAAAACACCAGACTCCAACTAGAGATACATCCAACACTGATCAAAGAACAGCAGAAGGTAAAAATTCACTTCTACCACGAAGGAAGGGATGAGGAAATGCATCAGGAGTCTTTTACATCTCAAAATACAATACATAGCTTACTTATGCATTTTCACTTAAAGATCTGAAGGATATTAATTCAGGTGAAACACAGTCTTATAGGAGCCCTTACCATACAGTAAAGTTTGTCAAGGTGCCGCCATATTTTACAAACAGGAGCTGATCCGACCTCAATAATTCAAAGATACATTGAGGATGCCAATATAGACTACTTCGCAAATTACAGTAGTAGTAGTAGTATAGAGTGCCTTCCCGGTTGGTTCCTTTAAAGATAAGTATAGTGTGCCTTCCCGGTTTTGAGCAGGGTTAGCCCCTTCTAATAATTGCCAAATTGGTACAGTGCCAAAACGCTCAACAAAACCGACTGACTTAAAATACAGAGTTCCTCAGCTAGTACAGCAAAAGTCAAGGAACAGGGTGTAAAGGTGACAGATGCGGTGAACAAGAATCATGACATGGTACACGACAAAGAAACACAAGGAGATTGTATGAATGACATTGGTGAATTCAGAGTCTTTTGATGAAATCATATGCTGTCTATTGGTGTTCAAGTTTTTCAGGCAGCAATTATGCAAAAGGAAGTTAATCCTTTAGAATTTTTCAGAAGTCATGTACCCTAAATGTCAAATCTTCCAATACTCAGATGTCATTAAAAGGATCATCTAGCCAAGCCATAAGGGCAATACAGCTATTAGAAGGTGCAGATGCTATGCACGTTGATGATGTTGACAATGATTAAGAAACATAGATTAAGGTTTCTGCATGACTTAAGGAAACTGTGTCACAGAGAGTAATCAGGTGTCTCACTTCAGTTGAACATGCAGCAGACTTAGCACAGGCCTCATTGGGGATCAGAAGCCATATGGTTGATGTTATTTCTTGATCAATTTCTTTGTGTCATTGACAAAGGAATAAACAATTTCTGTTTACGTTGGTTCTTATATCAGGGTGGTACTTAAGATCAGGCAGAATCTTGTTTGTAGAGTGCCTGTAAAGGCCCAGCAAATATAGGGCATCACAAATGTCCTGATTTGCCACCAGTGGGTGACTTGATATGGCTATTTGTGTATGAACAACTGGCTCATTGAAGTTAATAGGCAACTATATTTGTTCCAGACAACGCTTACCTGTAAATATTGGTTTGATTTAGGAGCTGGGAGATGTTTGTAAAACTATAACATATGAAAAAAGAACAGCTTCTTTGCTCAAACATCGAGCCAGCTCAAATCTGCAAAGACAGTTTGAAATATCATAGGTTGTCATCTTTGAGAAAAGGAAGAGTATTAACAAGCCAGAAACAGTCAGCACAGGTGACAGTTGTGAGAATATGGCGGTCGTCACTGAACCAATAACAGAAGTTATACCACTGCAAACATTTTCAAAGGTGATGCTCAGAAGGGAAGGCAAAGCTGTAAATGGTGTTGTGACAATTTTCAAACTGTGGCTCTGAAAGCTAAATTCAGATTGTCTGCTGAAATAAAGTGTGATATTTCAGATGATGTGTTTGCACACTGGAATTTGACAATCTGAGGTGTAAATCAAAACATAATTTTTCATTGGTAAGCCTTTCAATATCTTTGCAAACCTATCATACTGAAGTCATCTTACATGTAGTGCCTTAGCATTAGGCATGTTTACTGTGGTGGCATCTCTAGCGGGATCCCCAGCTCGAGTACATGCAAGGGATCACACCACACACGGACCTTGGTATTACACGTCTTTATTCCTCAGTGGGTAACCATTAACCCAACATTCTACATCAAGAATTCTATCACCAACACACTTACTTACATCACTGTTCTACAGAGTCCATCAGGAACCAAAAGGATCCCGTCATCTCTAACTCACAAGACACTACATCTCCCCCATTGTTAAATAAAATGCAAAATAATACATATATACATCGCAACTCTTCAATAAGTCGTTTTGGTGCTCAAATCAATCGCCCAGATCTGGTCATGTAAGGTTGAGGAGATACTGGAGAAATGTCCATCACTGGCACTGGTGACATAGACATTGGTACAATCGTTGGGCTGTCTAGATTCCAAGGTGAATCAGTCCCACTTCTGACATCTGGAGTTGGCAAATATCGAGGCAGGTGCTCGAAATGCAAAGAATCTTGCGTAATGGACTTTCCAGGACTGTGAGCAGTCAGCATGTATCCTCTACTAGTCACAACCCTGAGTGGGTCAGCATCAAAAGGAGCATCAGACTTGCGTTTCCGTTTCTACCTGACAATAACTTGGGCTCCTCTTTTGAACACACTGCTCTGAGCACAGCAGAGTCTGTCCGCATAGGTCTTCGTTTTGCATTTGTGAGACGAATTAGTGATGCGAAGTTTATCAATGTCAATAGATCTCTCAGTGGTCCATTGTGTCAATTTGGTTCTATTGCTCTCACCCAAACATTAAGGTGGCAGGGTTATAACCGTGGTAGAATGTGGAGTTGAACTGTATGCACGAAACGTAGACTAAAGAACTGACTTGAGTTCATGCTTTTCCAGCGCAGCACGCTGAACGGTCTTCTTGAGGGTGCTCATAAGTCTCTCGACCACACCATTCGCCTGTGGCCTGAGAGGTGTGCCTTTCTGATGCTTGACATTTAGATGAGTGAGAAAATCTTTAAATTCTTGACTATTGAAAGGCAGGCCATTGTCAGATTTCAAAATCAAAGGAGCACCCCAGTTGCAAAAACACTTTCTAATCTCTCAATGACTCTGCCATAAGTAGTTGATAACAGATCTTCCACAAGGGGAAAATGGGAATATTTATCAACAATTACTAGTAGATGGTATTCGGACAAAATATGGAAACAAAAATATATTGCTGCCAAAATATCGTGATATGGAACTGTCATCTGCAAGAATATCGTTATCAAGAATATCGATTTAAGGTAAGTAATATCGATTTTGAAAATATCAAAGTCATTAATATTGTTTATAAAAATATAGTTAATAATATTGTTTTTTAAATTATTGTTATGCATTTAAGTATAAAATTTAAATGTATATGTTGTACATTTCTGTATAATTATTGTTCATGTTTCTTAATATAGTTGATAATTTTTAGTAGATATTTAATTAAATGTAATACATTTTTGTAATTTTTAGTACCGTAGTGGATTGTGGGTTTATAGGGATATAGGGTGGGTAGTAATTCAATTATAATTAATTCATGGGCAGTTTTTAATTAATAGTAATTAAATATGTTAATTGCGTAAGTAATTATTTTAAGTTCAATTTTATTTTACTGTCATCAGTTATCGCACTATAAGCTGGCGTTAGCTAGTGTGGAGTATAAAGAGTGCCCAAAATATTTGAATTTCACATTGGACCACAAGGTCAGGTGTTGCATTCTGATGTTAAGGCTGAGGATACTCCAGTTAAAAGATGTAACAAAAAATTGAGGCGGCAACTCTAATAAAACAGGCCAATGTGATTTATGTAATGGAGGAATCCAAGACTTGGCACATGTTTTATTTGTCTGTCCAAATAGTAGTCTGGTTGAGGCGCGTTCACGATTTTTAAAACCAATCTGTATAAAACATAATATTCTTAGAAATACGGATCTGATAGAGATCATAAGAACCCCTCCTGATGAATTTTTATGCTATAAAGTTTTTAATTTTTTTAAAGTGTTATTTCCGCTATTTTAGAGATATACAAACTAAGAACAAAAATCAATTTTGCTTATAAAGATTTTTATGATATATTGTATTACAATGGTATTGGTAATTTGTATATGTTATTTTACTATATTGTGGATCTCAGATGAGGTCTAAATCAATAAAAAATGTCATTTCATTTAATTTCATTTAATTTCATTAATTTAATTTCAAGTTCAATTTTAGGCGCGGGTAGTGAGTTTATCGGGGTACGGGTGAGAAGTCATTAAATTATAATTAATTTGTTTTTAATTAATATTAATTATTTAATTGATAATTAATTATGTTAATTGTGCAAGTAATTTTTTAAAAGTTACATTTTAGGTGTGGGTTGTGGGTTTTGTAGGATATAGGGTAGGAAGTAAATTAATTTTAATAAAATAATAATTAGCTTTGAATTGCTATTGTTTATTTAATTGACAATTAATTATGTTAATTGTGTAAATAATTTTTTTGTTATGTTAAATTTTAGGAGCGGGATTTGGGTTTTGTAGGGCTTTAGGGTGGGACGTAACTAAATTATAGTTATTTAACAATTCATTTTTTGGTAATAATAATTTTTTTTATAATATTAATTCTTTGAATGAAAAATAATTATGTAAATTGGGTAATGTATATTGGGCCGATTACGATGTTGGGCAGAATGCCTCCAACCCGCTGTCGGAGGCTTTCTGCCCGACATCGTTGGTTTCACTCCGATCGTCGTATTACGATGACGGTGGTCAGATTGAAACCTGCTGGGGGATTCGGCTGCGCTTTCGACAGGATCAAGGAGCACGTCGGAGAATTGGAAGAACAAATAATCCCATAATGACGGCGGAGCCAGCCCCGGCTCTGCCGTTGGGGTTATGATGTCAGTTTCGGGTCATCCTTAACATGTCGGCCTTTCCGACATGGAAAGGCTGTCGGAAAGTGAATTTGGGGGCCCCTAGCAGGGTCCCCTTCCCCCCTGGCCACCGTGATGGGGCATGGGGGCACTTATGGTGCCCCCCTAAACATACCTGCACCATGTGGCAGGCTCATGGTGCCTGCCACACGGTGCAAGGATATTTGAAAACATCATTTTTTCAATGGCAGCTTGTGCTGCGGGCCTTTTTCACCCACCACACAAGCTGCCATGGGAAAATTGATGTTTCCGACCTCACATAGGGTGGTCACATCCACATGGTGCGGTCGGAATCGTAATGATGCCCGAAATGGTTTTATTTGTGCATCATTTTGTTTTTTGTATGTGTAAAGGGTGTGTAGGAAATTAATTATGCTAAATAATAAATAAAGTTAATTGATAACAATTTAGAAATGATAAATAATTACATAAAATATGTAAATATATTACTTTTTATATTATGTAATTGGTGCCAGTTGTTGAATTTGTAGGAGTAAATGGTGGGAAGTTAATTAAATAGTAAATGATGTGAAGTTAACTAAATAATAATGTATTATTGTTTAAATATTTATAATACATTTGTAATTGAGATTTAAGTATGAAAATGATGGAAATAACAATTTTTAAATTTATATATTTGGAGTGTGTTGATTTATTTGTACAGATAAAGGGTGGGGTGGTAATTAACTACAACTATTTTAGGAATAAATAATTCTTATTATTATTTCAACTAATATTTAGTTATTTAACATGTGTACATAATATTATTTTAATAAAGACTTTTAGATATGTGTTGTGTACTTTATTGAAGTATGGGGTAGAAAGTTACTTAAGTAACAATAAATTTAAAATAGGTAATTCTTTTTTTATTATTATTGTATGTGTTAATTTTGTTGTGTTTTTTAAATGTAAATAAGATTGTATTTATTAATTGATATTATTTTACAATATAGTTTTTTATTTTATTTTAATAATTGTAGTAATTTATATGTATTTTATAATATGTATTTATTTTATTTATTTCAAAAACATATATATATATATACATATATTTATATTTCTTTTTTTAACATACTTATTTTTCAATTCTTTACTATGGGGCCCATTACGATACCCGGCGTAAAAAAATCCGCCAGGCATGGAAGCGGCAAAAATCCGCCCGCACACACCGCCTGAACACCGACCACGCCATTATGAGTACACAAACCGAAAACCGCCATCGGCGGAAAAATCACACAAAATACCGCCCGCCATCATCCGAGTCGGAGTCACACCGCCCGCCACGGACGGAAACACGCACGACAACACAAAACCGCCCGCCCACACGGCCGACACACCGCACGTGAAATTACGATCGCACCGCCATGAGCGCGGAAAAACAACAAATATACCGCCCGCCAGCGCAAACAACGCCGATGAGAATCGACACGGCAGAAGCCATGGCGCCCACGTACCTGCACAGAAACCATCCGCACACAAAACCAATAGCACACAACATGGCCAACAAGTCCACACAGCAAGGCACACACAAATACACAAGCACAGTACACATCCCGAAAACACCCCCCGGACAAACAAAAAATACAAAGGCCAGAACCCCAGACACAACACACCTGAAAACAACAGACCATGAGGACACACCCACATAGGTGAGTACAAAAGCAGCACTCCCACAGACCACAACCCCTTGCTACATTGCAAACCAGAGAGGAGAGGAGAGGACACAGTGACACAGCAAGGACAGCAGCACACCACAGAAACGCACACATCACAACCACCACCACCACCACCACCACCACCAAACACCTGCACCACAAACCCCTGCACATTACACAACACACACCGCACCAGCACCACAAACACCATGGCACCACAAAGAATGCCCAAGTTCACGCCCATGGAGCTGACGGTCATGGTCGACGAGATCATCAAGGTGTACCCACAAATCTATGGGAACATGGTCCAGCACACACCACTAGCCACCAGAAACAGAATGTGGAACCGGATCGTAGACCAGGTCAATGCAGTCGGGACCCTGCCCAGGAACAGAGTCGAGATAAACAAACGTTGGAATGACGTAAAGAGCCTGGTCAAGAAGAAGGAGGGCAAAAACAGAGAGCTGGCTGCCGTCACTGGCGGAGGGAATCCCGCGCTCTTTAAGACCTTCAAAGCGTGGGAGGAGAAGGTGCGAGTCGTAATACATCCGGAGATCCTCGCCGGATTAGCAGGGGGAGTGGAGGCTGGTAAGTACAAACCAATGTATACTAGCACACCGCTATGTACTCACATGCGCAACCACCATGCCACAGCTCCCAGGGACAAACACCCCCATGTCCAGCACACAATACACAACACATCACACGCACATGCAACAGACACTACCACACACAGCCCAAACCGAACAACTGTAAGATGCGTGGGGACATGTGTACACTAAGCCAGCCATGTAACCACCAACAGGTCCCCAAATATGCCAGAAGCGCCACAACGAGCACCCACCACACCCATGTGTCCGCCACAGCTGCACTAACCGACAAGTAACAGGTAAGTGGCAGGAACACAAAGTGCAGTGGGTGGGACGGTGGACAGCCCAAGTACAACACACACCAGGCCCCAGTCCCACAGCACAGCAAGGAGGAGCATCCCCCACACCCCACAGCCACGTGTCAGCCACCGCAGTGCACAACGACAGCCGAAAGGCAGACATCACGGTCCACAGCAATCGGTGTCAGTGGGTGTACTGCCACCCCACGACCCACTACACCCCCCCACCCCCACAGACCTGCAACATGGAGCACCCCCGCTTAGAGCCATGTGGCATCCAGTACAGTGCACGCACGAACAACTTGCAGGTGGGAAACTGGACAGGGCTGGATTACTGGAGGCATGAGGACCATAACACCACCAACACATGGGACATGTCACGTAGCACACGAACACGCAGCACCGCCCACCGTCACGAACAAGTGAACAATGTGCACACGGACATGAACAACAGACTCACACCCCACATGACCCATCACAGACATAGCAACACCCAAGGAGCCACGTCTGCATGCACAAGCCACACTGAATATAGTCCCACACGGCAGCCACTGTGCAACTCATCACACACAACCGAAACACCATTGAAGTCCTGTCCATGTAGCCCCCACTGCCTGTCAACCCCACACCCCACAACTACGCCTATGTAAGACAAACAACACTAGACGCAACAGAGCGGAACAACAGAAATGCACACGAACACCACTGAACCCATCAAACTCACAGACACACCATGCACATACAACATACCATCCATCCCATCCATCAGCCCCAGTCACATGAAAGGCATGTCATCCGCACAGCTGCCACACATACAGCAGTCACGCTAAGACACATGCCCATGACCAACCATGTGCCAGAAGTCAATTAAGCGCACGACACACTGTGAGCAACAACACACAACATGGGCCACACCCCCCGAGCACTGCAGTGATGCACATGGCACAGGGCAGCACGCACACCAAGGAGATGGGACAACTGCAATACGTTGGCTGGCACACAACTATCACTCACTCATAACGATGCGTCCAATGCCATGTCCAGTAACCACAACAGACAGCAAATATGCAGGGCATGTCAGGCATGCACACACCTCAGACCATGCACTGTCATGCTGCCACAACACATGTCACGTTCGGCACCCATGGCTCACAGCATGTACCCCAAAAGCATATCCCCTCCCAAATGCGAATCTGGGGCATGGCCCCCATGTTGCCATATGCGTTCCTAAGCGTTCCATTTGAACCCCAAAAGCATATTCCATCCCAAATGCGAATCTGGGGCATGGCCCCCATGTTGCCATATGCGTTCCTAAGCGTTCCATATGAACTCCAAAAGCAAAGTACAAACCAGACCCAGGATGGGCCAGGAGCCCGCATACACCAGAGTCACAATGAGTAGGGGCAAAGCAACACACCCATCGGCATGGCCAATCCGTCCCATGCCACATGTGCACAGCACACAGTCCCATTGCCTAGCACACACAACTACAGATGCCACAGCCACACACTCGCCTCCGGGAAACCCATGTACGAGATTGCACGAACTGCCAATGTCAGACGACTAATACATACTTCGCCAGGTGCAACACAATAACAAATCTCATTTTCTCCACAGGTGACGAACTGCTGGACGCTGGGGATGGAGACAGCAGCCAGCACAGCCAGCCTACAAGCCCCCAACGAGGACACACGGATCTGGAGGATCTGTCCACCTCTTCGGACACGGACCACCAAGCTGGCCCATCTGGCGTGGCAGGGCCCAGCCGCTCCCCAGGACCCCTCCTACCCACCAACCCATCATCCAGGGATGCTGAACAGTCCCAGTCCCCTGCTGCCACTGTCGTTGCGGCCACACCCATGGTCATTGCGGCCACACCCACGGTCATTGCGGCCACTACCACTGCCGCAACCGCCACCATCGCCGCACCGACCACCACCGCCTCCACCACCACCACGTCTTCGCTGGCACCAGCCCCAGCGCAGGTGGTGGCCCGGCCGACTGGATCCACCCTGGGAGCCACAGCGAGGACCGTGGTGTGCAATGTGGCTAGTGGGCAGGCCGGTGGCAGCAGGACTGGTAGGAGGAGCAGGGTCAGGGAAACGCCAGCCTCCCCTGGGAGCCATGCCCTGCCTCAAATGGCCAGAGTCCTTGGGGCCTATGAAGAGGCCCAAGGACAATGGGCCAGGTCTGCTACTGACACGCGGGAGGTGCTGGGGGTGCTGAGGTCCATGGACGCCCATATGGGCCAATTCGTGTCCCGTATGGACCAACTCGTGGACCTCATGGGCCAGCTGGTGGTGGCGGTGGGGTCACAGGCAAGGCCAGCAACACCACCTCCGCCACCACCTGCTAGGGCGCAGGGTCGGCCAGCAGTGTCCACTTCCCCTGCGTCCACAGCCAGTGAGCACACCTCACCCACCACCAGCAGGTCGCCACCACACACCCCCTCCCAAACGTGGAAGGGGCCGTCCGAAGAGGAAACAGATCTCCCGGGAGGACTTCGCACGCTCCAGTCGCAAGTGAGGCAGCCAGCCAGCCTTCCGCCAGCCTTCCTTGACCAGCCACTGCATTGACTTGCTCTACGATCCCACTCCACACAGCCAGCTGGATGGCATGTGTGTGTTGGACTATGGACATAGAACCAGTGGGTACACCCTGATCATCACGCAGCCATGACCGACAGCTCATTGTCACTGCACGCACCACTTTTGTCATCACCTTACACACAATCACATGTCACAGTTTGTAATAAATGCACCTTTTTCACTAACTGCTGTTTGTGCCCTGTGTTTTATTTGTACGGAATACAACGGCCACCTTGGGCGGAAGGGCACCTGATGCGTGGCATGGCAATGGAATCCGGAGGGCCTGTAGGGACCTAGGGGTGGGAGACAGAACAGGAGCACATTCAATGAGTGTGTCACACACCCATCACACAGTACATGTCAACAACTACAAGCAATGTACACACATCGCACGGAGCAATAGGGCACAATGCCACAGTCACCAACAGTGGCATACTACCCTGGCCATGGAGCGTTGACACACTGCACGCAGTGAACATACGGCCACCCTGACACAGCACACACACACCTGCACAGATACAGACACATCATCCGTCGTACATGGACACTCACCGTCAAGTGAAGTAGCGGGCGATGAGCTGCTGGCGCACATTCCCAGCTTCCTCCTCTCCGCTGTCCACCTCACTCGAGCTGTCCTGGTCTGCGGGCTGGGGCCCTGGTTGATCTCCGTCATCCACAATGAGGGGGATCTGCTTCCGAATGGCCAGATTGTGCAGCATGCAGCACGCCACCACTATCTGCCACACCTTCTGTGGGGAGTACGCCAGTGCACCCCCGGTGCGGTCCAGGCACCTGAACCTGGACTTGAGGAGGCCAAAGGTACGCTCGACCACACGTCTGGTCCTCCCATGTGCCTCATTGTATCGATCGTCTGCTGGGGTGCGAGGATTCCTCAATGGACTGAGCAGCCATGCCCCATTCGGATACGCAGAGTCACCTGGGTGTGAGGGACACAGAGAACCGTAGCTATTCCAACTGGACAGGGGACAGCATCGCACAACCAGCACGCTACACCACTCCACATACTCACCGACAACACAGGCACGATCCTGTTGCAGATTGGCCATCAGTCGTGGCAAGATGCTGTTGCGCATTATGTGTGCGTCATGGGCCGAGCCTGGAAACTTTGCACACACGTGGGTGATCACCATGTCCGCAAGGCACACCACTTGCACATTCAGGGAGTGCGTGTGCTTCCTGTTGCGGTACAGGTGCTCAGTGGCCTGTGGTGGAACAAGGCCAACATGAGTGCAGTCAATGGCTCCCACGACGTGTGGGATTCTGCCAAGGGCATAGAATGCACCCTTCACTGCCGCCAATTCACGAGCCCTGGGGAATCTGATGTACCTGTTCCGGTACAGCATCATGGCTGCCAGTACATCCCTCAGCACCTTGCTGAACATGGGCTGGGACATCCCTCCTCCACTGCCCACTGTGTGCTGGAATGACCCAGTGGCGAAGAAATGCATGGCGGCCATCACCTTAGCCGTGGGGGTGACAGCAGTCGGATACACCCTGCGGGGACGGAGATGGGGCTCTAACATGGCACACAGTCGATGCAGAGTTGGCCTGTCCAGCCGAAACTTCCTGATTACCTCTGTATCATCCATGTCCGCCAGCAATTGGTATGGGCGGTCAATGTTCGGTCTCCGCCTGGGTTAAATGGCAGAGGACACATGTCAAAGCAACACGGCACATAGCAATTTCGCATACACATCACTGACATGACTGAGCAAGCACATGAGCCACAGCCCAGCTGTCAAGCTGGGACGGCACGGCCACAATACACTTACACAGGTCTCCCAACAATGGCAATGGCAAGTGAGACATACCACTGCCATGTGCATGCACATGGGGATCTAGGCCCCAATGACTTGCGGGGCGTGCTGATGGGGACTGACTGCATATTCGTCAAGTGGCAACGCCACGGCAACATGAGTGTCTGCTGAGCATGGAACTGCTTCCGAGGCTGGATGAGTATGGCACACGACGACGACGATGTGGGCACGGGCTGAGCGGCCAATACAAGTGGGACCTGTGGCACGAGGGGATATGAGACAGTAGTAGGTGTCAGCACTGCACCCTATGTACAGCACTGTACGGATCACAGCTCCCGAAACATTGACTGGTGTCCACATTGACAGCCCCATGCCAAGACGGCTGTGTGCTTGCAGTCACACGTCACAGGTGAGAGGTTACATTGCACGTGCCAGGTGGCAGACGTACATAGTGGGAGCTGGCATGTGTGTGCATGTGTCTCCTGTTCAGGATCCACCAGATGGGCGCTGACTCTGTACTGAGCATTGGACACAGCATGTTCCGTGGAAGGCTTGTGTGTGTGGGATGGTGGCACTGGATGTGCCTCCGTTGGGTGGGGGGCCATGCACAGGGCGGGTACGTCGATGATTGCGCATTGTTGGTCACGGTGGGTGCACCAACTAAGATGTGTTGCCCTGTGTTCAATTCCTATGTCCGCATGATGATGGACTGTGGATGTGGGCAGACTACACATTGGTCGATGTGCTGTCTATATGCATGTGCCTTCACACCAGGCACAGCTGCCCCTGCACATGTGACCCCTGCTGGACTCGCTGCTGGCTCTGTGGAGCTGATGCACGTTCTGCGCGTGGGGCGGACAGCTCTCCTCACTTCCCTCATTGCGCATGTCATGTCTTTGCCGCAGGTGACATGGATCATGGAGGGCCCACATGTACGCGTGGGTAGGCTACACATGATTGTTCACTGGTCGCCACCCCCAGTCAGTGTTTCGAATGGGAAGGTTGTCGTGCTGGTGGTATGTTCGATGTGGCGGATGGGCGGGCCTAGGTGCGGGCTTACATTCCGGACATGGGGGGTAGTTGGATTGGCGACTAGTTGCAGTACACACGGGACACGTCTCTTCCTTTCCACATCTGGGTCATCCCTTGTACTAACTGACAGTGATACAGTCATCTTCGCCCCAGCCCTCATGTCCTCCCCTCGCCCCCCCAATATGCATGCTCACCTGCGAGGCTAGCACTTGCACAGGCAGCCCCAAGCTCGCACCAGAGAGGGCAAGGAGTGTATGTGTGGGTCCAGTTGCACGAGTGGGCTGTCTCAGGGTATGATGTGTGGCGGGACGCCGTCCACCTGCGTGGTGCCCCAAATGGAGACCCGGCCTGCATGGACTATGCATCCAAGTCTTCGCCTTCCGGATCCGCCACCTGCGACACCCAGTGGCTGTGGCTGCCCTTGCGGCCAGGCCGCGTCCGTCTGTGGCTGTTGGCCCACACATTCACTCTTTGGCCTCTCTGGGGAGGGCTCGGGGGTGGTGGCGCACGCGCTTGCACTTAGTCGCAATGGCATGTGTCGTGGTTGGTATGATGGGCAATGGATGGGATGGTGCGAGCCACCTCCCGTGACGTCAGTGCTGCTCGTGCTGTGGTGCGTCCCCCTACACTTCCATGTGACTTGTGCCATGCTAGACGTTGAGGTACTATTGCCTGCGTGATATGACCAGGAGGAGCGCGAGGAGACCTCTCACACACCATGCTCCACTGCCATCCCGTGCCCTGTATCGCCTGTGCGGATTGACTATGTTGGGGTTACACCTGGTCGACTGGGGCTGTGTGTGCCTTGTCAAGGGGCATGGCGGGCGCACAACAGGATCCAGCTTGTCCACAGAGGGTGGGCTGAGGTGCGCCTGGTACCGCTTTGTACGTGTGCCCGGCTGCTGTGCACACACGTGTTCACTCCCCCCGACAGGTGTCCTCTCACAATGCCCAGGGAAGCGGTGGTGTACTGTTCATGACCCCTCCCAACACGGCGTGCTCCAACTTGGCATGTGCGCATCTACCCGTCGCACCCACCCACCTGAGCACTGCGTCCATACGACTTCACACGACACATGTGTGTCTTCCACAGTAGTGCTACTCATTTGCGTTGACATCCAATACCAGTGGACTACATGGTCATGTCACGACTGCCGTGTACTTCACATACTCTCATCCTCTCTCATTCGTACTTGTGAAATGAGTCAGCGGAGACAGTTTTGGTTTCAAACATTATATTGAGTCTTCTGTCCTCTGTGATGCAGTATAGTGGACACTACTGGCAGCGGAATACATGTTGAGGATATACTGAGCATGATAACAAATGGGATAGGGTGTGGGGTTACATCTGCTTGGCCAAGGCTGTGCTAATGTACATTTACGTATAGCTGCGGAGCTGCGGACTTTGACACAGACGGTATACATGTAGCCTACCAGACCGCTCGGCATCATGGGCACAGTCCATCTCAGTTCCATGTGACAGGTTTGCTGCGGTTGTTCCTCATGCACGCGTGCATGTGAGATGACATCAGGGCATGTGCTTGCGTGCATGCAGCGGCGTGCCACTTGTTGTTGCACTGTGGTGGTTACTGGACATGTCACAGTCACTGGGGTCGTGTTGTTGTTGTATGCACTTGTCGTCCATGCAAAGGTCCTGGTATGGGATTCCCGGGGTGGGGGTGGGAGGGGTGCAGCACCCACAGACTCCAGGCGACCTATTCATGTCCACTGAGCGGTGTGTGTGTCCATGTGCGCTGGATCCATGTCGTGTCCTGGTTGTTCGTGCAGTTCCGTCCATGTGGGTGCGATGCACAGAGCCCATGCCACTGCTTCCCACGATGCATGCGGTGTTCCTGGATGTGATGGGGAACAGTGTGCATGTCCCGGTCATATCCGATGTCATGGCGATGTCGTTGATGGTGTGGTTACAGTTGCCGGTCGTTTGGTATGGCTGTTGTGGTGGTGACTGGCCAGTCCGTGCGGAAGCTGAGCATGGGTGCGGGGTTGGACTTCATAGGTCACTCGGGGAACCTGCGTTGTGGTCCGACGTATTTACAGGTTGTCAGGTATGCGATGCCGTCCAGCAGGGCTTCCATGTCATTGGTGGTGTACATGTTTGCCAGCCAATGAAGCGGATGGTGGCTGTCAAGGTGTTGTTCGTAGGTTGTCCCTTGGAGGACCATGATGGGGCATGCTGGGTGACATTCGATGTAGCTGTTCTCGATGATCCGTCGTGTGGAGGCACAGTGGTTCCATTTCAGTGCGCGTGCGATGTTGGCCACATACGCCATGCCCCCATAGGCAGAGCAGGCCCTGTCGTGTGCGTCCAGAGGGAGGAGTAGTGGTAGCAGGTCCGCCTTCAGACATGCCGGGTTGGAGAGGCATATCTCGACGGGATGCTGGTAGGGACACCTCCGACAGTAGAAGACGGGCATGACGCAGCTGAACAATGTGATGCGGTAAGTCAGTCAGTAACTTACGTTCAGCAGGGACAGGAGATCGCATCCCAATGTATGTATCGTGTTGGTTTGGTACAGCTTGAGCTGTTCGGCGTAGTTGGGTAGGTGTGTTGCGGTTGCCATTTCGCAGCGGTTCGTAGAGGTGGCGTGCTCCGGCTGTGTGTGCAGTCTGCAATGTGCACGCTCCGGGGTTGCTGTGAGCTCTGTGTAGTCGTGGGGAGACAGGACTTGTGTTCTGTTGGCTTGTTTGGAGGACACGGGCCCTCTTCCCACATGCTTCTCAGACAGTTCAAGGTCGGTGCTGTGTGACTCCTTCCAATTAACTTGCATGTGGCCGACATGGGGGAGTGTTTTCTTCTTTCTTCCCCGTCCGTTGTGTGCTTCTGTGATATGCGCTATCTGCCCTGTGGTCGGTCTCCTCGGCATGCCTGTGTTGGTCTATTCTTGGACAATGGCTGTATTCACCGGCTTCTGTCGTAGGGCTGTGGTTTCGGTGTTGGAATGGAAGGTCATTCAGTGCTGTCTGCTCTCCCTTGTGTGGGCGGCAGGCTGCCTTTCCGCTCTGCGTTGGGCCTTGTGTGTGGATGTAATTCTTGGGCCACCTGTTGTCGGTCCCCGGGCTCTTTGGTGTTCCGTTTCATGTGTCTTGTTCATATGTGCAGGGTGGTATGGGTTTTTCAGTGTGGTACTGGCGTTCCTCTTCCCGAAGGGGCCCTGCTTCTCCTAGTTGGTGTTGCCGCCGCTGTGTGCTACACCATGTTTGTTACACTGGGGTGTGTCCTGCAGTTGCGTGTCTTCACTGACATGTGTGCGTCGTTTGTGTGGCGTTGGGTGTTGTCCGTGAATTGGGCGTTGGGGACATGTCTGTGGCCGGCCTGTCACGTGTCATGTGCGTTCGGGGTGGGGCTGATGTGTGTGCTGCTTGGTTGTGTCCCTGTGTCTGTGTGCGACGCATGCATGGCGCTGCGGTTGGCCTCTGCGTTGTGCGCATGTGTGGCGGCGTCATCAGCGCTTTGGGGCCGTGACGGGGTGGTTGGTTCCTAGTCCCAGGTGGTGTGTACACATGTGTTCTGCGATGTTAGGATTTGGCCTGTGTGTCATATGTGGATGCGATGGTGGATGTGTAGTGTGCACGCGCTGGTGGGGGTTGTCCGCTTTTTCCGCCCTTGCACTGTGTGCGCTGTTTGCGTGCACTTGTTGTGTGTGTGCCTACCTGCGTCTCCGCGGTACGTTGCGTCCTTGGTGGTGCATCAGCAGAAGCATGGGAAGGGCCTGCAGTGCTGGATTCATGCCCGGGGTGCCGCTTCTTCGTTGTCCGTGCTCTGCGTCCGTGTTTCCGCCTCTCTTTCACGTGCGGTGTCTCTTTGCCGTGGGAGCCGTTTGTTTGCGGCATCGTAATTTATGCGCCGGGCGGGACGTGTTTCGTCGGACGGTGTGTGTCAGTTGTGCTGCGCCGCTACGTGTGCGGGCGCACTTTGATGGCGGACGGTGTTGCTGGCTTGCCGGCGGTGTTTGGCCTGCTTTTCGCATCATAATTGGGCGGGCGTGTGGACTGCTGCGTGCCGGCGGTAACTGGTGGTTTTTGCATCCGCCAGCACGGCGGTTGTGCTTCCGCCCGCCATCGTAATAGGCCCCTAAATTTTTTATACTATTTTATTATGTTAAAGTGAGTTAGTTTGTTTCTAATGTTGCATTGACTGGAGTGGGAATAGTAAACTTTACCCCACCACAATCCAACACTTTCTCTACTGTTGCACTGACTGGATTGGGAATAGTAAATTTTACTCCTCCGTAATCCAACACTTTCCCTACTGTTGTACAGACTGGAATGGGAATAATGCATTTTACCCCTCTGCAATCCAACACTTTCCCTACTGTTGCACTGACTGGAGTGGGAATAGTAAATTTTACCCCTCCACAATCCAATACTTTCTCTACTGCTGAACTGACTGGAGTGGGAAAAGTAAATATTACCCCTTCGCAATCCAACACTTTCCCTACTGTTGCACTGACGGAAGTGGGAATAATACATTTTACCCCTCCACAGTCCAACACTTTCCCTATTGTAGCACTAACTGGAGTGGGAATAGTACATTTTACCCCTTCTCAATCCAACACATTCCCTACTGTTGCATTGACTCAAGTAGGAATAGTAAATTTTACCCTCCACACAATCTAACACTTTCCTTACTCTTGCATTGGCTGGAGTGGGAATAGAAATTTTTAACCTCTCCGCAATCCAACACTTTACCTATTGTTGCACTTAGTGTAGTGGGAATATTACATTTTATCACTCCCCAATCCAACACTTTCCTTACTATTGCAGTAACTAGAGTGGGAATAGTAAATTTTACTCCTTCCCAAGTCAACACTTTCCCTACTGTTACACTGACTGGAGTGGAAATAGTATATTGTACCCCTCCGCTATCCAACACTTTCCCTACTGTTGCAGTGACTGGAGTGAGAATAGTAAACTTTTCCCCTCCGCTATCCAACACTTTCCCTACTGTTGCACTGACTGGAGTGGGAATAGTATATTTTACCCCTCCACAATCCACCACTTTCCCTACTGTTGCACTGCAATTTAAGAATTAACCTACTGTTACACTGAATGGACTGGGAATAGTAAATTGTACCCTGTGTAATGTAACAGTTTTCCTACAGTTGCATTGTGTGAAGTGAGAGTAGTCAATTTTATCCCTCCTCAGTCAAACAGTTTGCCTACTTTTGTATAAATTGTAGTGGGAATAGTAGATGTATTAAGTGTAAAAGTTTATAATTTATTTTATATTGTTACAATTTATATTATATTTTTGTTTATTTAAAATTATAATATTTATAATTATTGTTTTTAATGTTTAGATATTTTTAGTAAATTGTAATTTTTAAGTTGTTTACCTTTTTATTTGTAATTAGAATGGCTTGTTTTTTAAAATTGTGTATGTTATTGGGTATATATACCAAATAATATATATATATATATATATATATATAATTAAAATTATATAGTATAATTTAATATTTTTCAATAATGTAATAATATATATATATAATATTACATTATTTAAAAAATATTAAATTATACTATAAATGTAAACTATTAGTTTAATAATACTTTTTTAACTAGATATATTTAAATATATATATATATAAATATATGTTTGTCTTTAACTTTTTTTAAATAAGTATAATTGTTAGATATGTTTAAATAAACATTTAGGGCCTGTTTATGATGTTGGTTGGAGTAGCCTCCGACTGACATCTCTGCGGTTTCGGAACCGACCAACCTCAGGTCGGCGGTCTGAAACAGCAATTACAATGCAACCACACATAGGGGTCGATTACGATTGCGGAAGGACTGCCACCGCCAGCCATGCGGTGGCAGTCCTTCCGCGATTGGACCGCGATTTTACCCCCGCCACTTTACGATGGCGGGGGGAACCGCGTTCGGACCGCGGCGGATGCAATGATTGTCCGCCACGGAACCGCCACAGGCATTCGTTGCGATTGCCTGGCGGAGCGGTCTGCATCCATGAAATGGGGCAGTGCCTAGCAGGCACCGTCCGCCAAATCACGATGCTGTCTCCAGCCAGCCTTTCCGTGGTGGGTAAACCGCCATTGAAAGGCTGGTGGAGATTGGTTTTGGGGGCCCGTTGTGGGCCCCCCTTGTGTTGGGGGAGGTGTGGGTGCACTGGGGGGTACCCATGGTACCCCCTACATTTCACTGCACCAAGTGGCAGGCACCGTGTGGTGCCTGCCACGTAGTGCAGTGAAATGCACAACATGCTATTTTAACATTGTGGCGGGTGCTGCTGTCAGCAGCACCCGCTGCAATGTTAAAATGCCAAATGCGACCGCCATGGTGGCGGTCGCATCCTGATTTGGTGAGCGGGACCGCCGCATGGATTGCGGACGGTCCCGGTCACCACCAGTCCGTCCGCCATCGTGATCGCCATCGTGATCACTGGATGGTGTTTTTACCACAGCTCATGGGCTCACAGTGAAAGAAACCCTTCCACTGACGCGGTCAGACCACTCACTAATCAAGTTCAGTCTTCCATGCACCACGGCGGGACAGGCTGGCACTACTAAGCCACCTGTTTCTTCTTGTAAAGCATGGAGTAAAGTGGACAAAACAATCCTTGGCACCCACCTGGAGAGCTCACCACCTCAACTTCAGGGCCATGTGGACTTAGCGGTCACCAATCACACCAACTGGATTCTTGATGCAGTTAACGCCTCGGTACCCACAAAAACAGTATCCAGAAATAGAAATACCCCTTCTGCCCCCTGGTTTTCGGAATCACTTCGGAAAGAAAAACAAAACTGTCGCCGAATGGAACGTCGTTGGCGAACTAACTATCACGAGCCGGAAAAGAAAGCATATAGGTTGGTTTTAGTGAATTACAAAAATGTACTTATATCAGAAAAAAGGAATTACTTCACTCATCAGATTAAGACAGCCAATAATTCCTCTAAGGAATTATTTTCGGTAATAAACAAACGTACTTTACCCTATAAGACAGAAAAGAAGGGCAACCAAAAGTTCTGCAATGATATTGCTGCAACGTTCAAATCTAAAGTTCTGGATATTTTTAAAGCCTTTAAGGATGGCTCAGGGCCCTGCTTTTTGGCTCCAGTGAACTGTCCGGACCTTGATAAAAGCACTCTGCTTACTTTTTCCCCCGTTTCCTCAGAAGTAGTAAAAAAGCTCTTAAACGAAGCCAGGTCAGGATCTCCTTTGGACCCGTGCCCACCAGTACTTCTTAAAGAAATAGTAGATCTGGTGAGTGCAGGGTTCGCTGATATCTTCAACTCTATGTTTACCTCTGGTACCTTTCCCGTTAGCTGGAAAGAGACGTCCATTCTTCCTTTGTTAAAAAAACCGACCTTAGATGCATCCAACCCTAACAACTATCGACCCATAGCCAGACTGCCTACACTGGCTAAAATAGTGGATAAAATTATGAATACTCAACTATCACAATTCATTAGGGATAACAACTTGCTGGATCATTCACAGTTCGGGTTTCGTAAAGAACATAGCACGGAAACGGCGCTCATTAAGGCTACCAAAGAGATCAGAGCAGCGATGGACGTAGGAGGCACAGCTGCTCTTGTGCTCCTCGATCTATCTGCTGCTTTTGACACGGTTGATCACACTCTTTTGCAGCAGCGGTTGGAGAAGTTGGGAGTAGGGGGTACTGCCCTGGCACTACTGTCTTCCTTCCTAAAGGATCGGAGATCAACAGTGTTACTTGATGGATTCGACTCAGCCCCTTACATCTTGCCATGTGGAGTGCCACAGGGCAGTTCATTAAGCCCTTCTTTGTTCAACATTTACGTCTCCGAACTGGCCCCATTGATCCGTGAATTTGGGTTTAGCTTGACGTCATACGCCGATGACACCCAGATTGTGGTAGCTGCATACAAACATCAAACCTCTCCTATCCAGCAGTTCCAAAACTGTATGGGCACAATCAATAGATGGATGAGTGCACATTGCCTCAAACTTAATTCCGAAAAAACTGAGGTTTTGATCTTTGGTAACATGCAGCCAACCTGGGGCAATCTGTGGTGGCCGGCAGAGATGGGTACACCTCCCATACCAGCAGCCAAAGTCAAGAATCTAGGTGTATGGATTGACAATAAATTAACACTCTGTCAGCAGACCAACACCATTGTCTCTGCCTCCTATTTTCTTATAAAGAAAATAAGGAAGATACTTCTGTACATCCCCGCGGATACCAGAAAAACGGTAGTTACATCTCTCATTCAGTCCAAATTAGACTACTGTAATGGGCTATATCTGAATGTTCAGAAGCAGTGTTTAAAGAAGCTTCAGATGGTCCAAAACTCAGCTGCACATCTTTTGCTCAATATCCCCAGGCATAAAACGGTATCTAAGGAAATCCGCAATCTGCACTGGCTCCCTGTTCCTCAGCGTATTAAGTTTAAGGCACTGTGTCTCGCCTATAAAGCTTTGAATCATACAGGTCCCTCTTTTCTCCAGAATCTCTTTGTATGGTACCAACCGACTAGACACCTACGTTCGGAAGGGTCCAGACTTCTTACAGTCCCCAGAATCCGTACTCCGCATTGGGGTGGCCGCAGCTTTCACTACGGCACCTCTAAACTCTGGAACTCCCTTCCAATGGAACTCAGGAATGCTAGCTCCTTAGTGAGTTTTAGGAGAAAGTTAAAGACCTGGCTGTTTCAGGACTAGACGCTAAACATGCTCACTGTGGTCCTCAGCGCCAAGACACCTCCGGGTATTCGTGCGCTCTTACAAATTCCATTAACATTAACATTAACATTAACATCGGCCCCATGGTGCGGTTGCAAACTCCCATTTCCCTAAGGGAGCTTGTGGTGTGTGCGGAACTGCCTGCAGCACAAGCTCCAAAAGAGAAATGAGAGTTTGTGTAAATCCCTGCACCGGTGCCTGCCACATGGTGCAGGGATTTTTAGGGCCATCAACGGGGGTCGCAGAGGGAAGAGGGCCCTGCAAGGGGCCCCCATTGTTACTTTCCGACAGGCTTTCCATGTCAAAAAGCCCGACATGGAAAGCCTGTCTGAAACCGACATCCTAATCCCAACGGCGGAAACGCTGTCCGTTCGGGATTATGTGCGGCTTACGGTTGGCCGACGGGCTCCTTGAGCCCATCGGAAGCCAGTCAGTTTGACTGGCTGGTTTAAACTCTGGTTTAAGGCGGTCAGAGATTAAACCATGGATGTTGGTCATTGGCCCTAAATATGTTTTCTTTTTTATTATGTTACTGTTATTATCTAATATATTTAATATTTACAAGTTAAATTTATACATATTTAAAAACAATATTTTATACATTGATATTAGTGACAACAATTTTTTTCTTCTTCAAATTTTGGTACTTAACATTATAGGATGATGATATTTTTTACTTCTATATTTATGTCTCGCTATTTTTGAAGGATGATATTTTAGGAGACAATATTTTGGCAGTGAACCATAGTAGATGATGTCTATTGTCAAGGGATCCGAAGAAATCTATGGCAATCTTCTCTCATGCATGCTTTGGAAGGTCAGGCATGTTTAGCGGATGCAGGGTTGTTTAGAATGACAAGCAGCTGCACAAATGACATGCCCTTAACTCTTTTTCAACTCTTTATCAAGACGAGGGAGCAACATTTGGTCCTGTAGAGCTCGTTTAGTAGCAACAATTCAAAGATGTCACTCATGGCCCAATTCAATAACTTGTTCTCTCAGACTCTCTGGTATGAAAATTCTCAACCATCGTAAGATGATGCCTTTAGGGGTAACAGAAAGTTATTCTTGCACATTTTGGAATTTCTGGTATTCCAGGTCATTATGATGAGGTCAAGTGTGTTTTCGCCATGATTGATGTGTAATAATGTCTTTGAGTATGAGCAAGTCTCTGTCAGTGTTCGAGGCAGCAACGATTCGTTCCACCAATATGACAGCAGGGGTAATGGATTTCACCATGAAGTTAACATAAGCATCAGCTGCTTTAAAAGTATTGCCCTGACACTGTATTGGCACACTTGGGAAGTAGTCAGCAGGGTTTTAATCTTTTCCTGGCTGATGCACAATCGTATAATCATACTCCTGCAATCACAACCCCCATTTCTAACTACGAGGGGGCATCTTGGATTTAGGATTACCAAAAATGGTGAGGAATGCTTGGTGGTAGTTGACAACTGTGAAATGCTTTCCATACAGAAACACATGAAAATGCTCACAATCCCAAACTACGTGAGGCTTTCTTTTTCAGGTTGTGAATAGGCACATTCCGTCGATGAAAAACTTCAGCTAGCATAAGCCACAATGTGTCTTGGGGCATTGGGATGTCCAGTGTGCTGGGAAAAGATGGCAACAACATCTGTCTGCAATTTCAGATCAAAGTAAGCCATTTCAGGAGCATTCTCAATTGCATGCTTGATTTTCTTGAAGCTTTGTTTACATTGATGTGAACATTGAAATGGAACATTTAGTTTTGTTACGTCTCTCAATGGTGCACTTACAGTGGCAAAGAAACAACGTATGAAGGGACACTAGGTTGTAGGGATGACAAGACATTTATTACATCATAAACGCTATATCATCCACACATTTTTTCAGGATCTAGTCCTGGTGCTCACACATTGGGTGAAGTTGCGTGAAAAGGTGAAAAAGTGCTGGTGACTTAAAATTACATCACATTGACAACATAAGCAAAACTCGAATGAATTTTTACAGTTGGAGTTTTGGTTGTAATAGGTCGACGGCGTTTCGATCTCTATAATTTAGAGACCGTCATCAGGACGAGTAACCGTGTGAGCAAGTAGAATCTGAATGGCGGGGAACTGCTACGTTCCGGTAATTACTTTAAGGGTTCCGGGCAATGTGTCCCGAGACTTGGTAGAAAATTAGATTAAAGGCAGGATACCGGGTCTCCTCCGGTGATTTCAAGCAGGCGGCGAGGCACTGAAAGGACGGCCTGCTGGATCAATCTGCGGGTTGCTTGCTCACACGGTTACTCGTCCTGATGACGGTCTCTAAATTATAGAGATCGAAACGCCGTCGACCTATTACAACCAAAACTCCAACTGTAAAAATTCATTCGAGTTTTGCTTATGTTGTCAATGTGATGTAATTTTAAGTCACCAGCACTTTTTCACCTTTTCACGCAACTTCACCCAATGTGTGAGCACCAGGACTAGATCCTGAAAAAATGTGTGGATGATATAGCGTTTATGATGTAATAAATGTCTTGTCATCCCTACAACCTAGTGTCCCTTCATACGTTGTTTCTCCTCCTCCTCCTCTCTTGTAACACGAGAGCTCAGACGAAAGCATTTTCTCGACTAAATAGTAGCTCTGGCTACCCGAGGACCAGTTTGGCCTCATCTTGACCATTGTTCTTTAAAAATACGTATACCACCCCAGGTCGTACCGTTGGGGTTCCCTTGTTCGCTAAAAATACTTACAGTGGCAAAGTCATGTCTATACCTTGAACAGTAACTGTCCATACCAAGGAAGGATCACAGCATAGTTACATCTTCTGGGGGAGAAGTGGATGACAAGGCTTGTGCTCTATGGATCAGGAGTCATTCCCCCATCAAAAATGATATGACCAAAGAACTTGAGTTTGGTTTTATGAAACTCACACTTTGCCGCATTCAAAGTGAGACCTGCATTGGCAAGCATGCAACATACTTGTGTAAGAGCTTTATCATGTTCCTTTCGTGTGGCCCCAAAAGTTAGTATGTCATCACTGTAATTGAAAGCATTTGTGACTGACTGTATTATGCAACGAATGACGTCCAAAAAGAGTTTTGCAGTTGACAACACTCTGAAACTTAGCCTTTTATATCTAAATAAACCAACATGAGTCACAAAATTAGTAATGTACCTGGAATTTTATTCCAGTTCGAGTTGGTGGTACCCTTTGTGCAAATCAAGGCCGCAAAAGACTTTAGCTCCATTCAACTGTGTAATCATGCCAGCATTGTGCCGACCCGGATGTCATTCTCTTTCAATTGCCTTGTTTGCTTAGTGCATATCAACGCAGATGCGCACGGCTCCTTCACTGTCCTTCTTCGCCAATAGCAGTATGGGTGATTCCCGTGGCATCGGACCAGTGGATCACTCAAGGATGTTGTGCCTTAATATTGTCTCAAGTTCTTTCTCAACAGCCTCTGCAAATGAATTGCAATTCGACGATGCCATTAAGCAACCGTACGGATGTCACCATTTATGTGAAGTTACACTTTCATGGTCTTAATTCTTTCTAGTCCATGAAACAAGAATGAAAACTGATTCACTATCTCATGATGGGCATTGACATTGTAGTTTATAGAAACCAGCCCCATGTCAGCAGCAGTATTGAAACTGAGTAAACATGCACTTAATGTAGTGCCTTACAGGACATGAAACGGTGCTTGTACTTTCATCTTTTTATGGTTCACAGTGGCTCTGAATGAACCTTGACTTTGAAGTGGTGTCAAAGCAGCCTATGTAAATACTTTGGTTTTCATTTAGGTTAAACGGGCACCGGAGATGGTTCATTGTATTTTTCCGGTGCCATAATGTTTATCAATGTGCCACTGTCTATAATAAAAGGTTTGGAGCACCCATTCACTTTCAGTGTGATTTTGGGACAGTGTCCAAATGAATTTCGCACTTTCACTTGTCAACCTAGCTTCAACCGGCATTCTTCCATGCAAGAAGCAAGTCCTACATGCGCACGCTGTCCAGCGGTCAACTTTGACATCATACACCCATCTTACTCACTGGCACTTGACAATGACTGTGACAGACATTTAGACAAGGAATTTGATGACATTCAATGTCG
Organism: Calotriton arnoldi; assembly: GCA_963921515.1. NCBI lineage: Eukaryota > Metazoa > Chordata > Amphibia > Caudata > Salamandridae > Calotriton > Calotriton arnoldi. Next base: position 485,340 of record CAWUFW010010099.1, read on the forward strand.
TCAGTTTCTACTTGCCTCAACTGTTGTTGCTGCTTGGCCTTGTGGGTGTGGCTGGAACGTCTCTAGAATATTCTGCCATCCATTTTGATTTCTCAACGTGACGCACTTGATCTTTCCTTCATTTTGTTTTCTCAAAGTGATGCACTTGATCTTTCCCTTTGCTTTGCAAATTGTTAAAAAATGATTCTCTTTTCCACAGTTTTTTCATATCTGTCCATTGGCGGGACATTTACCTTCATTTGGAAAGGAAAATCCATATCAGAAACACTAATTCTTTTTCTTTGGAGACATTACTTTATGGCCTTCTACCTTGTGTTATGACTTACTTCTCACATTCAGAGTTGATTCATTTTAGGCCATTCCGGCCTCCTTTTTAGCTGCTTGTTTTTCAGCTCTTTCTTCCTCTTTGGCAGCCATGAGCACTTGCGCCAAGCTGAGTGTCTCTTTCAGCATTCGTTGTCTGAAGGAATCGGAGACAGGATCAGCCGGTACAGGTTAGAGCGATGGGGCAGGACAAGGTGGAAGTTGACTGATGACGGAATAGGGAAAATAAAATTTAAAAAGAAATAAAACCACTTACCTTGCGCTTGCTGCATCGCCGACTCGGCAATGCAGCGACAGCAAGGTAAGTGTTTTTCTTTTTTTAAATGTTTGTTTTCCTACTCCGTCGTCTGTCAACTTCCCCGTCCCACACTCACCCCCCCACCGCACCCCACCGCCCCACAGCTCTTACCTGTACCTACCACACCTGATCGGAGAGACAACCATCTATTACTCTGAGAAGCATGGCCTCTTTATTATTGAACTTGTTGAACTTGAAATCCTTGATGAGCGAATCAAGTCTTTCTATAAACTCATCCATCCAGCTTTCTGCTTTTCTTGGTTGAAAATGTACCTTTCACAGTTGACATTTGGCATTGGATTGAACTTGGTGTTCAGCACCTCTAAATTCTTCAGATATTTAATGATCCTTTAGTCATTTACTTCTTCCAGCACATCATTGAAATCATCGAAAGTTTGGATCCAGGCAGTCCGTTTGTTGCCAATATTCTGCTTTTTGGTGGTGTCAAAGGGAGGCAGTGGTTTTAGAAATACAGCAGCATCATAACCTGTGAAACTTTCTGTTGTCAGGAGCGAAGCTCACTCCAGCAGCGTCTGCTTCCCGTTTGGAACAGCATCTTTGTCAAGCACTATCCGTGTGCTAACATTTGGGTCATTGCGCCCGCTCTCTGGTTGTAAACTGCTGTCTTCTTCTTTGGTGGTGAGTAGAGCCTTTGTTTCATGCACAGGTTTTTCACCATTCTCACCTCTTTGCATTGTATCTGGTTTCTACTGCCTTTAGCGTTTCTTTGCATCAGAAATTTTTCCACTTTTAGCTCTTTCTTGCACTTGGCTATCACTGCCTTTAGCACATTTCTGTATCTGGGTGTTGCTTCCTTTAGCGTTGTTGATTTTGTATGAATGATGGCTTTGTGTTATGTTCTGGCATAGTATCTCTCATCTCGACAAATTTCTAGCCGATGACAAACACATTTTCTGTAAGGCCTTCACTTTTTTCACAGGACCTTCACTAGCTGGAGTGGTGCTTCGACTCCACATATGCCACCCATCATTTTGGGCTCCGACTGAGGCACACGTGGCACACATGAGCAGTTTGCTGGACCACAGCAAACTCTCCGGGAGAGCACTCTCAGTTCTTCGGGTTGCTGGGTTTATGTAATCGTTGCCAGTTGTAGCGTCCTCCTTGATGCAAAGTGTCATGTCACACATGGAGTTTGGTAATATTCCTCAGCGTGTAGCTGTTAACTGAACATTCTACATCAAGAACTCCATTACCCATGCACTTACATCACTGTTCTATGGAGTCTGCCAGAAACCAAAAGGGTCCCGTCATCTCTAACTCACAAGACACTACAGCATCTACATGTGTGAGTATAAGGGTTACTGAAACCATTACTTTCCTTTAAGCAGTTTCCCTCTCTTACAGGATGGTTGTTTGCAAAGCAGTCCTTCTTTTTCTGTGGTGTGAATCATTCTTCAACTATGGAGTGTATGTGGGCATTATTTAAAGTGAATGTTGACCCTCATTGTACAATACATATAGAGCCATTAGTGCTAGATGGCAAACGTATGGCAGAAGTCAACCTGATGTCTCTAGTAGGCAGGCAAAAGATTTCAGGATGGCAACTGGCAAATCCCTCAATAATTTTCAGCACTGTTCTGTCTAGCCTGTCGCTGAGAATTAACAGCTTCAGTGGCCTGATTCTTTTCTGCACAGTGGGGTATATATATATATATATATATATATTCACTGAAAAAACCATAGGTTTCAGGCACGTTATAGTTAGAAATTAGCATTTAAAAAACCTTTGGAAATTAACTGAAAAAACCATAGGTTTTAGGGACAGTTATAGTTAGTTGGACATTTCACTCGTACAAAACCCGTGAAATTCCCCGTTATAGTTAGTTCAGCTAACTATAACTCGCGCCCGCAATGCACTGCTGATGACGTCACATATTACATCACTCATGACATGGTCAGTGACATCACTGATGACATCACTGATGACATCTCAAATGACATCACTGATGACATCATGCAGTGACTGTGTTTCTGTAAAGTTTAAATATTTTTAATATATATAGGAAAAGACGTATTGAAGAATGAGTGGGTGTATAAGTGTCTGTATGGATGATTTAGTAGGTGCGTGACTGACTCTATAAGTGAGTTATTTAACGTATCTTACTGAATGCATGGGTTAGTGACTAAACTGGGTGAATGTCTGTATCCGTCTGTCTGTTGCTGTGTAAGTGGCTGCATGTGTTTGTGAATAGCTACATAAGTGTCTATATGAGTTATTGAATGGTTGTCTGAGTATCTGTATGGGTGCCTGAGTGTTTGTGTGGGAGGGGTGTGTGCGACTCTGTGCATAGATGTGTGAGTGGGTGATTCACTGGGTGGATGGTTTCAAGAGTGCATCTGTGATAGACTGTATGGGTGGGTAAGTGTGTGTAAGAGTGTGTTAGTGAGTGAATGTATGTCCCAGTGGTACATGTGTGACTAACTACATATGTGAAAGGCAGTATATATGTGTGTTGGAGTATATAAATAGCTATAAGCGAGAGTGAGTCATTGTGATAGTGGCTGTATGGATGAGTGTGTGCTTGTATCAGTGATTGTATTAGAGCGTAACAATGTGCTAGTATTTGTATGATTAAGTGAGCTGGTGTGTGTATAACTGTATAGGTGAGTAAATGGCAGTGTGTTTAATTATTTGCATGACTGACTAGGTGTGTGAGTACCTCTATGGATGAGTGGCGGTGTTTGAGTGTCTATATAGGAGTAAGAGTGCATATGATATTCCTGTACTGAGTGACCATAAGTATGAGTGACTGTACAGGTGAGTGAGTGGATGTGTGTGTGTAGACCTAAGAATCAGTGAGTGGGTATGTAGTTATTGGTGTTGGAGTGTCTATGGTTTTGCGAATGGCAGTCTGTAATTTAGAGTGGGTGTATCAAAGGTTATATTAGGGTGTGAGGAGGTGCATCAGATTATCACGTGGATGATGTCATCAGTGATGTCATCAGTGATGTCATTTGAGATGTCATCAGTGATGTCATCAGTGATGTCACTGACCATGTCATGAGTGATGTAATATGTGACGTCATCAGCAGTGCATTGCGGGGCGCGAGTTATAGTTAGCTGAACTAACTATAACGGGGGAATTTCACGGGTTTTGTACGAGTGAAATGTCCAACTAACTATAACTGTCCCTAAAACCTATGGTTTTTTCAGTTAATTTCCAAAGGTTTTTTAAATGCTAATTTCTAACTATAACGTGCCTGAAACCTATGGTTTTTTCAGTGAATTTCAAAGGTTTTTTAAATGCTAATTTCTAACTATAACGCCCCTAAAACCTATGGTTTTTTCAGTGAATTTCAAAGGTTTTGTAAATGACAATTTTTAAATGTATTAATTGTTATACTTATTTTTTTGATATTGATTTACTACATTTTTTAAAACTATATATTTTTAGATATTTTATTTATTAAATTACATTGTAATTACATTATACATTACATTACAAAATATACTTTCTCAGAATGAATTACTTTAGTTTAAATACTTTGCAAATAGGCAATAGAGTTTTAAGTACAGTAGTTACAGTTGTTGCAATGGGCAACACAATTTCAAACACAATGCAACATTGAGCTCAATGTGAATTTCTAGTTAAATGCAATTAGTTACTTTATGGATTACTTTTCTAACCACAGGACTGGATCCTAGATTCAGTCCTGGGACATCTCCTGTAAACAGTTGAGTAAAAGCGTTTTGGTTACAGTAGTGATTTTTAAGGAATATTATTGTATTTTAAAAGTTGACACTTAGAAACTTTTTCACATAGAATCACCAATGTTATCCTATGTGAGGAAATTCACTTAGCAGGTAAGTAGTGTTATCGTTATTTTTTCTTACTCAGTGTTGGATCCTGGATCCAGCACTGGTGCATCTCCTGTAAACAGTTGAAAGAATGCGTTTAAGTCATACAGGCGATTTTTAAGGAATATTTGTAGTTTGTGAAAATCGACACTTTGAAACTTTTCTGCTGAAAACCAGACAATGGATTCCTATGGAAGGAAATATAAGTTACTGGTAAGTACGGTTAGAATTACTTTTCAGGGTCAGTGCTGGGCTAAAAGATGCAGCACTGGGTTCTCTCCTGATAACAGGTGAGTAAATCGGAATTCGTAGTTCGGTTGATTTTAGAGGAATATTATAAAGTTCCAAAACTCCACATACAGAAGAATTTCCAAGTGAAACCAGTCAATGTTAGCCTATGGAAGGAAATTCAAGTTGCTGGTAAGTACGGTTAAAATTACTTTTCAGGATCAGTACTGGGCTGAAAGATGCAGCACTGAGGTCTCTCCTGATAACAGGTGAGTAAATCGGAATCCGTATTTCGGCTGATTTTAGAGGAATATTATAAAGTTCCAAAACTGCACACTTAGAAGAATTTCCAAGTGAAACCAGTCAATGTTAGCCTATGGAAGGAAATTCAAGTTACTGGTAAGTACGGTTAAAATTACTTTTCAGGATCAGTACTGGGCTGAAAGATGCAGCACTGAGGTCTCTCCTGATAACAGGTGAGTAAATCGGAATTCGTATTTCGGCCGATTTTAGAGGAATATTTGTATGTTTCAAAAATTGACAGAAACTTTTTCAGCAAAAAGCAGCCAATGATATCCTATGGAAGGAAATTCAAGTTACTGGTAAGTACGGTTAAAATTACTTTTCAGGATCAGTACTGGGCTGAAAGATGCAGCACTGAGGTCTCTCCTGATAACAGGTGAGTAAATCGGAATTCGTATTTCGGCTGATTTTAGATGAATATTTGTATGTTTCAAAAATCGACACTTAGAAACTTTTTCAGCAAAAAGCAGGCAATGATATCCTATGGAAGGAAATTCAAGTTACTGGTAAGTACGGTTAAAATTACTTTTCAGGATCAGTACTGGGCTGAAAGATGCAGCACTGAGGTCTCTCCTGATAACAGGTGAGTAAATCGGAATTCGTAGTTCGGTTGATTTTAGAGGAATATTTGCACAATGGTGAAGGAAGGGGTGGGGCCTGAGGTGACATGTCTGCAAACACGCCCTGTGGCGCGTTTTAAGTTGGAGAATTAATTCCTCCTCAATCCTGAGGGTCCCTAGGGGCCAACTAGCCCACCAGGAACCTCCAGTATGTGCCAGGGGGCTGCGTTGCAGAGAGGTGTACAGAGGCCACGCCCCTTTTTACAACACTCTGCAACGCAGCTCCGTGGCGCTTACTGGAGGTACCTGGTGGGCTAGTTGGCCCCCAGGGACCCTCAGGATTGAAGAGGATTTAATTCCCCATCTAAAAATGCGCCACGGGGCCTGTTTGCACACATGTCACCTGAAGCCCCGCCCCCTCCCTTCACCACTGTGAAAACGCGCCCCGTGGCGCATTTTAAGTTGGGGGATTAAGTCCCCTTGAATCCTGAGGGTCCCTGGAGTCCAACTAGCCCACCATGTACCTCCAAAAAGCGCCACAGAGCTGCGTTGCAGAGAGGTGTAAAAAGGGGCGTGGCCTCTGTACACCTCTCTGCAACGCAGCCCCCTGGCGCATACTGGAGGTTCCTGGTGGGCTAGTTGGCCCCCAGGGACACCCAGTATTCAAGAAGAAATCGTTCCCCATCTGCAAACGCGCCAGGGGGCGCGTTTGCAGAGTGGTGAAAGAAGGGGGCGTGGCCTCCGGCACAATGCCGGCCTTTTTTTTTTTTTTTTGTATGGGAGGGGGGCTGCATGGCCCCCCTTCCCTTGGCCTCTTTTGGCCCCGGGGACCCCATCCCCCGGGGCATGAGGATTTTTTTTTTTTTTTTTAAATATAATAAAACGGGAAGGGGGCCGCAAGGCCCCCTTCCCTGGGCCTATATTGACCCCGGGGACCCCATCCCCCGGGGCATGCCCTGTTTTTTTAATTTTTATATATTTGGAGGGGGGCTGCGTGGCCCCCTCCTCAGGCCATTTAAGGCCCCGGGGACCCCATCCCCCGGGGCCGGCCTTTCCTTTTTTTTTTTTTCCTTTTTTTTTTGGGGGAGGGGGCCGCGTGGCCCCCTCCCGAGCCACTACTTGCCCCGGGGACCCCATCCCCCGGGGCTGGCCCTCTCCGTTGGGGACTGTGGGGGTCCCCAATCCCCCCACAGTCCCGCCGGCTCCCCGCGTCCCTTGGGAGCCGGCATTGCTTTCCACATGGGGAGCTGCTAACATGCAGCTCCCCATGTGGAAAAGCAATGTGCTTTGGATATTGGAAGCGAGAGCAGGTTTCCTGCTCTCTCTTCCAATATCCAAAGCAGTTTGCAATGACAGGACGGGAGCCGTGAGGCTCCCGTCCTGTCATTGCAAACTACAGTGTCCCAGGGTAGGCACCCCGGGACACTGCAGGAGCCGGCCCTGGGGGGTGGTGGTCCCCAGGGCCATCAAGGGCTCCAGGAGGGGGGCCGCGCGGCCCCCCTCCCTTAAATTGCACAGCCCCGGGGAGGTGGTGGTCCCCGGGGCTCTGGGGGTCCGTAACGGACCCCCACATTTATTTTCTATGTGCCCCGGGGAGGTGGTGGTCCCCGGGGCATGTGGGGGGGCTGGAGCCCCCCCACACATTATTTAAAATTTTAAAAAGAAGCCCCGGGGGTGGCGGTCCCTGGGGCTGCGGGAGGGCAGGAGAGCCCTCCAGCACCATTTTGTTTTATGAAGCCCTGGGGGGTGGCGGTCCCGGGGGCTTGGGGGGCCTTAGAGGCCCCCCACATTAAATTTAAACCCCCCCCCCACCATGCCCCTGGGACTTGGCCCACCCGGGGGCAAATTAACATCGAAGCGCGGGAGACCGCGCTTCGATTTTTTTTTTTTCGGCAGGATCCGCGCTCCCTGAGCGCATCCTGCCGATTAAAAAAATAAAAAATGCTTTTTCTACCCAGGGGGTCCTTGTGGGACCCCTGAGCAGACCTAGGGGTCAGGGTGTTTCTACCCTGCCCCCTTTGTGCGTTTTGCGCACTTTTTTACTGCTTTCTTGTTCCTCGGTTCTACCGAGGAACAAGATGGCTGCCAACACTTCCTGGTTTGGAGTGTTGACAGCCAATTAGCAGACAGCTCGTGATCGGGAGGGTGCGCGAATCCAACGCGGCCATAGATATATATGTGATTTTCCTTTTGATTTTCTCAGGAACTACTGAACGGATTTACACCATTTAACAAAAAGGGTTCTTTCTGAACCAAGAACTACCTCTTTGCCAAATTTGGTGTAATTCCGTTCAGCAGTTCGGGCTGTAGCCGTGTCTAAAGTTTCCTATGGGAAAATGAATGGGGAAAACGCGTTTTGGGACCCCCTTTTTCTCGGCCCCGCTTGACGAATCCCCGAGACTTTCAGGGTAGGAGCGGACCGGAGCGCCCCACAAAGTTTGAAAATTTCGCGAAGATACGTCAACCGGCAAGAGAGTTATTTCAAATAGAATGTCGCGGATTTCCTATGGAAAATAGGTCCTAACTATAACTATCTACTGGCGACCGCCAGTAGATAATATATATATATATATATATATATATATATATATATATATATATATATATTACCTACTGGCGGTTGCCAGTAGGTAGTTATAGTTAGGACCTAGTTACCATAGGAAAAGCATTTTTTGATTTGCCAATATCTTTGGCGCCGTTTGACGAATCTTCGTGAAATTTTCCAAAAAACAGGGTTGGACCGCTCAGTTTGTATGTTGAAAGTTTCGAGGTGATTCGTCAAGCGGGGGCTGAGAAAAAGGGGTCCCAAAGCGCATTTTCTCCATGTTAATTTCCATAGGAACTTTATTACAGGCTACAGCCCGAACTGCTGAACGGAATTACACCAAATTTGGCAAAAAGGTAGGTCTTGGTTTAGACTGCTCCCTTTTTGTTAAATGGTGTAAATCCGTTCAGTAGTTCCTGAGAAATTTAAAAAAGAGAAATATCAATATCTGAACACCGAGGAGGGTTTGCGAACCCTCCCGAGCACGAGCTTCACTCTGATTGGCTGCCAACACTCCAAACCAGGAACTGTTGGCAGCCATCTTGTGACTCGGTAACCGAGTCACAAGAAAAAGGGTGAAACAAAGTGAAAAATTAAGAAAAGGGGGCAGGGTAGAAACACCCTGACCCACTAGGCCTGCTCAGGGGGTTCCACAAGGACCCCCAGGCCCCAAAAAAGCATTTTTTTTTTAAATCGGCCAAATTCACGCTGGGGTCGTGAATCCGGGCGTGAAAATAAAAAAAAATGAAGCGCGGGATCCCGCGTTCGTTCTTGTTAAGCCCCTGGGTGGGCCAGGTCCCGGGGGCATTCACCAAATAATTTGCGGGGGCCCAAGGGGGCCCCCGCAGCCCCGGGGACTGCCACCTCCCCGGGGCTAATATGAATGTATGCGGGGGCACTGCAGCCCCCCGCAGCCTCAGGGACCGCCACCTCCCCGGGGCTTAAAAAAAAAATGCGTGGGGGGGTCCCAAACCCCCCCAAGCTGCCCGGGACTGCCACCTCCCCGGGACTTTGAAAATGAACCGCAGGGGGCATGCGGCCCCCGCAGCCTGCTCTGATTTAAATATTAAATGATGTGTGGGGGGAAAGAGCCCCCCCCACACCCCGGGGATCACCACCTCCACGGGGCACTAAATATGGAAATTGGAGGGCTTTCAAAATAAAGGGAGCGGATCACGTGGCCCCCCTCCAGGAGCCCTCAATGGCCCTGGGGACCGCCACCCCCCAGGGCCGGCTCCTGCAATGTCCCGGGGTGCCCACCCCCGGGACATTGCCGTTTGCTATGCCAGGGCGGGAGCAGTGCAGCTCCTGCCCTGTCATAGCAAACGCTGCTTTGCTTCATTGAAGTGAGAGCAGGGAAACCTGCTCTCGCTTCAATGAAGCAAAGCAGAATTGCATGTCAGCAGCTCCCCTTGCTCAAAAGCAATGCCGGCTCCCGCAGGAGGTGGGGAGCCCGCGGGACCGTGGGGGCATTGGGGCTCCCCCCACGGGCCCAATCACAGAGGCCAGGCCCCGGGGGATGGGGTCCCTGGGGCCAAAGGTGGCCCGGGAGGTGAGCCACGCGGCCCTCCTCTCCTCTAATAAAAAATAAAATTAATAAAATGGAAAAGGCCGGCCCCGGGGGATTGATGCCCCGGGGCCATTATTGGCCTGAGGAGGGGGCCACGCTGCCCCCTCCATATAAATAAATAAAAACTAAATTAAAGAAAGTCTGGCCATGCCCCGGGGGATGGGGTCCCTGGGGTCAAAATTGGCCTCGGGAGGGGGGCCACGCGGCCCCCTTCCCGTTTAAAAAAAAAAAATAGGGGTCAGGCCCAGGGGGATGAGTTCCCCAGGGCCCCATAAAAGTAAAAAAAGGGGGGCCACACAGCCCCCCTTGTTAAAAAAAAGTAGAAAAAAAAAGCCGGCAACTCGCCGGAGGCCAAGCCCCCTTTCTCCACCACTCTGCAAACGCGCCCCCTGGCGCGTTGTTAGATGGGGAATTAATTCCCCTTGAATACTGAGGGTCCCTGGGGGCCAACTAGCCCACCAGGTACCTCCAATATGCGCCACAGAGCTGCGTTGCAGAGAGGTGGTCCGAGGCCACGCCCCTTTTTACACCACTCTGCAAACGCGCTTCTTGGCGCACTGTTGGTGGCCTTTGTCCACCTCTCAGCAATCCCACTGTGTGGGGCTTACTGGAGGTAAGATGTAGGCTAGTTGGCCCCTAAAGGATCCCCAGCAGTGAAGGGGCCTTCAATCCCCATCCAAGAGCGCGCCAGGGAGCGCGTTTGCAGAGTGGTGGGCAACGGCGGCATGGCCTGCTATGAGAACTTAGCAATCCTGCTGTGTGGGACTTACTGGAGGTAATAGGAGGGGTAGTTGTCCCCCAAGGTTGTCGTTGGTGGCCAACTACCCCTCTTGTTACCTGCAGTAAATCCCACACAGTGGGATTGCTAAGACGTCTAAGGAGGACATGCCCCCCTTTCTCCAACACTCTGCAAATGCGCCTCCTGGCAGACTACGGGATGGGGGATGAAGTCCAATTTACTCCGGAGGGACTTGTTTCAGGGACGTTATAGTTAGTTCAGCTAACTATAACTCGCGCCCCCGCAATGCACTGCTGATGACATCACATATTACATCACTCATGACATGGTCAGTGACATCACTGATGACATCACTGATGACATCTCAAATGACATCACTGATGACATCACTGATGACATCATTCACGTGATAATCTGATGCATCTTCTCACACCCTAATATAACCTTTGATACACCCACTCTAAATTACAGACTGCCATTCTCAAAACCATAGACACTCCAACACCAATAACTACATACCCATTCACTGATTCTTAGGTCTACACACACATCCACTCACTCATCAATACAGTCAGTCATACTTTCGGTCACTCATCAGTACAGGTCTATCATATGCAGTCATGCACCTATATAGACACTCACACACCACCAATCATCCATAGAGTTACTCACACACCTAGTCAGTCATGCAAAGAATTAATCACACTCTCATTTACTCACCTATACAGTTATACACACACCACCTCACTTACTCATATAGATACTAACATATACTTACGCTCTTAAACAATCACTGATACAAGCACACACTCATCCATACAGCCACTCTCACAATCACTCACTCTCACATATGGTCATTTATATACTCCAACACTCACATATACTGCCTTTCACATATGTAGTTACTCACACATGTACTACTTAGACATCCATTCACTCACCAACACACCCATACACACACTCACCCACCCATACAGTCCATCACAGATGCACTCTTGAACCCATACACCCAGTGAATCATCCACTCACACATCTATGCACAGAGTCACACATCCCCCACCCACCCACACAGTCAGGTAGCCATACAGACAGACAACCAATCAATAACTCATATAGACACTCATTTAGCTACTCACCAACCCATGCAACCGCTTACACACCAACTGACAGACTGATACAGACATTTACACAGTTTAGTCACTAACCCATGCATTAAGTAAGACACGTTAATCTGTATGATTACCTAAAGCCCACTGGGGCATTATAGGACAAAGTGGTTATTTGTATAAAATTGATCAGTAATGAGAGATTAGAGCTGAAATAATGTATATAACATTGATACAGAGTAGGAAGGATGATACATTGTTTTTCATAAAATTGGCCGTTGATTTAGATCGTAGGATTGGTAAATAAGATTTGTGTGCTAGAGAGAATGATAACTATAGTATTTTTTACTTTGTTAAAATGGCCGCCGCTAGTATCATTATTCTAAATAGCACTTTTGGTGTAGTCCACTATCTATGTTTATTTTTTAAAAGCACTGTGTATATAATTCGTATTCTAAATGCTTCTCATGAGCGTGATCAAGGCGTAAGCCGAAACGCGTCGTTTGAGCCATTAAAACTTTATTGAGCAAGCAAGAGCGTCCGAGTAATTCTTGTGGAAGTGAAGAAGGAGTTATTGAAATACAGGGTTGCCGGTAACCCGCACTCGGACCGCCCGTGACAGCCTCTGCACCCAACCGGGATCGTTGTGAGATATATATATATGTATATATTATCTACTGGCGGTTGCCAGTAGATAGTTATAGTTAAAACCTATTATCCATAGGAAATCCGCGACATTCTATTTGAAATAACGTTGGCGCCGGTTGACGAATCTTCGCGAAAGTTTCCAACTTGTTGGGGCGCTCCGGTCCGCTCCTATCCTGAAAGTCTTGGGGTGATACGTCAAGCGGGGGCCGAGAAAAAGGGGGGTCCCAAAACGCATTTTCCCCATTCATTTTTCCATAGGAACCTTTAGTCGCAGCTACAGCCCGAACTGCTGAACGGAATTACACCAAATTTGGCAAAGAGGTAGCCCTTGGTTCAGTGTCGTGCCTTTTGCTTAAATGGTGTAAATCCGTTCAGTAGTTCCTGAGAAAATCAAAAGTAAAGTCACATATATATCTGGGCGGAGCCTAACCACACATGTCATCGTGAGATCTGATTGGCTGTCAGCACTTCATCCTGGAATTGCTGGCAGCCATCTTGGGACCAATATAAATGATAGTACCTCATTGAAATGCATTGTAGTGAATAGAAGATTTTGAGGGTCACCAAAAGGAGAACTATAAAGGGTGATAACAGGCTTTAGTTACATTAGAATTTATTTGTTGATGGTACCATACTAATTTTAGGAATTGTGGTGTATTCTAAGGTGATTTTACCATGTGAAAAACCTTCTGCTGGGATATCATGAATCATGTTTGAGAGAACACTATTTTCTCATGCTTGTCCCATGGAGGTTTGGAAGGTGCTCCAGAAGCTAAAATGAGAGCATATTTTCTGTAAATTCACTTTATCTTTCTCACTCATGTGAGAATGAAGTCTGACATTCTCAGTAAAACATGTACATCCAACAAGGGCAGAGACTGTCAGTTGATTCCTTTGTGTTCTACTGCAGCTTCCCAGAGTGTTCTAAAGAACAACTAGAGTGCTAACAGCCTTACTTATGACAAAAGTATGGCACACCTGAAGCCATCTTGATTGGAATAAACTGGTAACACTTAAAACATTTAATTTAAAAAGGAACAAAATGATGGGGTTCATTTTGTCATAGAAATTATGGTTAGTGCTGTAGAAAGAAAAATTAGGACATATTTCAAGTGTGATCTCAAATATCTTCCTGTTATATTTCAACAGGAGCAGCCTGCCAGTGGATGCCTTTGTGTTCTACTGCAGCTTCCCAGAGTGTTCTAAAGAACAACTAGAGCGCTAACAGCCTTACTTATGACAAAAGTATGGCACACCTGAAGCCATCTTGATTGGAATAAACCGGTAACACTTAAAACATTTAATTTAAAAAGGAACAAAATGAGGGGTTCTTTTTTAAATAGAAATTATGGTTAGTGCTGCAGAAAGAAAAATTAGGGCATGTTTTAAGTGAGATCTCAAATCCTCTTCTATTTCATTAGAAAATTCTGACATGCAGACTGAAACAATCACTTTCAATACCAGCAGCAGACTACCAGTTAACTCCCTGGTGAGCAGTAGCTTTACTCCAGTGATCTAATGAGCAACTAGAGTGCTAACATTCTGAATTTATGGCAGATGTGAGACACATCTGAATGCCTTCTTGATGGAATCAAAGTAAAAAACTGAAAGCATTTCCTACTGAGGAGACTGCAGTAAATGAAGAAATTAGGAAACTTCATAACAAAGAAGTCTTCCAAGATGGCCACCAGTGAAAAAAGAGCCCAAATGTAGCACAAATATTACCCAGATGTAGCCCACATATAGCCCAATGACAAAAGTGTGCAAAACACTTTTTATTTTTAGTTTTTTTGCAGTTTTATGTAGTGCAGACTGGTCAGGTATTGGAGCATTGCATCTTAAAACATGACCCCCTACACTACAAAAACACCACTGCACTACCTTAAACCCTAAAACACTACCCCCAGCACGACCCCCTACACTACAGAAGCACCACTGCACTATCCTAAACCCTAAAACACTACCCCCAGCACGACCCCCTACACTACCCAAACACCACTGCACTACCCTAAAACATGACCCCCTACACTACACAAACACCACTGCACTACCCTAAACCCTAAAACACTACCCCCAGCACGACCCCCTACACTACACAAGCACCACTGCACTACCCTAAACCCTAAAACACTACCCCCAGCACGACCCCCTACACTACACAAACACCACTGCACTACCCTAAACCCTAAAACACTACCCCCAGCACGACCCCCTACACTACCCAAACACCACTGCACTAACCTAAATCCTAAAACACAACCCCCAGCACGACCCCCTACACTACACAAACACCACTGCACTACCCTAAAACATGACCCCCTACACTACAGAAACACCACTGCACTTTTCCTAAACCCTAAAACACTACCCCCAGCACGACCCCCTACACTACACAAGCAACACTGCACTACCCTAAACCCTAAAACACTACCCCCAGCACGACCCCCTACACTGCCCGAACACCACTGCACTGCCCTAAACCCTGAAACACCAGCCCCTGCATGACCCCCTACACTGCCCGAACACCACTGCACTGCCCTAAACCCTGAAACACCACCCCTAGCACGACCCCCTACACTGCCCGAACACCACTGCACTGCCCTAAACCCTGAAACACCACCCCCTTCACGACCCCCTACACTGCCCGAACACCACTGCACTGCCCTAAACCCTGAAACACCACCCCCAGCATGACCCCCTACACTGCCCGAACACCACTGCACTGCCCTAAACCCTGAAACACTACCCCCAGCAAGACCCCCTACACTGCCCGAACACCACTGCACTGCCCTAAACCCTGAAACATCACCCCCAGCAAGACCCCCTACACTGCCCGAACACCACTGACCTAAACCCTGAAACACCACCCCCAGCACGACCCCCTACACTGCCTGAAAACCACTGCACTCCCCTAAACCCTGAAACACTACCCCCAGCATGACCCCCTACACTGCCCGAACACCATTGCTCTGCCCAAAACCCTGAAACACCAGCCCCAGCACGACCCCCTACACTGCCCGAACACCACTGCACTGCCCTAAACCTTGAAACACCAGCCCCTGCACGACCCCCTACACTGCCCGAACACCACTGCACTACCCTAAACCCTGAAACATCACCCCCAGCATGACCACCTACACTGCCCGAGCACCACTGCACTGCCCTAAACCCTGAAACACCAGCCCCAGCACGACCCCCTACACTGCCCGAACACCACTGCACTGCCCTAAACCCTGAAACACCAGCCCCAGCTCGACCGCCTACACTGCCCGAACACCACTGCACTGCCCTAAACCCTGAAACACCAGCCCCAGCACGACCCCCTACACTGCCCGAACACCACTGCACTGCCCTAAACCGTGAAACACCAGCCTCAGCACGACCCCCTACACTGCCTGAACACCACTGCACTGCCCTGAACCCTGAAACACCAGCCCCAGCACAACACCCTACACTGCCTGAACACCACTGCACTGCCCTAAACCCTGAAACACCACCCCGTGCATGACCCCCTACACTGCCCGAACACCACTGCACTGCCCTAAACCCTGAAACACCACCCCCAGCGCGACCCCCTACACTGCCCGAACACCACTGCACTGCCCTATACCCTGAAACCCCCCCTGCACAACCCCCTACACTGCTCGAACACTACTGCACTGCCCTAAACCCAGAAACACCATCCCCAGCACGACCCCCTATACTGCACGAACACCACTGCACTGCCCTAAACCCTGAAACACTACCCCCAGCAAGACCCCATACACTGCCCGAACACCACTGCACTGCCCTAAACCCTGAAACATCACCCCCAGCAAGACCCCCTACACTGCCCTAAACCCTGAAACACCACCCCCAGCAAGACCCCCTACACTGCCCGAACACCACTGCACTGCCCTAAACCCTGAAACACCAGCCCCAGCACGACCCCCTACACTGCCAGAACACCACTGCACTGCCCTAAACCCTGAAACACCACCCCTGCACGACCCCCTACACTGCCCGAACACCACTGTACTGCCCTAAACCCTGAAACACCACCCCCTGCACGACCCCCTACACTGCCCGAACACTACTGCACTGCCCTAAACCCTGAAACACCACCCCCAGCACGACCCCCTACACTGCACGAACACCACTGCACCGCCCTAAACCCTGAAACACTACCCCCAGCAAGACCCCCTACACTGCCCGAACACCACTGTACTGCCCTAAACCCTGAAACATCACCCCCAGCAAGACCCCCTACACTGCCTGAACACCACTGCCCTAAACCCTGAAACACCATCCCCAGCAAGACCCCCTACACTGCCCGAACACCACTGCACTGCCCTAAACCCTGAAACACCACCCCCAGCAAGACCCCCTACACTGCCCGAACACCACTGCACTGCCCTAAACCCTGAAACACCACCCCCAGCACGACCCCCTACACTGCCCGAACACCACTGCTCTGCCCAAAACCCTGAAACACCAGCCCCAGCACGACCCCCTACACTGCCCGAACACCACTGCACTGCCCTAAACCCTGAAACACCAGCCCCAGCACGACCCCTACACTGCCCGAACACCACTGCACTGCCCTAAACCCTGAAACACCACCCCAGCACGACCCCCTACACTGCCCGAACACCACTGCACTGCCCTAAATCCTGAAACACCAGCCCCAGCACAACCCCGTACACTGCCCGCACACCACTGCACTGCCCTAAACCCTGAAACACCAGCCCCAGCACAACCCCGTACACTGCCCGAACACCACTGCACTGCCCTAAACCCTGAAACACCAGCCCGAGCACGACCGCCTACACTGCCCGAAAACTACTGCACTGCCCTAAACCCTGAAACACCACCCCCAGCAAGACTACTTACACTATCCGAACACCACTGCACTGCCCTAAACCCTGAAACACCACCCCCTGCACGACCCCCTACACTGCCCAAACACTACTGCACTGCCCTAAACCCTGAAACACCAGCCCCAGCACCACCCCCTACAATGCCCGAACACCACTGTACTGCCCTAAACCCTAAAACACCACCCCCTGCACCGCCCCCTACACTGCCCGAACACCACTGCACTGCCCTAAACCCTGAAACACCACCCCTGCACGACCCCCTACACTGCCCGAACACCACTGCACTGCCCTAAACCCTGAAACACCATCCCCTGCCCCACTCCCTACACTGCCCGAACACCACTGCACTGCCCTAAACCCTGAAACACCACCCCCAGCATGACCCCCTTTACTGCTCGAACACCACTGCACTGCCCCAAACCCTGAAACACCACCCCCAGCATGACCCCCTACACTGCCGAACACCACTGCCCTAAACCCTGAAACACCACCCCTGCACGACTGCCCGAACACCACTGCACTGCCCTAAACCCTGAAACACCACCCCCTGCACGACCCCCTACACTGCCCGAATACCACTGCACTGCCCTAAACTCTGAAACACCACCCCCAGCACGACCCGCTACACTGCCCGAACACCACTGCACTGCCCTAAACCCTAAAACACCACCCCCAGCACGACCCCCTACATTGCCCGAACACCACTGCACTGCCCTAAACCCTAGAACACTACCCCCAGCATGACCCCCTACACTACCCGAACACCACCGCACTACCCTAAACCCTAAAATACTCTCCCCAGCACGACCCCCTACACTACCCAAACACGACTGCACTGCCCTAAACCCTAAAACACTCCCCCAGCACGACCCCCTACACTACCCGAACACCACTGCACTGCCCTAAACCCTAAAACACTCCCCCAGCACGACCCCCTACACTACCTAAACACCACTGCACTGCCCTAAACCCTAAAACACTACCCCCCGCATGACCCCTACACTACCCAAATACCAATGCACTACCCTAATCCCTAAAACACTACCCCCCGCACAACCCCCTACACTACCCAAAGACCACTGCACTACCCTAAACTCTAAAACAATACCCCCGCACGACTCCCTACACTACCCAAAGACCACTGCACTACCCTAAACCCTAAAACACGACCTCCTACACTACACAAACACCACTGCACTACCCTAAACCCTAAAAACTACCCCCAGCACGAACCCCTACACTACCCAAACACCACTGCACTACCCTAAACCATAAAACACTACCCCCAGCAGTACCCCCTACGCTACCCAAACACCACTGCACTACCCTAAACCCTAAAACACTACCCCCAGCAGTACCCCCTACACTACCCAAACACCATTGCACTACCCTAAACCCTAAACCACTACCCCCAGCAGTATCCCCTACACTACCCAAACACCACTGCACTACCCTAAACCCTAAAACCCTAAAACACTAACCCCAGCACGACCCCCTACACTACCCAAACACCACTGTACTACCCTAAACCCTAAAACACTCCCCCAGCACGACTCCCTACACTACCCAAACACCACTGCACTACCCTAAACCCTAAATCTACCCCCAGCATGACCCCCTACACTACACAAACACCACTGCACTACCCTAAACCCTAAAACACTACCCCCAGCATGACCCTCTTCACTACCTAAACACAACTGCACAATTTGTTACAGGCGTTGCAACGCAGGCCTGTGGTGCTTACTGGAAGTACCTGGTGGGCTAGTTGGGCCCCAGGGACTCTCAGGATTCAAGGTGACCTAATCCCCCAACTTAAAACGCGCCACGGGCGCGTTTGCACAGTGGTGAAGGGAGGGGCGGGGCTTCAGGTGACATGTGCGCAAACACGCCCTGTGGTGCGTTTTAAGTTGGGGAGTTAATTCTCTTTGAATCCTGGGGGCCAACTAGCCCACCAGGTACCTTCAGTAAGCACAACAGAGTTGCGTTGCAGAGAGGTGAAAAAGGTGCGTGGCCTCGGAACGCCTCTCTGCAACTCAGCTCTGTGGTCCTAACTGTAGGTACCTGGGGGCTAGTTGGGCCCCAGGGACCCTCAGGATTCAAGGGGACTTAATCCCGCAACTTAAAACGCGCCACGGGGCGCGTTTGCACACATGTCACCTCAGGCCCCCTCCCTTCACCACTGTGCAAACGCGCACTGGCTCTGGTTAGTCAGAGTCAGTTACCACCAGTACCCGTCTGAAAAAGTTGTGGGCACAGGATGATTTTGCAACAAGGCCTCTTTCTGCTCCTCTGTTGGTTCTTTCTGCACATCTTTTGCTTCTTTCTGTGCGTTTTTTCTTCTTTCTTCACATGTCCTACCTCTGTTGGCATAGTTAGAAACTAGCATTTAAAAAACCTTTGAAATTCACTTAAAAATCATAGGTTTCAGGCACGTTATAGTTAGAAATTAGCATTTAAAAAACCTTTGAAATTCACTGAAAAAACCATAGGTTTCAGGCACGTTATAGTTAGAAATTAGCATTTAAAAAACCTTTGAAATTCACTGAAAAAACCATAGGTTTCAGGCACGTTATAGTTAGAAATTAGCATTTAAAAAACCTTTGAAATTCACTGAAAAAACCATAGGTTTTAGGGACAGTTATAGTTAGTTGGACATTGCACTCGTACAAAACCCGTGAAATTCCCCTGTTATAGTTAGTTCAGCTAACTATAACTCGCGCCCAGCAATGCACTGCTGATGACGTCACATATTACATCACTCATGACATGGTCAGTGACATCACTGATGACATCACTGATGACATCTCAAATGACATCACTGATGACATCATCCATGTGATAATTTCATGCATCTTCTCACACCCTAATATAACTTTTGATACACCCACTCTAAATTACAGACTGCCATTCTCAAAACCATAGACACTCCAACACCAAAAACTACATACCCACTCACTGATTCTTAGATCTACACACACATCCACTCACTCACCTGTACAGTCACTCATACTTACAGTCACTCAGTACAGGACTATCATATGCACTCATACACCTATATAAACACTCACACACCGCCACTCATCCATAGAGGTACTCACACACCTAGTCAGTCATGCAAAAAATTAATCACACACCCATTACTCACCTATACAGTTATACACACACCAGCTCACTTACTCATACAAATACTAGCACATTCTTATGCTCTTATACAATAACTGATACAAGCACACACGCATCCATACAGCCACTCTCACAATAACACACTCTCACTTATAGCCATTTAAATACACTAACACACATATATACTGCCTTTTACATATGTAGTTACTCGCACATGTACCACTGAGATATACATTCACTCACTAACACACCCATACACACACTCACCCACCCAAGCAGTCCATCACAGATGCACTCTTGAAATCATGCACCCAGTGAATCACCCACTCACACATCTATGTATAGAGTCACACACACCCCACCCACACAAACACTCAGGCAGCCATACAGATACTCAGAGAACCAATCAATAACCCATATAGACACTCATGTAGCTATTCGCAAATCCATGCATCCACTTACACACCAACAAACAGACGGATACAGACATTCACACAGTTTAGTCACTAACCCATGCATTCAGTAAGATACGTTTAATCACTCACTTGTAGAGTCAGTCACTCACGTACTAAATCATCCATTCAGACACTTATACACCCACTCATTCTTCAATACGCCTTTCCCTATATATATTAAACATATTTAAACTTTACAGAAACACACAGTCACTGGATGATGTCATCAGTGATGTCATCAGTGATGTCATTTGAGATGTCATCAGTGATGTCATCAGTGATGTCACTGACCATGTCATGAGTGATGTAATATGTGACGTCATCAGCAGTGCATTGCGGGGGCGCGAGTTATAGTTAGCTGAACTAACTATAACAGGGGAATTTCACGGGTTTTGTACGAGTGCAATGTCCAACTAACTATAACTGTCCCTAAAACCTATGGTTTTTTCAGTGAATATAGATATAGATATAGATATAGAGATAGATATAGATATATAGATGTGGTCCATGTCTGTTTTGCCGAGGGATGGCAGAAGAAAGCAGAGAAATCGGATATATAGATATATATATATGTATATATATATACAGCAGAATTCAGGAATTCAGGAAAGAGTGAAGTCTATCAAGTGTATTTGGATGTTAGAGAGTAATACATGTCTTAAGGAATGCAGGTGTCATTCTCTTTCCCTCACTTGCAAATTTATATCCAAGGAACTTTAACTAACATATGCAATCTTGGGCTTTGAGTTTATGGTCTGCATTTGCTAAAATGTTTATCACTTTCTTTGCCCTTCCTAGAAGGGGTTCTAATTCATTAACTCTGATATATTTGTCATCTCCATAAGAGACCATGTGATGCTCTTTCTTTAGGAGTTCCATTATTCTAACTTTTGACAACCTTCAGGCTGTTTTTATATTACTGAGCTAGTCTTGTATTGAGAAACATCCAAACGTAAATGTTGTCAGTGTTGATCTTCTGGTGACTATTGATAGGCAAAAACTTTGGAAATATTCAGTGTGGTAAGTCATTAGACCTGTGCCATGGGCATTTTGTTCTACTTGTGCACTGGTGTGATTGTTCAGTTTCCAATAGTCTAATAGTGGACAGAGAGCCCTGTCAGGTTTAGGTGCTAGGAACATTGGGATGTTCACGCTGGCTGGATTGAGAGGGATAATAATCCCTTGATACATGAAATTTGTACTTGTAAAGCGCACTTATACCCCCAAAGGGGTGTCCTGGCGCTGTACGCATACCGCTGTGGAACCCTTCCTGGCTTTTCCCTCTGAAATGTCCAGTCCTGGGCACCCCCAGGGTGAAGCCAGGCATCCCAGCGCTGTTGGGGCCGTTGTGGAGATTAAGCAAGCTATTGCCCAGAGTGGGACCCATGATTAGAATAGGCACCGAGGCGAGAATTATCAGGTCCGAGGAAATTGAGCCCAAGACCCGCTGAGGCGGGAATTGAACCCTGGTCCCGGGCCAGATATCTGCATCAGGGTCTGCCGCTCTAACCATTGAGCCACACTTCTCCACCACATGTGTTCTGTCACCATTTTCTGTATGCCCCTTGTAGCTCATGGCTTAATAGGGTAATGTTTTTGAAATTTAGGTTGATGTTGAACTGCAAATTATTTAAGATTGGCACCTTTATCCTAGCCAGTTTGATTCTGATATAGAGCAGTAGGCTGTTTTCTTCTGTTGAAAAACAATAATGACATATTAACTTTGGTGGAGAAACTCTTAATTAGTAAAACTTAGTACTTAGGAGCTCCTCTAAAAAGGCTAGAGACCAATTATTCTATATCTTCAAGCAGTATTACAGCATATAAATATGTATAAAATAAATAAAGTGAAGCCAGAAAGATACTTTTATGATTCTTTGTCTTTCTCCATCTATTTGTAACTATGCTATATGCAACAGCTCAATTTTATTTAAGTGATTTCTGTGATTGTCGGGTTTACACTTTAGACATACTCAGGTGTCTGAGATGACCTTAGAAGGACTTAGGTTAATTATTGTCTAGGACGGTTGGTATACAAGATATTCTTCTTCATAAACTTTGGTAGGCGGGCTCCTAACGCTGTTATGAATCACTCCTATGTTTGAATTTGAAATTGTAGTTGAACCTTGAATCTGAAATTGGAGTGGAATTTTTAGCTGCTCGTACCTTTGTTTTAAGTGTGTTCATTTTTAACCATTATTTTATAAGGAGTGCTCTAATTTAACACTGCCTTAGTCTACTGGGTTCTTTCAGACTGGGCGGCGTGTTAATCATATCCAAGAGCCTTGTATGACTCGAAGGGATAGGAGCGGCCATCTTGACGGTACCTCTTCCATCCAGGGTTTGCGCTCTAGTTTCCACCCCACGGCACTCATAAAATGGCCGGGGAGCGAACGCGCAGCTTTTGGTAGACGTGGTCCTAACGCTGTTATGAATCACTGCTATGTTTGAATTTGAAATTGGAGTTGAACCTTGAATCTGAAATTGGAGTTGAATTTTTTAGCTGCTCGTACCTTTGTTTTAAGTGCGTTCGTTTTTAACCATTATTTTATAAGGGGTGCTCTAATTTAACACTGCCTCAGTCTACTGGGTCCTTACAGACCGGGGGTGTGTTAACCATATCTAAGAGCCTTGTACGACTCGCGGGGATCGGAGCGGCCATCTTGACGGTGCCTCCTCCACCCAGGGTTTGCGCTCTAGTTTCCACCCCACAGTACTCATAAAATGGCCGGGGAGCCGAAGGCGTGCCAAAGGCAAGCACGTCTGTGCCCGTCCGCGCCCAGCGGGGGCCAGGGGCCACAACCCCTGCTCCGTTTATATGGAATAAACAGACTTATTCGGCTCAAGAACTGCTGGCTCTGCGACGGGTACCTCACCACAACTGTAACATCTTTAGCGATGAGGCAGGCCTTTTGTTTGCCAACATTGCCAATTTCACCTCTCCTTTCCCAGTAGGCAGATTACACATTTAAGGAAAGATCAATGTACAGACAATGGCCTAAGCAGGTGTCCAGCCAAAGACCAGAATAATTGCGCCTTACATCAATTACGCGCTGGTCTCACTTAATTCACATGTTTCAACATTAATTGTCGCTCGCTCTCCAAACACCAAGCTCATATCCGGGATTTCCTAATAGACAGGAAACCGGATGCAGGTTTTTTAACAGAGACTTGGCTGCATGAAAGCTCGGGCCTGATGTAGCAGCTGCCCTTTCACCCAACTATTCAATAATTAGGAAAGATAGGTTGCATACAATGGGTGGAGGTTTAGCAATTATATATAAAACGACATTTGAATGTAAAATAGGAGATTTTAATGCACCGGATTGTGATAGTTTACTCTTCAAAATTGCATTTACACCTAAATTTACCTTTTCAGGCATTTTGCTTTATCACCCCCTGGCCCAGTGGGGAAATGGGCACTCTCCCTCCCTGATTTAATAGCCCCCTCTATTTTAAAAGCGGCTAATTTTACAATTCTAGGGGATTTTAACCTCCATCTAGAGGACCCAGCCTGTCCTAAAAGCACATCTCTGATGGCCAATTTAGGGGTGCTGAATCTACGATTGTGCAATTCTAATCCCACACATATAGCAGGCCATTTGTTGGATCCTATTTTTTCCAATTTGCCCGATCTTAGTAGTCACCCTGCTCTTCCCTTACCTTGGTCTGATCACTTTGCTGTGCCGTTCACAGTGAAAATTGCGGCCGCCCAAACTCCACCTTGTCCAGCCCCTGAACATAAATCGAGGAATTGGGCCAGGCTTGATGCCGTACTCTCAATAAGACGTTGATCAACCACAGACCGAATCTCGATTTAATTTCCATAAAAGATCACGAGCTCATTCACAACTGGCTTTCTAGAGCAGTAGATGTATGCCTCCCTCTCCCAACCAAACGTTCCAATAAACATTTGCCTCCGGCTCCCTGGTTTACAGAGAAGTTAAAAAGTGAACAATCCAGGTGTAAAGCGCTTGAAAGGCACTGGAGGAAACACTATAATGAAGACACAAAAATAGTATACAAAAAGGCTTTAAGCACATATCATAGCTTGTGCAAATCGGCCCGGGCAGAGTTTTTCTCACAGCAAATTTTACAGTCAAAGAAACTGCACAAAAACCCTTTTCAAAGTGGTTAAAGAACTTTCTGGCACCGAAAAATTTACAAAGTCTCCTGTTCTTTCACATAGTCAATGCAAAGAACTTGCTCTCGTGTTAATTTATAAAATCGATAAAATACACACGGGCTGCAAATAACAAACAAACCCGAGATTAGGGCAGAAGTAGCAGAATCATCTAATACCAGAGAGGTTCTTATCATATCGGATTCCTTAAGCAATCCCATCTCCCCTCTCAAATTGTCTACCTGGGCCCTCATGGACTTCTCCTCTTTTAATCGCCTTCTTTCAAATACTAAATCTGGATCCCCAATTGAGCCCTTACCTCCTCAGGTTCTTGGCTGGCTGGATCCCCTTATTTTGATAATGATAATGGAGCTTCTAAACGCCTCTGTAAAGGACGGGATAGTTCCACATAGCTGGAAGCATGATATGGTCCTTCCCCTCCTTAAGAAAGCCAATTCTGACCCCTCCATCCCATCAAATTCCAACCTATATCGCTGCTCCCCATTTTTGCAAAAATTTTGGAGAAGCATGTAAATGGCCTGCTGACCGCGTTTGTGGAAGCCCGGAACTTTCTTCACACCTTCCCATCAGGTTTTAGAGCTGGTTTCTCTACAGAAACCACACAGTTGGGGGTGACTGAAATGCTAATGCATCGCTTAGACGAAGGCGAAAGTGCGGCACTTATTCTATTAGATCTCAGTGCCGTTTTCGACATAGTATCCCATCATATTTTGGAGAAAGCATTACAATCATTAGGCTTGGAGGGAATGGCACTAGAATGGCTTCACTCCTTTCTTAGTGATTGGACCTTCCAGGTCTCTTCAGCCATGGCCTGTTTGAATTCCCACACCTCCCCTTATGATGTTCCCCAGGGCTCAGTGCTGAGTCCGCTGCTATTTAACATATATATCCGCCCATTGGCGGAGGTGGTTGAAAAAGCAGGACTGTCTCTGTTTTCCTACGCTGACGCCACACAGTTTATCTTTTCTCGCTCCTCGTCACAAGGACATGCGCCCTCGGATCTTAATCAAGGACTGAGCTAAGTGGCCGCATGGATGCAAAATAACCTGCTTAAATTAAATGGCGACAAGACAGAAGTTATGATCCTAGGCAAAAGACATGACCTCTGGGGTCCTCAACACTGGCCCCATAAATTTGGCTCCCTACCCACGCCAGTGAGCAGCATTCGGAACTTGGGTTTCATTATTGATGAACACCTATCAATGAAACAGCAAGTGGCCAAGATCTCCTCCACCTGCTTTGCAGTCCTGCGCTGGCTAAAGAAGATCTTATGGCAGATTCCTCTCCCAGTCCAGAGAACTGTGGTCCAGGCTGATGTTATCTCAAGACTGGACTAGGGTAATGCCCTCTATCTGGGAGCAGATAAGTCAACCATCCAGAGACTGCAATTAGTTCAGAATGCAGCTGGAAGACTACTGTTCCGCTTGCCTAAGTTCTCTTCTGTATCAGGGTGTCTCCATGAGTTACACTGGTATCAGTGTCGAATCAGGTCTAATTTAAAGCACTGTGTTACATGTTCAAAATCAAAATAGGGTTGGCCCCAAAATATCTACAAGACTTGATGAAACGGCATAGGCCGCTACGCCCCCTGTTCAGCAAATTCGTTTTGTTGTCCCCAAAATCCGACGGCCCGTATGAAAGGCCGGTCATTAGCCTATCTAGGACCAACCCTATGAAATTCTTTACCCGCTATTCCGCGAGATTAGACCTCTATGCTTGCATTTCGTAAAGGTCTGAAAATGTGGCTGTACTTAAATTCATCTGATTTATAAACTTCTCTGCTAGCCTATCTTGCTCGGGGCCAGGAAACCCTTCGGGGTAGCTGTGCGCCTTGCAAATTCTAAATAAATAAACTGAGTTTTCTATTCTGATCCTTTCTCTTCATTTTTGACTATGGATCTTGTTCTTGGTGACATCCCTTCTTTCATGGTCTGAGTTTTGAATACTCTTCAACATTGCGGGACGTCTACTGGGATGTGTTTTACCTCAACCCCGACTTCCGAAGACCTGTGAGGCCGTCACAAGGTATGGGGGCGTCGGGGCCAGGACCGGCGGATTACCTACACCGATGCCCCAGTGGTCCCGAGCCTGCTTGCCTCACCACCCTTCCGCACGCCCCTAACTTTGAACTACGTACTCTCCTTTGACTTCTTTCTTTTAGCACTCGTTTCATGCTCCCTGGCTCACATCTATGGACTTTTTACCGTTTTGACTTTTGCCCTGCCCGACTTTTGTTCCTGATCACCGCCAATGACCCGGACCCACCATCTTGTTTAACCTATGTCCTTTCCCCCCTTCCCCTCCGTTTCTCCCCCTGACGATCCTAAAAAGTATTTCTCCCTCTTTCTGGTCTGCCTTACTCCACCCCACCCCGGCTCCCTCCTATCCCCGCACCCTCTCTCATAACACTATTTCTCCCCCTCTACCCTCTCTCCCACCCTTTTTGATCTTTCCACTATCCTTGTTAACTCCCTGCTACTCGATCTTTAATTACTTCTCCTTTACCCCATGTTAATCGCTATGATGCCTGATGCGTGAATCGAACGTTTTTCTCTTGTCGCCCGTTCTGCCTCTTCTCCCCCTCAGGCTCCCTTTCCCTTTCCCCCTCCCACTCCTATCCTCTCACTCAGATTTCTTGTCCCCCCCTTTCCCTCTCTGCCTCCCTTTATTTGTGCATTCACTTTGAAATTTTCCGTGAAAAATGTTTAATTTATTATTGTTGTTAACTCCCTGCTACTCGATCTTTAATTACTTCTCCTTTACCCCATGTTAATCACTATGATGCCTGACGCGTGAATCGAACGTTTTTCTCTTGTCGCCCGTTCTGCCTCTTCTCCCCCTCAGGCTCCCTTTCCCCCTCCCCCTCCTATCCTCTCACTCAGATTTCTTGTCCCCCCTTTCCCTCTCTGCCTCCCTTTATTTGTGCATTCACTTTGAAATTTTCCGGGAAAAATGTTTAATTTATTATTGTTGTTAACTCGCTCTTGTTCCTTATGTAAAACGCTCTGATACCTTCGGGTCTAGCCAGCGCTATATAAAACTCAATAAATAAATAAATAAGAATGATCTACTCATAACTTTGCAGTGTCTTTTTTAGTGTTAACCTCCTCCCCCTTCCTGTAGGTAGTTAGGATAATATTCATCACAATAGTGTCCTGTTGACCTCAGAGTTCTAGTGTATAATAGCTCATGTTGTTAGACATCATAGTGATGTTATGGAGGTCTCAATCTCCTATTTGGCTGAGACTGATCTCTTCTCCTTTTTCTCTGTTCTTAACCTTTTTCTTTAGGGCCTGTACCTGCTTCTTGCCTGACATTCACATGGGCTTATAGGACCCTAAGATATCCCTTACAATATAGCTATAAACATGTGACATTTATATAGGGAGCTTAATTTCTCTATGCCTTTGCAGTATGTCAGCCAGCTTTTGCCTCATGCTAGAATGGCAGCATTGCTTTTGACACTCCCTAAAATGATTTCCTGAGATCATGTCAGAACTGGCAATGAACTGCATTCCTACTGTCATGGCTGGGACAGCTTCAAGTTCCACTTATATATCTGACCAGCTAGATTTATGGGAGGACTGAATGTGATGGTTTGCCATGCATGGCTGTAAATGTTGCTGCACATATCTTTTCTCAATGTTGACAATGTTGACAGTGCCCTATCACAAAAGCTATTCCTATTGGCAAGCAAGACTAACAAGGAGTGTTTATCTTGTGATGACAAGATGGCCGACTGAACAGTAGCATTTGTGTGAGCTTCTGAGGGCTGGGATCCCCATCAGTGTAGATCCTGGGCATACAAAAACAAAAGAGAAGGTAGCCAAGCTATAGTAGGCGCTTACAGGATGTTGGGACCCAATATCAAATCTCAATAGTTTGGTGGTGCTCTAGAACAAGGCTGGCTGGCCAACAACCTTAACATATTTGGTCCTTTTTGTCTGAGCGATCTCAGGAAGTTGCTCTGGGGAACATGGTATCTCCCCCGTTTATACTACCTTGCGGGGTTCCCCAGGGCTCTTCACTGAGTCCAACGTTATTTAACCTATACGTTACTGATCTTGCTAGCCTAGTAAGAAGTTATGGCTTTGCCATTGTATCTTACGCGGACGATACTCAGATCATCGTCTCGGTGAGCAGCTCCGCCAGTCAGACAGCATCAAGGTTCTGTGACTGTATAAGCCACATAGCAAAATGGATGACAGACAACTGTTTGAAATTGAATTCCTCAAAGACCGAAGTCCTGTTGCTGGGGAATAATCCATCATTTTGGACAGATAAATGGTGGCTGGCTCAACTTGGCCCCTTACCTAACCCAGTGCATAAGGCTAAAAACCTTGGTGTAATTTTTGACACCATGTTGTCTTTTAAAGCACAAATTAATTCGGTCACTTCTGCCTGTTTTTTTATCATGAAAATACTGAGGAAAATTCTCCCAGCAATACCTTTGGAACTAAGGAAGACGGTAGTGTCAGTGTTGATTTCCTCAAGACTGGACTATTGCAACGCCCTTTTCTCTAGGGCTTTGAGGCGCAGCACAAACAAACTTCAAATGGTCCAGAATGCAGCAGTGAGAATGTTGCTGGGCATTCCTAAATTTGACTCAGTCTCCACTGCCTTGGCTGAACTACACTGGCTACCGGTGGCCAAGAGGATACAATTTAAATCACTGTGTATTGCGTTAAAATCCCTCAACAATATGGGGCCTATACAGCTGAAGAAATTTCTAAAGCCATACTTTCCAACTAGAGCCCTTAGATCTGCTGAACTGGGAAACTTAATTGTCCCTAGAGTCAACAAGGTTAGATGGGGAGGAAAGAGTTTCGCGGCTACAACTGCCAGCTTATGGAACTCCCTGCCTACCTCTCTGAAGAGAGAATCCAATCTTCTCAACTTTAGAAAAGGCCTAAAACATGGCTGTTTATAGCATAAATCCTTTTTGTTTTCCTTCGCTCAGTATTTATCAAAGGCAGCGCCTAGACACCCCAGGGTATTTGCCGCGCTATACAAATTTCAAATCAAATCATATAACTCCAGAATGGGGTAAATGCACTAATTGAATCTTGAAAGTCCTGAGCACTCAAAAAGTCTCATAAATTCCAGAAGTGTAGATGATTCAAGTATTCTTTATTCAATTTTCCATCCAGTAGTTCTTTACTTGTAGATGTGAAGACAGGCCCTCATGTATAACATCACAACAACTAACAGCCAACACATGTTTCGTCGTATGGCTAACAAGCCCCAGACTTCCTCAGGGCTAGATAGTTTCCTATAACAGTGACGTAAGTGCGTGGGTAATAGAATTCTTGATGTAGAATGTTCAGTTAATAGCTACACGCTGAGGAATAATACCAAACTCCATGTGTAGTATGACACTTTGCATGTACCCAGGCTGGGGAGGACGCCACAACTGGCAACGAGATAGGGGATTACATAGATAAGTTTTTGCAAAGGAGCTTTGTGTGATTATTACAGGTAGAGCTTGTCTTTCAGTAATTATACTGTTGCAATAAAGAAAATTGTGTGCATAGAGATTGCCAACAGAGAGTTATATGTTTGATTTAGTGAGAACTCTATAATATGCCTTCTGCATGTGTGTACACTTTTGCTTATACTTAAAGAGAGCAAAAACACCATATTCTAGTTATCGTTAAGCTCAAATAAACTGTATATCATTATACGTAATAGATTCCTAAAATCCTTTGTAGAATTATATTATTTTGGATTGTTAAACATGATGCCATTTATTCTAGTTAAATGAAGAAAAAAATGAGCTATGCGCAAAAAGATGATGTACCTATCAGTTTGAGTTATTTGACTAAATATTAAGAGTCCTGCTGGTTCAGCGTGTAGTTACAGGCTTCTCTTAGACTTTTAGGGGCAGATTTACTAGTTTCTCATGCAGTGCATTGCAGAAGCCTCAAATGCTGTGCTGCATGAGAAGGAGACACCAGGAGAGAGCCATATTAACAGACATATGGCACTCTCCTCCCCTCTCCCTAGTGCCAGTGCAGAAATATGCTGCCCTGATCACAAACCCTTGCACTGTGGTGCAAGGGTGTCTCTGTGAGCCTAGCATAGGCTTTGTACTGGAAGGGAACCCTCCCAGTACAAAATACTATGGTTCAACTAACTTGAAACCTTTTCTCACTTTGTATGTGTGCTGTACTGTGCAGCACACATACAAAGGGGCATATTTACAATGTCCCTATGCTACCGGAGCGTCACTTTTTTGATGTTCAGGTGGCGCACAATGCTGACCCATATTTACAAGGCCATGTGAAGCCACCCTGCGTGGCTTTTTGGGGCCTTGTAAATATGGCCTCCTTTCATGCATTACTCTGCATGAAAGGGGCTTTCCATTGGTGTTGCTGTGGGGGTTCCCATGCCACACTCATGGATTTTGATGCATTTCCAGATTTACAAGGTTTTGTAAACCTGGGAATGCATCAAATTCTAATGCCTTCCCAGGGGAGGCTTTAAAGTGGTCAATGAGGGGAGCGCGCGCCGGCAGCGAGACAATATGGGCACTTGCTAGATTTCCTCCTTAGGAGCTGAGGAATGTCATAACCGCGGTCATGATTTTTCGGCTCGAATCAATGCCCCGCCTGCTGCAGATGATGTCAGAAGTGTCAGGGAGCAGCAGGGCGAGTTTTTATGGTTTAAATCTTTTTATTGAATCAACAGCCAGGGCAGCTATGTAATATGCGAAAAACTTCAATATATGGGTTACGCAGAACCCAGGAGCGAACCTTTAGCACAGGCATTAACAAAAATGATTCAAACAGAAAAATTAACAATAATAATCCCCCCCTCCCTCCCCCCGTCCACTGCGTGTTAGGAATCGTGTCTAGGTGTGAGGGGTCACCTCTGCGGCGTAACCCGCTAAATTGTATCGTCCGGTGAGGTAAGTCGTAGGAGGCGGAGGTATCTGGGGCACGTTAGTTCCCGGAACTCTTGGACCAGGAGAGCTAAGAATGGTTGCCAAAGCTCTCCAAAGGTTGAGCCTTTCCCTGCCAGCGTGAGTGTGATCTTCTCCATCCCTAGTATGTGCCACAGTCGCTGAAGCCAACCCGTGTGGGAGGGAATCCGAGGAGTCTTCCAGTGAAGTAATATAATTTGAGTGGCCGTACATAGTGCTATCACTATCTGACGCCCTCTTCTAGACTTGAGGGGATATGTAAGGGGGTTCGGGACTCCCAAGAGGACGTAGGCCGGGAATCTGGGGAGCTCCGTATCTAGGTGTTTGTCAATTTCATCCAAAATTTGAGACCAGTACTGTTGTAGGTGCTCGCATTCCCACAGGAGATGAACCAGCGTTCCAGTTTTCCCACACCCCCTCCAACAGGTCGCACTGTGTGTGGGGTCAGCTTGGTGCATGCGCTCTGGAGTGTAGTACCAGTAGGTGGCTAATTTGGTGAGTGTTTCTGTGAGGCCCATGTTACTTGCGGTGTGCCGCGCTCTGTAGCATACCCCTTTCCATTCTTTGTTGCTGAGTTCGCGACCGAGGTCCCTCTCCCAGCGTGCGCGGCCTGCATTGTATACGTGCATGTATCGAGTAAGTAGCATTTTATATAGGTCCAAAATTAGTTTCTTATCTGATGACCGAGTGACGAGCCATCGTTCGTAAGGGGTAAGATGTCTTTGCGCCTGTGGCCTGTTGTCAGGGTGTAGTGCCCAATGTCTTAGTTGCAGATAACGCAACCTTTCGGATTCCGGAAGGTCGTAGTCGGATCTAAGCTGAGGGAAGGGGATGACGCCCTCTACATCAAATAAGTGACCCAGTGCTTGGCATTTTGTGGTTCTCCAATGTATGAAAGAAGGCTCGCCTATCCCAGGGTTGTCAAAGAGTGGTGTGAGGGGTGAGGGGAAAGTTGTTAGCCCGTGGCTCCTATTGGTCTGGTCCCAGGTTGTTAATGTGGTGCGTGTAATGTGCGAAGCGTATAGATTGGGGGGTCTGTGCGACTTGTTAAGGAAGGGAATCTTCCTAAGGGAAGTGCCCGCCACAGATCGGTCCTGGAATAGCCAATGCTTCTCTGATTCAGTGCGGCTCCATTCAACTAAATGCCAGAACTGCGCAGCTTTGTAATAGAGCGTGATATCGGGGATCCCAAGACCACCTTCGCTAGGCGGGAGAGTGCTTACAATCCTCTTCATTCTTGGCTTGAGACCCTGCCAAATGAAGAGGGAGAGCTCCGACTGCACTCGACTCAGCCAACCAGTGGGGGGCCGTAAGGGGAGCGTCTGAAAGAGGTATAGGATTTTAGGCAAGATTGTCATTTTAACAGCCGCTATCCTCCCTAGCCAGGAAATGGGGTAATGTTTCCAGCGTTGCAGATCAGAGTGGATTTGAGTGTGTACTTTAGCATAGTTAACAGACGCTACGGCCTGTAGAGTGGGAGCTAGATGAATTCCCAAGTATGGGACCGTCTCATCGGACCACTGTATGGGGTGCTGACTTTGGAGTTGTGCTTGCGTAGATAGTGGCAATGAGAGATTTAGGGCGGTGGATTTTGCGATGTTTACCTTGAACCCAGAGGCCTTCACGAAGGCGTCCAGCTCTGACAGAAAGGCTCCCAAGGCTATCTCTGGGTCTGCTAAGGTGACGAGGACGTCATCCGCGTAAAGGCTTATGGTGTGCACGTCGCCCTTGAAGTGGATGCCCGTGATTTGTGGGTGTTCTCTGACTCTCTGCGCTAGCGGTTCCATGTACAATGCAAAGAGCAGGGGTGACAGAGGACACCCCTGTCGTGTGCCTCTGCTTATGGGGAATGGAGCTGATGTATGTCTATTAACTCTCACTGAGGCCGCAGGGGAACGGTAGCAATTGAAGATTTGCGTCCTCATTCTCTCCCCCAGGCCAATGCGGATCATTGTCTGTTCTAAATAGGGCCAGTGCACCCGATCAAAGGCCTTTTCAGCGTCGATGGTGAGGAGCATAGAGTCCATGGGGATTCGCGACGCATTCTCTATGAGATGGAGGGCCCTCTTTGTGTTGTCACTGGTCTGCCGTTGGGGAATAAAACCCGCCTGGTCGGGGTCTATCAAACCGGGCATATAAGGGCCCAGTCGAGCCTCAATAATCCCAGTGTAGAGTTTCAAATCAATGTTCAAGAGGGAGATAGGCCTGTAGGCCCCGCAGCAAGTCCTATCTTTCCCTGGCTTGGGGATGACCACAATTGCGGCTGCAAGCATGGATTTAGGGATCGCTCCTGGGGACGCAAAGGAGTTATAAAGCCTGGTCAGTAGTGGCGCTAGGGTGGAACAAAATTGTTTGTAAAAGGCCGCCATGTAGCTGTCCGGGCCAGGACATTTAGCTGGCTTGAGTCTTGAAATGGCCGCTATGACTTCCTCGATTCATATGTCCCTATCCAGGTGTTCCGCCTGAGCCAGGGTCAGTGTGGGAAGACACGCCTGCGTCAGATAAGCATCAATGTCCTCCTCTGCTAACTGCTGCCCATTATAAAGGAGGGCGTAGAAATTGCGAAACGTCTCAGTAATAGCTGCGTCATCCGTGACCACTCTCCCCTCTTGATCCCGGATCTCTTGGACCCCCTTGAGCTGTCTAACCTCCCGTAGTTTGTGTGCTAGCAAGCACCTGCATTTGTCCCCTCCAACGTAAAATGAGTGGCACAGGCGCAGCGTGGCATACTCTGCCCTGTCGCGGTCAATGGCTCCCAGCTGAGCCCGGATTGCCGTCAGTTGGTGCCAGGTCCGAGGAGCCCCTGTGCGCTGGTGCATTTGTTCTAGTTCCCTCACCTTCTGAGTAAGGTCATCTCGCTTACGCTTGCATTCAGCGTTATCTGCCGACGATATGGCGATTAGTTCGCCCCCGATTACTGCTTTAAGAGCTTCCCATCTGGTGGACAGGAGGGTATCGGGGTTGTCATTGTGCGATAGGTACTCGTCAAGTGCACGTTGCACTTGATCAACTACATCTGCGCGCTGTAAGAGGGTGTCGCCAAGGCGCCACTGTCGCGCTGGTTGTTGGATAGGTGGAAGCGTCAGGGTGGCCACGACTGGCATGTGGTCGGACAATGCTGCTACTAGGATTTCTACCGCCGTCGTGATATCGCGGAGCGCCCCAGAACCTATCAGATAATCAAGTCGCGCGTAGGTTTTATGAGCGCTAGAGTAGAAGGAGTAGCCTCTGAGCTGCGGGTGGTAGCATCTCCAGAGGTCCACCAATCCCAAGTCGTCCAATCTAGCCAACCCTGCAGGGGAAAGAGCGCCCACCTGCCCTGTGCGTTGGGCTGACCTATCTAAAGAGTTGTCAAATACTAAATTAAGGTTGCCCCCCAGGAGAATCTTACGCTCTGGAGTAGCAGTAGCTTCGATCAGAGCCTCGTGGAGAAACCGTTCTTGTCCCTCGTTGGGTGCGTATAAGGACCCGATGACTAGTGTGTGTCCCCCGACCGTGAACTGGTAGGATAGCAACCTGCCCTTAATTTCTGCCACCTTGTGTACCACCTTCCCTTTGAATGTCCGGGAGACTAAAATCGCTACCCCTGCCGACTTGGAGGGCTTGGACGAGAAAAATTGTGTAGGAAAAATGCGGAACTTGAGTCAATGACAATCTTTCGAGAGCAGGTGCGTCTCTTGTAGGAGACAGATGTCTGCGCCGGCACTCTCCAAGTATGAGAGGATTGCCCGGCGCTTGACGGGGTTATTAAGCCCTCTCACGTTAAACGTGAGAACTTTGAGAGTAGTAGGAGGCATCGAGAGCATTAGGCCTGACGTGCGTTGGGGGGACCTGGAATAGGATCTGGATGTGTTGGCTATTATGCAACAGTAGGGTGAGCCTGGTATACCAACAGCGCGCCTATGGGGTTCGGGAAGCAGTGGACGGGGGACCCCAAGAAGAGAAAAGAAAAAGAAAAAAACCCTTGAAAAACTGACGTAACAGACGCCAAGAAAAGTTTGTAGTTCATAGTTCAGTCCGTCATCCGGAGACGATCGGCAATAGGTCTTCATGGGAACCATGTTGTGGCCGAAGTTGTCTCTCTGCCTCCCCCGCCGCCCGCCCCATTGTCAGAGGAAGGAAGAACGTGTGTCCCATGCAATGTTCACGGGATCTGCGTCTTTGCCAGCGCCTCTGGCAGGGCATCCAGCACTGCTTGTTGTCCTTTCGTGATTTCTGCTGGATCAGGTCGTTTGGTGCGGCGCCGTCGTTCTTGTTGCCGCCAGCGCGGTTGTGTATTTCCAGTCCCACGGGTGGGGCTGCTGCCTCTATCGTCTTCATCTGGGATGTCAACTCCCAGCAACTGGCTTGCTTCAGAGAGGGAGCGGAGTTGGTAGAGTTTGCCATCCAATCGGAAAATAAGTCGGAATGGGTGCCCCCAAGAGTATGAGATGTTGCGCTGGTGCAGATGTGCAGTGATAGGTCGAAAAGTCTTGCGCTTCTGCAGAGTGAGTGCAGCTAGGTCCTGGTACAGAACTGGGCTCTGGTCTCGGAAGGTGATCAGGTGCATCAATCTGGCCTAGCGGAGGATTCCTCCTTTGTGCGGAAGTCTTGGACGCATACCAAAATGTCCGCCGTGGGAGCTTTGTCGGAGCGGGGGAGACCCACCCTGTGTGCTCTGTCTATTTTGAGGTCCGCGTCGAGCGGGTTACCCAAGACGTGATTAAAAAGTTCTCTCACGTAAGTGAAGATGTCGCCAGTCTCCTCATTCGCTCTCACCCCTCGAATTCTGATATTATGGCGGGGGGAGCGGTTCTCCAAGTCTTCGAGGTGCCTTTGCAGATCTACCTGCTGGTCATGGATGCGGATGACCTCCTGTTGTAGGGCAGCCAGTTCAGTGTCCCTGTTATCACCCTTGTCCTCCACAGCCGCAACTCGTTCGCCAATATTGTCCACATCTTTGCGTATGTCTTTAATTTCAGATGTGAGGTCTCCTTTGACATTTTTCAAATCGTCGCGCAATGTCGTGAATAGGGATTCCAGGAAGGCCCGCGTCACCGGCTCCTCTTTAGGGTCGCCCATCTGTGATGTGGTAGCGTCGCTCGCTAGTGAAGGGTCCGCCACGGCTCCACCCTGAGGGCATGCGAAGAGCTCCTTTAATGTTTTGTCCTTCTTCCCTCGGGTAGAGGACATATTCTTTTCAGGTAGAGCGGGGTGTGCGTTGGCAGGTCAGGACCGATCAGGGCCCAGGATGGGGACCCCCGAACAGTGTTGCAGGCGTGGGGAGACTCCGTGTGTCCCTTCTCTGCGTGTACAGCGCGCTGCTGCTGGTCCACCCTGTCTGTACGCCAGCCCCGTGTTTGTCTGCCTCTTTGAGGGGTGAAGAACCCCAGCTTAAGTCATGGTGGTCTCTGTGTGCTACGGAGAACTAACGGGCGTGAGCGACCTCCTGTAGGCCCTTCTTCGTGCCGGCAGGCGCCCGGTGTTGCCGAGGAGTCGCAGCCAATGATTATCAGGTGGAGCCTCCCCTCGGGGCCTTCTTATCCTTGCCACCAGAAGCGCTAGTGCTCCTCCTGACCGGGAGATAA
Source organism: Calotriton arnoldi (assembly GCA_963921515.1). Lineage (NCBI taxonomy): Eukaryota > Metazoa > Chordata > Amphibia > Caudata > Salamandridae > Calotriton > Calotriton arnoldi. The sequence goes on from CAWUFW010010099.1 coordinate 522,557, forward strand.
AGAACCTCACCCCTGGCATGGCCCGTGAACAGGCTGCTGTGTGGTGGTCTGGGTTGCTGCTGCTCCACTCCAGCCCCGCCGGTGGGTCTCAGGCTTGTAAGTCTCGTGCTTGGTGGCCAGGCCGGTCCCCGAATAGAGGCCACAGGCCAGTATCCCTAGAAGTCCTAGGCCGAAACCAGGGCCGAGCGGGGGGCCGCACAGCATGCCCACAAGCAGCACCCGGGCCTGGCTGGGCCGCTTCCGTAGGCCGCCGGGCCCCACCCTCAGTGGCCAACTCTAATGGCGGCCACGCTCGAACACTCCCGGTTCCAACTGTTAGCTCTCTCAGGGCCGGACTGCCTCTCCGATGGTGCCGGGTGGGTCCAGGAAACGGGGTGACACCCGAGGTGTTTCAGGGAGTCCCACCTGAGTGATGCAGTGTCTACTGTGTGCGGGCGTGTCGTGGCTCGCGTCTGAACAGCGGGGCCTCCTCCCGTTCACTGTGCCCAAGTGTGCTGGCCTGCGCTCCTCTCCCTCCTTGGTGCAGGCTTCCCCCTCGCCCAACACTTTGAGGCCGATAGGGAGGGATGTGATCTGGGCGCTGCAGTCTCCTCTCACCGGGCTCTCAGGGGAGCGCTGCTGGGCAGGGCCGGCTCTCCCCCTTTCTCGGTGCTAATCCGGTGATGCGGGTCACTAGTGCTGCCCCCTCACCTGCCTGCGATGTCATCGTGTCTGGGATGCCACGATCATCAGGGCCGGGTCCTTGCCGCTCCCTCGGTGTCAGGTTCGTCACAGGGTTGCCAGACAAAATGGCAGGTGTGCCACCCCGTCTGTCTCCACAGCCGGGCCCCACGGCTGCAGGACCGTGCCCGGGACGACTCCACCCAGGAGAGCCTTCTCTGGTCAGTCGCTAGGTCGGCAATGCGGCCCGCTGCAGCCTCTTCCCGGCTTCTGCGGGTGGTTCAGAACCTCTCCGCAGGCCGCTTCGGGGGTCTCCGGCATCCGCCCCACCGGGCCGCGGCCCCGAGATCAGCGACGCGGCCCAGCAGTTCCGTGCTCTGCGGCGCAATCCGGCACCAGCGGCCGTCCGCTTGACACTTCCCGGGTCCCCGGAGATGTCGCTTCGCTGGGGCACCTTTCCCAGGTGATCCTAAAGCTGTAAGCGACCAGAGGCCGGTGCTTTGCTAGGCGGTCGGCAGGAGAGGCAGCGAGACACGTCCTATCTCGCCGCCATCTTGGCCACGCCCCCAGGGCGAGTTTTTAGACCTGAAATTGATCTTTTCACTTGTTTTTTTTTGCATTCACTTACCGCTCCCGGCACGTCAGGTGGGCGGCCGCTATTTTGAGCAGTCCTTGGAGTGTTCACTGTTTCCTTTTTCATTTTCCTCCTAAAGCTCATAAATATAGTGCAGCTGCCCACAGTCTTCAAATGAAATACTCTGTTTGCAAAATGGTTTCTTCTCTGGTGGATCACTCTAAATATCTCTTCACAAATTGACTTCGAATTACCTTAAATGCTGATGTACATTGGAAAATAGTATATGCTGACCCTGTGCCTGGATGACTTCCGAGTCCCTAAGTCTGCAGGCACCTTTTGCTGAAAATTGACGTCTAATTGGTTTCCTCAGAGCCATTAGATTTAATACCTTTTAAGATGTACTATATCAGGGAGTTAAGCTTTCATAATGGAAATTGCACATTCCTCTAAGACTTTGGCATCATCTGTGTCAAATGCAAATGTTTGAAAGGAGTCTGGAGGTGGTGCTAACAAGAGGGTTAAAAAATATCCCTCCCCCTATGTAATCCCCATTACCTTTAACATTGGAAGACATTATGGAGGAGTTAAAGAATATGAGACCCTTTTTAGGCAAAACAAGCGCCTCCTTGCAGAGGATTGAGGAAAAGTGGTCTATTCTTGATTCAAGGCTTACAAAGGTTGAGCAGCGGGTTAATGAAGCAAAAGATGTGTCTGCCCAAGTGACTTTCCTGACCAAGGTAGTAACACAATTGAAAAAACTGGCTGAAGATTTAGAAAATCGCAAATGATGCAAAAATGTGTGGATTTATGGTATTCCGGAGGGCTCAGAAGGGCAGGGCATGATTAAATTCCTAAAGCTTCATATCCCAAAGATTGTTGGCTTAAAGTCTTCGGTCAAGTTGAATATCCAGAGGGCTTATCGGATAGGCCCCTAACAGTCCTCAAACTCTAATAGACCTAGAGGGATCATTGCTTTATTTTTACAGTACTCAGACCTAATGGAAGTCCTCCCAATGGCCAAACAACAGAAACAGATGCTCTGGTCAGGGCACAAGGTTTTCTTTAGTCAAGATGTGTCTAGAGCCACCGCCACCAGATGGTACACATTCTTGGACTTTAGACTAACCCTGGGCATAGTTCGCGTAGTAGCGCTACGCGTAGCTACGTGAAGTGCACTTCGCACTACGTGAGCTACGCGCAGCTACGCGAACTGCGTAGTGCACTGTGCAAAATGCTGTTCGCACTGATTGCACAGTGCCGGATGCTTGTCCGCACTGTGCAATCAGTGCAAACCGCATCTTGCACAGTGCAAGCGATCAGTTTCTGCCGCTCGAGTAGATTTCTACTCGAGCGGCAGCTCTCAACGCGGACTGGTAGTTTCTCATCGCGAGCGGTCGCGAGCATACGCGACCACTCGCAATGAGAAACCTGACCTCCCCGTGTTGAGAATCTCACCGGGAGGTTTATTTTCCACGCTCGCGATCGGCAACTTGATGTTGCTGATCGCGAACGAGGAAAAAGTCTTGCCGGGATATCATTTTGCTTGCTCTCGGTCGCCAACTTGACGTTGAGGACCGTGAGCAAGCAAAAAATGACCGCTACGCTACGCGTGTTTGCACTGTGCTACGTGCAATTCGCGTAGTGCGAAGTAGCGCAAACTTCGCAAACTACGCGAGCGTAGCGTAGTCCTTCGCCCAGGGTTACTTTAGACCAGCACTAAGATCTATAAATGCACAATATGGACTCATTCGCCCCTGTTTTTCAGGGGCACATATAAGGATAAAACAACCACATTCGAGGAGCCAAAGGTCCTTAAGCTGTGTATACACGCACACAAGGCAGAAGAGATGGAACTTAGTAAAACCTGACATGCTCTCTACATAATTTTGTAACTCTTATTTTATTGTTTCTTTACAGGTCCCATATTACCAGTACACCAAAGGAATTTGTTGTAGTGCCTGTCAGCGTCCACCTGCTTTCAGTTTTCACGTTATGTTAGAGATGTATTCTCATTTTCATGCATGGCAAGTTTGAATGTTTCCTAGTTGATTCAGATGTTGTATTGTATTCTTTTTTCTTTGTGTTTTTATTACTTCATTCTTCCTGACATTATTTTTTCTCTATCTATCTTAATCTTAAATTTTCCCTGTGCGGGCTGGGCGTCTATCTGTCTCGTTCCCCAGCTTACCATTAATAACCGTTTTTCTTCTTCATTGATAAACATGACTAAAGTCTTTTGGCTTTCATCGTCTTTTTATTTTTTTCCACACTAGTTAGCTATTTTAACTCCCTCACACTATTTCTCTTTTCCCTATTCTTTATCTCTTTTTTTGATTTTCTTCACTCTCTCTACATTTGATTCCTGCTGCTTTATTTTTTCTCTATATGCAACCTTGTTTACTTGTTATTCCACCAATCCACATCACGTCCTATTTATTTGGTTTTTGTTATTCGGTAATAAGTTTATATATGTCTTCTTGGTTAACAGTTATTGTTCATATTTTCAATGTCTAATTTACGTATTATTTCTTGGAATGTAAAGGGTCTTCAAAACCCTGTTAAGAAGCAGAGGGTGCCTACTCACTTTTCAAAATTGAATTGCCAAATTGCTTTCCTGCAGGAGACGATTCTTAAGGAACAAGATATTGACTGTTTGCCCAGACAATGGGTTGGGTTTGTTTTTATTTCTCCTGCTATTAATAACAAGAATGGAGATTCCATTTTGGTACATAAATCTTTGCATGCTCAATTGTTAAATTAAAAAAAAGATGATGCTGGTAGATGGCTATTATTGAATATTAATATGAATGATATCCTTTTCTCGCTATGCAATGTTTATGGCCCCATGGGGTGGATTCACAATTTTGAGATTGTTTTTCGTCCCTTTCATCTGCTTGTCACCCACACAACTTTATAGTAGTGGAAAATTGCAATCAATTAATTGATCCCTTCTTAGAGGCCGATTACGATGCCATAGGAAACAGCTCGGACCCTCGGTTGGTGCTGTTCCTACGGCATCGTAATATCCTGTTTGGATTAATTTCCGACTGACCCATTTTGATGGAGTCAGTCGGAAATTAATCCAAACAGGATTTCAGAATGGTTTACGACAGGCTTAGAGAGCCTGTCTGCCTTTCGGAAAGCCTCCTGTATTCCCAAGGGCAGCTCTTTCCGCCCGAAGGTTTACGATGGCAGATTCCCACAGCCATTCTGTGCTGGCCTTTCTGGCACAGAAAGGCTGTGGGAATCTGACTTTGGGGCCCCCAGCAGGGCCCCTCTGGGTGCCAGGCCTACAAATGGAGGCCTGGGGGGCACCTATGGTGCCCTCCTGTTGATCCCTGCACCCGGTGGCAGGCACCTTGAGGTGCCTGCCACGGGGTGCAGGGATGAGCTGCACCTCTGCTATTTACACTGAGAGCATGCATTCCGGTCGGAATGCATGCTCCCATTGTAAAGAATAGGAGTGCGACCGAAGAGTGTTCGGTCGCATCCTACTTGCTGGGTTGGGACTGCCGACAGGAGGTCGGTCGGTCGGTCTCAGTTCCCAATAGATGTCAGGCAGACTCAGGTCCGTCTAACATCGTAATCGGGCCCTTAGACCGTCGATCTCAGGTTAGATATATTTCTAATAAAATGCAAAAAACTTTCTAGAGGGTTGTATATTTCTGAGGATTAATTGACGCATGAAGAATTTCTCATCCAGATGTGTTAGAATTCACCTATTTTTCCCCTGTTCACTTTTTCACGCTCTAGAATAGATAATTTATCTGTCATACAAAATGTTCTTTCAGTCTGTATCAAATGTTGAGATAGGTTCTATTCTCATCTCTGACCACGCCCCTGTAATATTAGATTTGGATACCCCCAACGACATCTCTCATCCCAATAGGTGGAAATTTAATAAGGCCTTTTTGCAATATAAATAATTTATTGAGGAATTCACAAGCTTTTTTTAATGATTTCGTTGCAGTTAATTTTATTTCCAACTCTCAGATGAATTTTATATGGGTTCCTTTTAAAGCGACTGCAAGGGGTTTTATTATAGACTATGTCACAACCAAGAAAAAAAAATCCCTTTAAGAATCGTCACAATTATTAAAACAAATCAAAATGTTAAAACATGAATATTTTTCCTCTAATAAAACAGATACTTTGTCCAGGTTAATACAAGCTAAGCTAAAATATAACAAACAATCTTGGGGTGAAGCTTGTGGTTCTTTACTCAAAGTTAATGCTAAAATGTTTGGTGGTTGCAACAAGGCTGGAAAACTGTTGGCAAATTATATAAAAATAAAGAAGCAAAAGTCCAAAATACACGATATCACAGATACTCTTGGGGTTAATCACACTAGTGATGTCAAAATATTAGACTGTTTCACAGAATACTATACTAAACTATACACTCCAGAGTCCTCTCCTACTGACGAACAATTAGACAGCTTCTTTCATTCTATCCCCACACCATCTGATCACAAGCAAGACCTTTCCATAATGGACACTGAGATAACTGACCTGGAACTTAAAAATGCTATACTTCAACTTCCTAAGGATAAAGCTCTAGGTCCTGATGGTTTTTCGGTCCAGTTTTATTCTGAATTTGCACATCTTCTGACTCCAAAATTACTAAATTTAATCTCTCACTTTTTAACTCAAGAGCAAAGGCACTTTTTCTCAAACAATGCTCTGCCTACTTCCTAAAAAAGGTAAAGTTTTATCCAAATGTGGGAATTACAGACCTATCTCCCTTATTAATACGGATTGTGAGATAGTCGCTAAAGTCCTTGCTTTACGTATTAAACAAGTCATTCCTTACTTGATTGGTATACACCAATCAGGATTTGTGAATGGGCGCTTTATTTCGGATAATTCCAGGACTTTCCTCAACATAATTCACATGGCATCTAAATCTAATATCCCTTATGCTGCCATAACCTTAGGTGCTGAAAAAGCTTTTGGTTGGGTTAACTGGGATTTTATGTATGGTGCTCTGAAATGGCATGTTTTTAGCCCGCATTTTCTCAGATACATTCGTCTTCTGTACTTTAAACCCTCCACTTCAATTTTTGTTAATGGCAAACAATCCTCATATTTTCCTCTCTTTCAAGGAACTGGACAGGGATGTCCTTTATCCCCTCTTCTTTTCATTTTATCCTTAAAACCTTTTCTAGAGAAAATTCGTAGATCGCTGGATTTTTCAGGTTACAAAAATAAACAAATGGGAGTGAAGTTCACTGTATATGTGGATGATATTCTGCTGTATGTGTCAAAACTACAAAATACGCTCCCTCCCTTTTTTTCTCTTTTAAATGAGTATTCTGTAATATCAGGATATAAACTTAACATAGAGAAAACAGAGGTAATGCCATTAAATACATATTGTCTTCCGGAAATGTTCACTGACACAGGATTCACTTGGAATTCTAAGTAAATCAAATGTTTAGGAGTCTTATATTCAAATAATATCAAAGAAACTATTCAGATAAATATTAATCAGGACAAATTGAAAATATCTAGTTTGTCCCATAATTGGTCTCATCTTTATTTATCCTGGTGGGGAAGAATAGCTACGATCAAAATGATGATGTTACCAATAACTAATTTCTATTTGTCTATGCTTGCAGCTAAACATTCTCTCATATTTTTTAAATCTATTAATCGTTTACTTGTGTCCTTTTTGTGGAATAAACATAAGCCGAGAATTTCCCTATTAAAACTTCAACAGTCTAAGGAAAATGGAGCGGTTAATTTCCCTAATCTCTGACAATATAATTCTGCTTTTACCTTTAAGCAAATATGGACCTCTTTTTCACCTTCTCCCCTTGATAGATCTACTGTTTAGAGTCAGCTGGAATATGTGAAATTGCACCGTTTACACTTCGAGAGGCAATCCAAATTTCCCAAGCACTCAAGGCTTTCTTTTCACCCATAATCATGCACTCCATTTCTATTACCACACCTCTACTTCTGCAATCCAATTTTCCCTTAGAAAATTTTACACAACTCCAATATGGTACAATAAGCATATCAAACTTAATAACCAAGTTCTTTTTTGGAAAGAATGGATTCAGAAAGGCATAATAATTATGGGCCACAAAGTTTCAAATGGTTCCCTTTTAGAGTTTACAGACACACAACTCAAATATGGTATTCTTTCCTATTATGCGGTTCAATATCAGCATCTTAAGCCTACTCTTCTCCAGCTTCTTTCAAAGTCTTCATCTTCAACACTCAACCCTCCACCTACTTCTTACTTCATTGATTTTTCTTTGCAATCAAAAGCAACCTACTTATACAAACTCTTATGTATTTCCCATGAATGTAGACCAAAATCCAAAACTGAATTACAATGGGAGTCAGACTTTAATCAATAATTTTCTCTACACACTTGGAAATCAATATGGGCAAAGATACATACTACTTCTCGCTCTGCTGCTACCACTCAAACATTGGTTTATTTCTATAATAGATTGTATTTTACTTCCATTCACCTTTATAGGTGTACACCTATCAAAGACCCTAACTGCTGGTCGTATGCCCAAGTAAACTGTGATATTTTTCATATGTTTTTTAATGTCCTTGGGTTAGGAAGTTTTGGTTACACTTATGAGATTGAATGAGCAATATTTTGTCTACTGACATTACATGTAATACTGTACATCTTTTCTTAGGTGGTTCATCTTCCTTACGGCACTCTCAGAAACCAATTGGGAAATGTATCAATTTGTTGATGGCTACTGCTTTACAAATTATCACATCTAATTGGAAAGATACTTCAAAAATACATTTTATTGGTTGGTGGAGTTTACTTTGCCATCATCATGGATTAGATAGAGCTTATGCCACTACACTTCCCCTTATGATTAGAAGAGATTTGCTATGTCTTCGGCTCACTTCCTACTCATCCAGGACTATTACTCCTTCTAGACCTGTTAATATCACTTTAAATCCCCCATGAGGTAACTATAAGTCTGTTTGCTTGCTAAAGGTATTTCGAGATGGTTGTTAAGGCGTGCTCCTGTTATTAATTTTTACTAATCTTCTTCTTTTCTCTTTCTTTCTTTTTCTTCTTTCTCTTCTTTTTTCTTCTTTTGTTTTTAGAAAATTTAAAATGCTACTGTTCTATGTCTGTTTATATTCTCTAATTTTGAGCATTATAGTTTCCAATTATTGTTTTTTTTCTCAATTTCTCAAGTCCTTTGATAGTATACTGTTAATTTAAACTTACTCTTTTTTGTTACAGTCATAATGCTTGGAATGCCATATCAAATTTGATCTATGTATTGTTTCATGATACTCTTCAATAAAGCATCATTAACTTAAAAAACAAGTGGCGCAATGAGGAGAAATTCCTTTATTACCACACACTTCAAGGCAACAGAGAAAGAGGCCAATGAATATACACATTAATACAAGGATGTGCAGAATATGGCAGAAATCAAACGTAACATTTTCAGAAGCTTAATAAACATCACACATCAAAGAAAAAAAGAACAACATATCTAAAAATGCATTTCACTATATTTGAAAATATGTTAAGCAAAACAAATAAAAAAGAATGCAAAAAGGAACAGGAACCCTGAAATTCGTGATGAGATGAGTGACAAGTACATGGTGAAGAATATGGTGATTTTGACTGTTTGCTTTACCGAGAGGCAGCAGAATACCTGCTGAAAGAATGTAAAGTGTTAATGTTACCGCAGGCCAATACATTCACTTTGCATCCACTGCAGTTCCTGAATGTGTGTTGCTGCTAAGCCTTTCAGAAGAATGATGCATGGGTCTAAACTGCGGCATCATGTAAAACTAGCTCTGAAAGACCTTTACACAGACCTTTACACAGGCTTAAAATTGCTGTTCTATATAAGGCCTTGTGAGACACTACCTCATATAGCTATAACACTCAATCTGTTCTCGTCGTCACACGCCTTGAAATCTGAGACAAGTGGGGTATGAGTATTTTGAGGGTATAATATTGCAGAAACATTTAATGGTGGTATATTCCCAATAAGGGTAGTGTACTGTGGATTGTGTTTTTGCCTGCTTTCACTGCTTTATGCCAACTAATTTTAAATTTAGGAGTGATCTAAAAAACATAACTTTGTTCAGATCTATGGATAAAAGCTTTTTGTCAATGTCAGTTGCTGTGCTGCATTTTCTTCTGATTTGTGTGACCATGCCAGCAATAAGATCACATGTATTCCATACCTAAAATCAATAAGGGCAGTAAATTAGAAATTCACTGTTATGCAACATAAATGGATAACAACCTTGTTGTCTGATTCCATGTAAGGGACACATTTGCATGAAAACTTTGGATTGTCTCGAAGGTAGTTGAACATAGCTTTTAGTCTGTGTATCAACATAATCCATTTTATAATGCCAGATTACGGAATTGTCTCTAAACACATCAAACATGTTATCATCTAGAAAGGACTTCAAGACTTACTTATTCAGATTACATCTGCTTGACTAAGCAACTCTGCACTTAAATTTAACAGCTTCCTTTCCAAGCGATTGTACTACTGAATATCAAATCCCAGAATCTCGTGGGTCAAGAATATTAAGGACAGACTATCCAGGGATAAAATACCGAAAGGTAAGTGTATATAGGGAACTATAGATTTTCTATTTCTAACTCCACATCTACGTGCCTTGAAGATATATGAACCACCTAGGAAAATATATCTGGAGTTAGGTTTAGAAAATCTAGACTTTCTTACTTTTTTTCATATTTTGTTGTCGATATTGTGGCCCATCGTTATTCTGGGGTTGATATTCAGGATGCATGTCTTTCTAAACATCTGCTCTAAAGGGTCTTTTCTTTCAGCTGTTTCTAAAGCGTTCTTCTGGCAAAGTGGCAAGGTCCATACCATAGGAATAACACAAATATATAAATAAATAATAAACAGTGCAGATGATGTCTTTTCATCTGAAGGCGCTTCATTCCAGTAGTGTTTCAATAAAATATAGGGATGCTGTTTTTACCGACTACAGGGTATGCAATAGACATGCCCTGGGTGTAGTGACATTTAATTATCATGAGACCCTTCTTAGGGGGTGATTAGGATGGCGGGCGGATTGCCACCGCCGGACGGCGGTGGCGATCCGCCCGCCATCCCAATCCGAATTACCCCCGCCATATTATAATGGCGGGGGTATCACGGCGGACGCAAAGTGCGTCCGCCGCTTTTCCGCCGGTCAGCAATCATTCCGATTGCTGGCCGGGTGGACTTGGGCCTCAATATGGTGGCGGTGCCTAGCAGGCACCGCCATCCATATTAGGATGCTGGGTTTTAAAGGCCTTTCCATGGCAGCTTCGCCGCCATGGAAAGGCTGGCGGGATTTGCAATGGGGGCCAGTTGCGGGCCCCCGGGGGGTGGGGGGATGGGGGTGCACTTGGGGGGTACCCATGGTACCCCCCTCCATTCCCATGCACAAGGTGGCAGGCACCGCGCGGTGCCTGCCACGTTGTGCATGGGAATGCACAACATGGCAATTTGGCATTGCGGTGGGTGCTGCTTACAGCAGCACCCGCCGCAATGTCAAAGATGCGGAATGCGACCGCTAGGGTGGCGGTCGCATCCTAATCAGCGGTGCGGGACCGCCGCACGTCTGGCGGCCGGTCCCAGCACCGCGAGGATGGTGGGCGGACTAAAGTCCGCCCGCCATCCTAATCACCCCCTAAGCGTAAGGATCCTCATAATTTCTCAGTAGATTTCTTTTCCATAATTTTACAATAGCCACTCAGAAGGAAAAAGGAGGACTGCCTGGACATAACATAATTTAATGTTAAATCAACTAAATTGTTTTTGCATATCTCTGCATATAACCATCCATCATCAAATGTCAGTGCATCAATTAATACATACAAAACAATCCAATATTGTGTCACATTCACAATCATAGAACTAATCTGTAGTACTCGGATCACTGACATAATATCGACGACAACAATATCAACCTACCAGAATATCGTGTCAATAATATCGATGGACAAAATATCGACATCCTATCTCTACAAAGGTAAATACAAAAATATCGAAACCAAAATATCGTTGTTTAAAATATCGTTGTTCAAAATATCATTTTTTTAAATGTCTTAAAAATAATATAAAATAAATTAAATAATAAATATAATTAATAAAAACATAGGGGGTCATTATGATGGCGGGCGGATTGCCCCCGCCGGGCCGGCGGTAGTCACCGCCAGCCCAGCGGGGGCGATCCGCCCGCCATCCACACAGCAAAGACCCCCCGCCATATTATGATGGCTGGGGGGTCCGCGGTGGCATCGTAATATCATGTGCGACCCGCCGCACCCCTTGCGGACGGTCCCGCATTCCGCTGCGGTGGCGGGCGGACTTTCTCCGCCCGCCATCGTAATGGTGCCCATAGTTAGAATTATTTAAAAATGTTAAAAATTATAAATAATAAATGTAATATAAACATAAATTAAACATACATATATAACAAATTTTATATATATATTTACTTAATAATATTAATAAATAATTATTATATTCAATTATAAAACGTTACAAACATAATAAAAATTATAGATACATATATATATACATAAAACTGTAAGATAAATATAAAAATAAATTATATATATAATAAAATAAAATATTAAAATAAATATTTATCTTTAAAACAACATTTTACACTACATTAACTAAAACAGTAGGGAAATATTGGATAGCGTAGAGCATAAAATTACTATTCCCACTCCAAGGAGTGCAACATTAGGGAAAGTATTGGATAGCGGAGAGGAATAATTTACTATTCCCACTCCAGCAAGTGCAACAGTAGGGAAAGTGTTGGATAGCGGAGGGTAATAATTTACTATTCCCACTCCAGCAACTGCAACAGTAGGGAAAGTGTTGGATAGCGGAGGGGATAAAATTACTATTCCCACTCCAACTAATGCAACAGTAGGGAAAATGTTGGATAGCGGAGGGGATAAAAATACTATTCCCACTCCAACAGAGTGCAACAGTAAGGAAAGTGTTGGATAGCGTAGGGGATAAAATTACTATTCCCACTCCACTCGAGTGCAACAGTAGGGAAAGTATTGGATAGCGGAGGGGATAAAATTACTATTCCCACTCCAACAATTGCAACAGTAGGAAAAGTGTTGGATAGCGGAGGAGAATAATTTACTATTCCCACTCCAGCAAGTGCAACAGTAGGGAAAATGTTGGATAGCGGAGGGGAATAATTTACTATTCCCACTCCACAGAGTGCAACAGTAGGGAAAGTGTTGGATAGCGTAGGGGATAAAATTACTTTTCCCACTCCAACAAATGCAACAGTAGGGAAAGTGTTGGATAGCGGAGGGGAATAATTTACTATTCCCACTCCAGCAAGTGCAACAGTAGGGAAAATGTTGGATAGCAGAGGGGAATAATTTACTATTCCCACTCCAGCAAAATAATAAACATTAATTAACAAATACTTAAATAATAAAAAATAATTTACCTCTCACCAAATACCCCTATAAATAACACCACCACTATTGTAAAACATGACACAACTAACATAATTGCTTATCAATTAATTAATTAACTAATAACAATGAACAATAAAATTAAAACAATGAGTAATAAATTAATTCATACTATTAAGACTATAAAATAACAATAAATAAATATTATCTGAAAAAATAAAAAATTCTATTAATTATTAATTACTTGCCACACTACTCCCCTCTAAATACACAATTCGCTCATAACAAATTGACACAATTTACATATTTACCAAATAATTATTAATAATTAATAACCAGTTAATAATTAATAAATAACAAATTATTCAACACAATTAACAATATGAAATATTAAATACACAAATATTAATTAATACAAAATATTAATTAATTAATTATAATTAAATTACTTCCCACCCTACTCCCTATAAACCCACAACCCGCTCTTAAAAAAATAACACAATTAAGAGATTTACCAATTAATTATTAATAATTAATATCCAATTAATAACAAAATATTTAACACAATTAACACCATAAAATATTAAATGCATAATTATTAATTAATAAAATTATTTATTAATTAATTATAATTACATTACTTCCCACCCTAATCCCCTATAAACCCACAACCCGCTCCTAAAAAAATGACACAACATATTTACCAATTAATTATTAATAATTAATAACCAATTAATAACTAATTAATAAAAAATATATTAACACAATTAACAATATAAATTATTAAATACAAAAATATTAATTAATTAACATTATTCATTAATTAATTTTAATTAAATTACTTCCCACCCTATTCCCCTATAAACCCACAACCCGCTACAGAACTAAAACACAATATTTAATTTCTTAAAAAATGAATAATTTCTAAAAATGTATTAATAAATATATTATAATTAAATTACTTCCCACCCTATTCCCTTATAAACCCACAACCCGCTACGGAACTAAAATACGCAAAAATTACTTAACATAAAATTAATTACTTCTAAAAATTTCCAACATACATTAGAAAAATAAACTATACTTTTAACACATATACTAAAATACAGAACACTAAAATATATTTCGATATTATTAACAACGATATTTTGACTAACGATATTACTAACTTCGATATTAACAAAAACGATATTTCTTACCTGCATGTCGATATTCTGGTCGACGATATTCTTGCAGGTCGATATTGTGTCACATCGATATTTAAACATCGATATTATGGCATATCGATATTTAAACATCGATATTATGACTCTATACCGTAGTACTCATATGCAGGGGTATCTACGTTTCCACAGTTCTTTCTCTAGATAACTCTTCCATGCTCAGCGTGCCAATGTTTCATCTATATAGGCTAAATTCTGCCCAGAGCCTTTGTCAACTGAAAGCCACTATGATGCTAGAAGACAAATCATCTCATAGGATGTAACATATGACATCTTTTTTATGCTACAGCTCGCTTCCTCCATGCATGTGGCAAGTGACATGCATTTAGGCACATACCTATCTTCTTAATGGCAGATACCTATGAGAAACATATATTTACTGTATGCAGATTAAAGAATTGGAGTGATTACTTAAAAATTAAGTTATACCAAATTTACATACCAATATATGTACCAATTGTCTAATAGTTGAGTCATATCTTTTAAAATGTATCAAGAACATCCAACAAAGAGTAGAGAGCAGTCTTCAAAATAATGTATGTCACAATTCCACGGCATGCCTATAAGCAACTGTTTGACCTGTAAAAGTGAATAAAGATTTCCAATTGGAATTCACTTTGTGTTATTCTCTCCAGTAACATGGCTTGGCAGTAGAGTGTGACATCTGAAGAAGAACCACATTTCCAGAGGGCTAGAATGTTAGTGCTAAGCAAGGGACTTTTTGTCAAACATACAAGCAGCTTGGAGAAGATCAGTAATAATATAAAAGGATATACTTCTTTTACCCAGTGACACTGTGCTCAGGACAATTCCTGAGTTGGCCATCCCAACCAGGAAGCGGAAAACACAAAATGAAATAAAGTTAGGTGAAAAAGCTGTACATGTCCCGGAGACTGCCAGCTGTAAGTAGGACCAAATTATCAGCCGCCTTCGTCCAAATCTAAATAAGAAAGAGAACCAAGTTAAGTCATTTCTCCTATGATAAATCACAAGTGATTGAAGAAAAGTCTAACGTGATACCAATAATTTCTCCATAAACCAAGATTAGTTTCAGTTATTGCTCAATCTGGTAAAGTAAACAAGCAAGGAAGACCTTCAATTTGAGTTACCCAGAATTGATTAAGCTTTCAAGATAGATTAGAAACAGTAGTAGCAAAGCTTGAGGTGAATTCTACAATGCTTTGTCTAAGAGTGTTTGTTTTCTTTTGAATTAACTGCAATTAGTGTGCTATCTTTCTTTTCTTTTTTTAAGTATTTCTTTGTCTAAATGTTTACATTTTGTGGGACAACTGGCGATACAACAAATCACAAAAGATATATTGAACCTTATCCATTACTGATGCACACTGTCACTAGCAGCATTTAGAAGAATACGAAATGAAGCAAAAATGTTGGGCCTGACGTATCAAAGAGTTTTCCCATTCTGTGTCTGTGTAAAAATGTGGCCTTATTATACT
Source organism: Calotriton arnoldi (assembly GCA_963921515.1). NCBI lineage: Eukaryota > Metazoa > Chordata > Amphibia > Caudata > Salamandridae > Calotriton > Calotriton arnoldi. Next base: position 537,923 of record CAWUFW010010099.1, read on the forward strand.
AAAGGGAAAAGGGGATGGAGAACATGTACGCAGGAAAGAGAGTTAAGTGAGGGACAGGGCAAGGGAATGGAGATCAGAACACACAGGTATATTCCATTTCAGTGACAGGGGCCAATCTGTGTCTCTATGGCACATTGTTCAGTATAAAGATGGCTTGAGGGTCTTCTTTTTTGACTTCCCTATGACATTGTGTCAAATAAGAGATGATGTGACTCACTCAACACAGTGATAAAGGCATTAGATACAGCGGTTTGTGACCTTCTGACTTCTGTGGACCCCCACTTAATCATCACTGGAACGCGGTGATCCCCCATTGAATTATTATTAAAATCCGGCACCCCAGCCCAAGCATTTTAGATGATTTTAACCACAAAAAATACACAAAAATACACAAAAAATACAGAAACAAACAACAAATTCACAAATGAGTAACTATTTTATTTGAGTCAAAAATCTATATTTGAATTGTAATGGAAAGGATGGAGTATTTCTAAATTCAGTTGAGGCCATTCATCATCCATGCTGTATTCTGTATGATGCACTTTCACTGCTCCAATGGATCGATCTGATGATACTAACTGGGAGCTGTGGTTTAACAAAGGATTGTGTTGCATTGTGCAAGATGATGCAAGAGCAACGCAATCCTTAAGTCATGCAAAGCCACCTTGCATGACATGGTATATCCAGAGTAATGCAAGGCAGCACAAGTTGCTGCCTTTCATTACTCTGCGCCAGGAAGGTTTTACATGTGTGGAGCCTAGTTGTTCCCATCGCATCCACCCAGTCTTTTTGGAGCATTCCCAGATTTACCAGGACACGTCAACCTCGGAATGCATCAAAATTGTACTCCTTCCCAGTAGAGGCGCAACAAGGAGAAATATCCTTATTTCTCTTTGCTGTTTCTGCAGCACCCTTAGAAAGAGAAAAACACCTCTAAGGATTGCTTTTGTGCAGGAAGGTGTCCCTTCCTGCACAAAAACAATCCTGCCTGCAACCCAGGCACCCTAGCATCATGGGGCAAGGATGCCTGCATAGGCGCTAGTCAGAACATAGTGCACCAGTGCATGGAGAGAGAGTAGGAATATGTCATATCTTGGTAGAGAAGGTGCATTTCTGCCCTCTCCTTTTGACACAGCGGAGCAAGAATAATTGCTGCGTTGCGTTGCATTAAATATTGATAAATCTGCCCCTTCATTTTTAGTCTCAAATTTAAAATTCCTTCACATTTACAGACTTATTAATCTGTTTATAATATTTGAATTTCTAAGCAGTCATGGCCCACTGAGTAGGCTTTGAGGACCCCCAGATGTCCCGGACCACATGTTAAGAACCGCTGCTTTAGCCCATCATGCAACAGAGACAAAAATAACTATAGGTACAATGTGTCCACCTCACCAAGTAAGATAAAACAGAGTAGAAAAATCCATGAAATCCAGCTTCCAGAGTTCTACTCAAAAGCCGGCTTATCAAAAGTGTCAAAATGTACTTCTGGTTACATCCGAATTATTTCTGAGGAACATTCTCAACCTTTGGTACATTTTAAAACACATTCAACAAGTAACAAAGGTAAAAAATATTAAGGTTTAAAAAAACTTCTACAGGAGATTTAAGGGCTGTCCCCGAAGAATGTTTGGGAAAGTTAATATCAAATGGTGCATTTTAAAGCAGTTTTAGACATTACAATTGATTAAACCCTGATACGATTTTAATGCATTTTGCAGTGAGCTTGGGATTCTCTCACACGAAATGTAAGGTGGAAATGGTATACGAATGAAGTGTTTTAAGCACATTGGACCTATATCAGTGCTTAATTTGAGGCAGTGGATTCCGGTGCTTGGCACCGGCACTTAATTGTTAACACCGGCACTTCTGACAGTCTGCTACATGGTGGCGCTGTCTGTCTAATTTAGAAGTGAGATGAACAACAGTTGTTTATTAATTCAATATACCTTAAAAAGACTAATATCTGCCGCCACAGCCATTCTTATAGCATCGGGTGCCTCGAATTGTCACACTTGTAGGAGTGTGATGGTTAGTAGTTGTGTTGATACTGTCATTAGTAGTGCTATCAGGGGCAATGGGTGGTGCAAGCTGAAGTGGGCTCCTGACGAGGGCCCTGGCACCTATTTCTTTTTTTTTTTTTTACAAATTAAGCAGTGACCTATATTCATATTGGTTAAAACCTGACCAAATTGAAATATAATTGTATAGGGAGCTTTAGGGGTTTTCAAAAAGATTGTTTTGGGGAAAATAAAATGAATTTATTCCAGTTTAAAATATTGTGTTGTAATAGTACTTAAATAAAACTTTTCAGTGCTATTATCAAAACTTGATGTCATTTGAAGACCAGTTTACAAAAGCATTTGGGGATCTAAACTTTGCAATAATTTTCGGGGGATAGAGGCAATATGTCTCTGGACAGTTAGACAAAACACACAACAGGTGATGAGAGGAATGCTTGCAATTAGTCTAGCCACTGGCAATAACAAGGGGTCGCATTCCAACCCATCGTTCTTTTACCCACCATGCCACCTCAGTTTGGACAAGCCACATGCAAATCAGTCTCAACCCTTCTCCTATAGCAACAGTCCAGCCTGAAATGTCTGGCAAAATCCTCCCTGAAATGGTACGTAAGCAGGCCAAGACCGGTTTCGCCCTGACTGGGGTTCTTCAGTTGGGTATTGTTAGCTTCTAGTGGCATAGTGAACACTGGACCCACATCTGATCAGACCATTAGCCATTTGGTGTGTGACTTCAAATACACAAAAGGTGATGGGAGAAATTGTTGCAATAAGTCTAACCACTGGCAACTTCTCCGGTTAGCATTCAAATCCATTGTCCTTTTGCCCACCATGCCACCTCAGTTTGGACCCAGTAACATGTAAATCAGTGTCGACCCTGCTTCAATAGGAACACTCAGCCCAACTGAAATGCTGAGTCCTCCTTCAACCAGAACACAAGCAAACCAAGGCTGGTTTTGCGCTGATAGGGGCTTTTCAGTTGTGCTTAGCTTGGTTCCAGTGACACACTGAGCATGGGACCCATGTCTGTACATACCATTGGCCACTTGCTTTCAAGAAGTCTACTCACTAGCAATTGCAAGGGGTAGCATTCCAACCAATTGTTCTTTTGTCCACCATAACACCTCAGTTTGGACACAGCCATATGCAGATCAATCTGAACCCTGCTCCAATAGTAACAGTCCAGCTCGAGCTGCCACGCCAGGTTCTTTCTGAACTGAACACAAGCAATTCAAGACCTGTTTTGCTCTGATTGGGGCTCTTTGGTCGGGTGTAGCTTGGTTCCAGTGCATAGTAAATACGGTATTCATATTTGGGCATAACCTTGGCCACTTGAGGTGTGACACCAAACTCACAAGAGGTGAAGGGAGGGATGCTTGCAATAAGTCCAACCACTGGCAATCACTCTGAGTAGCATTCCAGCCCATCATTCTTTTGCCCATGATGCCACCTCAGTTTGGACACTGCCATATGCAGATCTGTTTTAACCCTGCTCAAATAGGAACGTCTGGGTATACCCTTGGCTATTAGGAGCATGAAAACATTCACCCCATATTCCTTGCTACTACATATGTTGAATCTCATCCCTATTTCTGCCAGAACCTGGACTGTGGTTTTGAGAGAAAGCACGGCTATACTTTTTGGTAACAGAGTCCTAAAACAAGATTTTTTTGTATAAAGTTTGCAGCAAAGGAAGATTTCCATACATTTCTGTATCTCAGCGAGTCTGGTAGAGCTGAGACAGAGTGAGTCACATTAACAATGCCTGAACTCAGTCTTCAGAGATGTTCAACTGTTCATAGCTGCCAAATGCCATGATGTCATGTGCAAGACCTTCATCAGTCTTTCTTTATACTCCACATCAATTTTTATTGTGGAACGTTGGTTTTCATATATTTAGTAGCATGGGCATAAATGTACCAAGACCTAAAGGGTTGATTGTTGAAAGTGTAAATTGGCTAATGGTGGCACACATGTCAAGGGGGCACTTGGCAGATTGCTAGGACTCTCCTTTAAGCACATCAGTCTGCTTGTTTGTCAAGAGTAGTCTGCCTTTCCAACAACAAGATATACATTATTCATATATGCTGAATGCGATGCATACTGCAGGTAATGAATAGAAAATTTACCTCTTCCATATACAAGCAAGAAAAATAAGAGTTAATATTTCAATTGGAGTCTCTTCCGCATTAGTGCTGACTGAAAGTGTCACACATGACTTGGGAGCCACTTGACACCCATTTCATAAATTTACATTAACTTACTTCAATGTTTAGAAAGACAATAGAAACCAAGGAGCAGTCTTGATGGTGATTGTGCTACCTTAATGGACCAGACCCAGTGTCACTTTCAAGGATTCCTAGAGACATTTTGAGCACAGAATCAAAGGTTGTAGCACATACACCAACTTGACTTTGGACACTAAAAGTATCTTTCTTACATTTGGACTTCAAATTTCAGTAGAGATGTTAATGGAATAAATGAGCAGTAGCTTCAATCAATTAGGGATTTATTTAGAGCTTAGAAAGCTGAGTGCTTCGCCTAAGTCAGCAGATCTCCTACGCTACCAAACTCACAATTCCCCTGTCTCATTTTGAGGTGGAGGAAATGCTGATTTACCACAGGCAAAGCCTTCATTGGTGGAGTTGGCAATCAATTAATAGTGGCCACCTGTCCACTACAGAGTCACTGTCTTTCATAACGTGTTTTAAAAAAGTGAAATAAGTGCATGGACCCAAAGGTTATTTTTGGACACCCCCCCACTGGACAGCCAATTGCTGACATGCTCTGTCCCAAACCTGCCTGGTCTAGATTCTACCTTGTGGTTCTTTCTTCCACCACCTAAACTTCCTGTCTCATTAGCTCACTCTAGGACATTACTTTTCATCCCTGCTTCCTCCCTTTGTCAGTGTTTACCTATCTATCTCTTCTGCCTTCTTTCTCACTCATGTGCCTTTATCTTGATTCTGGCTAAAATCTCATGATAACAAATGAGCCCCAGTCCTTCAAAATGAGTTCCAGTGCCCTCCACCTGCAGCTACCAGCATAAATTGAGCACTACCTTTATAAATCAAGATATCTGCCCTATTAGAGTACTCCTCCTGATGCCTCTTTTCCCTGTCCAATCGAGCCACAGTGGACCAGGCAATGAAAACAAACAATGACTCCCACTCGCAAGGCAAAGATCCACTGCCTTTTTACACATTGAATGCAGAGCAGTCATGTCAGAAATATGGCTCCTACTTGGCATTCATTTCTAATGACAGTGTCTCTCCGTGTTGATGGAACTTTTTTTCAGAAAAGTGCTGCCACTCAATGGTCAGCTTCAAATAGACCAGGTGTTCTGCCATGGAGTGTGCAGCAAAAAGGCCCCACCACCCAGATGGCCTTGCCAGATTACCCACCAATACCTAAATGATCACCTTAGTTTCAGGGTTGGTCAATCTATGAACCACATTCTAGGCCTAAGAGTTCAACCACATTAAAAGAAAAGATCAAAAAAGCGTTTTTTTACTTAAAGGCTGAAAATGCTCTACAGGCAAAATACTTTTAGATCTTCAGCATTGAAAATCCTTGCATCAGTCATACTTTCTCTGTTCCTGTTAGGGGTGGGCGGAATTTGCGTAGTCGCGTTACGCAAAGTTCCGCGAAGATGTAAAAAATCTCCGCGAGCTACGCAGAATTCCACGAGCACGCGGAATTGCTTGTTCCGCCCGTTCGCGGTGCGTTTTTCCTGTTCGGGGACGCTGTTTGCATGCTCGGGGGGAAATATCTCGCGAACTTGCCCATGCGATCGCCAATTGGCGCGGCCATCTTGTTTCACTTGTCCCGCCCGTTCGCGATGCGTGTTTCCTGTTCGCGAACGCGGATGTCCGATGGCACGTCCGAATGACATGTTCGCGATCGCACACTCTCGCGGGATCGCGCGGCCGGATAGGAAAACTTGTCGGCAAACGCAGGGATCCCGGTAAGTCGCTACCGCGTGCGCGAACACGCATTTTGAAAGCGCGAACAAGGAAAAAATTCCGCTACGCCGCAGATCGCTGAATTTTCGGCAATTCCACGTTCTCCGCGGAACTGCCAAAATTCTGCGTTCTCCGCGGAACTGCCAAAATTCTGCGTTCTCCGCGGAACGCGGAATTGCCAAAATTCCGCGAGCGGAGCGGATTTTACCGCCCAGGCCTAGTTCCTGTCAAATACTCAAACTCAAAGCAATCTACTTCCTTCAAGGAACCAAAGGTTATAGCAACGTTATAGTTAGACTGATATTTCACTAGCAAAAAAACAGTGACATTCTGCAGTAACTCACACCCCCGCAATGCACTGCTTATTACCTCACATATTACATCACTAATGACATGGTCAATGACATCACTGATGATGTTGTGATTGCCAAGGACACACCGCGAATACTGCGTGTTTTTGAGAAAGTGTAAAACACATATATAGACATATTTTAGATAACGTTGCAGTGTAGCTGTTTAGTAAGATACTAATTTAACTTTCCACTTTGTATTCATTTGTCAATAAAACTACATCAAAAATGCATTTTCCTTTTCACAACAACACCAGAGGTCGCAATGATGTCAGTAGTCACGAATATAAATGACAAAGGGTACAACAGATAAATAGACATTTTACACAAAGTTTGAGGCTAGGGGGCTTATTTACAAGGCCCTTGCGCCACTTTTGCGTCATTTTTAACATGGGGAAAGTGACGCAAAAGTGGTGCAAGGGGCTTGTAAATCTGCCCCTAGATGTTTAGTAACATATTGGTTTAACTTTATTTTAAAAACAAATTTGTAAAAAACAACAGTTTCAAAAAATAACTTTCATTATTCGGAACTCACAAATAGAACATAACTGCCAAACACCCATCAAACTACCCATTGTCACCCAAACTCATTTTGAAAAATTGTACTGGTTTTTAACTTTTTTCACTATTTTTACAAAAATAAAATGGAATCAGAAGAACCAATTGAAGACCTATAACTTGTTGAAGTTGTTCAACAGCAGCAGGACTCAGCTGCTCATGAACAGTCTTCTGATGAAGAACCAGCAATGAACAAATAAAGTATGTATTGGGATTTGTTCTCTATTATATCTGGTAAATCGAAGCCCACAACTAAATTGGTGAGGTGTAGCATACGTGAGAAGACATTATCTCAGGTCACAGCAAAAGAATATTCGTGTGGTACAACAAGCATGTTGTACCACTTGAAAACATACCAGAAGGAGCAACTTAAAATTCCATAGAGGAAAAAAGGAGAGGGACCATCAGTCTCTAGACCTCTAGCCCAGGCTCCTGAAAACAAAGTTCTAGCTGAAGTGCAGAGAAGATGCAGTGAAATGTCACCAGAACTAAAGCATTTTGCTATCTTCTGCATGAACTATAACACCATTGTAACAGCCGGGAAGCAGTCTGTGGATGTCATTTTGCAGAATGTGAAAAACCATACTTGTTAATTTGTATTTATTTTTTATTACAGCTGTTCAAGCACTGTGTTAAAAATGTAAACAAAGAAAAGTGTATTAGGAGTTCATTTTGAACATTAGGCAACCAAAACAAGATACAATGGTGAAGTGGAGAAGAGACTTCTTAGATGCAACTTAAGGCTGCTGGTATTGTAGTACCTCCGTTTGCTTTTTATCCGTAGTAACAGAATGTAGTCCTGTAATGTTTTATAAATTCCTTTACTCCAGATAAAAACAGTCTTTCATTTCTAACAACTTGCTGTAGACAATACCCCTAGTAGGCAGAATAATGTCTCAGTAACTCATAATTCATATACATTTCAACATATACCACATTTTGTTATCCTAAATTGTCCTTAGAACTTTGGTTTTAGAAATAGCAGATATAAGTTTGTTAACTTTTTATGTAGTCTTGATTTGAATGACATTTCTATATCATTGCACTCTGTCCATCCTCTTTGACAGCTTTAATATATTGTGTAGTGTGTATAGATTATATAAACTCCTTCATGAAATATGTTTGCTATAGTTGTGAAACTTCTTTTTGAAATGGAAATTTGTCTATCTACAAAGTTTGTAATTTCAGTTTCTAATTTAGTACCATCCACTCTGCATCACTGTGGCATGACTATGCCATATTTCCCATATATTTGCACTAATAACGTACACCTAAGTTCTAATCTGCAGTTTAGACATGTCATATCTTGATGGGCGTTTTTGGGTAAATTTTCAAAGGCAACAGCTTTACAATCTGGAAACGTCAAGTAGAAGAGTCACTCCAAATTAATGTCAAGGCTAGAGGGGAATTCACAATGTTCACAATTATTGTTCCATTTATAACTTAAGCCAAATAATTCATTGATATTCACATCCTCTTCTTCTAATAGACCTAGCATTACCATTAAAGATTCTTGAGCATCCTGCTGAACATTTTGAGAAAACACTATTAATCCAGTACACTACTCTGCCTTTTAGACCTATCTGCAACTCTGTTGGTGGTCACTTGCCTGTCTTTGGCTCCATATAGATTATAGCCTGAAATGGAAGTGTTCTTTGATAAGAATTGACTCATAAACATTTAAACCTTGAAGTGGTTCTGGAATGGCAAACAGTACTAACTTGTTATGCACAGCTATAGCATGCATTTTATTAACAACTCATTTATTTTAAGAGTACTTACATATAGCTTGCTGTGTGGACAAGACAAAGCGTTCCTCTACAAATAAGTACACAGCAAACCTTTCTCAGTTATCATTATTTTCTTTTTCACTTTTTAAATGCAAGTCAACAGTTTATGTTTGAATCTTCTAGTGAGTGTGTTGACAACTTATACAAACATACTCTGGTTTTTTAGAATACACTTTGTTAAATTTTGTAATCTCTTCTTCAAAGCTGTCAATTATAATGCCTGTGTTCTGTTCTGCAACTCCCCCTGTTAACAACTCTTCATTTTCCGTAGAATCCTGTTCTGGACAAAAGAAACAAAACTGCACATGACCACAAACCTTTTCTACCTCTGCCACAGTACCATACAAAAGTGCTCTATTCATTCCTCCTAAACATAAAGTAGGAATTTTCACATAGTACAACCTCCTAACTAAAGTTTGCATTGTTGAGAGGGATACAGCTTACATCATGAAATGATGAAAGGTGCTTTGCCACACTATCTTTGATAAAGAATGTACTGAGTGTCCCTCCAATCCTTGTAAAGTACTTATTTTGTGTTTTAAACTTTGCCTTGGAAAGACATGCAGAAATGTTCTTAGTATATCAATGGATTGCTGATGAATACTACAAACAGTATTACAATTCCATTTGTTACAGGGCCTGACTACGCCTTCCCTGTACCTCTTCTGCAATAACTTGTTCTACATTTCATACCATCACCTGTTTTGCACTAGGAGTGCCATTTTTCATTTCATTACATCGTCCTCTTTCATCAATAGTGTCAACTAATGTGTTATCCTGGAGATAGCTTTCTTCATTAAAGAAAGGCTCTATAGTAGAAGTATATATCCATTTGCCACAAAACATTGTTCAAAAGTTAGTTCTATTGACTAATCTTTTCTTCTGGTTTTGTCTCCTCATGTACAACGCTATTTTGTCAAGTCTTCATTCTATTTCTAATCAAAATGAAAAGCTTCCTCTACAAAGCAAAGACCTTATCAACTACCCCCTCAACTTGTTCTTTCTATTTCAGTGCCTCTCTCCTTCTTCTATACTTCTTTGTATTTCTCAGTAGATTTACAACCACTCTACTACGAAACATCCTGGCTTTGATTTCCTTAAACTGTTCTGTCTCCTGGTTCTGGTGTGTCCATCTTTGTTACATTGTTTCCTCTTCTTGTAATATAGATATTGTCCACTCTTATTCTTTCTTATAGTTTGATTTTTATTTTGATTATTTTGCAGTCTTTGCAAGTGTTCACATATATTTAAAAAAATATACTTTGTCCTCTTATCACTAGCTCTTTTTTCTTTCACCATTTTTCTGCATTTTTCCCCTCTTGTGTCTCAGTTCTGCAGAGATACTGTAGTTGCTTCTGTTGCTTTTTCCTCTGAACGTTTGTAGGCATTCTAACTGCCTGTAGTTATGTAGATATTGTTCTGTTAAAAAAATATTTGTATATTTAAATTTTTACTCTAGCCAACGAACCAACTACTTTACTACTGACTTACTCATAATAAAAAACTGATTTTATGTTATATTGCAGTTTTAAATCTACAGATGAACCTAGCTATATAACTACATGCACTTCCTTCAATATACCAAACCCAAAGCAAAAGACAAAACATAATTTATTAGTTACATTTTAACATTGTAGAGTCCTCTCCTATAACTCAGCTGCACCATATCTCAGTTTCACTTATAAATGGTGAAAGACCAGTTTATCCCTTCTGTAGTAAATTTTAAAATGAACATCAACCAAAGTGTAGAAGTACATACAGTGTCTCAACACTGTAAATACAAAAATACAACATAAAACCTATTTATGTACCTCTCTACCACTTTGTCAGTGGTGCGTTTAGTATCTCAGTACTTTTCTACTTAAATGTATCACATTTAAATTTTGGTAAATAGTGCATATAAAAATCTGCACATTAATCTCTATCAGAGCTTATAGGTCACTAATTCTTCTGATTGCATGCAAGGAGTGTGTGACAGGTACAATATATATTTCACCAGATGGTTCTAAAAGACTACATATTCCTCACTAAAACTTATAAATACATGTGTTTATGGTTTAATACATGAATACTCCCTGGATGATTGAATGAGTGCATAGGTAGTGCCTAGGTGATTCCCTAATGATACAGGTAGTGCTTGGATGATTCTCTGAGTATGTGAGAACTCCATGGGTCCTTCCATATCTGCATAGTTACTGCCTGGGTGTTTGCATGAATATATCACTACTATCTGGGTGTTTGGATGAGTGAATGAGTAGTGCCTGAATGACTAGATAAGTGCATGACTAATGCCTCAATAATTCAATACATGCATAGATAGTGGTTGGATGATTAAATGAGTGCAGCTCTAGTGCCTGGATGATGGCAGGAGTGCATGCATAGTATATAGGTGATTTATAGAGCGCATTGATAGTGTATACATGATTGTTTAAGCGCATAGACAGCACCTGGCAGATTGGAGGAGGGCATGAGTAGTGTTTCAGTGATTGGATGAGTATATGGCTGCTGCCCATGTGTTTTTGGATGAGTGAACAGGTAGTGCCTGGTATTTAGATAAGTACATGGATAGTGCCTGAATAATTGAATGAGTACATCAGTACTTCCTGACTGATTAGATGAGTGCATGACTAGTGTCTGAATGATTGCATGAGTCTATTGTTAAAACTTGAGTGATTGGATGAAAGCAAGTGTACTACTGGGGTGAATGTATTACTACAACAGTATTGCCTCAGGAATTGAATGAGTGCATAGTTACTGGATGGGTGATAGGTTCACTGCAATGGTACTGCCTGTGTAATTGGATGATTGCATGGGGTGTGCCTCAGTATTTTGATGAGTGAATGGGTTGTAAGTGGGTTTTTGGATGAGTGCATGGGTTGTGCCTGGGTGTTTGAATGACTGCATAGGTACAGCCTTGGTGATTGTATAAGTGAATGGTTAGGGCCTGGGTGATTAGGTGAATGCATGGGTAGTGCCTGCATAGTTCAATGACTACATAATTAGTGCCTGCATGATTGCAAGAGTGCATATGTAGTGCCTCGGTAATTGAATAGGTGCGTAGACAGTGTGTGAGTGATTTGATGAATGCCTGAGCAGTGGCTGGGTGATTGGATAAGTGCCTGAGTAGTGCCTGGCTTACTGTGAAAGTACCTCCATCGCTGTTAGATACATAACAGTTGCAACTATATCTATGACTCATTGTTTAAGTACTTTTGTCAGTATAAAACTACCTGTTTTAGTGTATCCTTTTCTACTTTGCTATGTATGAGTGAAGTCTAGATATCACACTTGATATATAATTGGATACATGGCTCTCTAGGAGCTTACATTGCTCTGTTACTCAGTGTGCACATGCATCAGTATGTTTCTAAAACTGCAAACAACAATTCTCACTTTTTCAAAGCACAAAGCCTTTTCTTAATGGCATACCTACAGCATTTCTCAAATATTTCTTGTGTCTTTAAAACATATATTCAGCATTTCTCAAAGAAAAGTTACATACCAAGTGAAGCTAGCACAAGAACTCTCAAGAGACATTCTGCCCTATTAACCTCCTCAATTTTAAACAGCACATGTTTAAAGAAGTGCACCACCCTCACCATATACATAACATGTTCCACATCCTTAAAGAACATAGATCACCATGTAAACATATATGTGATTTCATAATAGATATACACCTTCAGGCCATCTTTCCAAAAAATATATAGTTTTCTACATCATTAAGTGAACTCAAGAGTCTCATGGTACATATAACTATCTACAACCAGAATAACCATACCTCACCATCTAAACATATGCAAACCGGTCATATAAGTTGAAAACCACATTGACAAACACTTCCTCATATATACTTAGCAAGTATTACTACTTTATATATTCATATACAGGCACAGCACATTTTCTTATCTTTTATTCATGACTACAATACTCCCATTTAATAATGTGACTAAAAGTACTACAATTCCCATAATGCAAATAACATAGATCTGTCTGTTCTACACATGATGCTTAGACATTTAAAACATTATCATTTTTAAAGGCATTGCTCATGGTAACTTTCAACAGTACTAACATCTTAAACACATACCCTTTGCCAGATACAGTTCATCTGATATATTTTTTTCACATCACTGCGATTCTCTTTTAATCAAACTCCCATATACATCTTCATTTCAAATGTAAATTATTTAAATAATTAAAAGTTATATACATACTTGTGAATTAAGTTTGCAGATTATATTGTTGTTTTAGCTCTTTCTGGATAGTTTTGACACTGATAAGATTTGTAAAAACTAAGCACAAGAATGGTACACCACTCTCATACAAAGCAACTATGAAATGGCAACCTCTTCAACTTTCCACTCTGTGATCATTAAAAAGGCAGCAAATCAAATCATGTCTTTCACTTTAGACTACTCTATCTCCACTTGTGAATGGTTAGCATCTGTTAACCCTTTCCCTCTCTTTCAAAACGAGGTTCCTGTCTCTGCGTGTTCGTGATGTTCCGATATTTAGCTCCAGTTTTTTATTCATTTAAATACTGCACAACAGTTTATTTCATAGTCCTCAACTGGAAATGAAAGTTTATCATTACTTAAATTATGTCATAACTAAGCCCGGGTGGCCAACTCAGCTCCGCCAGTGGAGTTTGCGGAGTTTTGCCAACTCCACCCTCCATTGGGAACGCAGAGTTTGAGCAAAACTCCGACTCTGCGATGAATCGGAGTTAGCCCCGGCCCACGCCCACTGCATGCGCAGTCCTCCCAAGACGTACAATGTAGGGGTTTGCGACCAGCGAGGACAAGGGCGGCGAGGAGGAGGGCAGCCCGGAGACGCCAGAGCAGGTAAGTGATTTTGTTTTCTGTTTTCTATTGTTAGGGAGGGTGGAGCGGAGTTCCACAGAGTTTTTTTTTACCTCTGTGTAACTCCGCGTAGTGGCACTCCGCATACTCCGCTCAAGGTTAGTCATAACTCCTGAACATTTAAAAAACAAATTCTGTATCTTTAACACCCTTCCCCCTAATAAACTCTTAGCTCAGTGTATCTAGCAATCCAGTGGAACCAGTAGGTCACAAGTTCACAGCACATTCTAGAAGGAACAAACTACTTCAAAAAAAGATACAGCAGGTGTGATTTACTCCACAGATTCAAAAGCATATTAATTTCTGTATTACATTTCTTTTTTTAAACAACAGCCAATAATAAGACTTCTTGCTAAGGCATCCAACACACTACCTAATTTTATTCCCTTACATGCTGACAGCCTCCAATGAAATATATATTTTTATTAAAAAAAGAGAAAACACCTCCATTTTAACTTATTTTCATTTGGAAAACTACCTCATTCAGCTCTAGGCTTCTCCTGACTGCTATTGCTCCTTCACTTCAAAATGCTTAGAGTATGGATTGTGGGCCACAGCTATGTCTATTGGGTTAAAGAGGCTGCAAAAAAGAGCGGTATTGACAGGGACTTGGGTTTACCAAATGTGGAGATTACTTGGTTTGACCAGAGAGGGTTAAAGTTTCAGCAGTTGCTGGCTTTGGTTAAAACCATTGTAGATTGCCAAGCTCCTCACCTCATGATTGTGCACTGTGGCGGCAATGACCTAGGCACATTGACTGGGGTAGGGCTGGAAATACTAATTAAACATTCCTTTGCAGAACGGATGTCAATTTTCTCTCACACTGTCTTGGTGTACTCTAATATATGCCAAAGACAGAAATGGAAGTGGTCAAATCAATTCTGTCCACAGATTGACAAAGCCAGGAAACATGTTAATAAATCTGCTTCTGTGTTCCTCAGAGACCATAGCATGGGCTCAATCTATAACAACAACCTGCATTTAGACATGCATGGAATTTATAGAAATGATGATGTGCATTTTACAGACGAAGGCAACAGGGAGTTTCTAAGTAACCTGAAACTCTGCATCCAGTCTTATGTGTAGCTGTCATATACATGCAATGAACATAAAGGCTCTTGTCAGAGCCACCGTACTGCCCAAAATATTGTTAATTTTTTGTATAAAGCTCCTTTTTTTTTTAGTTTTTGGGAATCTTCTTGACGACGACGCGATTGTCGCGAATACGTCACAAGATCGTAAAACAAAAGAAGACATTCAACGGCCACCAGCACATGCAAAAATAATAACTAAAAAAAATCTATTGTAAACATTGCACTACACATATTACTATATACATGCTTCTTTAAAAAAAACATGTTTAAACTCATGTTTTTGTACTAAGTTTCTTCTAAAGCCATCTTTAAAACCTAGTTTCCGCGATTATTCAGTGCATCGTGACGACGTCATTAACCATGATGATCGCGCCTTTTTCATAAAGTGTAAAACACATATATGCACACATATTACAGTATTTTACACAGTAGGGGTTTATTACTGTATTTTCTAAAGTCATGCTTTTCTAGTGCGTTTCTATAAAAACCTATAAAACCTATTTTCTGTGTTTGTGGGGACACGGGAGTCGCGACGACGTCGGTACCCGCGATGATAGCGCCTTTTTATACAGCTGCAAAAGAAATATATGCACACCTATTATAGTATTTTTGGTACTAGAGGTTTATTACTGTATTGTCTAAAGTCATGTTTTTCTAGTGAGTTTCTATCAAAACCACCTCTAAGACCTATTTTACGCTTTCGCAGTAACGCTGGGAATCGCTATGACGTTGATCACCGCAGATACATGGCAATAACACAAAGGAAAAGCAGGAATTCAATTGCCACCACCACATTGAAAAAATATAACTATATAATTCATTCTAACCATCACACTAGATAAATCACTTTCTAAATAACTCTATAAAAGAATTTATCAGTCTCCCAATATTTCTATTACAGTGTGAATTAATGATTCACTTGTTTATGTGAATGGTTGCATGAGTCTCCACGTGGGTCTGTGACTGGCTGTATGAGTCCCTCAGTATGTCTATAAGTGGGTGCAGAAGTCTCTGAGTGGGTATATGAGTGGGCTCATGAGTCTTTGAGTGAGTTTATGACTGGATGTATAAGTCTCTCAATGGGCATGTGAGTGGGTGTATGAGTGGGTATGTGAATGGGTGTATGTGTCTGAGTGGGTATGTGAATGGGTATATCAGTCTTTGACTGGGACTATACCAGGGTGCATGGGTCTCTGAGTGGATCTGTGAGTGGGTGCATCAATCTATCAGTGGGTGTGTGAGTGGAAGCATAAGTCTCTGAGTGGGTCTGTGATAGAGTGTGTAAGTGTGAGTGGGTTTTTGACTGGGTGTATGAGTCTCTGAGTGGGTCTGTGACTGATTGTATAAGTCTCTGATGATTTATGTGAGTAGGTGCATGAGTCTCTAAGTGCATCTGTGAGTGGGTGCATGAGCCTCTGAATGCTTATGTGAATACACAAATGGATCTCTGAGTGAGTCTGTGACTGGGTGCATTAGTGTATGAGTGAGTATGTGAGTGGGTGTATGAGTGTCTGAGTAGATATGTGAGTAGGTGCATGAGTCAGCGACTGTGACCAGTGAGGGTATATATATAGATATAGGTACTTTTTGTTTTATATTTCCACCAGTTTTTGCGAAGACGTCACAATAGTTGCGATGTCCCCATGATGGTACATGGGGGGGCGCTGGTGATCGCGTCATCATCGCGAATATCGCGCACGATTAAAAAGATCCATTTTGGGCACTAACACCCCCATTTCTCAAACATGGGGTCAGAGTTCCTCCACCCTGACCTCTTATCTTGGCTTTCACAGAAATTCTCAGCCCTGGGAACCGTTCCCGATTGATAAAATGGCAGCCGCAACTTTCTGTTCAGGTTGCGTCCAGCCAATCAGAGCATTCCCGCTGGCACGCGCATTCATGATCTTCCGCGATGCTGTCACGCTTTTACCACGATCACCGTGAATTAGCCGCAAAATATCAGCGGCCAGAGATATCACTATATTGTTCGGATTTAATTTCACAAAAACAACTGTATGGATTTGCACCAAATAACAAAAAGCACAGTCTGCATAACCACATCTACCTTTCTGCTAAATTTAGTGTAATTCCGTACAGCGGTTCAGGTTGTAGGTTCGACTACGGGATCATATGGGAATTAACATTATAAACACATCCTTTTTCGTGCCCCTATTTCTTGGTCCCCACTGCAAGGATCAGCCCCAAACTTTCAATGATGCACAAAACCTACTGTGAAAATTTCATGAAGATTGGTCAGAAGACGGCAAAGTTATAGACAAGTCAAAATATGCATTTCCTAAGGAAACTAGGTCCTAAATATACCCACCTACTGCTGACTGTCAGTAGGTAATATATATATATATATATATATATATATATATATATATATATATATATATATATATATATATCTACACATATATCAAAACATAGAGTGATGCATAAATTATGCAAAAAAGAAGCAGAGAACTCTGGGTAGTTTTCAAGTTTAGGTGGAAAGCAGCTCCTGTATAGAGCACCCTCAACACCAGCGACACTCTAGATCTGTTCACCTCAAATGTCTGATTTTCTATCAAAGTCTTTAAGCATAGGATTAGCACAGTGCCATCCATGCTGAGATAGATAGGGACAAAGTATTTTGCCATTTCTACAGCAACGTCTTTAAGCACAGGACTAGCACAGTGCTTGCCATGCCTAGCTGTGAAAATGACAAAAGCCTTTCACCACTCCAGGAAGTATTACAGCTTTGAATTGGTAAAATACCAACCAAGCAAACCTGAAATAAATAAAAGCAGCCCCTGACACATGTTTCGCTCTCATTAGAGCTCTACAGAGAGCTATAGCTTTGTCCAGACACAAGGGAGCACCCAGTATAAGTAAAAACAATACCCTTTCAGGCATAGTGTGACAAATAAATTATGCAAAAAAGAAGCAGAGAATTCTGGGTAGTTTTCAAGTTTAGGTGGAAAGCAGCTCCTGTATAGAGCACCCTCAACACCAGTGACACTCTAGATCTGCTCACCTCAAATGTCTGCTTTTCTATCAAAGTCTTTAAGCATAGGATTAGAACAGTGCCATCCACGCTGAGATGCCTGAAAGGGTATTGTTTTGATTTATACTGGGTGCTCCCTTGTGTCTGGACAAAGCTATACCTCTGTAACTGTGCGTGCTTTTAAAAAGTTTGTGAGTGTTAAATATATATACCAAGGTGACTTGGTGAATCAGTGGGTATATGAGTGACTGTATGGATGACTGAGTGAGTGCGTGACTGTATAAGTAAATGTATGGGTGAGTGACTTGGTGTGTGAATGTGTGTATCTGTCTGTCAGTTGATATCTAAGTGGGTGTATGAGTGTGATAGTGGGTATATGAATAGCTATATGGGTGATTGGTTGTCTGACTACCTCTATAGTTGTCTAGGTGTCTGTGTGTGTGGGTGAGGAAGTGTGTGACTGCCTGTACTGATGAGTGAGTGGGTGAGTCAGTGGCTGTCTGGGGTACTTTATGCATGTGTGAGAAGTTGTATTGGTGAGTGAGTGTCTGTATGGCTGTGTCGGTGATTGAGTGCATGTGTCAGTATGAGTGTGTACATGGGTATGTGAAAACAGTATAGGTGAGTGACGGGCTATATGAGTGACTGTATGCATGAGTGAGTGAATGTGAGAGTGGCTATATGGATGAGTGCATGCCTCTGTCAATGACTGTATAGGTGAGTTAGTATGTGTTACCATTTGTATGAATAAGTAAGTGGGTGTGTGAGTAACTGTTTGGGTGAGTAAGTGGCTGTGTGATTCACTGTATAGGTGAGTGTCTAGGTGTGTGAGTAGTTCTATGGGTGACTCACTCAGTTTGTGAGTGCCTGTATGGGTATGTGAGCGGATATGTTAATGGCTGTATTAGTGAGTGAGTGGGGCTATGAGTGGCAGCATGGGTGAACAAGTGGATGTGTGTGTAGATCAATGAATCAGTGAGTGGGTGTGTAAGTACTGGTATGGCTCTGTGAATGGGTTTGTGAATGGTTGTGTGGGAGTGGCAGTGGGTGTATAAAAAATTCCATAGGGGTGTGAGTGCGCGCGTCAGAGATGCTGTGGATGATGTCATCAGTGATGTCATTTCAGATGTCATCAGTGATGTCACTGACCATGCATTGCGGGGGCACAAGTTATAGTTAACTCAAGTACCTATAACGGCTGATTTTCTCTGGTTTTGTATGAGTAAAATATGACCCTAACTATATCGTCCCTGTAACCTTTATATTTTTTAGTGAATTTCTAAGTTTTTTTTAATTCTATTTGCTAACTATAATGTCCTTGTAACCTCTGTTTTTTTCAGTGAATTTCTAAGGTTTTTTTAAATGCTAATTTCTAACTATAACGTCCCTGTAACCTTTGTTTTTTTAGTGAATTTCTAAGGTTTTTTTAACTAGCAGTCATGTTTGCAGAGTGGTGGAGAAAGGAGGCTGGGCCTCCGACCAGCTCTCAGGAATTCCACTGTATAGGAATTATAGGAGGTACCAGGTGGGCGTCTTGGCCCCCAAGGTCCCTCTGGAGCCAGGGGGACTTTATCCCCCAACTAGTAGTGCACCAGGAGGCACGTTTTGCAGAGTGGTGGAGAAAGGGGCGTGGCCTCACTTCTCAGCATTCATGCTGTGTGGGACTTACTGGAGGTAACAGGAGGGGTAGTTGGCCCCCAAGGATGTCCTTGAGGGCCAACTACCCCTCCTATTACCTCCATAAAGTCCCATACAGCAGGATTGCTGAGATTTGATAGCAGGCATGCCCCCTTTCTCCACCACTCTGCAAACGCACCTCCTGACTCACTACCAGTAGGGGGATGAAGTACCCTTGGCTACTGAGGGTCTCTCGGGGCCAACTACCCCTCCTGTTACCTCCAGCAAGTCCCACACAGTGGGTTTGCTGAAAGGTTTTCGGGTGCCACGCCCTCTTTCTCCTCCTCTCCGCAAATGCACCTCTTGGTGCACTACTATTTGGGGGATGAAGTCCCCTTGGCTCTTGAGGGTCCTTGGGGGCTAACTAGCCCTCCTGTTACCTCCAGTAGGTCCCACACAGCCGGATTGCTGAAAGGTGGTCAAAGGCCATGCCCCCTATCTCCACTACTCTGCAAACACGCCTCCTGGCGCACTGCTGCTTGGGGGATGAAGTCCACTTTAGACCTGAGGCCCTCAGGAGGCACTAGGCCTTTGTTTATATTTATTTTTTAAAGGGGAGGGGGCCTCTGAGGCCCCCTCCCCAGGCCGATTTTGGCCCAGGGACCCAATCCCCGGGGCCTGCCCATTTCTTTCTTTTTTTAATAAAGGGAGGGGGCAGAGTGGCCTTACCCTTCCCAGTCATTTTCGGCCATCTCCTTGTGGACTATGGGGGTGCCTGAAGCCCCTGCGGTCCCAGCCGGCTCCTACCTCCTGCGGGAGCCGGCATTGCTTTTTACACCCAGGGAGCTGCCAAGATGCAGCTCCCTGGGTGTAAAAAGCAAAGTGTGCTCCGCTTTAAACAAGCAAGAGCAAAAAAGCTCTCACTTGTTCAAAGCGGAGCACACTGTTTGCTTTGGGATGGTGGGACCAGTGCTCCTGCCATCCCATAGCAAACTGCGACATTGCTGGAGCCGGCCCTGGGGGGTGGTGGTCCCCAGGGCCACATACGACTCCAGGAGGGGGGCTGTGCAGCCCCCCTCCCATTTGGAAAATAGCCTGGAGGAGGTGGTGGTCCCCAGGGCAGCGGGAGGTGTGTGACCCACCTGTATTTTTGTATATTTGCTCCGGGGAGGTGACGGTCCCCAGGCAACTTATTTCAATATAGCCATGGGGAGGTGGCGGTCCCGGGGGCTGTGGGCGGGCCGTGTGCCCCCCACATTTCACACAATTAGCCCCGAGGAGGTGGCAGTCTCAGGGGCTGTGTGGGGGGGCTGGAGCCCCCCACACATTATCATAAAATTTAGCCCCAGGGAGTTGGCGGTCCCTGGGGCTGTGCCGGCCCCTGAATCTTTATTTTTAATTGCCCCGAAACCTGGCCCACCGGAGGGGGGGCGTAAAGTAAAAAAAGCGAAGGAGCCCGCGTTTCATTTAAAAAAAATGTACTGCCGGATTTGCGGATCCACCGCAAATCCCTCAGAAAATTAAAAAATAAGAATGCTATTTTTTGGCCTTGGGGGTGCCTGTGGGACCCCCTTAACAGGCCTAGTGGGTCAGGGTGTTTCTACCCTGCCTCCTTTTTTTTGTAACGTCTTTGCTTCTGACTCGGTTCAACCGAGTCACAAGATGGCTACCAACACTTCCTGGTTTGAAGTGTTGGCACCAATCACATCTCAGGCAAGAGATCAGGAGGATTCGCAGATCCACCGCGGCGACAGTTGTATATCTGAGAAATCTTTACATTTTTCAGGAAC
This sequence comes from Calotriton arnoldi, assembly GCA_963921515.1. Classification (NCBI taxonomy): domain Eukaryota; kingdom Metazoa; phylum Chordata; class Amphibia; order Caudata; family Salamandridae; genus Calotriton; species Calotriton arnoldi. The sequence goes on from CAWUFW010010099.1 coordinate 558,965, forward strand.
TACTGAACGGATTTACACCATTTAACAAAAAGAGTGTTTTCTGGACCTAGAGCTACCTTTCTGCCAAATTTGGTGTCATTCCGATCAGCAGTTCAGGCTGTAGCTGCGTCAAAAGTTTCCTATGGAAAGTAACATGGAGAAAAACCGTTTTGGGGCCCCCCTTTTTCTGTGCCCCTGCTTGACGGATCAATACGAAATTGTGAAAAACGGATGTGTTTGTTATGTTAACTCTCATAGAAATGCGTTGTCGAACCTACAGCCCGAACCACTGGATGGAATTACACCAAATTTGGCAGAAAGGTAGATGTTGTTATGCAGATTGTGCTTTTGTTATTTGGTGCAAATTCATCCAGTAGTTTTTGAATTAGGTAGTGTGTTGGATGCCTTAGCAACACGTCCTATTATTGGCTGTTGTTTAAAAAAGGAAATGTAAAACAGGCATGGATATGTTTTTGAATCTGTGGAGTGAACCACACCTGCTATATCTTATTTGGAAGTAGCATGTTCCTTCTAGAATGTGCTGTGAACTTGTAGCCTACTGCTTCCACTGGGTTGCTAGGTACACTGAGCTAAGAGGGAGTGCTGTGGGAAACTGCTGGCTTGGAAAGCAAGGTTGGAAAGGAATCAGAACTATTTAGGAAGATCCTTGATAGTACAGATAGCATTACTTAAGAGAGCTGCAAGATAAGAGAAGTCTTTAATGAGTTTTTTCAGGAATTATATAAAGCAGATCATATAACAAATAAAGCAGATATAGATTTATGATTGCAAGGAAAACACCTCCCTAAGTTATCTCAAGAACACCAACACTATCAATGTCAGAAAATAACAGACATTGAAATTCAGGCAGCAGTTAAAAAAGCAAAAAGAGGCAAAGCTGTTGGTCCAGACATGATTCCCAGAAAGTTCTAATCAGTAATTGCTGATGGGATTATTCCATCTTGGATTAGGTTGTTTAATTCCATATTGGTAGAGGGTAACCCTATCCTGGAATCATGGAACGAAGCTGTAATAGTATTAATCCCAGAGCCTGGTAAGAACCCCCTTCAGTGCCAATCAAATTGACCGATTTCACTACAAGTCTGAATAAAGTTGTGGGGCACTTAATACATGAGGATCAAAAAGGTTTCTTGCCAGGAAGAAATTTTGAGAGAGCTGAATCATGGGCTGAAAGGCTCAATAGACTTAGCCACAGCCTCGGGTACTCCGCTTGCGGTCGTGACCGTGGATGCTGCTAAGGCTTTTGACTGTGTTACTGGAGATATCTCATGGCAGTTTTGCTTCACTTCGGCATGGGCAAACCTCTGATGGATATATTAGGTAAGATTTATAATACTCCTACTGCTCGAATCTTAGTAAATGACTTCCTATCTCCGCTATTGAAAATAGAAAGGGGGACAAGACAAGGGTGCCCTCTCTCTCCTATTCTTTTTGACCTCTATATTGAGCCATTCACTCAAAGTTTAAGGCTGAATGAAGGAATTAAGCCTTTCGAGGTAGAGACATACTCTAGAAAGATTGCATTATACGCTGATGATTTGATGGTTTTCACCTCAGACGTACATTCAGCTCTACCACAACTCATGGTAGAGGCAAGGATATTTGGGGAACTTTCAGGATATAAGATTAACGAAGACAAAACAGAAGTAATGATGTGGAATCATCATGATCAGGAAGTAGTTAGTGCCAAAGAGATGAGATATCTGGGGCTAAAAATAACCAAAGATATAGACAAGAATGCTGCAGTTAATTTGAAAAAAGCGAGCTATGAGATAGGAAATCTGTTAAAGAGATGGCAGAATCTCCCGCTGTCTGTTTATGGGTGGGTTAATTTGGTAAAAATGTTCCTTCTAACTACAGTCACCTTTCTGTTCGACAATATCCCCTTAATCTTTAATAAAAAGGTCATCCAAGGCTTGCAAGGCAAAATAACATCCTTTGTTTGGGGCAATAAGGGAGTACTTATTTCCTGGAAGATATTGAGGAGGAATGCTGGAGCAGGGCATTTAGGGCTTCCAGATTTCCAGCTTTATTGTTGGGCTTTTCAGCTCAAGAATAATAGAATGTTATTCTCCTGTCCAGACAAGACCTTAATTGGTGTCATGTATAGAGCTATGCTCTCTGGCTTGTCTGAGGAGGGCTTTACCTACAAATCTGGGGCACCTAAATATTTTAAGAAGGTCAGATTAAAATGTCTCCAAGCGGCAGCAAAAACTTAGTTTGAGGTCAGATCACTTTTGGGTAGTGCATACTACAGTAAGCTCTCTCCCATCTGGGACTCTCCGGGTACCCCGGAATGTCTGCTGGATATTCTTACAGTCTCCCTTAAACAGTGTGGGATAAACAGAGGGCGGCAGCTGTTAGATGAGGGGCAGTACTTAACCTGGGAATACTGGAGTATTAGGACTGAAGGGAGAATCTCTAGGTTTAAAATCTATCAAGTGAACTTGTGGCTGAAGAGCCAAGATTGGACAGGAATGGATCCTAGCCAGATGGAAATAGACCTCCAAGACTGCCGATTTAAGAAAAAGGAAGTGGTGCTGTGGTACCAGTATCTACTCACAGCTGCTAATGACAAGATGAGAGCTCCATTTTCCGTATGGGACGGATACTTGCCGGACATCGAGTTGGAAAAATTAAGGCAAGTATCTTTATCTATACTTTATTCGATAGTTAAACCTGCTGCATTAAGGAAGAACCATTTCTTTACTCTCTATAGAGTCTACTGGAGTCCGGAAAGGCTGGTGAAAATAAGGGGAAATGGTGATCCCATCTGCAAACGGTGCAGAAGTAATGAGTCTGGCGACATGCATTTGTTCGCTACCTGCCCAAAGTTAGAAGAATTTTGGCTTGCTGTGGGTAAGACTATATCCCTCTCATTGGGTATCACCATGGAGGTAAGCACTATCCTAATTATGTTTGGGAGAAGGCAGCAAGATGTGGGGGGCCCTTGTTTAAACACGAAGCAAAGAAACGTAATATTCTATTTAATCTTGATTGCGAGAAGAGAAATTTGCATGCTATGGTCTCAAGCCTCTCCGCCTTCTTGGCATGCTTGGAAAAACTCAGTGGCCTTCTTTGAGAAGATGGATAGGTGGCAACATAAGAGAAAGGATGGTGCCGACTTTTGGGATATGTTGAGGTTTTGATCATATTTTATCCGTCCAATGATTACATCTTCTTAGAGCAGTCGGGCTATGGAGTAAGATAAAATCAAGGGAGCCCAGTAAATTTGCTTGAAGAAGAGAATCCAATTTCTGGAGCACTCAGGCCCTAGAATTTGGAATGGTGCCTATTTCCTTAATTGGAGATGTTATGAGGACAAAAAAAGAGTGTATTGGGGGAAGGGTGTTAAAGAGACAGAATTTTTATTTTATTTGAGGAGTTATGACACAATTTAAGTAATGCAGACTTTCATTCCCAACTCCGGACTATGTATTAAACTGTTGTTCAGTATTTAAATTAAGAAAAACTGAAGCTAAATATCAGTTTGGACTCCCTTTCTTTTTGCGAGTACTCTGAGATGATCGCGAAAACATCGCGAACACGCAGGACAGGAACCTCGTTTTGAAACAGATGGGAAGGGTTAACAAATGCTAACCATTCACAAGTGGAGATGCAGTAGTCTAAAATGAAAGACATGATTTCATTTGCTGCCTTTCTCATGATCATAGAGTAGAAAGTTGAAGAGGTTGCCATTTTATAGTTGCTTTCTATGAGAGTGGTGTACCATTCATATGCTTAGTTTTACAAATCTTAACAATGTCAAACCTTTCCAGAAAGGGCTAAAACAACAATATAATCTATGAGCTCAATTCACTGGTATGTATATAACTTTGTAATTATATAAAAAATTTACATTAGAAATGAAGATGGATATGGGAGTCTGATTAAAAAGAGTATTGCAGTGATGTGAAAAAATATATCAGATGAACTGTATCTGGCAGAGGGTATGTGTTTAAGATGTTAGTACTGTTGAAAGTTACCATGAGCAATGCCTTTAATAACTACAATGATTTAAATGTCTTAGCACCATGTGCAGAACAGACAGATCTATGTTATTTGCATTCTGGGAACTGTAGTACTTTTAGTCACACTATTAAATGAGAGTTGTGTTGGCATGAATAAAATATATGAAAATGTGCTGTGCCTGTGTATAAATTATAAAGTAGTAATACTTGTTAGGTATGAACTGTAGTACTTTTAGTCACACTATTAAATGAGAGTTGTGTTGGCATGAATAAAATATATGAAAATGTGCTGTGCCTGTGTATAAATTATAAAGTAGTAATACTTGTTAGGTATGTATTAGGAAGAGTTTGTCAATGTGGTTTTTAACTTATATCACCAGTTTGCATATGTTTAGATGGTGAGATATGGTTTTTCTGGTTGCAGATAGTTATATGTACGATGATACTCTTGAGTTACTTAAAGATGCAAAGAACTATATATTTTTGGAAAGATGGCCTGAAGGTGTATATCTATTATGAAACTACATATATGTTTACATGGTGATCTATGTTCTTCAAGGCTGTGCATATAGTGAGGGAAGTGCATTTCTTTCAACATGCTCCGTTTAAAATTGGGGAGGGTTAATAGTGCAGAATGTATTTTGAGAGTTCATGTGCTAGCTTCACTTGGCATGTAACATTTCTTTGAAAAATGCTGAATATATGTTTTAAAGACACAAGACATATTTGCGAAATGATGTAGGTATGCCATTAAGAAAAGGTTTTGTGCTTTCAAAAAGTGAGAATTATTGTTTTCAGTTTTAGAAACTTACTGATGCATGTGCATGCTGAGTAACAGAGCAATGCATGCTCTTAGAGAGCTATGTATGCAATTATATATCAAAGGTGATATCTAGACTTATTCAATCACCCAGGTACTACACATGCACTCTTCCAATCACACAGACACTAATTATGTACTCATTGAACTACGCAGGCAACACCCATGCGTTCATTCAATCCCCCAGATAGTAGTGATATAGTTATGTGAATACACCAGCACTAACTATGTAGATATGGAACCACTGATGTAGTTCCTACATACTCTGGGATTCATGCAGGCACTACCTACATTCTGAAGGAATCACGTACGCACTATCTATGCACTCATCCAATCATCCAGGGAGTATTGTTGTACTCAACCAGAAACACATGCATTTACAAGTTTTAGTGAGGAATATGTACTCTTTTAGAACCATCTTTTGAATTATATATGTAACCTGTCACACACTATCTGCATGTACTCGGAAGAATTAGTGAGCTATATGCTGTGATACAGATTAATGTGCAGATTTTTATATGCAGTGTTTCTCAAAATGTAAATCTGACACATCTAAGTAGAAAAGTATTGAAACACTAAAAGTACCATAGACACAGTGATAGAGAAGCACAGAAATAGCTCTTATGTTGTGTTTTTGGATTTACAGTATTGAGACACTGTATGCACTTTTAGACTTTGGTTGATGTTTATTTTAAAATTGAGTACATAAGGGATAAAGTGGCTTTTAACGTGTATAAGTGAGAACTGAGATATGGTGTGGCTGTGTTGTAGGACAGGGTGATATAATATTAAAAGGCAAGTAATACATTCAGTATTGTGTTTTGGTTTGGTACATTGATGTAAGTAGTTGTAGTTATGTAGGTAGGTTGATTTGTAGATTTTAAATGGCAACATAACATAAAAACTGTTTTTGTATTATGTGTATGCCAGTCGTGAAGTAGTTGGTACATTGGCTAGAAAAAAAAATTGAAATATAGTTATTTATTTTATAGAGCAATATCTGTATAATTACAGACAGATTGCCTACAAAAGCTCGGAGGGAAAGGGAACAGAAGCAACTACAGTATCTATGCAGAACTGAGACTCAAACTGGGCAAAATGAAGAATAAGTGGTGAACGAAAAAAGAACTATTGGTAAGAGGAGAAAGTCATTTCTTAAAAATATATGTGGACATTTCCAAAGAGCATGATATAATGAAAATAAAATTCAAACTATGAGAAAGAATAACAATGGACAAAATCTGTATAACAAGAACAGGAAAGAATGTAACAAAGATGTATACAACTTAACCAGGAGACAAAAGCAGTTTAAGGAAATCAGAGCCAGGATGTTTCGTAATAGAGTAGTTATAAATCTACTGAGAAATATGAAGAAGTATAGAAGAAGGAGACATGCAGAGAAACAGAAAGACCGAGTTGAGAGAGTAGTTGATAAGGCCTTTGCTTTGAAGGTGAAGCTTTTTATTTTGATTGTAAGTAGAATGAAGACTCTTGACAAAATGGTGTTGTGAATGAGGAGAGAAAACCAGAAAAAAGATTAGGAAATAGAAGTAACTTTTCCACAGTTTTTAGTGGAGAATGCATACATACATCTAGTACAGAGTCTTTCTTTAATGAAGAAAACTATCTCCAGGATAATAGATTAGTTTATGCTATTGATTACAGAGGACAATGTTATGAAATGAAGAATGGCACTCCTAGAGTGAGAGAGGTGATGGTACCTAGAAATGTAGAACAAGTTATTGGAGAACAGGTACAAGGAAGGTGGAGTCAGGTGCCTGTATAGGAATGGAATTGTAGTGGTGTTTGTAGTATTCAACAGCAATCTATTGATAAATTAAGGACATTTCTACATATCTTTTCAAGGCGAAGTTTAAATCAGAAAATAATTACTTTACAAGGATTGGATCCTTGCAAGATTAGAAAGCATGCAAATTTGCAGGGACACTCACTAGCTTGTTTATCAAACAAAATGTGCCAAAGCACCTTTTATCATTTCAGGATTTTAGTTGTACACCACTCAACAATGCCAACTTTAGTTAGGAGCCTGTACTGTGTGAAAACTCCTGCTTTATGTTTAGCAGAAATGAAAAGAGCACTTTTGCATGGTACTATGGCAGACATAGGAAAGGGTTTGTGATGATGTGTAGTTTTGTTTCTTTGGTCCTCAGAAGTATTCTAGGGAAAATGAAGGGTTGTTAAGAGGAGGAGTTGCAGAACGGGACACAGATATTACAGTTGAAAGTTTTGAAAAAGAGATTACAAAGTTTAACACAGAGTATGTTTGTATATGTTGTCAATGCACTCACTATAAGATTTAAACACAGACTGTTGACTTGCATTTAAAAAATGAAAAAGTAAATAATGATAACTGGCAAAAGTTAGCTGTGTATTTATTTGTAGAGGAACACTTTTACTTGTCCGTACGGCAAGTTATATGTATCTCTTCTGATACTCCAAATGGGTCCAGTATAGGAATAATGGACAAGGCTTCCAAGTCACATAATGGTGATCTAATGAGTGAACCCCCAGTAAAGCGAAAGAGGGGCGCGGGGGCACAAAAACCTAAACCAACGAAAGGGGCTCATTCGGCGAAACTCACAAAACCTAAAGGGCACGGCGATCCCGCACAAGGGCAAAGTCCTACTTCATTGGCCTCTGACCAGGTAACGCTGCCCTTCCAGCTGGACGGAGACAAATTTTGGAAACAAATGGAGACCCTGGTTATGGTGTCACTAAGCCCCTTGCAGCTGAAGCTATCTGAAATTGAAGAGAGGCTGGCCAAACTAGAGGGTCTGGGTTTGCAGGGTCACACTCATACATCACACGCCATTGCGGGAATGGAAGAAGGGCAAAGGCCTCAAAGAGAAAAAAACCAGAAACCTTGTCGAAATATGAACTTGAGTACTCTTGCTCCATCCCTTGCCCCGCAGGGGCTAACCAGCATAGTGCAAATGACTGGCAACTCCTCTAATTTGAGGGAACTCTTAACTACTTCCCCCCTAACTCGTAATAATATCTCGGATAGGCCCGTATGTAATCCACACCTAATTAAAACCGTGGGAGCCAATGTTGTCAGTTTAAACCAGGGGGAAAATATTGAGGGCCAGGCCCTTATTAGGTCGGAACCGCTGCATCTACCTCCCTCAGCGGCTCCCTTTGTATTGGTTTTAGGTAATGTCCCCATTCTGAGGGAAGGTCAGTTTGAATCCACGATCCAGTTAATTGATAAATCTCTTCACTGGTTGTCTATCCATACAACAGGCTGGATGAGGGGGGATCACGCCTTGCCAGCCATATTATTATGGCAAGAAGGGTAAGGTGGGTGGGACCAACCCAAAAAAACCTGGAAGGCGATTGTGTGGTACTCAACTTTAATAACTCATCAATTTCTAGATCGCTTTTGTTTCAGTTACATAGAGTACCACCTAGGGTCTCCCAGATTGTAGCCCTCCCTTTAAGTCGCTTTTATACCCCTGTCCCTCATATAGCTCTGGAACCAATACGGAACTATAGGGAGGGTTATACAAATCTTACCTCCCTGGGAAACTCGGGCATACCTACCTCGAATAGATTTGCCCCACTCTCAGGTATGGACCTCTGCGATTGACTGCCCCCAAGGCCACCTGAGGGGCTCTCCCTACTACAAACTGTACCACCAGACATTACCGAGTCCCCTAGATTGTCTGACCAGAAGCCAAGGGAGCCTAGTACATTTTTATTAGCATCCTGGAATGTTGCGGGTATAATAAATAAGTTGGGTGATGACCAGTGGGTAAAAACTTGGCAGAATTGCGACATAATTTCCTTCCAAGAAACCTGGGCAATAGACGCGATTTTTGTAAATGGCTATCGCTCTTTTCAAACTAGGGCTGCTCTGTCGTTATCAGGGAGGTCTAAGGGCGGCTTGTTAACACTGATCCCTAACAAGTCAGCCCTGAAAATAAAGACGTTTATAGACAAGAGCCAGCTTTTCCATATCCTTAACTTTGAGCTGGCTAAACAAAGCATATGGCTTTTAATTAACTTCTACAATAACAATTTTGGGCCTAACATGTACCTGGCTGTAGACGAAGTAAATAGGGAATTGGAAGAAATATTACCAAGGTTAAAGGAACCCATACATATTATATGGCTGGGAGATTTTAACATTCATCCTTGTAAATATAACCTAGAGAATGTATGTGGTTTGGTGGACCTTACGGGTAACCCGTTATGTCATTTTTCACATTGCACCTATGGTAACAGTCTTAATCGAATACTATCAGCCAGGAATTTGGTGATTGTGAATAACTATTCTTCCCTCTCGGACTCCCTGTTAAAAACCTTTCGACGGTCTGACTACGAAGCAACTATTGATTTTATCCTGGTCTCAAACCCTCTTAATGAGACCTGTACTAATGTTGATGACCAATTCACGACTTTTCGCGATCATGCCATCTTAACCTGTGAGTTTCGATCTGTCTCCAGAGTAGTGCCCACCGTACAGGACGTTGATTCACCACTCTTAGCGAGAAGAAATGGATACCAGCTCAAGTGGGCCCAGATTGATAGTTCTAAATTCCTTTTCGAAATGGTGAACAACTCTCTTGATAGCATCGAAACCTGCTTGGATTCGAATACCTCCCCCCGCGTAATGTTACTAGGTTTTACGAAAATCCTAGAAAACATAAGCAGCGCGTTACCACATTATAAACCCAAACGGGCAAAGGGCTGGTCTGATACATCTTGTTCAAAATCAAGAAAGGCCCTGGCAATTGCACTCAGGACCCAACCTAGAGACGCATTATTAATTGCATCGCTGCGCAGGGAGTTTAAAATGGCAAGAAAGTCCAGGGAAAGGGTACTAAGGGACGAGATTTGGGCAAGATTAAAGGAGACCTCAGAAACAGGAAACAGAAAAGAGTTCTGGGATGCGGTTAATGCCCCCTACTTCAAGACGCAAGGAGACCCCACATTAGAGTCCCATGTAGGTGAAGAAGATTGGGTGGCACATTATTCAAGTATTTTTTCCCTTATTGACACCCTGCCCAGTCCCCATAACCCAGTAGGGTTTAATTCTCACGATAAATTAGTGTTCAATCTCTTATAGGCATGCAGTACGGGGAAAGCGCCGGGCCCGGACGGGGTTCCCATAGATTTCTTTCAGGTGGATCAGGATCTCTGGGTCCCCCTCCTGACAAATGTTTTTAATAAGATTGTGCAAATAGGCCCACTATCTTCGTGGAGGACGAGTGTAATAGTCCCCATTCACAAAAAGGGAGATAAGGGGAATCCAAAAAACTATAGACCCATATCTCTTATAGGCACGACCGCCAAATTGTTGGGTCGTCTCCTCCTGTCTAGACTTGAACTCTGGGCCCGAGACAGGAACCATTTAATGCAGACCCAGTATGGATTCCAACAAGGGAAGGGCACTGTCGATCAGTGCCTGAACCTCTCCCTTACTATGGACAAATATACCAGAGCAAAGGGTGGGAAGTTATATCTTGCCTTTATGGATTTATCCGCAGCTTTTGACTGCGTGTCCCACCCTAAGCTCTGGAATATTATGGCGGAGATGGGAATCGAACAGCCCCTAACTGATTTCATTCGGCAACGGTATTCTCATACCTCTGCAACAGGTTAGTATGGGAAGAATGGGGAGCGAACCCGCCCCTTTAACATCTTAAGAGGGGTAAGGCAAGGCTGCGTCCTCGCACTGCTTCTTTTTTCAATCTACACAAAAGGTGTGGAGGAGGCGCTGATGGGTGAAACACTGGACGTCCCTACTTTAGATTCCCAAGGTATCCCCATTTTGGCATACGTCGATGATGCCGTACTGCTTTCCAGAACGGGCTTGGGCCTCCAACGCCTCATCACAGCGTATGCGGCCTTTATGAACACTTTGGATCTGAAAGTTAATCAGGCAAAGTCTTTTATATTAATTGCAGGGGCAGGAAAAAAGGAAAAAATCCCATATTTCCATATGAACTCCATAAACATTGAGGTGGTGAACTCGTTCCCTTATTTAGGAGTTCTTTTTGATAACAACCTTTCGTGGACACACCTGGTTGAAGGTAGGGTTATGGACAGGAGTTTAGCGGCATTAAAATCGTTTTATAGGAGGCTTGGCTCCAACCCTCTAGACCCTATAAAAAAGATTTATCACGCTAAAACCGTATCAGCTGTGACTTATGGGGCAGGAGTATGGGGGATGGTCCCCATTGATACCCTCCAGTCAACTGAAAATACATTTTTTAAATCATTAACTTCCCTGCCACAATCATATTCAAATTATGTTTCCCATATAGAACTGGGTCTTCCATATATCACCGACTTAGTTCGCATGGCCCCACTGCTGCTGTGGCTATCAATCTGGCATAGGGTTACTGTTCCCCTTATTCAAAGGATCATTAGTGATTTACTGAAATTGCAAAACCATAGTAAGAGCAGATGGTTAAACTATGTCGAGCGGGAACTCAACGCCTTAGGTTTGATAAATCTTTTTAAGGATCCCAATTTATGTAAAAAGTTCTCTAAGCATAGACTGGTTATGACTTTTAACTTGAGGGCTCAATACGAATGCAGGGAGAGGAATTATGGAGTGCAGACTGTCCGGATGTATCAACTGACCCCTCCACTGGTAGAGGGAGAGTTCTCTTATTTAGCAGAGGTCTCATTCTCAAACCATCAGTTTATCTTGATGAGGTTATGTCTGAACCTGATTCCATTGATGTTGGGGTATCCGGCTAGAAGATTCAAGCATTCGGATTTGTCCCTGTGCCCTTGTGATCTTAAGTCATCCCAAAATGATCTACACTTGGTACTTTTTTATAGTCTGTATGCCCAGGAAAGAAAGAAATTTATTATTCCAATTTTAAAGAGGTACCACTTTCGCTCACGTCGGGTTGCGTTATATTTTTTAAAATCATTACCCAACCCGTTGGTTTGTTTTGCTGTGGCATCCTTCTTGTGGGCATGCATATGGAAAAGGAAATACGTGGCTTATGAATGAATTTTGGGGATCCTTACATTGCTTGTGGTCTTTTTAAAACTTTTTTGTAACTTTTTTTAATCTATTGTATCTTTTATGACCATAAGTGCGTAGTAATGGGGGCATGGATTTATGAACTTGATTAGGTCGGACTTTTTAGGATATGAATTGTGTTTTGATGTGATTTTATACTGTGGTTTTATGTATTTTTTTATGTACTTTTATGATCTGATTTAATGAAAGACCGAATAAAGTTTTCTATGGATGTTTGTATATGTTGTCAATGCACTCACTATAAGAATTAAACACAGACTGTTGACTTGCATTTAAAAAGTGAAAAAGTAAATAATGATAACTGGCAAAGGTTAGCTGTGTATTTATTTGTAGAGGGACGCTTTTACTTGTCCATACGGCAAGTTATATGTAAGTAGTGTTGAAATAAATTAGAAGATAATAAAATGAACAACACATAGATATTAGATACCCATTTTGTAAGATAATAAAATGCCTGCTAATGTAGAAAAACTATGAACGGCCAAAAATAAAACAGACATCAACATTTATGACTCTTTTCAGTATTGCAAAGGGCTCTTATGGCCTGCTATCCAGCTCTTACTACAGCTCCACAATCCATGCAGTATGATGCCATCCGCGAAAACTGTGGTGCCAAATCTTGAAGTGGAGATTGGACCTCTGAAGGAACTCTCTTCCCCGGTGTTGATGTGGCTGTTGTTGAAGTTCAGGGTCCTACAGTCTTGCGTTGCCTTCTTGCTGCTTTTACACTATTGCTTTGGTATGTTTTTGGATGGTAAAGCATGGACGTAGTGCTGGAAAAATATTTTTTATTTTCACGCCTTGACAATGTTTTGTGACATATTGTGCATTGCACAAATCTGCTCACTAGGAACTCCTCTTAAAGAATGTTCAAGATAGATTAATAGGCGTGTTCTTTATATTTTTGTACTTGAAAACTGTATTATCCAATGATATTCCTTTATTTATCTGTGAAATGATTTTCTGTTTTCTTTTTTAATTATTTTTTTAGTGGTTTTGTACATGGTCATTCTTGAAAACTCTGGAGCCATATCCGTTGCAGTAGTCTGCACTTTTGAAAGGACTTTCTGGCTGAGCATTGTTGCTGGTGTCACTGATATAGATGTCCTACAGCTTCCCTCTGCTTGATTGCCAGTTAGAGATGTATTCTATGTTAGGTTTTAAGATGATAGACCATGGACGTCATCACACATGAATATATTTTGTTCATCCCTCTACAGAGGGTCTTTTCACAGATTGTGCATTGCACTAGTTTTGCACCAGTTTTTGATTCCTCATGAGTCTGGGTAACAATGGGTAGTTTGATGGGTAATTTGTAGTTATGTTTTATGCGCACGTTCAGATGTTGAAAGTTATTGCTTGAAATTGCTCTTATTGTCAAATGTGTTGTTAAAATAAGGTTAAACCATTATGTTACTAAACAGCTAGACTCAAACTTTGTGTAAAATATGTTTAAATATCTGTTATACACTTTGTCATGTGTATTCGTAACTACTGATGTCATTGTGAGCTACGATGTTGCTGTGAAGAAGATAAATGAAGATAAATGCATTTTTGATGTAGTTATTTTGACAAATGAATACAAAAGGGAAAGTTAAATTAGTATATTTCTAAATAGCTACACTGAAACTTTATGTAAAATATGTCTATATATGTGTTTTACACTTTGTCAAAAACACTAGGTATTTAGCAGTGTATCTTCGGCAATTGTACTCATAGAATCACAGAGGCACTAACTGTGCAATCATCAAAGACATCCTTTCTCCACCACTCTGCAAATGCGCCTCCTGGCACACTACTAGTTGGGGGATGAAGTCCCCTTGGCTATAGAGGGTTGATGGGGGCCAACTACCCCCTCCTGTTACCTCCAGCAAGTCACACACAGTGAGTTTGTTAAGAGGTCTTTGGAGGCCATGCCCTCTTTTTCCATCACTCTGCAAACGTGACTACTACTTTAAAAACTATGGAAATTCACTGAAAAAAACAAAGGTTAAAGGGACGTTAGAGGTAGGAATTAGCATTTAAAAAACCATAGAAATTCACTGAAAAAACCAAAGGTTACAGGGATGTTATAGTTAGGAATTAGCATTTAAAAAACCTTAGAAATTCACTAAAAAAACAAAGGTTACAGGGACGTTATAGTTAGGAAATGGAATTTAAAAAAAACCTTAGCAATTCACTGAAAAAAACAAAGGTTGCAGGGACATTATAGTTAGGCTGACATTTCACTCATACTAAACCAGAAATTCAGCAGTTATAGTTAGCTGAGCTAACTATAACTTGTGCCCCTGCAATGCACTGCTAATTACCTCACATACTACATCACTCATGACATGGCCAGTGACATCCCTGATGACATCTCAAATGACATCACTGATGACATCATCCACAGAACCTCTCACACACCTACTCACACTCCCATACAACATCTAGTACTCCCACTCACACACCTGTACAATTACTGACATACCCGATCACAGACCTATACCAGTACCCACACACCCACTCACTCCTCCATAGAGCCATCTACACACCCACTCACTCGCTCAGTTACTCACTCACTCGTACAGCCACTCACACAGCCATTCACTCACCCAAACAGCCACTCATACAACCAGTTACTCACCCATGCAGCCCATCACATAACCACACACTCACCCATACAGCTACTCACACACTCACTTATTTACCTACAAAGTCACACACCCACTCACTCACCTATAGAGTCAATCACACAGCCATTTATTCACCTATACAGTTATACACATACCCACTCATGTATTCATACAGATACAAAAACATACTCATCCATACAGCCCCTCACACATGCACTCACTAACCCATACAGCCACTATCACAATCCCTCACTCACACATACAGTCAATCATATACTCCTATACTCACCTATACTTCCTTTCACATATCCAGTTTCTCACCCATATACCACTGACACATCCCTTCACTTACTCACACAGTCATATACATACTCAGTCACTCATACAGCACTTCACTTACATACTTACTAACCTATACAGCCACTGACTCACCCACTCACTCATCCATGCAGGCAGTCACACACCCTCTCACCCACCCACACAGACACTCATACACCTATACAGGTACTCAGACAACCAATCAACCACCCACACAGCCACTCAAGTACCCACTCAACAACCCATACATCACTTAGACACCATCTGACAGACTGATACAGACATTCAGACAACATAGTCAGTGACCCATAAATTCACTGAGAAACCTAATCACTCACTTATACAGTCAGTCACACCCCCACTGAATCATCCATACAGGCACTCATACACTCACTGATTCACCAATATGCCTTGGTATATAAATTTAACACTGATAAACATTTAAAAAACACTCACAGCCACTGAATGATAGCATCAGTGATGTGATTTGAGATGGCATCAGTGATGTCATGAGTGATGTTACTGACCATGTCATGAGTGATGTAATATGTGAGGTCATAAGTAGTGCATTGCTGGGGCACGAGTTATAGTTAGTTCAGCTTACTATAACTGTTGAATTTCTATGGTTTTGTATGAATGAAACCTGTTCCTAACTTTACAGTGGGCAAGGAAACAGATGAAAAGTCCGCTTCCAGTGGATGGGAACTTTTTACATATCCCCGCCTGCTGGTATCGGACTAAGGGGCATATGTACAACAAAATGTCAGAGCGTGGAGCTGCGCCAAATTTGGCAGCGCCGCACTCTGACATTTTTAAAATGCAGTGATGCGCCCTATTTACTAGAATATGGTGCACCCCTGTGTTTTCCCTAACGCTGGCACTAAAATTAGCTGCCTAGCGCCAATGCAGACACCCTTGCACCATAGTGCAAGGTTGCCTGCATTGCAGGGAATGTCCCTTCCTGCACATAAACAATACAGAACAATCCATAATGGCAATTTGTTACTTCAATGTGTGCTGCATTTTGCAGCACACGTAGAAGTAGCAAATCATCATTATTTAATGATTGTTCATGTGCAGGAAGGAACACCTCCCTGCACATAAACAATCATTAATGGCTTTTTGCTCTTTCTATGTGTGCTACAGAATGCAGCACACATAGAAAAAGCACAAACAAGGAGAAATAAAAGCATTTCTCGTGTGCCATTCTAACGCCTGCTCTTGCATGGTGTTAGTTTATGGTGCTGACTCAGATTTACACCTCCTTGTAAATCTGGGCAGCATAAAAAAGCAATGGGTGTTGCAGTGAAACGCCCACAGCAACACCCATTGCACGCAATGCCCTTTTCACGCTGTTACCTGCGTGAAAGGGTAGCATATTTACAAAGCAGGATAAGCCACAAAAAGTGGCTTAACGCCACTTTGTAAATATGGTGCAGGGCATACCGCCACCGGAGCATCAAAAAAGGTAACGCTCTGGTGGCACTAGGGGCTTGTACATATGCCCCTCAGTGTTTACTCTTACTTGGTGGGAGCTTTCAAATAGCTCCCACCAAGCGAGAGCAAACAGAGGTTTCCCTGCCTGCAATAGTACAGGCAGGGAAACTGCTATGTCCTGCAAAGATCACACTCATAATGATTCCACTACCGTTCTTTTTTGTAACTGAGTAGGAGAAAGTCATTTCGATAGTGAGATGTAGAGAATTTAAAATAACATTAGTTTTAAATACTAGATTCCCATGCCTGTGAGCATGTCATTAGAATTTCTGTGCCAGAAAATAAAATTCCTGTCTCGTTGCCCTGTATGATCTTCTTTCTTTTTTCACTAGTAAGAACTCTCTCTGCTCACGGGTCCCTGTATTTGTGATTTTTCTTTTTTGGACTCTCCTAAGACAGGGCATATGCTTCTTTTGCTTACCATTGGATGGCTTTATTGCCACTTTCATTTGCGTGCTTCTTACTCACTAGCTCTGTGAAATTTCCTTCCTCTTCTTGTGTTTGTCTGCACATGGAGGATGAACACATTACTGTGTCCTAATAGTGTTCGCCGTTTCAGGTGCTATTTTTTTCTTTTCATTTAAGCAAACTACAAGCCTCCATGTGTTTTCCAATTGTCTCCTTCATATGCTTCTCTACCCCCATCTGCCGTGGTCTGTGTTCCTCTAACCTGCTGTATGCATCGACCCCACTCGCCCATTTTGGCTTCTCATCTGTGTGCTTTTTCCCCACAAGATTTATGTTTCTTTCTTTTGTCTGTTTGTTCCCCCTTTCATGGTCCTGTGTGGTTTCTACCATCCATGCCTCAATTTTACTTCCTCCTCAACTGTGCCCCCATGTTGCTTCTGCCCCTTGTGCCCCATGTTCTTTCCTCCCACACTTGCCGCCAACCGGGATCAGCAACAAAAAAGGAAAAAAAAGTAGCTGCGTCATTTTGTAGGTGCATTCAAGTATGGTGCAGACCCACAAAATGAAATGGCGAGCTGTGTCAAAAATGTATTTTAAAACAATTCTTCAGCCATGCTGCACAGCATCGGGAATGCTGTGTCATATGGCTAAAACTATTGGCAAAGCCAATAAGTGCCAAAGGTGAGACCTGGCTTGCCAGATCCAAACAAAATGTGATGAGATTACAGGCAGGGCCTAAGAAATATGATCAGATATGGTATAATGGAAATTACACTGTCCTTCAAGAAGAAGCAGCACAAACAAATGATGGATGGAATGCTTAACAACACTTTAAATCCCCCCCAAAACGCCTGAGATGAAAAATAAAACTGTAATTTATTACCATTTTATTTTATATCCCCGTCCCAAACAGAGCATCAGGATGGGGGTGGGGCTGTTACTCAGTTACAGAAGCAGGGAGGAGGGTGGGCAGTTTAACAGTTTATTTATTATGATTTGGGACTCCGAAGAGTTCCACATAAAAGGAAAAAGATACATCTAAAAATCAACATTACACTCCATAAAAAGAGAGATTTTCTGGATTTGTACGGTACTAAATTCATCATATCATATAAAAACAAGGAAAAACATATATATGGAAACCATTCAATAAACTTTCAAGTGCCAAGAGGATTGATCCATTAGAAATCAGATTACCATTGATGGATACTTAGGGGACTTTTACGAAGATTACAATCTAATGCTATAATAAAAACTTTCAAAAATAAAACCATATAATAAAGTGCGGGGATTTGTCAATTCACAATACAGTACAAGATAACCAGCAGCATAACCATGTAGTGAAAAGCGGGAATTTGTCAATTCACAATACAGTACAAGATAACCAGCAGCATAATAACAGTGCAAGAATATTTAAAACTTCACAGAAATACAGAGTAATGGAACTCGAGGGAAAACAAGCGAAAACTGGTAGCTGTAAAATATGCATAAAAATTAAAAAGCTCATATTAAGGCAAAGATATTCAATTTCAGCATACAGTACTCGATAGCTAGCAGCAAAAAGGTTGGAAAAGTGCAAGTGCTCAGAAACATACATAGTAAATCAATACTGTTCAAAAATATATTTAAAAATTGTTTAAAAAAGCTAAATTTTTTAAAACAAACAAGTTCAGATGGAGGTGCCAGCAGACAGTTACGGGCCTCTTCTGCTGTGGTGATATTATACTTTAAAAAACAATTCCTTAGGTATCTGCGATGTACTGGCTGTAATGTGGGGCAAACAAATAGGACATGATTTAAGTCTTGTATACAGGAGTTACATAAGTGACAAAGTCTTTCCTGTCTAGCAATGCCCTCCCAAGCTCCTGTTACGATTCTTAGAGGGAGTTAATTCAGTCTAAGCAACAGAATAACTCTACGTACTCCATGTTTAAGATTCCATAAAACATATGGTTGGGGTTTTTTGTAAATACTACTCCCCACAATGCAATCATTATTACTATTCTCTGCGCACATTTTAGTATCTCTTTCGCAAGAAACCCCATAGATTGTTTTTTTTATTCTGATTTTCAAAGCACGTTTACAGAGTACCGCCGCACTATCCATATCTAAGCCGAACATTTTCATGGCTTTTAGATGATTCCTAAAAAGAGCACTCTTTTCTTTCATGCTGACAAAGATTTCCTCACATAGTGCTACCCGTAACATATTCTCAGAGCTGTTTACTAGTGCGTTGCTCCATCTTAAGCACGCAGCCATAGATAGCACATAAGTGGAGAGTAAACCGAATTCAAGCCTAATCGCTGCGATAGGAGCAGCGCAATTCAAATTACATATTTGGCGCCAGATCCGTCCCTCCACTTTCTCAAATTTGTCCCACTCTTGTGCATCTATTGTTTCACAGACATAGCTCAATGCTGGTGGTATCTTTATTTTATAGACTGATAAAATATGTGTGAAGTGTCTTTTCCTGCAGTGTGTATACAATCGATTAATTGCAAAGGCCTGTGAGATTGCCTTGCCTTTACAATGATCCATATGATTGCTACCGGAACACCTGTTTGTAAATATTTTTCCTAAATATGGATAAAACTTTACTAATTCCAGTTTCTCATTTCCCAAGAACCAACGCAAGTTTTTTCTGACTTTACATCCCCGATAACTAAAAATCATAACTTCACTCTTTAAAATATTTATTTTTAAATAGTATTCTTCTGTATACCTAATCAACTCAGCAAGGCGTCTTTGAAGTCCAATTGGAGTTAAATCCATTAATATGGCATCATCTGCATATAGCAGGCAGCTCAACTTTAAATTTCCTAATTTAGGGGAATCCCCTTTGCTGAGCCCCACTCTTCTTGGCAAATCATTAATGTAAATAGAAAAAAGAAGAGGGGCCAAAAGGCACCCTTGCTTCAAACCATTATTAGTTTCTATTTTTCTCGAAAGACCCTGTGTTCCCCCCAATAAAACCTGCATCCAAGTGGAGGAGTGCAGTGTAATAACCAATCGTAATAGATTCCCTGGTATCCCCATGGTGACCAGTTTTCTCCACAACATCCCCCGATCTACCCAGTTAAATGCCGTAGAGAAATCTATAAAAGCCGCATATAACGGCATTCCCCGGCTCACTGGATATTTTCCGGTTAAAGTTTGCAAGGCGGTGATATTATCCAAGGTACCACTGTTTTTGCGAAATCCTGTTTGTTCTACGGGAATGAGATCGTTTCCGAATGCCCAATCTTGCAGATGGGTAAGAATGCTCTTCGCAAATAATTTGCCAGTCGCATCCAGGAGAGAGATCTGTCTAAAACTGGCAGGGGAATTTTTTGGACCCTTTTTATATAGTGGAACAATTATACTTCCCTTCCAGGATTGTGGGATGTCGCCATGGGTATAACAATGGACAAACAGTGGATGTAAAAATTTTGCCCACGCTTCGCCATCCTGTTTTATTATGGCTATTGGTACATCGTCTGGGCCCATCGCACTAGAGTATCTTGCCCCTTTAATATAACCCTCTATTTCAAGGCACGAAGGTGCTCCATATTCGCTCCCCACGGACGGGGCAGAGCCAACATCTTGATTCCATCCAACTGTGGAATTTAAAGCATACAGCTGGGAAATATACGCAGACCATTCTGCATCTGGAATCAAAATGGGCTTTGACTTCTCTCTCCCATCGCAACATTTTGCTATCAGCGCCCAATATTTCCTAGTGTCACCAGTTTGAGCAACCTCTCGAAGTTTAACCCAATTTGAGTCTTTGACCCTTCTACGTTCCAATACCATTTTCCTTTTCCGTACCTGTTTTAGTCTGTTAATTTCCCTTTGCCTTGGTATTGTAGACAGCCTAAATTGTTCTCTAATTAAGGCATTAATTTCCCGATTTAATTTTTTGATTTCCCATGATTTAATCACTGGTGGTGCAGAACTGTGAACTTGCTTTTTTCTTCCAAAAGATCTAATTGCAGCCAGGATTCTCTCAAACCTGTCAATAAGGGTTTCTTGAGTACAAATAAAGGCAATATTTTCAAAGACTCTCTTAAAATTTGGGAGCAAATTATTTGACCAACAAGTGCGCCCATTACTGCAATTATATAAAACCTTTTCGTCCCTATGATTCCAGAGTTCAGGCTTCTCGATTTCTATATCAACATTAACAGCCAAAATTCTATGATCACTCATGCTTGTTGGAAATACCTTGAATTGTGTACATACACTAAAAAGTTGGTAAGATACCACCATGTAATCAATTAATGAGTGACCATATGGGCCCCGGTAAGTATAGGAGGCTGGGGATTCCTCTGGAAATCTGCCATTTAACATTACTAGGTCGAACATTCTCAAATTATGCAAAAGTAACAGGCCTCGTTTATCTGATCTTAAATGATCGGGCAGTATGGAATCTGGAATGGACCATACTTCCTCCAACTCAAGGTTTGAAAAAGACATGACTGCACCGTTGGATAATTTGGCATTAAAATCAACCACCATCATAATCCGCGAGCAATCTTCAGTGCTACTTATCCTTTGCACATAAGTACAGATTGAATCAACCAGTGAGTTGGATGCTCTCCCTGGGGGAATATTCACGTTTACCAGAAAAAGAAAAACAGCTTGCCCTGATTTATCTTCACCCATCCTCAACTTCACTCCCATACAACACTTTGAGGGATGAATATAAATCACAGGATCCCATCTTATGGTACAGCTAAGTACAACAGCTAAACCACCACTAGCATGCCCTTTTACAGAAGATTTTGCTGCACAACAATATACATAAAAATTCTCAAAATGAAAATCCCCACCCTTCCAGGTTTCCTTTAGGCAAATTATTTTAGGGTCATATTCTAATAACGATTTAAGCTTACAATTAGTTTTTCCTACCCCCGCTAAAATCCAGGATAGGATTCTTCCCAATTGGCTACCCCCGCAACAAGGGCATTTTTGTTGTTTCTTTTGAACCATTCAGGGTACCAGCCACCCAGCTCCACTGGGCCATCTCATCCTCCACGATGGGACGACTGGGCCTTTGAACTTGGGGACCTATAATGTTAATTTCTCTATTTCCTAGATTTCTCCCTACTGTTATTTCAATGTCTTTAGGATTTATAGGGATTATAACGCCCATGGGAGTGGAGAACCCGCTACCTGGCACCTGGTGGGTCTTTCCTGAACTTTCAGACGAAACTGGCCAAGGATTCACACAAGAGAGCACGTCTATTCCTCTCTTCCTAAAGGAATCTACATTGGCTAGTACCAACATTGAAACTACCCCTGACGTGAATGTGACTCTAGTGCTTGGAGGGGCACTCCTCAGGTCTAAATAGACCAACTCAAGGTCTTTGCTTGTTACCGGTCGCAAGTCCTCTATTTCTGATAGCAACCGAAGATGGGTGCTTCTATTCAGTAACATTGAGTCAGTGTGGAACAGGGAAACAAAGAGCAAAGTCCTGTTCACCTGCCCGACACCCGGCCCTGTATGCCCTATGGGCCTCTTACCAATTGGCCCCAAGACCGATCCCCTCTCTGACCTAACCCTCTTACTGCTACAAACTGTGATTAAGTCCCCCTCCCCAACTCTCCCCTGGCCGGGATCAAACCGTACTGGGAAAGTATCCCGTCCACAAGGAGGAAGAGGGGCACCTCCGCTAACTAAACCCTGTTCTAATACTGAGACATATGAATTTGTCAATACATTTCCTGGTATAGGGTCTCTACTTGTTTCATAATTAGCTAAAATAGTGTTGCGGGGAAAACTCTGATTCTCAATGTCACCCATGTTGACTTTAGGAGTCCCTCTTTCTTCCTGACCCTCTTGGCTCCGCGGCTTAATCGGCACCGAGTTCGAGCAGGTCGGCTGATTACCAATATCTAGCCCTGCATTATGACCAACATTCAATATAGATTGCCCCAAGGGCCCAGGGACCTTTCTACTTGATGGTGATTTTGTACTATTTAACTCCTCAATTACGGAAGGGAACCGCAGTTTTTTCTGTTTCCGTTTAGGGATACGTCGAATCCTGTTCTTCTTCTTTCCCCTCCGACTTTGTCGGGTATTACTTTCTCTCGGTGGGGCGACCTCCCTAAGGGTGCAGTGACTAAAGTATTAGCAGTCTCTTCAGTAAACTGTGATTTAATCGAGGGACCTGTCATGCGTGAGTTGTTTGAGATACTTTTAAAAAAATAGGGTATACCCGTAATGGGGACGTAACCGGGGTTACTTTTAAATTTAATTTTCCCCCGACTAGTGGGCTGGGAACTCTCTCTATGTTGTTTAAATGGGGATGAACTTACCAGGGGACTACCTCTGGGCGATACAACTATAGAATCCTCCTTAACTTCCTGCTCCTCTATCTTAATTCCCCTTTTTGACACCCCGTTACATGTCTGGCATGAGCGGCAATCTATATCAGGGACCTTTGCTAATTTATTTGTTGCTTGATTAACCTGATTAAGTTCTTGGTTCCCGATTAAAATAGGAAAGAGAACTTCCAATATATGATCAGAATTTACCGTACTTTTTTCTAACAAAGATAAAATTGATGAGAGAATTCTCTCCAATGCATAAAAAATCTCTAAGGTACCCCCCGTACATTCTCGACTGAGTTCAAGATGTTATCTGCCCCCTTATCCAGAAATGCTACTGATGTCCCCACATCAGACAATTCTAGTGAATGAACATGAGAAAAACTAGTGGGGGTACTACTGTACAGGGCGGGCATATGCGAGTGGCCAGCTGATAAAACCGGAGACATTCTCGATTCCAGGTCCGGATCATTGGTACTTGTTTTTCTCAAATGCGCCTTCAAGTCTTTGTTTTTTTCCAGTGGTATAGCAATGTCCGGTAGGGTATAGTCCTCCATTTTCGCCAGTACAGGGCTACGATCTATAAACTGTGGCACCTGTGACGCCTGCTCATACAAATTCGTCAGGGAAGGACCAGAATTACATTCGATGATACTTCTTGGAGTGGTTTGGGGTTTATCAAACAAGGATACTAACCCTGCCAATGGTGATAATGATGATGATTCCTTTCTATCCAAGTTCTCATTCGGAAAGACTTCTACTTTGCCCTCAGCTAGATCCGTTTCCATCTCACTGTCCTCCACTCCTGCTTGTAAAGCAACTCCACCAAGTGGCTGTGTAAATGAGGACGACTGAATGTTTTTGCCTGTGTTCTGATGGTGAATAAGTACGGTGGGATAAGGAGTCACTTTAAACTCTGGGAGAGCAGACTGAACGCCCTCCTCATTCTCCGATTTTACATGGGTCTCCATCTCCTGGTCTTCCTGGACCTCCTTTTCCTCTTCCTTTGCCACCTTACCACGTTTGGAGCTCCTTACACCCTTCGTGAGCATTGACATCACCAATGGGTAGGTTGTCAGATGTGAAAGGTGTTCCCTATTTCTCCTTCGCCGGATAGTTTTTTGGAGTTTAAGGGGACTACGGTGGTCCGTGGAGCGACTTGCTGAGCTTGCAGATGGCCCTGACAGTCCTGTAGCTGAATCTACTGGTGCATTTGAGTGCAAGCACCTGGATGGCATTACAAAATATTCTATTGCAATCTATTGTAATCCTTCGAGGTTTTTTTTTTTGGGACCAGAGGGAACCAGCGAGCTTCGGAGAAGCGGGGGTAACCTAACAGCCTATCAGCCTAGAGCAGATTAGCCAGGTGGTTGAAAATCGCTTTAAACTCTGTGGCCCCTTATCTCATCACCTCTCCAGACCTTCCTCTAGGCCAGCCGCTCTCCGTTCCTCCCTTCGCATTCACCGTGCTCTGTACGTTACACACCGCTCCTGCTGTGTCAGAAGCACTGTGAGCCTCCATGATTTAACTTTAAATCAACCGCCGACCTCCAGCGGAAAACACCCACACCCGCAAGTTTCAATGATCGCGCTGGGAGACGGGAGCAAGGAGAGTGAAGATTTCCCTGCTCCCCTGCCCCTTCTGCTCCCTCTGCTCCCCGGCAAGTTGAATTTCTAGGTGACGGGAAAGTCAGGGAAAAACTTTGCTGCTCCTTCTCTGCAGCTTCAACACCACTTCAACAACACCACTGGCTGTAGGTTCTTGGGCTCTCGTGGAAGATGATTAAAGCACAAACACAACCACCGCTGCCACTGCGGGGCACCACTTGCTTCCTCGGTGTTGAGGCATTTTTAACTTTGACTTTGGCTTTTAGCTCTGGCGCTGACTCTAGGCGGGCAGGCGACACGGTGGACAGAGAGTCTGGTTCTCTGCTCCTCTGATTGCAAACCGCAGCGGCTCTGCTTTCTCCACAGGCTCTCTGAGAGATTCTGCCTCACAACGCCCACAGCCGCACAGGAGGGTGGGCTATCTATGTACTGTTTAAAGTGTGCATGTCTTTTTGGCCAGCCGTCTTGTGATGGCCAGCCATACATGCGCACTTTAAACATCTCTAACCCTGCTGTCTTAAGACAGCGGGGTTAGAGCAAGTGCAGGCCTCCAGAGCACTGTGGAGCACCGAGTGAGGCCACTCCCTCCAATCAAGGTGCTGCTCTCATGCTGCATGAGAGCAGTGCCAGGGTTGGGCAAGGGATTTGCTGCATCCAGTTCCTGTGAAAAGTAGAGGACTGGAGCGGAGGATGTCAAATTGGGTTAGTTTGCCACCGCTGAACAAATCAAACATTCCCCCCACAACCAAGAGATCTGGGTTAAATCCATTGTTCTTTTTCTCACCATGCCATCCCAGTTTGGACCCAGCCATATGCAAATTAGTCTTGACCATTCTCCTCATGGGAACAGTCCAGCCTGAACTGCCAAACCAGGTCCTCCCTGGACCGGAAACAAACAACCTGGGACTGGTTTCGGGGTATCACCCTTCATCAACCAGGCTGTGCCCCACATCATCCCCGGTGTTAGCGACTCAACGACCCGCACCACCTCCAGAAACTGATGCATCACATTGCTACAGTGACACCTCACCTCCTTTGCGCAATGCATCGTCCCCAAGCGCCAACGTGCCAACGACCTGCATAGCAGTAAGGAACCGACGCATCAACTGCCTTTGCCACGCCTCGCCTCCTCTGCACCTTGCACCTTCTCTGACTTTGTGAGGCATCCAAGGTACTGTACTGGGGTCCGTGAGACTCTTGTAGCCAGCCAGCACTCCTTCATGGTCGGACTGAACTTGTGGTTTTGTCTTGGTCAAGCGCGACAAAGTAACCCCAGTTGGGGCTATTGTTTTCTAAATGCTATAACTTCATTTAATGTTGAAGGATTCATATTGACTTGTGTATGTGGAATTTTTATTGCTCTGGTCTTGTTTTACTCAGATAAATATTGCTATTTTTCAAAACTGGAGTGGAGTAATTTTGCGGTGTTTTCACTGTGTTACTGCCTGTTTGTGCACAAATACACATTGCCTCTTTAGTTTAGCCTGACTGCTCTGTGCCAAGCTACCCTAGGGTGAGCACAGGTAAACTTAGTGTGTACTACACTTACCCTCACTAGAGTGTGGGTCTCTACTTGGACAGTGTGCAAACCACTGCCAACTAGAGACCCCATTTCTATTAAGTGGGGACTAGTTTTGTCACAGGCGACTTATTTTCTTACTGTGGGCTGATTTGCTAGCAAACTTGGCCCCCAGTAACAAAATCAGAAGGCCACTGTTATAGTCTGCACCAAGATCATGCTGCCAGCCTCCCCTTCTCCCTTTTGGCTGGCACCAGCACACTGTAGCAGCGCACACATACTTCACATGTGCTGAAGCCTGAACTGCATTTTTAAACAAAATATTAACACCATCCCTTCTCACACAGGCTGTCATTCAATCTAGTAGTGTAAAACTACTATGAATTTGATGGCCCTGGTGGTGGTTGGCCTGTCCTGCCCCATGCGCCCTGCCATCACTGTCACCTCTTTAAATCCCCTCTCTTCATCCTCTCCTCACGTGCCATCATGCCGGCACGGCTGGCCTCTTCTCTTCGTGATGCTCGAGGCTGCTGGTCCTTAAGCAGCAAGCAGGCAATTTTACTGCCTTCTACAACATCTGTTGTGTGACCCAGGTGTGTTGCTTTTGAAAGCTCGAGCCGGGAGGACTGCCACATTGCCAGGGAGTAAGGTTGGGCCAGGGCAAATCATCAGGCAAGCAGTAATATGCAAATGCCCTGGGCCCATCCTTGCCGAGATCAAAGGTCCAGGCGACAGTGTGTAACAGCAGGGAGTCCACTGCAATGGGGAGACCAGTCCAGCTCTTGTAATCTTCCTTTAACACAGGTATGAAAAGGGCAGGGTGGGCTGCCCCCAAGGACACTGTGGCAGCCAGGAGAGCAGGGCAGTGCTGTATGAGGGCTCATGGTGTTGATCCTTTTTGCCTAGGGAAACAGAATCTGTCTGTCTGTCGTGCTTTGAAAGTTAATGCAATTAAATATGTAATAATACATGTGTTTTAAAATGCGCCATTTTTGTCTTTCTTTCTCCAAAATGTTCTTGTGGGAGAACCCCCCCAAGCCCACCTAATAGTGGTCAGGCTCCCTTGCTGTGCTCACTGGCTATGCACCGTATGGGGGGTGGTCTGATTTATACTTTGTGTTCCCTGATTCACTACTCTTGTGTCTATTTTTGATGTTCTCTGTATGAATGTCTTTTGGTACCTATTACTGGGTATTCTGGTGCTCTTTAAGGCCATCATTTACTATGTTTTGAAAGTTAATACAATGAAATCTAAGCAGCCATACTGGAACGCATCAACACCATCGCACACAACAGCAAAGAACTCTTTGCTGTGGTCAAAGATTTCACCAAACTCAGCAAAGAGACAGCAGACATCCCCCCCTTCAAAACCTCTGCGACAACATCACCCCCTTCTTCCACCACAAGATCAAGGAGATCTACGACAGCTTCGCAACCCAAGACTCACCAACCCACCCGCAACCACCACACCCAATGGCTCCAGACCCCAGCAGACCTTGCCCAACTGGACCACCCTCACCTCTGACGACACCCTCGGGATCATGAAGAGCAACTACTCCGGAGCCACCTCGGAATCTTTGCCCTCACCACATCTTCAACAGAGCCAGCACCTCCATTGCACGTGAACTCTATCAAGTCCGCCACCTTCCCTGATGACTGAAAGCAAGCAGAGATCAACCCCCTACTGAAGAAACCCTCTGCCAACCCGATGGACCTCAAAAACTACAGACCCATCCCTCTGCTACCCTTCCCAGCCAAAGTCATCGAGAAAGCCATCATCGCCCAACTCTCCAAGTTCATTGAAACAAACCACATAATGGACCTATCCCAGTCAGGCTTCAGAAGCAACCACAGCACCGAGACCGCTCACCTTTCCACTACATACGACATCTGCACCCTCCTTGACTGAGGTGAAACTTCTGCCCTCATGCTCCTGGACCTCTCAGACACCTTTGACACCATCTCCCACCACACCCTCTGCGTAAGACTCCACGATGCCCACATCCATGACAAATTCCTAGAATGGATCCACTCCTTCCTCACAGGCTGAACACAGAGAGTCAGACTTCCACTGTTCAACACAGAACCCACAGAGATAAGCTGCGGAGTGCCTCAAAGATCCTCCCTGAGCCCCACCCCCTTCAACATCTACATGGCCCCACTTGCAGCCATCATGAGAAGCCATGGACTCAACATCATCTCCTACGCCGATGACACCCAGCTGATTCTCTCCCTCACAAATAAACCCACAGCCACCAAGAGCAAATTCCACAACGGGATGAAGGCAGTTGCCACCTGGATGAAGGACCGTTGCCTCAAGCTTAACTCAGACAAGACCACAATCTTCATCCTGGGCTCCACCCCCTCCACCTGGGATGACTCCTGGTGGCCCACAGCACTTGGAACCTTCTGCACACCCACGGACTACGCACGAAACCTCTGCATCATCCTGGACTCCTCGCTCTCAATGAACTGTCAAATCAACACTGTTTCTTCCTCCTGCTTCCACACACTCCACCTGCTTCATAAGATCTTCAAGTGGATTCCCACTGAGTCCAGGAAAACGGTCCCCCATGTGCTCATCAGCAGCAGACTCGACTACGGCAACACACTCTATTTCAGCACCACCCAGAAACTCCTAAAGAAACTGCAGAACATTCAGAATGCCTTCGCCAGACTCATTCTGAACATCCCACACTGCAGCCAGATCACCGGCCACGTGGGAGACCTTCACTGGCTACCCATCAACAAAAGAATTGCCTTCAAGCTCCTCACACACACCTACAAAGCCTTCCACAACCCTGGACCCTCATACCTCAACCAACGCCTCTCCTTCTACACTCCCACCAGAAATCTCCGCTCCGCCCAACTGGCCCAGGCCACCATTCCACGGATCTGCAAGACCACAGTGGGAGGAAGATCCTTCTCCTACCTCGCTGCAACCCCTTGCCTCTGTATCTCAGGCAATCACCATCGCTGCTGCAATTTAGGAAGGACCTCAAGACCTTTCTCTTCGACTGAACCGCAGATCCACCCCTCTCCACTGAGCACCTTGAGATCCTTACGGGTGAGTAGTTGCACTTTATAAGAAACCTGATTGATTAAATATGTAATGAAAAAAGTGTTGTAAAATATACTGTTTTGACCTTTTTTTCTCCAAAATGTTCTTGGTGGAAACCCCCCAAGCCCACCTAGTAGTGGTCAGGCTCACTCACTATGCACTGTACAGGTGCTGGTCTGACATACTTTGTGTTCTCTGATTCACTACTTTTGTTCCTATTTGTGGTGTTCTCTGTAAGAATGACTATGGGTATGTATGACTGGGTATCCTGGTGCTTTTTAAGGTCATCATTTACTATGCTTTGAAAGTTAATACAATTAAATATGTAATGAAAAATATGTTGTAAAATGCACTGTTTTGGTCTTTCTTTCTCCAACATTTTCTTGGAGAGAAACCCCCCCAAACCCTTCTAGCAGTGGTCAGGGTGGCTTGCTGTGCTCTCTTGCTATGCACTTGCTGACCTGACAAAATTTGCCAGGGCTACTTTGGGCTCCCAGTCCAGTCCTGCCTGAGGATGGGCACCTCGGGACATAGCAGGAGCCAGCCCTGGGGGATGGAGGTCCCCAGGGCCATTAATAGCTCCAGGAGGGGGGGCCGCACACCACCCCTCCTTTTTAAAGTGCACAGTTGTGCCCTGGGGCTGGTGGTAAATGGGGCCAAAAATGGTTCTTGAAATTGGCCAGGCCATGGTAAGGAGGTGGTCCCAGGGGCTGAATATGGCTCAGGAGGGAGGGCCGCATGGCCCCCTCCCCTTGTACAAATTGGCCTGGCTCAAGGGAGGTGGTGGTCCCCGGGGCCAAATTTGGCCTGGGGTGGCGTGGCATGCACACCCCTTCTCCCCCCATTATAATCCATCCCCCAGGACCTGGCCCACCTGGGGGGCAAATTTAAGAACAAGCGCAGGAGACCATGCCTGTTTTTTTTTTTTTAAATTGCCATGGATTCACAGATCATCTTCAAATTTGTGGCCAAAATGTAAAAAAAAAACACATTGTGGCCCAGTGGGGTCCCTGTTAGACCCTATTATCAGGGCTAGGGGATAAGGGAATTCCTACCCTGCCCCCTTCTGGCTTTTTATACCATTTTTTCTTGGGACTCGGCTGAGTCAGAGTCCCAAGATGGCTGCCAACACTTCTGTATGAAGTGTTGGCAGCCTATCAGATCTCAGTATGAGATCTGTTGGATCCGCAGAGGATTTGCACAGTTTTATAAAAAAAAAACAACAACCATGGTCTCCTGTATGGGCCAGGTCTTGGGGGGAATTGTTTAAGTTAATATTGGGAGGGGGAGCACATGTTCCCCCTCCCCAGGCCGATTTTTGCCCCAGGGTCCCTATCCTCCGGGGCCTGGACAAAGTTAATAAGGGGGATGGGGGCACGCATCTCCCCTCCCAGGCCGATTTTGGCCCTGGGTTCCCCATCACCCATGGCCGGTTGTGTTACTAATGCAGAGGGGGGCCACATGACCCTCTCCTCCCTGGGCTGATTGTGGCCCTGGGGATCCCATCTCCCGGGGCCTGGACGTAATACCAAAGGGGAGGTGGCCACATGGCCCCCACTCGGAGACGTTAATGGCCCTGGGGACCCCATCCCACTGGCCTGGCTCACGCTATGTCCTGTGGTGTCCACCCTCAGGACATAGCAGTTTCCATGCTTGCACTGGCGCAAGCAGGAAAGCCTGTGTTTGCTCTCGCTTGGTGGAAGCAATATCAAAGCTCCTGTCAAGCGAGAGCAAACACGAAGTCCGCTCCCAGCTGGCAGGAGCTTTAAAAATGCTACCACCAGCTGGGAACATGCTTCAGATCTGTTAAACAGATCTGAATATTGATCCTGCCTGTAGGGAGCAACATTTTTAGCTGCTCCTTGCCTGCCAGATGTGGGAAGCAGGCTCGGACCGTGGGGTCTTGGGGCTCCACCTGCGGCCCCCAACAAGGATATGGTGTGTACTCTAGATGGGCACCAAGGCACCCACCCTTTGTTGGCAGGGTCCCGGGGATGGGGTACCCAGGGCTAAAATTGTCCCAGGGAGGGGGGTGCATGTCCCCCTCCCCCTTATTAACTTTGACCAAGTCCTGGGGAATGTGTTCCCTGGGGCCTAAATCAGCCCAAGAAGGGGGCTGCATGCCCACCTTCTACATTTTAATAAGGTCGGACCCCATGGGATGGAGTCCCCTGGGCCAAAAAGTTCTTGGATAGGGGGCTACGTACCCACTCCTGAAAAAAAAATGCAATGGACCCCAAGGGATGTGGTCCCCGGGGCTAAAATTGGCCCAGGGAGAGGGACACGTACCACCCAAAATGTGCTGTGCCCTGGGGATTTGGGTCCCCGGGGTCAAAATCAGCCTGGGGAGTGGGGACTGTTTGCCACCCTCCCCCCCCCAAACAAATGGTGGGCCCCGGGAGATGGGGTCTCTGGGGCCAAAAGTGGCCCTGGGTGGGGGCCCACAGGTTGGTTGTATGCAGGGGTGTGCCACAAGGCCTGGCCACAGGCCAGGCCCTTTGGCAAAGTCCCCCACTGTGCACAGCCAAAGGCACAAAACTTCTCCAAAAATTTAGCATCCAATTTGAGATTGGCATGACAACTTTTGTGTAGATCTGTCCAGGAGTGGCTAAAAAGGGAGTCCAAAAAGTTGGATTTGAGGATCCGAATCTTTCTGATTAGCTTGCTGCAGCATACACAAAGATAAAAAAAAAAATGAAGGACTCATAAGAGGGCAGGGCGAGTATCCCCAGGGCTCACTGACTTAGGTTGTGGGAGGCCAAAGGACCTCCCTTGGTGTTAAAATAAAAATGATCATTTTGCAGCAGGGCAGACACTTTGGCTGGGTTTGATAGTTCCTAGCACAGTCCCTGAGGTGTGACCCACGATTAACCCTGGGCGGTGAACTCCGCTCCGCTCGCGTATGCTCGCGACAGCTCGCGTTGAGAAACTGCCCGTTCGCGTTGAGAAAGCTGCCGCTCAAGTAAAAATCCACTCGAGTGGCAGAAAAGGAAAGCAGGGACCGCTTGCACTGTGCATGGTGCCGTTCGCAATGATTGCACAGTGCGGACAAGCATCCGGCACTGTGCAATCACCGCGAACTGCATTTTTCTATCGTACTTCGGCGCTTGCGGAGCTCCACGTAGTGCGACTGAGTTTTTTTTGCACTTCGCGGAGTTCCGCGTAGTGCAACTCCGCAAACTCTGCCCAGGGTTACCCACAATTAAGGGTCCACAAACCCTGTCAATGGTCTTTGATCCCTGTTGGACCTGCCATGTGTTTGTATACCCATTGCAAGGTCTGTCAGCTTCACAAGTTAAAGTTAAAGGTGCTAGACTTTGCAAGGGAACGCAAACCCAAGACAAGGTCGGAGGACTCTTTCAAAATAAAAACGTGCAGGGTCAGGCAATAGGGCAGGAGTTGAGGCACTGTGCAAGACCATGCAAGGGTTGGCCACCTATAGACAGTTGGATAATGGGCCTGAGCATGGTCAAAGACTTTGCATAAAAGTGGTTGGTTCATGGCCTCACCCTTTATGTGACAAATGTAAATATAAATGTTATAAACAAAGGAGCATATCATATTACCCTTTACACTATGAAAGAGATAACTGAGAATCTAGCATTATTTATTGTTTGGAATATGTATTGTTATTAAATTATGTTGTGCTTTTAGGTGCTGTAATTTATTGCCATATATGTTGTGAGGTCATAGCATTTGGTGTGTGAATTATGGATTGCTTGGATATAATGCGAGATATGGATTGCTGACCTGCCAAAAAGAGTTTTTAGGTTTTAATTCACAGCCATGCACTTTAATCTTTGTTCTTTTCAGGTCTATCTATCTATCTATCTATCTATCTATCTATCTATCTATCTAGTATATAAATAATTAGGATTCCCAGATATAGGAATTTCTCTGAAGTTTGGTCGCTAATAACTTTGCCCCCCTTTGATGAATATCCACAAAATTTCCAGACCTATATCTTTTTCCACATTGGCAGAGGAAGGAAAGTCTCATGGTGATTGGTTAGGGGGTGCAAAGATATCCAAAATGTGTTTTTTACACCAATGCATTTTCCATAGACTTTTGTATCTCAAGAAGTGCAAAAATGGCTAAACAGATTTTGCATTAAATTTGGCAGTAATACACATTATGGTACACAGATTATCCTTTTGGGTACTACGGGTAAGAAGGGTAAGTATTTTGTAAGTTATAAGGCAATTGAACTTAGTCATATGTGTTGTTGCAGCGTTTTCAAGAAATTTCACGGGGTTTAGTGATAGACAGGGATGACAAGCCATGATGTGATTGGCTATTGACTGTCTTTACAGGGTTAAAGGCAGCCAAATTGTGTTTAGGTATACTTGTGATAAGTTTTGAAATACCACAGCACTCCAAGTATTTTCCAACGTATATATAATTGGAGATGCATACACAGACCATCAACCCAAATTTGCAGCTCCCAACCAGTCAACTGCTCGTATTCAAACACCAACATGCTGTTGATGTACGAATCTTTTTGCTGTCACCTATGGCCTAGGCAATATTCTAGTGGCCTACGTGATAGGTGACATAGGTGATATTCTACAGTAGAATGGCCTGACAACAGCTTGAGCTGTAACAAATCTTCTCCCATACAATATTTACACAAAAAGGTTACAGTAAGGTTTGAACAAGAACAATATATAAGGTACAAATAAAGCATAAATGTTACCAATGTTCAGGGAACAAAGTCAATCTGGTAACATTAATTGAGCACCTAAGCTTGACTTTTATTCTCTGAGCAAAACATTGATTATCTCTACCCAAATTAGCAAGTCAATCCAGTAACATAGTTATTGAGCCACATGGGATGGGCTCTCAGTCTCTTAGCAGAACACTCATTATTTCTACCCATACTAACAATAGAATCATCCCATACAGAAGAATTATCATTTACATCACATATGTCTACAGAAGAATTGTCATCTACGACAGCCTTATCCTAGAACCTGGCCACCCATGATATGTTTCACAGATCCCCTGAGTCTCACACCGTCACACTCTTTCTTACACCAAAAATAATAGATGGAACAATAAACTTTGTGCGCCCCTTCTTCAACATTCCACGTTTGTAGATCAACACCTTGTCTCCAACTTTCCACACACATTTACATGTAGCATTTTTCTTATCAAACTGGCTTTTGTACTTCTTCTGGTGTAATGCCCTGCAAAATTTAAAATCTTCCTCATAATGGGGCTTCTCACCCCTTCCAGCACACAACGAAACTGGATTAAGCTTACTTTAAGGTCTCCTGCCTTTCAGTGAAGTGAAAGGTGACATCTTGGTAACACAATTCGGTGTTTTGTGGTGAGCCCACCACATTTCTCTCAACACATTTTTCAGAGAGTTTTTCGTTAAAATTGCTCTCTGTGCACACCTGTTCATTGTTTTGTGCATGCTCCCTGCCAAACCATTGGCCTGTGATAAGTAAAGAGCTGTCTTGAAATGCATAACAGATAGCTCCTTTAAAAACGTACACATTTTATGGGAAATAAATTGTACCCCATTGTCCGTGATTTGATATTTAGATATACCCCGCTGGATTGATATCAGGTGGGAGAAGATCAGTTTTGTCCATGCCAAACACCTCATCCCTGTTCTCTTCACCCATCATAGTATTAGGTGACCCTGAGGGCCCGATTCTGATGCGGGTTGGAAAAGCTTCCCGACCGAGGGCCTGATTCTGATGCGGTTAGGAAGGCCTCCTAACGGCATTTGCTCCTTCCAAATCGGATCGGGAACGTGTCTTCCCGACCGAGGGCCCAATTCTGATGCGGTTAGGAACAAATGTTCCCATTGAAGTCAATGGGAGTTCAACCAAATCGTATCTGGAAGCATCCGGATGCATCCTACTCCGTCGGTCGGACTTTCCCGATCCAAGTGGGTCGGACACCATTTCCCAACCGATTCGGTCGGGAAGCTTTTCCAACCCGCATCAGAATCGGCCCCCGAGTCTGCGAGTACAGATAGCTTCTTCCCATCCACAGCAATTTCACATTCAGGCATCTCCAAAGGATCATCATCCACCAGTCCATCATCCCTAACACTCCAAACAAACTTTCTTTCTTCCTTCACAGAGTGTCCTCTTGTGTTTTAGTTCCCTGACACACACAAGCATAATGCCCTTTCTTCCCACACCTTTTGCACGAAGCATTTGTTGCAAAACACCCAGGACTGTTTGACAGGTGTCCCTCACTGCCACACCTAAAACATTTCATATTAACACTCCAGCCCAGATTGGTATTCTCTCCATTAGGATACTTTCTGATATTCTCGCTGCTATAATATTTTTTAGGTTTACCCTTCCTGTCAGCCTCTTTTTTGATTTCATGTATAGCACTTTCCACCTTGTGATTAGCTTTACCTTTTTCCTCCGTCATCTCACACACCAACATACTAGTATTCTCCATGCCTACCACAATAGCCATGGGTTCTTTCAAATCAGGATTCCTCGCTAGAAGTTTTCTTGTACCTTAATGTTGTTGGAACATCTGACAATTTGATCTCTAACTAGAGAATCCATCAGTACTCCGAAATCACAGTTACGTGCCAAGGTCTTCAAGGATGCCACATAACTCCCAATTTTCTCTTGCTTTCCTTGTCCCCTTGAAAAAAACGTATGTCTCTCAAGTACAATATTGATCTGTGAACCAAAATGGTTCTCAAACATCATTACCAACATATCATACACATTTTCTGGTTCACCCTACCCATGACCAATGGTCATCACATCAAGGCTCTCATACACAATTCTACCTTCAATCCCCAATTTATGTAACAGAATGGCTTGTTTCATTATAGCTGAGAACTTCTCCCCACCAATCGCCAGAAAATAGGAATCAAACAGTTGCTTCCATCTCTTCCAAGGTAAAATAGGCTTCCCTTTATCTGACAGAAATTGCAGTGGTGGGGCATATTCACAACTGCTATGTTCAACTTGACCAGCAGCGGCCGGTGCAGGTAAGCGCTGTGGAGCGGTGGGGCGTGGAATGTCGACAGACAACGGAATAGGGAAAATTAAATAAAGAAATAAATC
This sequence comes from Calotriton arnoldi, assembly GCA_963921515.1. Classification (NCBI taxonomy): domain Eukaryota; kingdom Metazoa; phylum Chordata; class Amphibia; order Caudata; family Salamandridae; genus Calotriton; species Calotriton arnoldi. The sequence goes on from CAWUFW010010099.1 coordinate 595,185, forward strand.
CTATTCCGTCGTCTACACAGCAACTTTACACCATGCAAGCAGGCCAGTGGTCACTCGCCTGTCCCCAGCAGGCGCTTGTCGCAAATGTTAAGTTTTGAAATGACACAGCACTCCAAGTATTTTCCAACATATATTTAATTAGAGAAGCATACACAGACCACCAAACCACACTTGCAGCCCCCAACCAGCCAACTGCTCACATTCAAACACCAACACACTGTTGATGTACAAAGCTTTGTGTTGTCACCCATGATGTAGGCAATATTATAGTAGCCTACGTGATAGGTGACATAGGTGATATTCTACAGTAGAATGGTATGACAACAACTTGGCCATAACACTTTGGCTGTGTTCTGCATTTCAGCCTTAGATATAGGAAAGTATTAGGTTTGATATTTTCCCCCACCTTTATTAAAGTGGTACGGGTAGGGAAAAATATTGATGGTTCTATATATTTAAAACAAAATGCATGGATTACGCCGGTACTACCTCAGAAGTACTGTGGTACCCAAAATACATGAAAAAAAATATGTTAAAAAATTTAAATACCTTGTACTACCATATATTTTACAAATATAAAGTACTACAGTGAATTTTCTATTGTTAACATATTTAAATATTCAGAAAAATTCTGCAGAGTACCGCAGAAATTCCTACAAATTACCGAACTACTTAAAAAATTTCTTTTAAATGTGCAGTCTAAACTGTTCTAAAAATACATACAAAATTAGCAATGCATTTTTCTTCCTATCACTAGATAGGTAGAGAAATTTATTAAAGTGATAGGTAGAGAAATGGATTTCTCTACCTATCACTTTATTGAAGTGGTAATAGGTAGGGAACAGCAATAAAACCTTCTACTTACCTATATCTATGACACTAACCCGGAATGTAGCGAAATGCAGAACACAGCCAAACTGTACTGAAAATGACATGGCTGCCTTTTACGTTTGGTAAACACAGTCATTAGCCAATCACATATTTTCTTATCATGCACATGTACCTTGGCATACCACAAACTTACCATGGTATACAGTGGCACAATATATACCAATGTATTTTAAAACGTATAACTTTAACAGTACTTACACTATTCAAACCTAATAATGTATTTTCCTGTTATATTGCATCTACATTTGTTCACCCACTTTCCAGCTACATCTGTTTCAATTACCACACTCCACTCTATGCCACTCCACTTTATGGCACTTCACTCTATGCCACTCCACTCTACGTGATTACACTCTGCACCACTCTATTCTACGCAACTGTTCTATACACCACTCCACTCTACACTAATCCACTGTACGCCACTCCACTCTACCCCACTCCACTCTGCACCACTCCACTCTACACCACTCCACTGTACACTATTACACTCTACGCAAATACATTTTATGACACTCCAGTGTATGCCACTTCACTGTACACCCCTCCACTCTGTGCTACTTATACACTCATGCACTATGCGCAACTCCACTCTTCGACACTACACTCTATGCTGTTACACTCTAGGCCACTGCACTGTATGCCACTTCAGTGTACACTATGGCACTGTATGCTACTTCACTGTATGCCACTCTACTGTATGGCACTCCACTGTACACCACTTCACTATAAGCAATTCCACTTTACGACAATCCACTGTACGCCATTTCACTGTATGTCACTCCATTCTACAACACTCTACTCTATGCTGCTTCACTCTATGCCAATCCACTCTACCCTACTACACTACGCTGTTCTACTGTACGACAATCCACTTTGTGCCACTCTATTCTATACTATTCCACTATATGCCACTCCACTCTATGTCACTATACTGTATGCCAGTAACACTCAATGTTATTCCACTCTACACCACTCCACTTATGCTACTCCACTACATACCACTCCACTTGACACCATCCACTCAACACCACTCTACTCTATGGCACTCCACGCTATGCTATTCCACTGTGCTCCACTTCACTCTACAACAATACACTCTCCACCACTCCACAGTATGCTATCACACTGTATGCCACTCCACTCTACCCCACTCCACTCTACAGCATTTCATTCTATGGTGTTCCACTGTACAACACCCCACTGTATCCCACTCCACTGTTCCCCACTCCACTGTACCCCACTCCTCTCTATGCCACTCCAATCTATCCCACTGCACTCTACACTACTACACTCTACACTATTCCTCTGAATGCTATTCCAGTGTATGCAGCTCCACTCCTGCCACTCCACTGTACAGTATTCCACTCTACGCTACTCCACCATATGTCACTCCACTCTACGGCACTCCACTGTATTCCACTGTACACAACTACACATAGTGCCACTCATCTCTATGCTATTCAACTCTATGTCACTCCACTGTACCCCCACTCCACTCTTCGCCAATCCACTCTTCGCCACTCCACTCTATGCCACTCCAGTGTACGCCACTGTGCTCTACACTACCACACTCTACGTTACTCCTCTATACACTATTCCACTGTATGCAACTCCACTCTAAGCTTCCACTCTACGTTACTCCACTGTACGTCACTCCACTGTACATCACTCCACTATACGCTATTCCACTCTACGCCACTACACTCTGTGCCACTCTACTATAAGGTGTTTGGATAAAATATTGAATAAATCATATTGTGATACAAAAATGTGGTGTTAGGAATATCAAGATGTCAAAAGTACTGTCGACAGGAATGCCAAAGGTAAGAATATTATTTTAAGTGTTCTTTTTAATTTGTTGTAAAAAATATAAAATTAGAAAATATAATTGTATATAAAACAATTTGTAAGTGTTATTTTGTTTAGTAAGATAATTTATTACTTGTGTAATTTTTTTAATTTGTATTTTTAGTTGAACTAACGTAAAAATGATGTATATATCTATATTTTGTTTTTTTAGTAGATAGATGTTGGGTTATTAGGGCATAAGGAAGGGGAGATTTTTTTAAAAAGTAAATATTTTAATATAAATGTAATGTAATTATTTTAATGCTATGCAAATTAATATTGTAAAATGTATAAATGTATTTTGTTATATTAATACATTTTCTAAATAATATTTTATAATTATTTTTAATGTATATATTAATTATATTCAATGCAAACTTTTTTATTGAAAATATTAACATAATTATTTAAATTATAAAAGAAATTAGTAAAATGTATAACCAATCAAAAATAAGTGTAATAATGTAAAATATTTGTATTTTTTTATGAAAGAATTATATTTATATTTTTGTTAAATCAAATGTATTTTATATTTTGCTGTTTACTTATGTGTTATACATTTATTTCTGAAAAATATTTTAACACAAATTAAATATGATATTTTTAATTTGATTAATATTGGAATACGTTCTGTTGGCAATATATTTTCTAAAACTTACTGATTTAAATTTTTAAAACACAATTCTACTATTTAGTTTGACAAGTAGTGTGACAGTCTTTCAAATTGAATGTTGTAGGAGTAGTTTATGTTATGGAATTAGTATTGTTAGAATTTAGAAAGGTATTAAAAAAGTAGTCAGTTGTATATTTGTAATAAATAACATTATGCATTACATATTTTCATAGAATAAACACATGTAACACATTTTTCAATCTTTATTTATTTTTTCAAAGTTTATTTAATGCATATTTTTACATTTTTAAACATATGTATTTCCAATTAAAAATAAACATTTATATAAATAAAACTATTATAATACATTTTTATTATTAAATAAATGATGTAAATTGTATTTAAATAGTATTGCATGTTTTCTATGTTTTTTTGTCCTCATTGTTCATCAAGAAAGCAAAAAGAGCTCGATATATAAAAGCAACAGAGGAAGCCTCCCACCTCTCACAAGAAAGGAGAGTGGAGACTAAAGCAATGGCACCCCTACGAGTTGGATCATAAAGCCTCATAAGCAACCTCATTTGAAATTAGGAGTGCTTTGTGTGGGCCCTTTTAACCGGCTCCCTTTCAAAGTTATTACGTTGATGCATAATTATTGGACAATTTCGTTCTGCAAATCGAAGCGTTAACCTCACTTTCTGTTTTGCCGAAATGTATGCCAATGTTCCCATATGTCTCAAAACTTTATTCTCTTGGTTGGGGGTCCGTCGCAGTTTAGATTGTTTGCCCTCTGAACTGATGTTAGCCATTCCCACACAATTGAGGGGCTGGGGAGCACCCACCTCAAGCAGATCTCCCTTTGTGCAAACAGTATCCATCTAAAAAGTAGGGGCTTTTGTGTACTAAATAATTTCAGGGGTAGCCCTTCATCATTTGTGACCCCAAAAATCACTAGTGCCAGGCTTACCTTGACTTCTTGACCCATTACCTTAGTGAGCACCTTACCCACTTCTTGCCAGTAGGTCTGGATCAGAGGGCGCCACCTATTCTTTGTCACACTTAGGGCACTTCTTATGTTATGATTCGGAATGTACCCCAATATAGGCCTGGGTAGTCACCTAACCTTTTGCCTACATTTACCTTGCCATTGTACTATTTCGTGCTGACCTTTTACCTAGTTTGGTGCTGCATAAATGTCGTGTGGTTTTCTCCGAAAGCTAGTCTCATTTATTATGCATGAGGATTCTCAGAATCACAGCAGGATTACCATCTTCTGCATAATAACTGTGTATAAGGTTCATCACCATCGTCATCCTCGGCCGACATGACACAGCAGGGTAGATCCCCTGAGGTTACCTTTTTGGTATATAAGCACCATATCTTTGCTGGGGCAAGCAGAGGAAAAAGACGTCCATGCTGACATACTGACGCAAGACGCTGAGGTTCCTGCACGCAGACACTCCAGCATGCAGTGGTCTGACATCTCTCATGGAGTGTCCATCTCGAGACTAAGACAAGGTCCTTCATTCTCTCACACCAGGTAATGGGGTTGGTTTTATTGGAGGGGAATTCTTAGCTATATACCTACATACATGCTAGGCACACTTAGGTACATCTAGTTAGGGTTGCATCGTAGGAGTACGCATTATTATTGCCATGCATCTATATACCTGCATATATCCATTGTCTTAGCACTATGGAAGAAATCTACCATCCATTTACTCTGTTGGTGCTTATCATCATTTTTTTCTGTTTCTGTCTTATGGTTGTTTCAGCACACATATTTTACACTAGAATGACACTGGTTCAATAAATGCTTATTGAAAACGTCCCCATCGTTTATTCTGTATATCTCTCTGAGATTAAGTGAGCATGAGTGACTGAGCAAAAAGTACTGTACTGTTACCACGATCCCTGAGGGGTCAGGGTTGTCATGTTCGATAGTTGACAGAAACTATTCTCTCCTTGGTAAGAGTGCCATAGTGGCACTGTGAGCTAGCTGGTATACAAGCGAGCATATCTGGTGGGGGTGTCTGGAATCAGTCTGGACACCAATCCCACAGGTAATGTTGTCTAAACTTGCAGATCCTATATAAATGTATAGGAACTACACGACATGGTGCCGCCAACGTTGGTTTGTTTCTTATTTAAGTGTCAAATCTGAGTAGTTCTGTCGTGCTTTCTGAGAGACCCTTACTCACATATACCCAGAGACAACTGGAGTGGGAAGGGAAAGATCCGCCGCAGCTGAGTAGGCAATATCCTATGTATTGGCTGTAGGTTTAATCAAGCTTGAAGGATAATAGTTCCCTATTGCACATAAAACCTTATCTCAGTTTCCTTGAAGCTCTTTCAACAATGTCTGAAGAAGACAACGCTATGCCAGCATTACGTGCGAATGCAGCAGGAAAAGGGGAACAAGAAGGTGCTATAAACATTTCGGAAAATATCAGAACCTCCCTTACTTTAAAACTAGTGGAATTTGAAGTCACAGCAAGAGGTGGGACAGTAACCTTCGTGATTGAGGCACACGAGTCATACAGGACAGAGGTATTCTATTCATGGGCCAAATTCCCATCAGCAGATGCATGCACAAATGCATTTCATTCATACACTGAAGTTGAAATACCAGAGGAATACTGTCCATATGAGGACATTGAAGTTCCGCTCACCTACCAAGAGCACATAAACTTGTTTAAAGGTGCCCTCCCATACACAACAGATAAAGTGAGACTCGGTCCGCTCAGCAGAGACGGAGCGACTTGACCAGTCCTAGTGGCTTACACACCTCACCCAGACGTTGACACAATGCCAATAGCAGACTTACGTCCACTTCACAAAGAAATAATAAAACTCTACAGAAATCTGAAACAGTTTGTTATGAGAACACTCACACTTCAACCGACAAGGGTTACACCAGCAGGACAAATACAAGGAACTGCAACTAAAATAACTCCACACACACTGAACGCAGTTATGGGCAGAATGTCCACTAAACACGAGCAAATGCCATGTTGGATATCGAAAAAATCACACAGTTGGGGGCAGTGTTCCCACACACAGGCCCTCAAGAAAAACACAGAATGCTAACAATGTGCTTGCCAATGGGGATAGCTACCCCGATAGAGGATCGTACCTCTTGGGGTGCAGTTTTCGCTGCCATCTATACCAGAACTCATAGTATCCCTTCAATAGCAGTGATACCAGATGTATTGAAACAGATACAGAATGAGTATGGAGCAGAACCTGCCCTGAACTTAGGGATGAAATTGTTAGGAAATTTTGCCCAGGTATCCACGATTATGTTGGCAAACATAAAAGGGGAGGCAGCAGCTCTGGCGATACGCCCATGCTTGAGGGATTTCACTCCTGTACAACAGGAGCGTGAATTACCTAAAATTATCAAAGATACATATGCCGAATTAGGTAGAGATAATTTGGGAGCTAGAGCAACAAAACCTCAACTCATGGGTGGTCCTGAAAAAGATAACACCAAACAAGCACCTGATTCTTCCAAAAAGAAATGGGATAATAAACAACAAAAGAATAGAGAGAATAGATCACAATGAAGGGGTGGGTCTCCTCAACAGGAGCCCTCCGAAAGGAGGTACAACCTTAGGAATCGTGATAACATTAAGAAACCTGCCAGGTATCAGGATACTGATACATGTTCCTCTTGTTCCTTTCATGGTTCATCAAAAAACTCCAAGAGTGAAGGACGGTCAGAACACAGATCAGAAGAATGAACAAAGTCCAGAGACACACATCGCACCTCAGACTATAATATCAAAAAAGAAGATAAACCAAAATCAAAACCACAATTTAAAAAGAAGGTAACTGGCCTTAAATTAAGAAATGCCAAGGATACTGAGGACTCAACTTCTGAACGGGGAATGGGCTCTGATGATGCTAGACAGCGCAGGAGAAGTAACAATAGCTCGCCAGAGCCTGATAGAATTTCTGGTGACAGCGGCGTTGAATGAACATATCACGGTGGAAACACCTTATAAAAGGGTCAGTGTCCCACATCAGTAACATGAAATAACTCTCCAAATGGAGGGGGACAAACCCAGAAAAATTAAATGTCTCTTCTGGGAGAATCTTACTTATGGCTATGACATCCTTTTGGCTGAAAAAGTTTGGCCGTCCGAGATTCTTATGCAGTGCCCAAAGGGAGAAACAGTCATTTTACTGGCAATTTCCGACCTCGTTCCAGTATCACTAAAACATTAATATGCGTAGGAGTGGGTGGTAGCACTTGCTCCTGCATTATATCGCAATCATGTAGGGTGGGATATTGAGTCACCTCACCATGTAATCCCAGTAAAAACAACTCCAACTCCACAGTACCCTATTAAACAAGAAGCAAAGAAACAAGCCAGGGAGATCTTAGATCAACCTGAATACGAGGGGGTAATAGAAAATTGCACCTCTCCAATGAATAATCCTTTGTTTCCCGTAATGAAACCCGATAATTCACACCGTCTAGTTTTAGACTAAAGACATTTGAATACATGCACAAAGACATTTGCAGCACAGAATGCACACAGTGCCGCATTAATGAATAACATTGTGTGAAAAAAATACAAAACAACACTAAATATCTCAAATGGATTTTTCTGCCAAAATATAGCACCGGAAAGCAGATATTTGACCACATTCTCAGCCCTCGGCTCTCGGCGTCAATTCTGTCGACTGCCCCAAGGGTTTAAGAATAGCCCGGGTTGTTTTCAGCAAGGGTAACAGAGTTACTTCCAAATTTTGATGAGGAGGCATTGTCCTATGTAGATGATATTTATCTGATGGATGATGTTTTATTGGATCATTTGCCCAGGGTGAGCAACATAGTTTTGGGATTCGCCTCTGAGGGCTAGAAATTCAACTTTAGGAAATCAAAAATTGCCCACCTCAATGTCCTATTTTTGGGATACAAGTCATCAAAAGAAGGGAAAAGCCTAGCAGCTAACTTTTTAGAAAAATGTGCACTGCTCCAACCTCCAAAAACTCTGAAAAACTTGCAATCCATATTGGGATTCCTACATTTTGGCAGAACATACATTTTGGATTACGCAGAAAAAGTAAAACCTTTCTACGATTTAATCAGACCTGATTTTTCAGTTAGACATTGGACACAGAAACACACGGATATCCTTTGTTCCTTACAAACTGACATGATAGCTTCCAAACACCTACACACACGTGTAAACTCCACAAATCTGGTGATCCGTGTAATCTCAGGTCAATCTGGGTACACTTACCTAACCTTCAATGAAGGCGAAACTGTACCCTTAGCATACAAATCTCATCTGTACACAAACGCTGAGATGCGCTTTGCATCCACTGAGAAGATTCTATCAGCAGTACAGACTGCGGTAGTGAGGGAAAGAGTACTGGCTCAGGGGAAACGAATAATTGTCGTAACTCCAGTACCGGCCTTAGAGGCTGTTACAAAGGCATGCATTCCAAATGCAAAAGCACTATATCCACGATGGATACAATGTGCTAATTCTCTCACTGCAACAGATGTAGACTACAAATTTGATTCTACATTGAAAACACAAGCATTTCTGCGGTACGAACAAGAATATCCTCTCCCGAATGAAATAGTGCCTCTGGATCAGTATGAATACATTATTTACACTGACGGTTCTGCTCAGCCTGCCACAGGAAGTAAACAGCAATACAGCGCAGCTTGTATGATTGATAAAAGGACGTATGCAGGAAGGCAAGTTCCATCCTAGCAGTATGAAGACACAGGGGCCGATTCCGATCTCGGTCGGAGGCGCACCCAATACCATTCGGTCGGGAAAAAAGCCATGCGAAAGCCTGTTTCCCGACCGATCCGTACAGTACACCGAACGAGCAAGTACGATGCGCACAACAGCAAAAATCCGGCCGAGCCGTACTCACCCAAACCAGGTCCTGTTCTCCGACCGAGGCGAATCCGGAAACGCCGAATCGAGTCGCACGGAAGGAAAATGCAGCCCCGTCCGGCCGGACAAGTACGATGCGCTTCCGTATGCGCCGAACCCGTCGCTACGCACGGCACGTCAAAGCATCCGGGAGAGGCGCACATAAGCTCCGATTCGCGCCACAACACGATCCACGGCTACGAGGCGAACACGCCAGCGACGAGGACGAGGCGAAGCGACGAGGACGAGGCGAAGCGACGAGGACGACGCGAAGCAACGAGAAGGACGAACGACACGAACCAACCATGAATCCCTTCGTCCCGATCATACCAATATTCTACATTTACTACCGGAACAGGCACGGACGCGTACGGCGCAGAAGGTAAGCCAGACACCAACCAAAAACACATACAACACGTACACGACACATCACACACACACACGGGGATGCTGAATATACTTACACCAGCAACAGCAGCACCATAGGGGCGGGATGCCCATCACCAATGCCACATATGCACACAGGGGCCTGAATGCGCACCACCACCCCTACCCAGGGGTGGCATGATGCCTACCACCACTACCACCCTCACCCAGGGGTGGCATGATGCCCACCACCACAACCACCCTCACCCAGGGGGCAGGATGCCTACCACTACTACCACCCTCACCCAGGGGGCAGGATGCCTACCACTACTACCACCCTCACCCAGGGGGCAGGATGCCTACCACTACTACCACCCTTAGCCAGGGGGCAGGATGCCCACCACTACTACCACCCTCACCCAGGGGGCTGGATGCCTACCACCACCCTTAGCCAGGGGGCAGGATGCCTACCACTACTACCACCCTTACACAGGGGGGCAGGATGCCTACCACTACTACCACCATCACCCAGGGGGCAGGATGCCTACCACTACTACCACCCTTACCCAGGGGGGCAGGATGCCTACCACTACTACCACCCTCACCCAGGGGGCAGGATGCCTACCACTACTACCACCCTTAGCCAGGGGGGCAGGATGCCCACCACTACTACCACCCTCACCCAGGGGGCAGGATGCCTACCACTACTACCACCCTTAGCCAGGGGGGCAGGATGCCCACCACTACTACCACCCTCACCCAGGGGGCAGGATGCTCTACCACTACTACCACCCTTACCCAGGGGGGCAGGATGCCTACCACTACTACCACCCTCACCCAGGGGGGCAGGATGCCTACCACTACTACCACCCTCACCCAGGGGGCAGGATGCCTACCACTACTACCACCATCACCCAGGGGGCAGGATGCCTACCACTACTACCACCATCACCCAGGGGGGCAGGATGCCTACCACTACTACCACCCTTACCCAGGGGGCAGGATGCCTACCACTACTACCACCCTCACCCAGGGGGCAGGATGCCTACCACTACTACCACCCTCACCCAGGGGGCAGGATGCCTACCACTACTACCACCCTCACCCAGGGGGCAGGATGCCTACCACTACTACCACCCTCACCCAGGGGGCAGGATGCCTACCACTACTACCACCCTTAGCCAGGGGGCAGGATGCCCACCACTACTACCACCCTCACCCAGGGGGCAGGATGCCTACCACTACTACCACCCTTAGCCAGGGGGCAGGATGCCCACCACTACTACCACCCTCACCCAGGGGGCAGGATGCCTACCACTACTACCACCCTTACCCAGGGGGGCAGGATGCCTACCACTACTACCACCCTCACCCAGGGGGCAGGATGCCTACCACTACTACCACCCTTAGCCAGGGGGCAGGATGCCCACCACTACTACCACCCTCACCCAGGGGGGCAGGATGCCTACCACTACTACCACCCTTAGCCAGGGGGGCAGGATGCCCACCACTACTACCACCCTCACCCAGGGGGGCAGGATGCCTACCACTACTACCACCCTTACCCAGGGGGGCAGGATGCCTACCACTACTACCACCCTCACCCAGGGGGGCAGGATGCCTACCACTACTACCACCCTCACCCAGGGGGGAACGATGCCTACCACTACTACCACCCTTAGCCAGGGGGCAGGATGCCCACCACTACTACCACCCTCACCCAGGGGGCAGGATGCCTACCACTACTACCACCCTTACACAGGGGGGCAGGATGCCTACCACTACTACCACCATCACCCAGGGGGCAGGATGCCTACCACTACTACCACCCTCACCCAGGGGGCAGGATGCCTACCACTACTACCACCCTCACCCAGGGGGCTGGATGCCTACCACCACCCTTAGCCAGGGGGCAGGATGCCTACCACTACTACCACCCCCACTCATAGGATGGACAATGCATGACATAACCAGCACACCACAAACTAGGGAATGCAAGAAGAAGACATCCCCCAACACCATGACAAGCGTGTGTAGACTGTGTCAAATGCCTACAACACCGAACATGACTTTGAACATACAATGTGACCCCCTAGCACATGTGCCACACATATATGTGTGTGGCACCCACAATGCAAGCAGGCCATGACCATTGTGGCAATGGGGTCCAAACCCCCATCATCACAGTGACCAAAATGTAAGTGTGGGGTCCATAGCTGAAGCACATTTTGAACATTGTGGCAATGGGGTCCAAACCCCCATCATCACAGTGACCAAAATGTAAGTGTGGGGTCCATAGCAGAAGCACATTTTGAACATTGTGGCAATGGGGTCCAAACCCCCATCATCACAGTGACCAAAATGTAAGTGTGGGGTCCATAGCAGAAGCACATTTTGAACATTGTGGCAATGGGGTCCAAACCCCCATCATCACAGTGACCAAAAGGTAAGTGTGGGGTCCATAGCTGAAGCACATTTTGAACATTGTGGCAATGGGGTCCAAACCCCCATCATCACAGTGACCAAAATGTAAGTGTGGGGTCCATAGCAGAAGCACATTTTGAACATTGTGGCAATGGGGTCCAAACCCCCATCATCACAGTGACCAAAAGGTAAGTGTGGGGTCCATAGCTGAAGCACATTTTGAACATTGTGGCAATGGGGTCCAAACCCCCATCATCACAGTGACCAAAATGTAAGTGTGGGGTCCATAGCAGAAGCACATTTTGAACATTGTGGCAATGGGGTCCAAACCCCATCATCACAGTGACCAAAATGTAAGTGTGGGGTCCATAGCAGAAGCACATTTTGAACATTGTGGCAATGGGGTCCAAACCCCCATCATCACAGTGACCAAAATGTAAGTGTGGGGTCCATAGCAGAAGCACATTTTGAACATTGTGGCAATGGGGTCCAAACCCCCATCATCACAGTGACCAAAATGTAAGTGTGGGGTCCATAGCTGAAGCACATTTCGAACATTGTGGCAATGGGGTCCAAACCCCCATCATCACAGTGACCAAAAGGCAAGTGTGGGGTCCATAGCTGCAGCACATTTTGAACATTGTGGCAATGGGGTCCAAACCCCCATCATCACAGTGACCAAAATGTAAGTGTGGGGTCCATAGCAGAAGCACATTTTGAACATTGTGGCAATGGGGTCCAAACCCCATCATCACAGTGACCAAAATGTAAGTGTGGGGTCCATAGCAAAAGCACATTTTGAACATTGTGGCAATGGGGTCCAAACCCCCATCATCACAGTGACCAAAATGTAAGTGTGGGGTCCATAGCTGCAGCACATCTTGAACATTGTGGCAATGGGGTCCAAACCCCCATCATCACAGTGACCAAAAGGCAAGTGTTGACAAAGTAAGAGGTGCAACTGCCAAACTGCATGGATGATTCCTGGTCACAGAACAACAAACACATCAGTGGCAAAGTAGTGTATGTGTCCCATTGCAACATAAATTGGGGGAGCCAAATCCTGCAGTGCAAATAAAACATAACTTTGGCCATGTGCAGACAAACAACACCCATGGGGGCTGACACCGTCAACAATCATCAATGACACAATGACAGAAGTGACCATCCGAATGCAGACCCACATATTTGCACCAATGGGCACACACATGCAGATACCCTGTGGAGACTGCAGATGTGAGGCGAACAGATACCATACCATGGCAGCAATGGGACACACAATCAACAATTAGCAACAAATGAGGGCTCCCGTCCCATCAGCCTGGTCATGGAAGTGCCAACGGAATCATCAGCACAGATCCAACACACTTGTATAGCAATGTTGCACTGACAACACAGATGAGTCCTTCCCCATTGATGCCCAAACCTGCATGTTCACTGGAGATGGCCACACGGTCAGGGAAGTAGACGAATAGAACAATGGCAGGCACAACAGATGTGCAGGGGTGGAAGCCACAGATGTGAAGTTGCCAATCTAAGTAGGAAATCTCATTGCCAAATACTGAACACATGACACCCTCAGATGCTGCTATGGATGACATGGATACACCACAGGATAGGACACATAACCCCTGGACCACATGGGTTCCTGCACAGTAACACTTCATTATCATGAGACCAAATATCACCATCACTGCAGCAAGGGCATCATCAACATCATGTACATCAGAAGCAAAAGCACTAGAGAACAGAAAGTTGCTTTATTCAGCATATGTGGCATTAAAAGTAGAAGTCCGGTAGAACATAAACAAAGGCCAATGGCCAGTCCATCAACAAAGTCACAAGTGGGTGACAGTGGCAGATGCCACCCTACACATGCCTGCACAAAACCAGGGACAATCCACTAGGAGGGTCAACCGAGGGGGTAGGCCAGGCACCGCAGGGACAGGATCAGGGCTCACCAGGAGGAAGCAGGGAAGGGGTGGTGGGTGCTGGAGAGCCACTGACAACTGCAGTGGAGGTGTCTGACATGGTGTGTGCCGGCACAACTGGGGGCATGGCTCAGATGTTGTGGGTGCCAGCACGACTGCAGTGGACCCTGCAGATGGAGTGGACAGGTCCGCCACTGCAGTGCCCAAGTCAGACAGGGTGGTAGTGGACTCCACTGCAGTGCCTACCACCAGGGGAGGAGAATGGGGAACAGGCATGGTGGGCTGGACAGAGGGGGAGGACACCCTCACCACATCACTGGCACAGACAAGCGCAGCGGGGGGTGTGGTGCCGGGAGAGCAAGTGGCAGGGGGAGAAGGCCGGAGCCTCTTGGGGATGGTATATCTGTGGGTGGGGGAACCTGGGGCAGGGTGTGGCGGGGGCACCTGTGGAGTGGGGGCCTGAGGGATGGAGGAAGGTGACCAGGTGCTTGAGCTGCAGGGCGGCGGCGGGGTCTTGCTCTTACCACTCCGGGGGACTTGCGGGTGGGGGCCTCAGTCTGTCTGCGCCTGGGGGAGGGTGTCTGGGGGCGAGGGGCACTCTGCTCCGTGTGGGGGGCTTCCTCTTCCCCCTGGATGCTGGGGCAGCTGGATCGGAGGGGAAGAGGCCGAGGTCACTGAGGAAGAGGCGCTGGGTCTTTGGGGTTGCAGGTGAGGCAAGGGAGGGTGCTTTGGAGGGAGAGGCAACTGAGGACTGCGCAGTGCCCGTGGATGCGTGTGTGTGTACCAGGGCCCCATCCCCTGTGAGTCTGGTTTCAGTCCCCTGACTGTGCGTGCGTGTGCGTTTAGTTTGTGGCGTGTGTGTCTGTGTGCTGGATGTGTGTGTGCTGGTGTGTGCCTGTGCCGGTGTGTGTGTGCTTGGGACGGGCAAGGTGCTGGGGAGTGTGGATGGAGCAGAGGCAGGAGGGGTGAGGGACTGTCTGAGGAGGGACACTGCTGCCGTCAGGGAGGAGTCCATGGACCTGTTGCCCCTCTGTAGGTCAGACATGCCCGATGAGATGCCCTCCATGAACGACACCAGCTGAGTCAACAGTGCGGTGTGCGCATGGAGGACACTCAGCATGGCTGTCTGCCCTACATGGAGCTGGCGAAGGAGGTACACAGACTCCTCACTCAGGGCAGCAGGGGACACAGGGGCAGGGGGTGCGGTGCCTGGGCCAAAGGAGACACGCTCCCGAACATGGGAGCCTCCACGGACCTGGGGAATGGGAGCCGATGGGAGGGCGGTGGTGGTGCTGGTGGTGGCGGGGACAGCAACACTAGCTGGGGTGTGGTGGCTGCTGACACCCGCCTCCACAAGGGAGTCATCCTCCAAGTTGCTCTGGTCCTCAGCTGAGGTGGATGGTGCTGAGGATTCCTCGGTGTGGCTCCCTCGCCCTCCGTGCCACTGGGTCCCTCCGACCACTCCTCGGCTGCTGACCCAGTCTGGCTCTCTGGCTCCTCCTGGTCCGTGGAGCTGTCCCCTTCCGTGGCCGTGGATGTATCTGCAAACAATGGGGAAACAGACAGACATCAGTCACCTGCACCAAACGCACACACCACTGTGAGCACAGCACATCACAGAGCAAGCCCTGGCATCATTAGTTGTACATTGCTAAAAGTGCCCTAACTGAACAGGAGAAGCCAATTGTCAGTCTGATGCCAAGCATGGCACTCACATCCCACATGGCCTTGCACCCATCTGTCTGGTGTCTGTTGGATTGCAACACCCCAGTGTGGACACATGCACCAAGTACACAGTAGTTGGACAGTGCAGAGGACACGGTGTGGACACATCACAGCTCTTGCCACTGAGTCAGTACAGGTTTCCGGATGAAAGGGATGCCCAGAGTCAAATAGGAAATGCATGTGATGCATACCAGCGACAGACACCATGATGCACCCATGTCCTGGCAACTAATCCACAGCACACTGACACAGAGGCAGACACCTGAGGGGTCAAATCACTGTGCACAATGTGTCAGCTGATACACAGGAGTGGGAGTACAGAGTGCATTGCATGGCCTGGAGTAGGCATGACTGTCCTGCTCCACATGAATGAGGGATGTGCCCTGGACAGTGGATAGCTGGCTATGTATGTGTGACACACGTAATCTGCACACTCCTGGGGCACAAACATTGTTCCCACCCGCTGCATGGGCGTGTGCCACATACCCCAGGCACATGTGGTGGCTCAGCTCAGCAAGTGGACCACATATCAAAGCAACACGCAGATCACATGTCCAAACCCAGGCATTGTGTGAACAATGGACCCACCCATGATGCCCACAACAGAGTCAGGGAAACAGATGCTGTCCCCCACCTTTAGTGAAGCAAACTGCAAGGACACAGTCCCAAGTGACACAATTCCCTGACTGTAAGGGCCACACCTGGGTATCAGATGAGCAGTGGGCAGTGCACAATAGAGGGACATGGCTCCTGGACAACATGACTGCTGCACTGTGGCAGTTGAACCAGGCCAGAGGAGGGCACAAAGCATGTAATACAGAGTTCACAGTGCAGTCTTTGACTCACCCCCTCCTTGCTGCTGTCTGGCCTTCAGCTGCCCATCCAGGTCTGGAAAGACCACCGCCAGGATCTGGAGCATGTGGGGGTCAGGGTCCGTGTTCCGCCCCTCCTGCGAGGAGGCGACAGCTTCAGCTGGACCCGTGCAATCCTCCGGGTCCAGCCCCGAAGGTCCTGCCACCTCTTCTGGCAGTTGCGGATCCGGCGCTTGTAGACCCCCACGGACCAGACAGCCCGGACGATGTCCTTCCAGATTTCCTGCTTCCGATGGGCATTAACCTGTGAGGATGACAAAGTGAAAAGGCCATTACCACACATGCAACATATCCATGCATGACACAGTCGTATATACATGTCTCAAACACAGGGGCACATGATGTACACAGGCAGTGCAAAGCTGACCATGGACAGTTTGCCAGACGTCACTACATGGTATCATTGCATGGGAAGTAAAACCATGTTCAAATGCACTGTCACTGCACCATACCTGTCCAGTGCAAGTCACTACACACTATGGGGGTGACAACTACTCAGTGAGCCTGCTAGCCAGTGGCGTGCAGACTCTCAGCCTTGCTAGTCACACAAAATGCACATTCAGAAAGGCAGTGCACAGAACACTCACCTGCTCCCCTGGTGTCCCATACAGCTTGCTGTACTGTGGAAGTAGGCTGTCCAGCAGGGCCTGGTTCTCTTCAAGGCTGAAGGCTGGGGCTCTCTCCACAGTACGTGCCATTGCAGGGTCCAGAGGGGCAGAGACAGCAGCAGTGCAGTGGCAGATGTCGTCTTGGAGCATGTAGTGCAGGCAAGTGGGCTCTCAGGGGAACAGCCAGCAATATATATGTGCTGGAGAGGCAGATACTGTCCCTTGTGTCCAAAGTGATAGGTCCAAGTCGTTTGCATCTTCTGAATCTGGCCAATCCATGGAATAGCAGCACCAAAACACGCCCACAGCATCCTTCAAATCTTCAACTTCATGACATACATGATTTTGCAACATTGTTGTGGGTGACCAACTGATTTTCCAGCAACCGACTCGTTTGAAATTCGAAAACGCGTCCGTTGCCAGGCAAGCCCATTGTCAATGGGTGCGCACCGATCGGTCCATTGCTGTTCAACGCGCACAGGGGTACAACGCGTACCCGCACACATTGAAAGCAATGAGCCGGCCGGAGGCACCGATCGGTCCATTGCTGTTCAACGCGCACAGGGGTACAACGCGTACCCGCACACATTGAAAGCAATGGGCCGGCCGGAGGCACCGATCGGTCCATTGCAGTTCAACGCGCACAGGGGTACAACGCGTACCCGCACACATTGAAAGCAATGGGCCGGCCGGATGCACCGATCGGTCCATTGCGGTACAACGCGCACAGGGGTACAACGCGTACCCGCACACATTGAAAGCAATGGGCCGGCCGGAGGCACCGATCGGTCCATTGCTGTTCAACGCGCACAGGGGTACAACGCGTACCCGCACACATTGAAAGCAATGGGCCGGCCGGAGGCACCGATCGGTCCATTGCAGTTCAACGCGCACAGGGGTACAACGCGTACCCGCACACATTGAAAGCAATGGGCCGGCCGGAGGCACCGATCGGTCCATTGCTGTTCAACGCGCACAGGGGTACAATGCGTACTCCGCACACATTGAAAGCAATGGGCCGGCCGGAGGCACCGATCGGTCCATTGCAGTTCAACGCGCACAGGGGTACAACGCTGTACCCGCACACATTGAAAGCAATGGGCCGGCCGGAGGCACCGATCGGTCCATTGCTGTTCAACGCGCACAGGGGTACAACGCGTACCCGCACACATTGAAAGCAATGGGCCGGCCGGAGGCACTGATCGGTCCATTGCAGTTCAACGCGCACAGGGGTACAACGCGTACCCGCACACATTGAAAGCAATGGGCCGGCCGGAGGCACCGATCGGTCCATTGCTGTTCAACGCATCACTGTACATGTGACTGGCATATGTCAGCATGCCTGTCTCAGATGGACATATGCCAGCCACAGATAGCTCCCAGGGAGTGAGGGGCACACCTACATCACGACAGCCTGTCCAAACCTTATCATAAGGCATGTAAGGCTGCATTTCCTATTGTGTGTATGTTGGTGTACATGTTGTCCTGTGGGTGTCACCTGTGGGCAGCCACCCCCAGGCTGTGCACGTGTTCATGGGGACAGGATCATGGGTGTTACGTGTACGTGACCACTGTGATGTGCAACTGTTCATATCTGTGCATGTGCCATGGTCACATTTCACAGTGGTGTATGTGTATGTCATGTCACATACCCCGTGAGTCCCATGTGGGACGGTATGTTTGAGCCAGGGTGTCCCAGTGGCACAATAGTGATGGTCCTCCACAGTCTTTGTGCATGTAGTGTTTACAATGTCTCTGATTTCATGTGCACAATGGGAGACAGTCTCCACATCCACGTTGTGTGTGCATGGACTCTGATGTTGTGCGTGTGTGTCACAGACGTCCATGTCTGTCCTGCCGTGGCAAGTGGGGCCACTACCTGTGGGGTTCATGGTTGTTTTGCTGTGGTGTATACATGATACTCCATGTAATGCCAGTGTCCATGTGGCATTACAGGGTCCCTGGGAATGTACCTGTCGTTGAGCTGTGGTGCCTGGGGCCCATCTGTCCTCACATGTCACTGTGGGGGGTTATTGTGACACGGCAGCAGGAGATGGGAACTGTGACACGGCCTCATGATATCCAATGGGCCAACCTGGGACAAATTGATGCCACCTGTAGGACCGTGTTGACAGATGTTGGCCATGTATGTACCATACATGTCCTTCCGGTACTGCACACTTCATGTAGTTGTGCCTCATAATGATGTATGTTGGGATCTTGAGTGTGTTCAATGCCGCATATGTGGGGTGACTGACAATCTTGCTTACTTCTCCTCTGCACTGCAGGGCTCCTGCTGTCCATCGGCCATTCCCAGACCTGGCAACGATGGTGGAACGGGACAGCATCCGACGGTACCGCTTCACCAGGCAGCTGATTGAGGATTTGGCAGTGCAGTTGTCCCCACATTTGCAGCCTGGCCGGCCGTATCCTACAGCGCTGACCCCCAAGGTGAAGGTGATGGCAGCCCTACACTTCTTTGCCACTGGTACCTTCCAACATACTGTGGCGACTGCTGGTGGGATGTCACAGACCATGTTCAGCCGTGTGCTCCGCGATGTTTTGGCGGCAATGTTGCTCTTCCTGAACCGGTACATCTATTTCCCTAGACTGCGACGACTCACTGACGTGAAGAGTGACTTTTATGCCCTGGGGAGGATGCCGCATGTCATTGGCTCCATTGATGGGACACATGTGGCTTTGGTACCACCACAGGCCCAGGAGCAGGCCTACAGGAACCGCAAGCACTACCACTCGGTCAATGCACTGGTGGTGTGTCTTGCAGACATGACCATCACACACGTGTGTGCCCGTTTCCCTGGTTCAGCACACGATGCCTTTGTGATGAGGAGTAGTCGCATCCCCAGGATGATGGCACAGATGCAGAACCAGCGTGCCTGGCTTGTCGGTGTGTACTGACTTTGTGCCATTGTGTGTGATCTGATCTGTAGTATTCCGCCCACTTTTCCAAGTCAGCTAATGTGCACTTGTCTGTCCATAGGTGCCTCGGGATACCCCAACATGCCGTGGTTGCTGACCCCCCTCAGGAACCCTGTGACACCTGCCCAGATGCGCTACAATGAGGCACATGGTCGGACCAGGAGAGTGATTGAGCGGACCTTTGGTCTCCTGAAGAGCCGCTTCCGCTGCCTGGACAAGACCGGAGGGTCCCTCCCATATGCCCCTGCGAAAGTGTGCAAGATTATCATCGTCTGCTGCATGCTCCACAACCTGGCAGTGCGGAAGGAGTTGCCTCTCATCCAGGATGACAATGACCAACATCCGCCACCTGTGGAGGATCCTGGCCTGGACCATGATGCCAGTGACGATGATGATGATGATGGTGATGGTGATGTCCGCACACAGCTCATCACCAACTTCTTTAGCTGAATGTGAGTATCCTGAGGTGTCATGTCAATGATGTGAGTTGGCATGATGTGTGGGTGGTGCTCTGGTGCTGTTGGAGTGTGTCCATGGGCTACTTGACTGGATGTGTGTTGCGATGTGTGGTGACAGGTGGGCTGTACTCCCCAACAGTGTTGACATGCTAACTTGGTTCTGGGTGGGTATCTTGTAACATGTATTGTGCATGAGTTTTGCTGTTCTGTCCTGTACTCCATTGCTTTTGACTGTGTGTCATTTCTGTCCTTCACAGGGTACTTTCAGATTCGTTTGGTCAACTGTGTCCACCGACGACGTGATTGCACATCCAGGCTGGTAGCTGTTGTGTCCCTACAGGTGATGTGCGCCACACCCATGGACTTCCTTCCGTCTACAGTTGTTGACTGTGTGCCCGCTGCCAGGTGGGGTTACCTTGCATCTGTAGTGGTTACGGCATGTTGCAACTGTGTAATAAACCTGTGCTTCACTTTGTGATGTGCGTTGTCTGTGGTCACACATTTGACTGCCATTTGCTTACTGCACCTGTGGGCTACTTGACTACAACTGGGAATGGGTGTGGTGTCTGTGCATTGCACCGTCTTCCCTGGCGACATCAGTGTAGGCAATGAGTCAGATGGCCTAGGTGTGTATGTGTCGTGTAGCCCTGGTGGTGTGTCTCCCTCATGTGTGTCACGTTGCCTGTACTCACATGCCTGTGTTGTCCTTGCTGTTGCTGTTCGCATACACAGTGTAATTTTGCAGTTCATCATCCCCATAACAGCACCCACGTTGGAATCACGACAGAGGCAAGTATGGTGTATTAGTGTGTTTATTGTGATACATTTGTGTTAATAGTGCATAGGATGGGTTGTGCTGTACATGAATCTTGCAATCCCAAGTTCCTAGGTGAATAGAAAGTCCGGGTAGACAGGATCCCCAGTATCGGGGCCACAGTTGTCTGACACATTGGTCCAACTTGTACTCCCCATGCAATGTGTGGGAGTAGTGTTGCCGTCAACAGGGTGAACAGTCTGTGCACAAAGGCGAACATCCAGAACAGGTTCAGGCTTCCTGGGAGTTGCGCTTGGCCATCGGCCTCTCACTTTTCCCTCCTCGGACGACCCCTCTTCTTGGGGGGGGCCCTCAAGTGCAGGCTGCTGCGGTGCAGGGGACTCTCCGCCAGAGTCCTCCTCCCTCCCTGTGGCAGTTGCAGTTTGTTCGGCACCAGATGTTGTTGGCACACAGGGAGGTGTGGACTGGTTGCTGTTCATCTGGCGGAGGCATTGTAAAATGTCCCTGTGCACCGCCGTCATCTCATGCAGTGCATCCCACTTGGACTCCACGCGGGACATGTGTGAGTCCACACGGGACATGTGTGACTCCACGTGGGACATGTGGGAGTCCAAGCGGGCATGATGGGCAGCCTGCTGCTGTTTAATGTCTCTGAGGAGCCCCACTACCTGGCTGAGCTCTCCGGTGCTGGACTGGTACGCATCAGCTATGCGTACCAGTTGTGGGTCGTCATGCACACCAGCAACGTCTGCAAGCAGCGACCTCTGTCTCCCACCCCTCCCACCACCCCTGCTGACATGTGCAGTGTGTGCAGTGGCACGCACAGATAACCCTGGTCCACCTTGGGGGTTGGTGGTGGTGGTGGTGTCCATGGCCCCAGGTTGGTCCAGGGTCACTGTGCTGGTGTTGCTCCTTATTCTGTCCATGTCGGCAGGGATGGTATTCGTGGTGACAGTCGTTGTAGGGGTGGGTGCAGGGGGTGCAGCTGGTGGTCCTGCTGGTGCTGCAGCTGGTGGTCCTGCTGGTGCAGCATGTTGACTTGCACCGGATGTGCTAGGTTGTTCTTCATCGTCCGAGGAGGACAGAGGCTGTACGACGCCAGTGAGCTCGGCATCCTCTTGAGCCTGGGACTGGGACTCCTCAGCGTCTGCTGCTGTGTCCCCATCATCACCTGTTTTTGGGAGACACAAACAATGTATGTCATGTTTCTGCAGGCATCAATGGTTGACACACATGACAGTTGTGACTGTGCCTCTGGGTGCGGGCCTGTACATTGCATTGTCCTAAGTCGTCACAGTCAGGGGTTGATATTGGTGTGGCACATTGTCCTGCATTATTTGGGCATTTCTATGTATTTTCTGGGGTGTGAACATGGTCTGCATTGGTTGTGTTTGGTTGACAGCCGGCCCTCCTTCCCACCCACCCAGCCAGTCAGTTATCCCACCATGGAACGTGCTTGCGTTGCAGGGAGTGTAAGTTGTCTCTCAGGATGTCAGTCAGTGGTGTCCTGCTGTTTGTTGGTGCACAGTTGGCAGCAGGGCCTTGTGCTCCCCACAGCAGTAGCCAGTGTCAGCCATCTTGTGAGTCCTTCTCCACTCCCTGTGATGTGAGCATGGTTCAGGGTGGTGTTGATGGGCCAGTTGTGAGGCTGAGCAATGTCTGTGACTGCGACTCCCATCATGCTATTGCCTCCACCCCCTTTCCCAGCATGCCCATGCTTCCTTCCTTTGACTCTGCTTCCCTGTGGGGTGGGCTGGCTGTGCTGACAGGATGGCTGGGAGTGTTGTCCTGGCAGTTGTTTGGCTAAGAGTCCCAAGAGTGTCCCTGTGCTTCACAGAACATAACCCAGGGTGGTGGTGCTTTGTGGGATCTTGTGTTAGGATGGGGGCATTGCATTCTACCAGGTGGGTTCTGTGGAGTTTGTGTTGGGGTGTGTGTGAGGGGAGGTGCTTGTGACTATGGTCAGTGCTGCAAGTCCCCCTTCCCACCCAGCTAGCCAGATATCCCACCATGGAACGTGCTTGCATTGCAGGGAGTGGAAATTGTCTCTCAGGATGTCAGTCAGTGGTGTCCTGCTGTTTGTTGGTGCACAGTTGCCAGCAGGGCCTTGTGCTCCCCACAGCAGTAGCCAGTGTCAGCCATCTTGTGAGTCCTTCTCCACTCCCTGTGATGTGAGCATGGTCAGGGTGGTGTTGATGGGACAGTTGTGGGGGTGACCAATATCAGTGATTACGACTCCCATCATGCTATTGCCTCCACCCCCCTTCCCAGCATGCCCATGCTTCCTTCCTTTTGAATCTGCTTCCCTGTGGGGTGGGGTGGCTGTGCTGACAGGATGGCTGGGAGTGTTGTCCTGGCAGTTGTTTGGCTAAGAGTCCCAAGAGTGTCCCTGTGCTTCACAGAACATAACCCAGGGTGGTGGTGCTTTGTGGGATCTTGTGTTAGGATGGGGGGCATTGCATTCTACCAGGTGGGTTCTGTGGAGTTTGTGTTGGGGTGTGTGTGAGGGGAGGTGCTTGTGACTATGGTCAGTGCTGCAAGTCCTCCTTCCCACCCAGCCAGCCAGTCAGTTATCCCACCATGGACTGTGCTTGCATTGCAGGGAGTGGAAGTTGTCTCTCAGGATGTCAGTCAGTGGTGTCCTGCTGTTTGTTGGTGCACATTTGCCAGCAGGGCCTTGTGCTCCCCACAGCAGTAGCCAGTGTCAGCCATCTTGTGAGTCCTTCTCCACTCCCTGTGATGTGAGCATGGTTCAGGGTGGTGTTGATGGGACAGTTGTGGGGGTGAGCTATGTCTGTGACTACGACTCCCATCATGCCATTGCCTCCACCCCACTTCCCAGCATTCCCATACTTACTTGCTTTTGTGTGGAGTTCAGTGTGTGTGGGTGTGAGAGCAATGGCAAGATGGCTGACAGTGGTGTCCTGCTGTTGGTTGGTGTGCAGTACCCAGCATGCCCTTGTGCTCCCCACGACACAGCAACAGTGTCAGACATCTTTGATGGGCCTTTCCACTCTCTGTGGGATGTGCATGCGTGAGTGTGAGCTTGCTGGGCCATGTGGTGGGGGATGTAGAGCTGTGACTACGACTCCCATCATGCTATTGCCTCCTCCCCCTTCCCAGCTTGCCCATGCTTCCTTCCTTTTGACTCTGCTTCCCTGTGGGGTGGGCTGGCTGTGCTGACAGGATGGCTGGGAGTGTTGTCCTGGCAGTTGTTTGGCTAAGAGTCCCAAGAGTGTCCCTGTGCTTCACACAACATAACCCAGGGTGGTGGTTCTTTATGGGATCTTGTGTTAGGATGGGGGCATTGCATTCTACCAGGTGGGTTCTGTGGAGTTTGTGTTGGGGGTGTGTGAGGGGCGGTGCTTGTGACTATGGTCAGTGCTGCAAGTCCCCCTTCCCACCCAGCTAGCCAGATTTCCCACCATGGAACGTGCTTGCATTGCAGGGAGTGTAAGTTGTCTCTCAGGATGTCAGTCAGTGGTGTCCTGCTGTTTGTTGGTGCACAGTTGCCAGCAGGGCCTTGTGCTTCCCACAGCAGTAGCCAGTGTCAGCCATCTTGTGAGTCCTTCTCCACTCCCTGTGATGTGCGCATGGTTCATGGTGGTGTTGATGGGACAGTTGTGGGGGGGCAATATGTGTGACTGCGACTCCCATGATGCTATTGGCTACACTGACTTGGCCAGCATACACAGAATTCCTTCCTTTGAGTGGTCTTCACTGTGTGTTGGTGTTGTTGTGGTGGCTACATGTGTGGATGTGTTTGTTAGTTCTATTTGTGCCACTGCCTAGCTGTAGTTGTGGTTGTGTTTGTACATGTGTTGGCACAGTTGGATGTGACTTTTTTGATGGCATGTGTTGTGTTTATCTGACTGACATACACATTTTGGGATGATTCTGTTCTAGTTGCTGTGTAATTGCTATGAGTGCATGGTTTGACACTCCCCTTGACAGTGATGTGTGTGTTTTGTGGCAGTATATTGTGTACATTTGTTGTGTACTCACCAGGCTCTGGGATGTCCTCTAGTCCATATACGCTCACTGGCGGAAGGATGGCCCGCACCTTCTCCTCCCAGGGCCTGAGGTATATTGGCTTGGCAGGAGGGCCACTGCCGGTGTGTTGGCTGTTGATGTAGTCTTTCTTCAGCATGTCCCGTACCCTCCTGCGCACGTCATACCACCTGTTCTGGATGTCGGTCTTTGTGCGCCGACATGGTGATTGGGCGTTCACCCTGTTGATGATCCTCTCCCACATCTTGGTTTTCTGCGACATGGGGGTCTGTTGGACCAGTGTGCCAAACAGCTGTGGCTCCACCCTGAGGATCTCGTCTACCATGACTTCCAATTCACTATCTAGGAACTTGGGATTCTTCTTGGGGGGCATGGTGATGGGTGGTGATGGTGGGTGATGTGTGTGTTGGTGTGCAGGTGAGGGTGTGTGAGTGTGTGTTTTGCTGGGTGTATGTGAGGTAGGTATTTGTTGGTGTGCTGATGGTGTGTGGCTTGTGTGAGGGATGAGCTGTGGGTGTGTGGTTGCTTTCTCTTGGGTGCTGGCAGTGGAATGGCATTTGCAAAGGCTCATGGTTGTGATTTGTGTCCTTTATATAGGTGGAGTTGTGGGTGTGTCTTTGTTCTCTGTCCCCACCCCCCAGTATTTATTGGCTTGGTAATTGCTTGTTTGGCCTTTTTTTGGGTGATTTTTCCTTTGTGCTGTTTGTGTATGTTGGAAACGTTCTTGTGACCGAGTCGGACCCTGCATTGGTCTTGTACGGTGTTCTCCGTTTCGTTCACGCTGTGTTTGTGCAGTTTTCTATGCTGCATACGCGTCGGTCGCGGTGTATTGTGTTGCTTCGGCTCGGTTTTGTATGCGTGTCGGCCGTACGGCTTGTCCTCCGTCCGACTCGCTCGTGGTTTTCGCGCCTTGCATCGTACTTTGCGGTTTGGAGTTAGCGTGTACGTTTCGGTCGGATTTGTTCCGGGTGCGTGTCGGTCGGTTGGATTCGCGTGTTTTTCCGGCCGGATTGCTGTTTTCCGTGCGGCTCGGTCGGTCGGCTTGGTTTCGGTACGTGTCGGTCGGATTTTTCGCGCCTTGCATCGTACTTGACGTGTCGTGCGCCACGGGTACGTGTCGGTCGGTATTTTTTCCGGATCCGAGTCGGTCGGTGCTTTTTCCGGCCCGAATCGGAATCGACCCCATTGTCTCTAGGAGACTGAACGGCACAGCTGGCAGAATTAAAAGCCCTATTACTGGCTCAAATAAAAACGGATTAAGAATTCCCCACATTTATTATGTGCGATTTTTACTGTGTCCAGTCTTATAATGAATATCTTCACTACTGGGGTCAGATTTGACCACTGAGGCTCCTCACAATCTGATGGGGATTACAAGTACATCTTGTGGCAGTGGATTCATGCTCTAGATTCCTGTGGGTTTGGCTTCAGCGCTCGGCTGACACCCGAACTGTTATAAAGGATTTGCGAGTCTTCATAGGGACATACGCAATTGGCACATTACATTCTGATCGTGGCCCCGCGTTTAGCTCTAGGGCTTACAAGGAAGCCATGGGAAGTTTGGGTGTAGCATTGCGGTACTCATCTCCGTATCATCCCAAGGGAAATTCGATTGTGGAGAGGAAAAACCGGGACTTAAAGCAATCCTTAACAGCAAGGGTATTAGGCTCGAGTGGTAGTTGGGTCAGTCACCTATATGGGGTCCAGAGGGCACTTAATAACATGTCAAGAAGTTCCCTAGGAGGCCGTACTCCTTACAAAGTCCTATTTGGGGTGAGAATGTGGGTACTTGACCTCGATTGTGGCAGCACAGTGGCGGATGAAAAACCATTTGACATCGATAACCGTTTGGCTGTTTTACTGGAACTCAATGAATTCTGGGCACTACAAAGCAAGGTCCAAGTAAAATGCACCACCACAGGGGATGCAAAATTAGTCACGGCAAGACCTGCATGGGTCCCAAAAATTGGGGATCTGATCAGAGAATGATTGTGGACAAGAAAGAATTTGGGCCATCTTACAGAACGCCTGTACTTGTCCTGGCTGTCGAAGGAACAAGAACAGTACTTCTTCCGCCACTTGCCAGCAAGAAAGAAAAGAGATTCATCTCCATTGATCAGATCAAACCACACTTTGTGGCCAATACTGAATAGCAGGCCACATGGGCTCCTGGGTATCCACCGATCTCCTCTCGCTACCATCCAGGAGGTTCAGATAGAAAGACTGATAACAATTGAAGAGTCTTCTATACGTAGTAATGAAGTTACCAACAATGAATTGGAACTCGTTCCTATTGAAATTGAACATCAAAGCACAAATGAAACACATATATCAATTCAGCCTACCACCGACATCTACATTAATATGCCTCTACAGGAGACATCTGCAAGTTCAACAAAACCTGCTGAGCTACCAAAGATAGATCAAACTGCATCTGGCTACTTCATTAATTTCAACACATTTTCTCTGGATCCAAGTGAACCTGAGTCACCGCCAGCTCCAGTTTCCCGCAAAAAACAACTTCATGATTTCTGCCTTTGGCTGAAAAAGACATACCTAGTCTCACCATGGCTACAGCTCTGGATGATAACTGGAATACTGTACCTACTCTTCTGGATTGGTTTAGTGACTGTCTTTTTCTTGCTCGTAAATAGATATTATCTTCCAGAACGCTCCGCAGTATCACATGTGCACTTGGTACTGAAACCTCATATTTCATCTCATCATGAACAAAGAGACCTGTCTTATGTGAACATTACAGCAGTTCCAGTTCCTGACGGAATAGTTTGGGACAGGGGTTTATATGATGTATTTGGTCCCACTGAACGTTTAAAATACCACTTGTATTTAAAATTTCTTTAAATGATATCATCACCTCCAGTACATACTCTGACGATTGGGATTTTGAAACTGTAAATAGTATGCTGTCTGATTTAGAACTGTCCGCAGCATTTCCGAAAAATGAAATGTTTGATGATTCATCTGACTTTGACACCATGTATTGTGACCAACATTATGGTCATCATTTTTTGCATAAAAGGAGTGCACCACGTAATGTTTTCATATAATACCAATTGGAACATTGCCCAACACCACCGAAAGGTAGTTCGCAAACGTTTGCAAAAAGTTTGCTTATTTTTCTGGGTTTAATACATCAGATCCACGCTCATATTATTATAAGCTTGCACCTACATCTGCATAGAAAAGTATGCTTACTAACACAAAACAGTTATACTCTGCATCCTTTATTGCCCAACTGTCTGAACAAGATTTCGACTTATGGAAAGACACTATAGACATAAAATGAGTCTGGGGTACTAAGGAATGGCAGGTTCAGGGAACTGAAGCATTATTTAGAGCATGCCTCATACCACAACAAATTATCTTTCTGAACAACACTGCAACAGACTTCCTGTCTTGGGTTAGCCAAGATTAAAGACCTTAACACACCTCGTATTCCCTTACTTTCACACTTTGAGGGATGGCAACACTATACAGAAAATGGTGAGGGTACATTAGATGACATGATGCATGGCGTTTCATACAATTCGACAGACCCCAATTGGAAGGAATGGTTGGTTTGGCCTATTGACACAAATAGGTGTCAGTCAAGATTCAAGAGTACCACCAAAGGGATTAGTATCCATAGGCCCGACGTACGCTATGTACAACGAGAACATCCGGGGGTGGTGACATCATACAGTGTTGTGAGGTTATGACTAGATTGGCTAAGAACCTTACCACTGTCACAGGTGAAACAACACTTGTCCCTACTCTCCGATGACATGGATCTTAGGGATTTTCTTGCTAGGTCCCCGGAAACCACGTCGAAAACGCTTCTTATATGCTATCTATAATGAAATTTGGAAAATTTGGAAAATCTCTCAACAGGAAGCTGCAGAAAGATTGCGTGAAGTTGACAGAGTTAACATAGAAAAGGCTTTGGCTGTGATTGACAATGGTATGACAACACTGACATCCAGGATTTATTCACTGGGCAACATTGTATCTTCTGCTATAGATATGATGGAACAGGATCTGTCCATCCTACAACACGGGCAGTCACAGTTACGATCCATTCTATTATTAAGCTGGACTCTACAATAATTGCGCTCTGGTCATGTGCCCTGGCAATATATTAACAGTACATCTCTATTTTCCGCATATAATCTATCAGAGAGACAGACGAGATTGGCACAAAGAGATGCAAAATATACAATGATGCACATTGAGAAATTAGACCAATTACCTTTCACTGTGGCAGAATCACCGTCCATAGAATGGTTAATTCATGGCCATATAACATTGTCAGTAACAACTTTCCAATTTAAATTTTGCCTAGAACACCACCAGGTAGGCAGATATGAAACAATGGGTAAGGACTTCATCTATGAATCTTGGGAATTACCGTGTAGATTTAGATGCAGGAATGGGGACACTGAAGTGTATCTCAGCGGTACAGACTGCGAGACTTCGTTGAGTGGGTCTCTACTTTGCCAGGATATTATGCTTAACGGGGCTTGCAACGGTTCAGCTGCAAACGTATCCTGTCATTTAAAAGGTTCCTCAGCTGCAGTGATTAATCTGGCATTCAAGCTGCTCTCAAATGGGAGTTACTTGATGCTGAATGATCAAGGTTGTTGTGCGATGGTTCCAGGCATCGCATATCTAGTCACAGTAAGTTCCAGGGTTACTTGTTGTATGCAAGTATTGTTTCCACCGACCCACACAGTCAGGGAGACGCCATTATGGCCTTCGTTGAATGTTTCCTTTATATGGTTAGATACTCTGAGCTGCATGAAAGCCATGCTTTTATAGAAAGATGTGCCCTTAACCTCAGCCTGAGAGACTTTTGATCTTCAGGTTGCAAGGTCCTCAGCAGAGATACAGGCACTGGTACAAAATAACTGCCCTTTCCATTTTAGAGAAATGGTACAGCGTATCTTTAACATGTCTGATACAAAGGGTATAGTACACCTATTTAAGACCATAGGTTCTGGACTGTTAAGCACTTTTCAGACAGTCTTCGGAATGATTCCAGCATTTATACACTCCGTATTTGGAAGCATTTTTGGAGGGCTTCCGCTAATCCTGCTACTGGTAGTGGGAATCCTGCTTTTAATTTTTCTGCTACGCAATGGATGTCCCAGTCACCAAGGAGACGGAAAAAACGCTCTTGGAGCAACGTTACAGTGACCGCATGGTACTCCATCTGGGAACACCTCGACTTCAGGAGCTAAGCGAGTCTTGGTTCCTATCATTCCGACCAGTCTGTATTGACTGTGTTTTGCCTGTTCTCCGCTGCTTGATCTGCAGGCAGGAATGCGTGTTGGATCTTTGTCTAACACTTACATCGGGTGCGCCACCGGACATGGATGTATTGCTGGACGTGTTAAAGGCCCACGTAGTACAGTGTCCTCAGCGTATTCCCATTTTGATGTCGGCATTCTTGGAGCCACCATGGGATGCTTCAATTCCTGTTGGATTGGATACCAGCTCTACTACAGGCACACAGGCTTTGGATGTGTCAAATGCCTCCCCAGCATCGGCTGTGGGAACTGAAGCAGATCATCTTTGCTTGATTGACCTGATCCGTGAGGTGTTACATGGACCGTCATCTGTGAAGGCAAGCAGCAGTGATGTTGCGTCTCCCACACAGGACACATAAACATTTGGCTCTCCGTGTGCTGGGAAGAATTCAACCTTTTTTCCAAAACAACCGAAATTGGAATTTTTTTTTTTTTCTTCTCACTCTTACTGTGCACCATGGCTTTCAGATAAACTCAGTTGCTCAAACTATATATGAACATATTTTAAAGGACTTATAGAGCTTTTTAACACATAAAAAGGAGAATAAAAATTGTAAGCATTTTTTATAACTTTTAGAAATTTTTATTCTGAACATTTAACAATGTTTTTATGACTGATTATATGGACATTCACTTTTTATTTTTGCAACACATCCTCCGGTCGGATGAGGAGTGGATGTTATGATGTGGAATGTACCCCAATATGGGCCTGGGTAGTCACCTAACCTTTCACCTACATTTACCCTGCCATTGTACTGCATAAAGGTTTTTGTGCTGACCTTTTACCTAGTTAGGTGCTGCATAAATGTCGTGTGATTTCCCCGAAAGCTAGCCTAATTTATTATGCATGAGGATTCTCAGAATCACAGCAGGATTACCATCTTCTGCATAATAACTGTGTATAAGGTTCATCACCATCGTCATCCTCGGCCCACATGACACGGCAAGGTAGATCCCCTGAGGGTACCTTTTGGGAATATAAGCACCATATCTTTGCTGGGGCAAGCAGAGGAGAAAGACTTCCATGCTGACACACTGACGCGAGATGCTGAGGTTCCTGCACGCAGACACTCCAGCATGCAGTGGTCTGACATCCCTCGCGGGGTGTCCATCTCGAGACCAAGACGGGGTCCTTCATTCTCTCACACCAGGTAATGGGGTTGGTTTTATCCTAGGGGAATTCTTGGCTATATACCTACATACATGCTAGGCACACCTAGGTACATCTAGTTAGGGATACATTATAGGAGTACGCATTATTATTGTCATGCATCTATATAGCTGCATATATCCATTGTCTTAGCGCTATGGTAGAAATCTCCCATCCATTTACTCTGTTGGTGCTTATAATAATTTATATCTGTTTCTGTCTTATGGTTGTTTCAGCACACATATTTTACACTAGAATGACGCTGGTTCAATAAATGCTTATTGAAAACGTCCCCATCGTTTATTCTGTGTATCTCTCTAAGACGAAGTGAGCACGAGTGACTGAGCGAAAAGTACTGTACTGTTTCCACGATCCCTGAGGGGTCAGGGTTAACATGTTCGATAGTTGCCAGAAACTCCGGTGGGGGGTGTCTGGAATCAGTCTTGACACCAATGCCACAGGTGATGTTATATAAACGCGCAAATCCTATAGAGATTTATAAGAACTACATGACACTTAACCTCCTGTCCTCCCAACTTCAACAACTTCTCCGGTGTCCAGTATGCCCTGTTCACTGTAAACAGATGCTTTTTCCTGAGAGGAGGGAATTTAATAGATGACCAAAGAGAAGACATTGATACTTGCCATAGGGTTTCCACATCCAGTCTCTGCAGGTCCCTCCTCCAGATCTCTAGTGGCAAGGTGAAAGCTTCCTCCCCTGCATGTACTAACATCCAATAACACTTGGAGACTTCCTTTCTCACACCATATGAAGCTACTCTGCTTCCCTTGCAGTTTCTTAAACCCTCCGGCTTGAATTCTAAAGGTATTGCGTTGAAGATAAAAATGAATGTTGGGGGTATCAACATTTTTTATTAGTTTAGATCTTCCAAGGAAGGAGAGAGGGAGACCTACCCAGGCCTTGAGTAACCTCCTGGTTCTTGATGCTGCCTTACTAAAATGTATTTGAGACATTTTTACTCGGTCTTGCAACACCTAGATTCCCAAATATTTTATTTCCTGCTTTACCAGCAGAGTGTTATAGCGTGTGCTCCATTCCATGATGCTTTTTTTTGCTGGTTAGCCAGTTAGCCCGAGACCTTCCCAAAGTCTTCCAAGGTACCCAGGATCACTGGGAGCGATATTTCCAGGTCTCTTAAATCATCGGTGTACAGGGCAGCTTTTTTCTCTTAGCAGTTGCACTCAAAAAGGATGATGTTTTGGTTTGCCCTGATTTTATTTGCCAGTGGCTCAATGTATAGATTAAAAAGCAGAGGTGACAGAGGACAGCCTTGGCGGGTCCCTCTTCTAATATTTATCTGCTTAGTGAGATGCCCATTAACCAGAATCTTGCCAGGTGGATTTTTATATGGGGACCCAATCACTCTCCCAAGTCGTGTTGTTTGATCACAAAATGCAGAAAAGACCAACTCCCCCTATCAACTGTTTTTTCTTCAATGAAGGTGAGAACCGTCAATGGAGTTTTATCTTTGGTGGCCATATCGATTGCACCAATCAGATCATGCATCAATTCATATAGTTGTCTCCCCTTAACAAAGCCCTTTGATCTTTATGAATTAATTCTCTGATCACCTTCTCTAATCGCTTCATTAATATCTGCCTGTAAATTTATAATCGCTATTTAATAATGATATATGCCTATAGTACTTGCATAACTTGGGAGTCTTTATTTGGTTTGAGAATTATATTGATGATGGCCTCATCCCAAGAATGCAGAAGATCTTGTCTTTTTACAAAGGCTGTATTCAGTACTTCTGTTAAAATAGGGGCAAACTCATCTTTCAGGGCCATATTAACTCATTTGGAAGGCTATTAGGGCCTGCTGACGTCCCTCTCTTTAATTTCCTGAATACCTTAGAGACTTCTTCAATACTGATCTTGGAGTTCAATTCTTCAGTTGAATCTGCTTGTAGAGTCGGAATAGCTATCTCCCCAAGGTAGCTCTTAATATGCTCTTCCCTCACCACTAGGTCTTCCGTATACAATATTTGAAAAAAGTGTGTAAAGGCTTGTTCTATCTTCGGGTCCTCTTTACATAATTTATCCGTGTCCTTGTTTTTAATGGCCTTGATGATGTTTCTAGTCTGTTCTCCCTTAGTTTTCCAAGCCAGTAGCTTACCACACCCCTTTCCATACTAATAGTGGGACAATTTACTTGCCTTCCATTTTTTTCTAATTATTGCCTGGGTAGTTTGCCAGATCAAGCTTTACATACACTCTATCCGTTCATTTATCATTGCCTTGTCTTGAGGATTGTGGGTGTTGTCCGTAGAGGAGCTATCAGATTTGTTGTAGCTGAGACTACATCCACCTTAGACCACCTCTTGACTACCCCTGTATTCTTTGAATATTGGAGAGGGAGAGTATTAT
Organism: Calotriton arnoldi; assembly: GCA_963921515.1. Classification (NCBI taxonomy): domain Eukaryota; kingdom Metazoa; phylum Chordata; class Amphibia; order Caudata; family Salamandridae; genus Calotriton; species Calotriton arnoldi. Next base: position 629,409 of record CAWUFW010010099.1, read on the forward strand.
GCATAAATGAGACTTTGGCCTCAAAGGAAACATGCAGAGAGAGATCCAAGAGCATGTGATCACTGAGTGGAAAATCCTTCAATCTATACTCCAGTACCCAATTGCTCACAGATAAAGAGAAGAGAATAAAGTCAATCTGGCTTGGAGTGCCCTTCCCTACATAAGTGGCTTCAACATCAAAAAGTCAAAAGAAAACAGCAAGTTATACTTTATAATTGCTCCATTAAATTAATCCCCCGAGCGGGTAATGGGCAAAGCAAATAATAGAGTCCTCCTTACTGTTTACCAGCGCATAAACTGAAATCATAGAGAACTGGCAAGGTCTCAAATTGAAGTCCCCATTGAGCAGCACCACATAGTTCATTAATATCTTCAATCAGTGACCTGGGCAGATCTACCTTAGAAGTGTCAAAGACGTAGTTATACACATTGATTAAAAGCAACTGAGCTGGACAGGGAAAGCAAGGGAAATACAAATTATAAGACCTCCTTTGGCCCTGCCTGCAGAACCAGGAAGAGCAGACGTAAAATGTGTAGCATAACCATCCACATACACATGCTCAGTAAGCCATGTCTCCTTCAGGTATGTAACCGCATATGGGTTAACAAAATTAAGGCAGTCAATCCTGCCCCACTTTCTGGAAAAGCCCGCAACAGCCCATGAGGCTAGCGAAAGGTATGTGCCCCCTTCATTAATGAAGCCCCCAACGGTAATGCTGTTGGATACAATAGTTGGAGGCAGAATAACATCTCCCATCAGTTCAAGTTGTCCAATCCCCTCCTGCAAAGTTATATCAACATCGGTCACTGAAGGCAATTTCTGAAGAGGATCAAGCTTAATTAGTACACTTCCTTTCCACCTGACGGTAACCTGGTGCCTTATTTTGACAATATATTCATTTTTATAGATTGAGAGTGAGCATTCCTTGGAAATGGGGGGGAGAGATGAAGGTGTGATTACATACATGGATATTTTGCCAATTTTTGTCTGTTTCAAGATTACTTACTTGTGATCCAGTTGAGGTGTGGACCTTGAATATGTTGAATTGAAGTTTTATTTTTTTGTATGATACAATTTACAGATTGAGAAATGCAATGCATATATTTTATATGGATTTGCTGTCAATACCATAGAATTTCCTATTTCGTATCTAGTCACATGGGCTGATATGGGAACTCTTAAATTGCATATTATTATTTTCTCCCTTTTCTGTCCCAAGATAGAAATGGGCATACCAAGATGGCACTTTATTTTATGAAAGAATGTGATACTACTGTTTTCCTTTTTCTATTTTTACATTTGTGTGGATATAATGAGGTGAAAGGAACACTGTTGGCCATGTGATCAAGGCCGTGAGGCCGAAGCACATCATGGGTGTGCATTTGCAATACATTTTTGGTGTTGCCCTACACCTTCACTTTGGAGGACAGCTTATTCTTGTTTGGACTGTTATATATATATCAAGTTTTTATATGAACAACTCAATAAGAATTGAGGGAAAATTAAACACCAGCTAAGAGCATATCACAATGTGATCAAGAAATTAAATGATTGCAAACAATTGGCCATACGAGATTTGGACAAGAGTGGAAATATTGTATTTTGGCCTATCGAAATGTACACCATAGAGGCTTACAAACAGCGTAATGATCCAAATTGTTATGTCAGGAATAACATTGAGAGTGTACATAGAACCAAAATACAATATCATGCCATAATGGTGGAATGGAGAGATCTAGAATTGATCAATCAGGATAAATACTGATATATACGGAATGACTTTCCCAAAATACCTAACATGTACCTAATCCCAAATATTCACAAAGCTGCAGAAGTACCACCAGGGCATCCAATCATCTCCACCAATGAAAGTCTGCTCGAGAATACATCAATTTATTTTGACTATTATTTACAGTCTTATGTTAAAAATATACCATCATACATTAGGGACAATGGGGATTTTTTAAAACATATTTATGGCATACCATGGTGTGATGACTACCTTTTAAATAACCTTGGATGTTTTAGCTTTATACACCAGTATCAATCATGCAGATGGGATACGTGCGATTGAGTATTACTTGCAAACCAGACGAATTAGATTGTACAAACATACTGAAATGCTAGTTTCCATGATTAAGTGGTGTCTTCATAACAATTTGTTCTTGTTTAAAGACCAAGAATTCAGGCAAGTACTTGGAGTGGCAATGGGTACTTGCTTCTCCCCCAGCTATGCATTTTGCATATGGGCTGGAGGGAGGAGCAGGTCCTCATCACTGAGCACAGCAGAATGTAGGAAGAACATGTCATCACCTGACTTCTTCGTTATACGGACGGGGTCAGAGTCATTAGCCACCAAATTCATTGAGCAAATAAACCAGAATGATTTGAATTTGCACTTTGCAGGGAACATTAATTCTATGCAGGTTGAATTTCTTGACTTGCAAGAGTTTGTGAGGCAGGGCAAGTTGCAAACTCGATTATTTAGAAAAAAGGCAGCTGGGAATACCATTCTTCATGCCAACAGTTTCCATCCAGCCCATCTAAAAGCCAGCATCTCTATGGGTATTTGCTTAGATTGAAGAAAAATAGCAGTTTGATAGAGGACTGGAATGTGGGCAAGGATTAAATGATGGAACAATTCAGGCAACGTGGTTACCCCAACAAAATTTTAGAGACAGCCCTAGATAAAGTGCAGGGCAGAAGTAGGGAATAATTCTTTTCCACAAAGAAAATAGGAAAGAAGAAAAACAGTCCACCAGATTGATAACAACCTTCAGTGAACATGAAGGGGTTATTAGAAAAATCATGCTGAAACACATGCATTTCATCAGGGGGGATGCTATCTTGGGACCCGCAACCTCTAAGTCGCCTCAGATAACTTTTAGGAGAGCATCTTCAATGAAGGATGCATTTCTGCGCACTAGTCCTGAGATAGGAAAACAAGGGACATGGTTACAACAAGATAGTGGGTTCCATAAATATCATTTATGCAAAGCGTGCACACATGGAGTAAATACCAGTGAGTATAGGACACCATTCAGCCCCACACCTGTTAAGATCAAGGGATGTTATAATTGCAAGATGGAATTCGCAGTATATGTACACACCTGCAAGTGTAGTTTGTCATATATTGACAGCACTATCCTGCAAGTTTATTGTAGGATCATACAACACTTAAGAGCATTAAAAAATAGGGACTGGACATACCCAGTGGCCAAACATGTGCATGATGCACACTAGAATGATGCAGGATATTTGCCATATTTTGTGATTGACTCCGTTCGAAGATGTGTGAGAGGAGGGGACCGTGAAAGGCAGCTCAGACAAATGAAATGTAGATACATAGTTAACCTCAATACTAAATTCCCAAATGGGCACAATGTCGAGGAGGAACTATACTCATGCCTATAACAGTAGCAAAGCAAATAGGGCCTCCCCAGGAAATGCTCTATTTATTTTACAGCTGATATACAGTATGCAAGAATGGCCCGCAGACCTTACTGTAGAAAAAAGTTAATCATGTGACAATAAAGAAAGGTATGAAGTTAATACAATAACACATTGAGGCAGTGAGTATGATTTTCCTTGAGTAATATTTAAATTACAATTATGAGAACGGATGTAATGGTGACAATATGCATTTGAACAGTTTAAGATTTAAAGGGGATAATCGAATATTAATGATTCAAGTTGTAAGATTTCTCTCAGTTTGCTAAGAGCAAACAACTGTGAGGGGTACATGTTCAATCAAAATGGATGTAATGCATTTAGGCAGAAAGAAGAGAGATGTGTCAAGTTAAATGGTTCTGAACGGGTGTAATTGAAAACATGCATTTAAACATTATAAGGTTCCAAATGATATGAATTTGAACATCAGTCATGAAAATGGGTCTCTTTTAACATAATACTGTTGATAAAATAAAATGTGGTTCAAACGTTTTTGTTCCAATGTCACAGTGAGAGAACCCTGGAGGCAGAGTCTTTTATTTATGTAATAGACACATAGCTGTTTTAAAGATGTGCATGAACGCGCCGCGCATTATGTGAGCAAGGTCACAGGGGTGACTGAAAAGCATTCTGGAGGACATGTAACAAATGAAATCAATCTATTGGAGATCTACGATGTGTGTGTGTATATATTTTTGGCACCACTTGACGAATCTCTACAAAATTTTCACAAAACTTCCCCTTTTTGGTTCAGATGCTGTGTTGAAAGTTTCAGGGTGATTCATCAAGAGGGGGCCGAGAAAAAAGGGGGGGTCCCAAAACACGTTTTCCCCATGTTAAGTCTATGGGGATTTTTCATTTGTTGAACACGACTACAGCCTGAATTGCTCAACGGAATTACACCAAATTGGCAGAAAGCTACATGTTGGTCCAGAAAGTGTGCTTTTTGTGATTTTGTGTAAATCAGTTCAGTAGTTTTTGAGATATCTTTCTTTAAAAAAACATAGATATCTGGGGACACTAGTCCTTGCAGTGGACTTGCAAATCCTGCTAAAATTTACCAGGAAGTGTTGGCAGCCATCTTGGGACTCGGCTTGAAGCTGAGTCCAAGAAAAAAAGTTAAAAATAAAGAATAGAGCGCAGGTTAGGAATACCCTCCCCCAAATATGGTGTGGGGGGTTCCTGTGGGACCCTGCTGGTGGTAAAAGCATTTTTTTTATATTTTGCTGTGGACTTGTGGGTGGATACGTGAATCCAAGGCAAAATGAAACAAAAAAGCAAGCGTGGGCTCCCGCGCTTGCTTTGTAATAACCCTCGTGTGGGCCAGGTCCTGGGGGCATTGGGCAAATGTAGGAGGGGGTGCACAGGCCCCCTCCTAGTGCTATATAAAGCCCCGGGGACCGCCGGCTCCCCAGGGCAGTATCATTAATATGTGAAGGGGAGCCTGGCAGTTCCCCTGCTACCCCGGGGACCGCCACGTCCCTGGGGCACAAATGTTATATTAACATAATGCGGGGGAGGCCCTAGGGCCTCCCCTGCAGCCTCGGGGACCACCACCTCCCCAGGGCAGTAACTTAATTATATACGGGGAGCCTCGCGGCTCCCTTGCTGCCATGGGGACAGCCACCTCCCTGGGGCACTAATGTATACAAATGCGGGGGGCTCGCTTGGCCCCACCGCTGCCCTGGGGACCACCACCTCCCCGGGGCACATACATGAAATATTTTTTTTTTTAACCAACGAGGGGGAGGCCCTATACCCCTCATGGAGCCCTACATGGCCCTGCTCCAGAAATGTCCTGAGGTGCCCACCCCCGGGGCATTGCATTTTGCTATGGCTTGGTGGGAGCGCTGCTCCCGCCAAGCCATAGCAAACTCTCTGGTTTCAGCAAGTGGGTGCAAAAATGCTCTTGCTTGCTGAAAGCAGAGCAGTGTCTATTCCCCTGCTCGCTGTGAAGTGAGCAGGGAAACAGACATTGCTTTGGGATCCAGGGAGCTGCGGGATTGCTAAGAGGTCTTCGGAGGCCACGCCCCCTTTCTCCACCACTCCACAAACATGGCTCGTGGTACACTACTGGTTGGTGGGATTAAGTCCACTTTACTTTTTAGGGCCCTTTGGGGCCAAGAAGCCCTCCTGGTACCTCCTGTGAGTCCTACACAGTGGGATTCCTGAGAGCTGGTCGGAGGCCCAGCCCCCTTTCTCCACCACTCTGCAAATGCGACTACTAGTTAAAAAACCATAGAAATTCACACAAAAAACATAGGTTACAGGGATGTTATAGTTAGGAATCAGCATTTTAAAAACCTTAGAAATTCACTGAAAAAAAACAAAAGTTACAGGGACGTTATAGTTAGGAAATGGAATCAGTGAGTGGGTGTGTAAGTACTGGTATGGTTGTGTCAATGGTTTTGAGAATGGTAATGTGGAAGTTGGAGTTGGTGTATGAAAGATTATATAGGGGTGTGAGTGGGTGTGTCAGAGATTCTGTGGAGGATGTCATCAGTGATGTGATCATTGATATCATTTGAGATGTCATCAGTGATGTCACTGACCATGCCATGAGTGATGTAATATGTGAGGTCATAAGCAGTGCATTGTGGGGGTGTGAGTTATAGTTAGCTCAGCTGACGATAACCGCTGAAATTCTCTGGTTTTGTATGAGTAAAACCTGAGCCTAACTATAACTTCTCTGTAACCTTTGTTTTTTTCAGTGACTTTGTTCTCCTCAAATGCTTGCTTTTCTATCAATTTTTTTAGCTTAGGATTAGCACATTGTCATCCATGCCGAGATAGAGAGGGACAGAGTCTCTTGCCATTTCAACAGCAAAGTCTTTAAGCATAGAATTAGCACAGTGCCATACATGTTGAGCTGTAAAAATGACATAAGCCTTTTACCACTCCCGGCACAGTATTACATCTTTGGATTGGTAAAATACCATCCAAGCCAACCTGGAATTGATAAAAGCAGCCCCTGACACTTATAGCTCTTCAGAGAGGTTTAGCTTTGTTCATATACAAGGGAGCACCGGAATATGTAAGTGACAACATTAATGTTTTGAACTAAAAAACACAGAATTCACCAGGTAGAGTTAGCAGAATATGCTATAATATGCACCTCTGCCATGCTCTGCTTATGAGCTCACATATTACATCACTCATGACATATTCTATGACATCATCTATGGCAGCACTGATGACATCATTGGTGATATCTCAAATGACATCATTGATGACATTACTGTTGACATGTGTCACACAGAGTTATTCTTCAAATCAAAGATTTATAACTTGTACCATACTTCTACACACCTATGGTGCATTAGGAACACATGCGTTTTGTAAACACTTACACCCATCAGCTGGTCACAGGCTATACAAAATTAGATAAAAAGAAATATGGTAACTGTCTGTCGCTATGTAACCTGTAAAACAAGCTAACAAACTCATTGGATGATGTCATCAGTGATGTCATAAATTATGCCATAGAACATGTCATGAGTTGATGTAATATGTGAGTTCCACCTGTCCACCCTGCATGGTCTGTTGTGAAGCCTCTGCCCCAATCCCCAGCCCTCTCTTATATTTGTTCAGCTCCTACCTCTCCCTTCTGCCCTCCATGGTAATTTGTGCATGGCCCTTTCCCACCTTGGCCGTTGTGCTGCCTCTAACCCTCCTGCTTGCCATGCATGGTCTTTTGTGCTGACAACACCCCTCCCACCTGTCCTTTGTGGTCAGCTTGCTGCCCCTGACCACCTTCCTCCTTCCTTCCATTTTATTTGTGATGCCATTATAGTCTCTCTGTTGCCCTCCAGGTTGTGTTGTGTTCCAGTGCCCACCTCGCCTGCCCTGAATAGTCAGTTTGCTACTCCTATCCTGCCCTCTTGGATCTGCGTTCCGTTTTCCATGTGCGGGCCCCTATTCCCTCACTAATGCTTTCCATGGTCTGTTGACATGCCCCTGCCCCCTCCTTCCTGCCCTTCATGGTCCGTTGTGCTGTAGCTCCACCTCCTATCTGTTCAATATGGTCAGCTTGCTGCCCTTGCCTCTTCCCCTCTGCTCTCTATTGTCCATGTGCATGGGCCTGTCCCCTCCCTATTGCTTTCTATGGTCCGTTGTGCTGCGCTACGCTATTCTGTCTTCCCACTTGCCCTGTGTGGGATATTGTGCTACAGCAACCCCTGATGCCTGCCTTGTAAGGTCAGTTTGGTGCTTCTGCCCATCTTCCTCCTGCCCTCTATTGTCCTAGTCCATGTTCCTTCCCATTTCCTCCTGCCCTCCATTGTCCAATGTACCACACATGCCAACATTTTTTACTTGGTAAGAGAGGGATTTTGAAACAATAATCTCCCTTCTGCCCTCAATGGTCTGTTGTATTGCCACAGCCCCTCTTGCCTGTCCTGCATGGTTGGTTTGTTGCCCCTGCCCCCCTTTCCTCTACCCTCCATGGTCCATGTGCTGCCACTTCCCCTACCGACTGTCCAGTGTGGTCAACATGCTGCCTGTGCCCCCTCCTCCCTGCCCTCAATTGCCTGAGTTTGTGTTACTGACATCTGCTCCCTACAGTGTTCTAATGAATAACTAGATTGTTAACATTCTATATTTATTACAAAAGTGTGGCACGCCTGAAGTCATCTTGGTGTAATCGAAACTGTAATACCTAAAGCATTTCCTTTAGAAATTATAAAAATGAGGAGGTCTTTTTCCCATAGAAATTTTGTTTAGTGCTCTAAAAAACTAAAACGAGGACACATTTTCTGAGTTCCCAAATAGCGACAAAGCACTTTTAGTTTATTTGCCTTTTTTTTATCCAGTTGATCACTTGATTATTTAGTTGCACTTAGTGGAGAGGATGTGGCGTTATGGCCAGAGCTGCTGACTTTGAAACTGGGGACCCAAGTTTGAGTTTAGGCATCAACTCAATAGCGTGTGATTCTGGGCAAATTACTTAATCTACCCATGCTTAAAACCAAAATGAATATGTCCTTGTGTAATGTAACTGATGCTCATGTAACACACTCTAATACCTTCGGGTCAAGTCCGCACTATATAAAACTGGAACAAAATAATAAAAAATGATGCGTTTTGCACACTTCTGTCATTGCGCTATACTTGGGCTACATTTGGATGATATGTGTGCTGTATTTGAGCTCTTTTTTCTCTGGTGGCCATCTTGGGAGACTTTTTTGTTATGAAGCTCCCTAATTTCCTTATTTGCTGCAGTATCATCTGTAGAAAATGCTTTCAATTTTTAACTGATATTAGATCAAGATGGCGTTCGATGTGCCACACTTTTGGCATAAGTTCAGAATGTTAGCACTCTAGTTGCTCAGTAGAACACTATAGCAAAGCTGCCGGTCACCAGTGAGTTAACTGGCAGTCTGCTGCTGGTGTTGAAAGTGCATGTTTCAGTCTGCATGTCAGAATGTTTTAATGAAATAGAAGAGTAAGAGATTTGAGAACTCATCTAAAATGTGTCATAATTTTGGATTCTACAGCACTAACCATAAATTGTATGACAAAATGAGCGACTTCATTTTGTTTCTTTCTAAATGAAACGTTTTAAGTTTTACCAGTTTGATTCAATCAATATTTCTTCAGGACGGCCACACTTTTGTCATAAGTAAGACTCTTAGCGCTCTAGTTTTTCTTTAGAAACTGGGAATCTGCAGTAGAACACATGGGAATCAACTGACAGGCTGCTGCTGCTGGAAGTACATGTTTTATTGAGAATGTCAGACTTTATTCTCACATGGCCAAGAAACATAGGGCCTGACAACCTGTGGTTTCCCTTCGATCACGGTATTTTGATTACGGCAGGGAAACCCGTGGGGGATTCTGCTCCTGTTCCAACGGGTTCTGTAAGCCCATTGGTACAGGAGTGGAATAGTAATCCCTTCAATGACGGCGGAGCCAGGCTCGGCTCCGCCGTCGGGATTATGATGTTGTTTCCGACAGTCAATCCATTTCTCAATGGAAGCTTGTGCTGCGGGCCTTTTCCACCTGCTGCAGAAGGTTCCATTGGGAAATGGAGGTTTGCAACCACCCTATGGGCGGTTGCATCATAATACAGCGGTCAGAACCGCCAACCTAAGGTTGGGCGGTTCCTTTTCCGCAACAGTTAACCATGCCCGACATCATATTCAGGTGTCCAGAATCAGTCTAGACACCAAGCCCGTTGTTTATGTTGTCCAACAAACGTGCAGATCCTACGTATTATTAGGAAGTACACAACATGGCGCCGCCAAAGCTTTTTTGGGTTCTTATTTAATGGTCAATCTGAGAAGTTCAGTTGTGCTTTCTCAGAGACCCTTACTCACATTTAATCCGGAGACCTCAGAAGTGGGAAGGGAAATAAATCCACCTGAGCTGAGTAGGTATACCCAGGCTTTAGGTTATTCAAGCTTAGAGGATTAAGTTGAGATATTGTATGCATTGTGCATACCCTATCTCAATAAATTCATTTGATTAAATTACTTTTTCTTTAACAATGACCGAACAAGCTGAGGACATTGAGGAACAGGAAGTTGCTCTAAACATTACAGAAAATTGCAGACAGACAGTTACTATGAAACTATTATAAAATGGCCTCCCAGCAACGGGTGAAGACATTATCTTCATGGTTGATGCACATGAAGCATTCAGAACAGAGGTATTCTACTCTTGGGTTAAATTCCCGCCTGCCAATACACACACATAGTGGTTTTGCACTTACATTGAAGATGAACCAGCTGAAGAATATTTTCCATACATGGACATAGAAGACTCATTAACTTACAAGAGCATATTAATTGGTTTAAAGGCACCCTACCCCATACCACAGAAAAAGTAAGACTCTGTCCTCTCAGTAAAGAAGGAGCGACCTGGCCGGTCTTAGCTTCTAATTAAGCCTGGGTGGTAAACTCCGCTCCGCCAGCAGAGTTTGTGGAGTTTTTACACTCCGCGCTCCATTTTGAGAGTGAAGTTCAGCAAAAACTCTGCCCAGCTGGCGGAGCAGAGTTTACTGGTGCACTCACATGATGACAACCTGGGAGCGCACCTTTTCAGTCCTCCTGAGCTCTGACTCTGAGTCCCTGCTATGCAAGAAGGAGTGAGGGTCCAGATAGTGTTCGACTGTGTGGGGAAAGTACGGCACACCGAGGGCACCCTGATGCTGACGGGGAGAGCCTGGACAGTGAAGAAAGCCAAATTCACCGATAGGAGTACAGAACGGGTGCAAGGAGAGCACTGATACAATACTTAAATAGCAGTTCATGCCAAGCGGGAAGTCTGGAACATGAACTATCTGATTCCCAGGGAGCTGGGGAGTTTCTGGGACACCGAGGAAAGGGAGTCCGGACCCGCCAGGAGTAGATGCTGACAGCAGTCGTAGTGGAGGGATCGAGCCTGGACCATACAGACTACTGGGGCCCTTGGGACATGTGAAGATGGTTTAGAGGTAAGCACAGGTCTGCCCAGGAGCGAAGAAAAAATCAATCATGGCTGGCTTTGCAAATGTGTCTAATTATAATGTGTGCAGATGTGAAAAGAGGCAGAATGCACTGTCACAGTTCAGCAGACATTTTCTGCACTGAGCCCAGTGAACTTGAATTGTGCTCCCTTCAAATTCTGTTTTGCAATTTGTGCTTGGTATCTTTAAAGCTACTGCATGGAGGAGGCCGGGATCAAGCATCCACAATAGATAAGCCAGGGCTGCATTAATGCGACTGACGGTCTGATTTAGGGTGACCAGTGACCCCACTCCATGTGATCACGGAAGGAGTTTGCAGTGCTTATGTTTTCACTTACGATTCATTGGTATCAGTGTGGAAATCTTGTTAATTCAATTGAGGCAGGCAATACGACATTTCCCAGAATGCATTAGGCTAACTCACCCCTGGGACCGGAAACAGAATCCCTAATAACATGTAGAGAGGTGGTCACCTTAGCCTGACTGGGTATGATCAATATTTATTTAAAACTGCCCAATAATATAGTCTATTTAACTTACTTTCTTGCTCAAGACTGTTATTTTCCTGCCCACTTTGGATTAGTGGTATCTCCCACATCGTGTCCTTTCTGTCATTAAAAACTGATACTTGTGGGGTCCTACAAGGCTCCCCCGGTCACTGCTCCCTGATTTATCACTACCAAGGTGCTGTGTACAGGAGATTATACCTTTAATGTTGCTACGAGGCAGTCCGTTCGGAGACATGGGTGCAAGGCAATCCATATGAAGTTCTTTGCTGCAGATAGTGTTCAATCGTTCTTTGCAAATTTGCTCCTGCATGACAGCTTGATACAGTTCATTCTGCTGCACATTGTGAATCAATCATTTCAGGCTTTCCAAATCCACCGTCGCTGGCCATAAAGATGAAAAACAACATTTTGCAACCACTGGGTTCCCGTCATGTAACACCACTGAATTGATAGTAAAATGCAATCCCGCCAAGATCCAAAACAAACTGTGTGTGCAGTAATCACTTCAACCCTTTTGCCAGAAATGTGATTGTTGCAGGCCAAGGACACCATGATTTGCTTGAGTTTTGTTGCATACTGTTCCTTCTGGAAAACATAGGCAGTGCTGCAAGCACATTAGGAGGACTAGAGAATCTAATTCTGCCCGCTAGTGGAACTCTGCGGAATCCCACAGAGTTTTTCAGTAACTCTGCGGAATTCCGCGGGTGAAACTCCACAAGCTCCGCCCACACCTACTTTTTATACACCGCATCCAGACATTGCTACTTTACCAGCAGCAGGAATGCGTACACTTTATAGAGATTTAGTAAAAATTTACAGGAATCTTTTTTTCAATACATAATGAGAACATTGACAGTCCAACCTGTGAGGGCTGCTCAGGGTGCACAACCTACACTGGCAACTACAGACATCAGCCCCCAAATGCTGAACGCCATTATGGCAAAGATTCCCACCATTCAGGAGCAAATCCCGTTCTGGATATCGCAGAAAACAGGTCAGCTTGAAGCAGTTTTTCCCATACGGGCCCGCAGGAAAAACCCAGAATATTAATAATTTGCTTGCCAATGGGGATGGCTCCCCCGATCGAAGATTGCAACTTGGGGTACAATCTTCACTGCCGTTTATACCAGGACTCATGGTACCCCTTCAATAGCAGTTATACCAGATATACTGAAACAAATACAGTATGAGTATGGGGCAGGGCCTGCCCTTGTCCTGGGGATGAAACTAATGGGCAATTTTGCCAAGTTTCTGCAATTATGTTAAGTAACATAAAAGAGGAGAGAGCAGCAGTGGCTATACGCCAAGGGTTGAGGGATTTCACTCCTGCACAGCAGGAGCGTAAAAATTGCCTAAGATTATCAAAGAAACATATGCTTCACTGGGTAGAGATAATCTGGGAGCCAGACCTGGGAAACCAATCATTAAGAGCAATTCTGAAAAGGATAACTCTAAGCAAACACCCGATTCTTCCAAGAATTAAATAGGATAACAAACAAAAAAATAAACAAAACACAGTCACTGGGTGGGTCTCCTCAACAGGAACACACCAAGAGAAAATTCAATTTAAGATACCGTGACAATATTAGGAAGCCTGACAGGTATCAGGATACTGATACACGTTCCTCTCGTTCCTTGAAGGAGTCATCCGCAAAGCATTCGGAGAGAGACGGACGGTCAGAGTACAGTTCGGAAGAGTGAGTCAAGCCGAAAAGGGAGACACATCGCACTTTAGACTACATCATTATACAGGAAGACAAACAAAAGACTCCTAAACCTCAATTTAAAAAGAAGAAGGGAGCCAAGATCAAAATTTGAAATGCCCAGGCTACTGAGGACTCTGTTTCTGAACTGGGAAAAGTCACAATAGCTCACTGGAACCTGATGGATTATCTGGCAGCAGCAACGCTGAGTGAGCATATCACAGTGGAAACACCTGATACAATGGTAAGTGTCCCACATCGTTTATACGAAATAATGCTACAACTGTAGGGGGACATGCCCAGGCAAGTTAAGGGTCTCTTTTGGGAGAACCTGACATATGGTTACGACATTCTTTTGGCTGAAAAAGATTAGCCACCTGAGTTCTAAAAGGAGTGCCCAATGAGGGAAGACATAATTTTACCTGCTTTCTCTGACCTTGTACCAGAATCAGTTAAAAATTCATACTCACAGGAGTGGGCATTAGCGATAGCTCCTGCACTTTATCGCAATCATGTTGGGTGGGACGATGAGTCACCTCATCACAAAATCCCATTAGAATCCATTTCTCAACCACAGAGACAGTACCCAATTAAACATGAAGCAAAGAAACAAGTCAGGGAGATCCTAAATCAACTTGAGTACCAGGGTGTAATAGAGAATTGCACCTCATCCATGAATAATCCCTTGTTTCCCTTAATGAAACCTGGTAATTCATACTGTCTAGTCTTAGACGACAGACATTTAAACACTTCCACACACACATTTGCAGTACAAAATGCACATAGTGCCGCACTAATGAATAACATTGTGCAGAAAAAATACAAAACAACATTAGATATCTCAAATGGATTTTTCTGCTAAAATGTAGTGCCTAGGAGCAGATATTTGACAGCATTCTCAGTGCTAGGTTCTCTGCACCATTTTTGTCAATTGCCACAGGGGTATAAGATTAGCCCCGGGCTGTTTTCAGCCAGAGTGACAGAGTTACTTCAAAATTTTGATGAGGAGGCATTGTCCTATATAGACGATATTTATCTGATGGACGATGAATTAATGGAATACTTCGCTAGAGTGAACCTCATAATTCTAGGGTTTGCTCATCTGGGTTACAAATTGAATTTAAAAAAATCAAAAATTGCCCATCTCAGTGTCCTATTTCTAGGATACGAGTTGTCACGTGAAGGTAAAAGCATGGCAGCACATTTTTTCAGAAATAATGTGCACTGCTACAACCTCCAACGACTCTGAAAAGACTCCAATCCATTTTAGGATTTTGAAATTGTGGCAGGACATACATTTTGGATTACGTAGAATGGGTAAAACCTTTCGATGACTTTATTAGACCTGATTTTTCAGTACATCATTAGACACAGGAACATACAAATATTTTACATCTGTTCAAGCTGAAATGATAGCTTCTCAACATTTACACATGCGTGTTAACATGACTAACCTGGTGATCCGCGTAGTCACTGGACCAACCAGGTACACCTATATCACTTTCAATGAAGAAAATTTGTACACAAACGATGAAATGCGTTTTGCATCCACTGAGAAAATACTCACAGTGGTACAGGCTGCTCTAGTGAGAGAGAGAGCATTCGCGCATGGGAAACGCATATTTGTCGTGACCTCGGTACCGACATTAGAGGCCGTCACCAAAGCGAACATCCCAAATGCTAAAGCTTTATATCCAAGATGGATTCAATGGGCTAACTCTCTCACTGAAACAGATATAGATTACAGATTCGACTTTACATTACAAACACAAGCATTTTTGCAGTATGAACAAGAATATTCTCTACCAAATGAAATTATGCCTCTAGATCAATATGAATGCATCATTTATACCGATGGTTCTGCCCAGCCCGCCTTAGGAACGAAACAGCAATACTCCACAGCATGTATAATTGTTAAAGGGAGCATACATGACGGAAAGTTCCATCCTGGGAAAATGCACACTCAACCCCTAGGGGACTGTACAGCACAGCTGGCAGAACTCAAAGCCCTGATACTGGCACTACAAAATATGCAATTTGAATTCCCCACACTTATTGTGTGTGATTCGTTTCACTGTGTCCAGTCCTACAATGAATATCTACACTATTGGCGCCAGAATGGATTTAGAGATTCTAAAGGTTGCACACTAAAGCACAAAATGCTTTGGGAACAGGTGGCTAAGCTGAAAGAAGGCCTGCCACGGGCTCATGTTATTCTTACATTGAGTCATCAACGTGTTGGCGTTCACGTTAAAGGGAATTTCATTGCGGATGAAGCTGCCAAGGCAACAGTTTGTACTGCTGCAGTTGCTGCAATAACTCGCTCAAGTATGAGGATAGATGCAACAACTATGGTGGCAGTTAATGCCGTGCATAATGGATCAGCCCTGCCGAAAGGCTTTCCACTCAAGTACTCCTACAAGGTAGATGCCGAAAACATTTTGTATGCTCAGATTCCAGTAGTGGTGCATAGAGTAATACCAAACATTGATCGCAGACTAAGACTGATACTAGCTGCACATGAGGGTCTGGGTTTCGCTCATGGGGGGATTACTGCTACAGTTTAATTACTGAAGCACTGCTATTGGTGGCCAGGACTATCAAAGCAGACCAAGGACTTTGTCATTAAATGCGACATCTGCCAGCAGATGAAAGCCTCCATCGTGGCACGTCCAGCACAGATACCTCTATTGATTTTAGACAAGCCCTTGGTTTGTGCGTATTTGGATCACGGTGGCTCCTTACTATCAGATGGGGCTTACAAGCACATCTTGGTGGCAGTAGATTCATGCTCCAGATTCCTGTGGGTTTGGCCACAGCACTTGGCTGACGCTTGAACTGTAATAAAGGATTTGCGAGTCTTCATTGGGACATAGCAATTGGCACACTACATTCTGACCAGGGTCCGGCGTTTAGCTCTCAGGTTTACAAAGAAGCCATGGGAAGTTTGTGTGTGGCCTTGGGGTGCTCCTTCCCCTACCATGCTGAGGGAAATTCGGTGGTTGAGAGGAAGGACCATGACTTAAAGCAGTCCTTAACAGCAAGAGTATTAGGCTTGGGTGGCAGTTGTGTCAATCACCTATATGGGGTCCAGAGGGCGCTTAACAACATGCCAAGGAAATCCCTAGGGGGTTGTCCTCCATTTGAACTCCTGTTTGGTGTGAGAATGTGGGTACCAGAACTCGACAGTGTCAGCACAGTGGCGGCTGAATACCCATTTGACATCAATGAACGTTTGGCTGTTTTACAGGAATTCAATGAATTCCGGTCTTTTCAAAGCAACGTCCAAGTAAAACGCACCGTCACTGGTGAAGTGAAGGTTGTGCTGGCAAGACCTGCCTGGGCCCCAAAGATTGGGGACATGGTCAAAGAAAAAATAGTGGACAAGAAAGAATTTGGGCCATCATACAGAGTGCCTGTACCTGTCCGGGCTGAGAGGTTTGTCTCTATTGATCTGATCAAACCACACTATGTGGCCGATTCTCAACAGCAGGCCGCGTGTGCTCCTGAGTAGCAGCCGCACTCCTCTTGCTACAGTACAGGAAGTTCAGATGGAAGCTTTAATAATGACAGAAGATTCCACCCTCCAAAG
The DNA here is from genome assembly GCA_963921515.1 of Calotriton arnoldi. Taxonomy (NCBI): domain Eukaryota; kingdom Metazoa; phylum Chordata; class Amphibia; order Caudata; family Salamandridae; genus Calotriton; species Calotriton arnoldi. The sequence continues at coordinate 646,111 of CAWUFW010010099.1, forward strand.
AGAAGCTGTAAGCAACAATGAAATGATACTTCTCCCTGCTGAAACAGCTACAATTGTACAATCAAGAAGTACAGAAATCTCAATTCGGAAAATTGACGACGTCTATGTGAACATGCCACAGATCAAGTCATCTACTACAAAACCTGCTGAGCTGCCAAAAATAGACCAGACGGTGTCCAGCTACTTCGTACATTATGATGACTTTTCATCGGATTCCAGTGAACCTGAGCTGCCACGACCGCCTCTCCCTTTCAAGCTGCGAGTTTATACTCTCTATCTTTGTCTGAAAAAGACATAATTTGTTGTTCCATGGATACATCTCTGGATTACAATTGGATTACTTTTCCTGGTCCTCTGGATTGGTTTGGTAGAGAGCAGGACCTCTGGTCTCCTGGCCCGAGTCCTGCTCTCTCCCTCCCAGTTCCGCTGCTGTGCCGCTGCCCTGTGCACTGCTCGGTGCAGGTAGGGGTTCGAGCCACTGTGTTGTTCCTTGATTGTGTTCTGCCCGTTTTTTTGCAATGTGTTATTGTTCTGTTTTGCCTTGATTGTGTTGTGCCCGTTTTTTGCCCTGTGTTATTGTTGCCTTTTATTGTGCCTTCTCTGTCTTGTTGTGCCGTTTTTCAGCCCTGTACCTAGTCTTTTTTTCTGCCCATTTCCCGCTCCCTTTCCCGCCGCTGCTGTCCCTGTGGCCCCTCCCCCCTGCCGATTCCCACCTCCCAGTTGCGCCTCCCTCTACCTTCCCTATTTAATGGCAGCCACTGCGGGGCCACGCGCAGCAGATGTGCCAAAGGCAAGCCCGTATGCGCCCATCCGTGACCCAACTGCGACCAGCGCCAGAGACCCTGGATCTCCGACCAACCACCGCTACAACTCAGCTGCCCTCCTCGCACTCAACCCAGGAAGGAACAACAACTGTCAGCTGTCCATGCCGAACGCCACCCATGGCCAGTTCTCCTGCTGTCACTGCTGCCGGACCTTCCCCACCGGCCGCACTCCCACGGCCACCGCCCACACGCCAAACGCCAACACCTCCGAAGCTCTGAGGTACATCCTCCTCAACGTGCACTCCCTGCACAGACACGCTGTAGAGATCTGGGACCTCCTTGATACCCTCTTGCCAGACGTCGCCCTCTTCACAGAAATCTGGACCAACTCCACCTCCGCCCCCGACATCATCACCGCCATCCTGGATGGATACAAGATCCAGAGGAAGGACCACCCCAACCGCCCAGGAGGAGGACTTGCCATCGTACACAAGAGCTCCCTCCGACTCACGACCTCCAGCTCGAGCAACAGCCCACCCACCGCCGAAAACCTCCATTTCCAGATCCAGATGACTCCCAGAACGACCCTCAGAGGCACCCTCGCCTATAGACCTCCCGGACCTCGAACTGAGTTCACCAATACCATCGCCGACCTCATCGCACCCCATGCTATCACCTCCATGGACTACATACTCATCGGAGACCTCAACTTCCACCTCGACAACCTCAGCGACCCCAACTCCGTCACCCTCCTGGACATCCTCGCCAACCTCGGACTGAAACAACTCTTCACCACCCCCACCCACAAGGCAGGACACACCCTCGACCCCATCTTCGCAGGAGGTAACAACAACTACTTCAGCCACCAACGCAACCCCCATGGATGGACCACCACTGCGTACACTTCCACGTCGACAAACCCTCGGCACCCAAACCTGCACCATGCCCCCCATGAAGAAACTGGAGCAAAATCACTGAGGAGCAGCTCAACTTCACCCTCAAACGCGATGCCCCTGCCACCTTGACCTCGCAGCCAAAGAACTCCACAGATGGATCTCCAACTGCGCAGACGAGCTCGCACCCCTACGTAACCCCGACAGACAGCGCCCCAGGAAGGCCACCTGGTTCACCACCTACCTCCAAGAATCCAGACGTCTCAGGAAGAACTAGAGAAACAGCAAATCCTCGGAAGACCGGACCAACTACAAGAATGCCAAAACGGAGGTGCTCATCCTCGGCAAAGACAAGGATCTTTGGAGCCCACAACATTGGCCATGCGAGATGGGTGTCTTGCCTCAGCCAGCTTGCCAAGTCCGTAACCTGGGCTTTACTATCGATGACTCACTATCTATGCGTGCCCAGGTGGTAAAGGTAGCGGCCACTTGTTTTTCCATCCTCAAGTGGCTCAGGAAGATCATTTGGATGCTACCAGAGTCCACCAAAAGAATGGTAGTCCAAGCTCTAATTACATCAAGGCTGGACTATGGTAACGTTCTTTATCTTGGTGCTAACAAGGATGTGACTCGCAAGCTGCAAATGGTCCAAAATTCTGCAGCCCGACTTCTCCTCCATTTACCTAGGTCTGCCTCTGTTTCCAGCCATTTGCGAGCCTTGCACTGGCTTAAGGTGGAAAATCGAATTCGATTTAAAGCTCTGACATACATGTTTAGGATCAAAACTGGAACTGCACCACACTACCTGTGTTCCCTAGCCAAACTGTATGTTCCTTCCCGCCGCCTGCGTTCATCTTCTCAGGGAAGATTTTCTGTTCCCAGATTCAGGCTTTCTCGAATGGGTGGGCGCTGTTTCTCCTTCCTTGGTCCTTCACTCTGGAACACCCTTCCCATTTCCATTCGGAACGAAACAGTCTATGTTCAATTTCGCAAGGCATTAAAGACCTGGCTCTTTAACAAATGATTTTGCTACTAAGTCTTAATATTTGGTCTGTGTCTTTGCTCGGCGCCGGGAAACCCTTTTTGGGTAGCTGTTGCGCCTTATAAATTAAATAAATAAATAAATAATAAATACAGAATACAACCAACGCATCAGATCCACCAAAAGGACCTTCATCCAGAACAAAATCCTCGCCAACGCCAGCATATCCAAGGAACTCTTCAACTCCATCCAGGAAGTCACCAAACCCCCCAGCCAAACCACGGACATTACCCCCTCCCAGGACCTCTGGAACAAGCTCAGCACCTACTTCCATCTGAAGATCAATTCAAGGGCCTCTATGACAACTTCAACGACCAGACACCTGACTCCGGAACCACTCCATTCTCCAGCAACGCCAGCCAGCCCACCATCTCCTCCTGGACACCACTGCCAGTCACCACCGAAGACATCACATCGACCATGAAAGGCATCCACTCAGGAGCCCCCACGGACCCCTGCCCCCACACATCTTCCACAGAGCCGCCGCCGCCATCGCTCCGGAACTACAACAAACCATCAATGCCACCTTCCAAACCGGCATCTTTCCTGACGACTGGAAACGCGCAGAAGTCAGACCCCTACTCAAGAAGCCCTCAGCAGATCCCACAGACCTCAAGAACTACCGACCCATCTCCCTCCTCCCCTTCGCGGCCAAAGTCACTGAGAAGACTGTCAATGTCCAACTATCGAAATTCATCGAAGAAAACTCCATCCTCGACCCCTCCCAATCCGGATTCGGCAGCAACCACAGCACTGAGACTGCTCTACTCGCTGCCACAGACAACATCTGCACCCTCCTCGACCAAGGACACACCGCAGCCCTGATCCTACTCGACCTCTCTGCAGCCTTTGACACCGTCTCCTTTGCACTCTCACTGCTAGACTCCATGAAACCGGCATACAGGGAACCGCTCCCGACTGGCTCTGCTCCTTCCTCACTGGCAGAACCCAAAGAATCAGACTCCCACCCTTCCTCTCCGAACTCACGGAAATCATCTGCGGAATACCCCAAGGATCGTCGCTCAGCCCCACGCTATTCAACATCTACATGGCCCCCCTCGCCGCTATCGTCAGACAACACGGACTCAGCATAGTATCCTACACCGACAACACACAGCTCATCCTCTCCCTCACCAAGGACCCCATCACCACCAGTCTCAACTTCCAGGAAGGAATGAAAGACGTTGCATCCTGGATGAGCAGCAGCTGCCTGAAGCTCAACTCGGACAAGACAGAAGTCCTCGTATTCGGACCCTCCCCCTCTGCATGGGACAACTCCTGGTGGCCCACCGCCCTCGGCAGCCCCCCACGGACCACACCCTAAACCTCGGCATCGTACTCGACTCCTCCCTCTCCATGACCCAACAGGTCAACGCCGTCACCTCCACCTGCTTCAACACCCTCCACATCCTCCGAAAGACCTTCACATGGATCCCCCCTGAATCAAGGAAGACCGTCACCCATGCACTCATAACCAGCAGACTGCACTACGGAAACGCCCTCTACGCCGGGATCAACAAGTCTCTGCTCCGCAATCTCCAAACCATACAGAACACCGCAGCCAGACTCGTCCTCGACATCCCTCGACATGAGCACATCACCCAGCACCTATGTAACCTCCACTGGCTCCCCGTCGATAAAAGAGTGACTTTCAAGATACTCACCCACGCCTACAAATGCCTCCACAACACCGGACCCCAATACCTCAACGACAGAATCTCCTTCCACATACCCAAGAGGAACCTCTGATCCACCGACCTCGCTGAACCCCCACGCATCCACAGAGCAAGAACAGTGGAAGAACCTTCTCCTACATCGTAGCCAAGACCTGGAACGGGCTGCCTTCCAACATCAGACGTGCTCCCACCCTACACATTTTCAGGAAGACCCTCAAGACCTGGCTCTTCGACTGACCGGGGCTGCTCCCCCCCCAGCGCCTTGAGACCCTCACGGGTGAGTAGCACGCTTATAATTACCCTGATTGATTGATTGATTGATTAACTGCCTTTTCCTACTTCTGAATGGACACTATCTTCCAGAAGGCTGCGCAGCACATCTTGTGAACTTGGTTCTTAAACCACATGCATCATCACACCATGAACTAAGGGACCTGTCCCTGGTGAACATTACAGCAGTTCCAGTTCCTAAAGGAATAGTACGGGACAGGGTATTGTATGATGTGTATGGTCCTACTGAACTTTTGCAAATTCCTTATTTGTTTAAAATTTCCTTAAATTATATCATCTTCTGTAGTACTTTCTCTGATGATTGGGACATTAAAACTGTGCATAATTTGCTTGGAGATCTAGAGCAATCAGCTGCATTTTCTAATGATGAATTGTATGATGGTACATCTAATTATGGAGACATGTTCTGTTATCAACATTATGGTCACCATTATTTACACAAAGCTAGTATCCCACGTGCTGTTTATAATTACACACAATGGGAACACTGCCTAACACCGCTGAAAGGTAGTTCAAAGACATTTGCACTAAATCTTGCTCATTTTTTCAGGATTTGAAACATCAGCTAGACATGTAGCAAAGCAGCTTATTTCTTACATTGTCATATTTTTCAGCAGTGACCTTTTGCACATATTTGCGTGCTCAACAATGTTGGATTAGTTTCCTGAAACTAAACTTTTTATGCATCTTGCTTCGCACAACATTATCACAATGCACTGAATATCATGTACAAGGTCTCTGCTTGCACTATGTACAAATGTCATCTCTGTCTTCATCCAAGGTGTGACAGGACTATCTACATAACATCACTAATCTATACACACATCACAAGGCTGCTTTCTATTATAAAAGATGAGAATCCCGATAGATTAGAAGAGGAGGCACTTCAGCTGACACCGAGGGTCCCTGCATGCTCAGACTTCATGACACAGCGATCTGACATCTCATGAGGGGTGACCAGTTTGTGACCAAGACGGGGTACTTCATTCTCTCCCATCAGGTAATGGGGTTGGATCATCCCTTGGAAGGATTCTTGGCTCCACACCTACACACACTCTAGGGAGACTTAGAGTAGGGTTCGCATCAGGGGAGGAGTTTGCCTGGCCTGAACATGGCAGCGCCTTGAGCGAGCTCCCTCCGCCGTGCTCACTATCCTCAAGATATCCTGCACAAAATTAAATTCCACGCACTGAGATAAGTGCATACCAGAATAGAGAAGACAGCGGCACCAGGGGTGACCTGAAAAAACAGCCTGAAACGGAGCACGGCGAAGCAGTGAGTCAGCGTCCTACGCTGAGGACGAGAATGCGCAGGAAGGCCCGCTGAGCTCACATAGAGTTTAGGCTTCGCCGCAATGAGTGGCGAAAGGAGTGGGCAATGCCGCCAGGGAAGCAGGTGGCGCGCCGAGAGGCCGGCACGATCAAGGCCGAAGGATAACCGAAGACGCATCAGAGGGGAGCCTGGCAGCACGCCGGAGACCGGAGTGACAGGGAGAGTAGTAGGTGCGCGCTGATTGCAGAGCACCGCCGAGGCCGCGAGGGAGACACAGAACGTGGCCCAGTCGCAGAATAGACCACAGTGCGGCCCACAGGGGAGACTAGCAGGAAGAAAGTGGCGCGCACTGCCAGTGTACCCAACTGCTGGCTGGAATAAGGGCAACCCTTACTTAATAGCCCAAGGAGAGAAAGAGAAATGACTGAAATCACACCCCGCCGCTGAACTGTGTCATTGTTGAGCTGTGGCAACACAAAAACAAGCAGAGGCAGTGGCAGAAGAAAACGATATACAGACAAAGTGGCAATAAGTATTAGCTTAAGAGTGGGCAATCTTCTGTAAAAAGTACTTTAGAGTCAGTGGTAGGCACCTACTGTGACATGTGCACCAGGCGCCTAACAGGCCTCACCCTGCTACCACTGTTGTGAGTCTAATATGGGGAAAACAGACAGAACACAGCCTAAATTAACTTTTGAACAGCGAAAAATGCCCAGCACACACAGAGATGACTCGGCAGAGGCAGAACCAGATTCAGAAACTGCGGAGTTGGCGCTAGGAGGAGACTTACGTCAAATTTTATCTGCCATGCAGACCACCCTAACCACAAATGATGGCAAATTAGATACGTTAACGTACAGGGTGGGCCAGTGGCGGCTGGTGGATTTTCAAAGTGGTGGGGCGAAAATTTTTGTACCCGAGTTACTTGCACACACTGCGCCCCCCCGAAGTTAGCACCCCGTGCACTGGCACCGGTTGCAGTCACGCTGCCATAGAGCAGGCCCTGCTTGCCTCACAGGTTTATTTCGGGACCTTCTGATATTCTTCTGGCGTAAGTCGACATCTCTCTAGAGTATTATTTAATCAAGCATCAACAAGGCAGGCTGTCCAAGGCAGGTTCGGGCAGAAGCAAAACAGTGGGCACAGCTGGGGAAACAACACAGTGACACAATTTGCTTCTGCCCGCACATTAGCTGGAATGCCAGGACGTGCTTTAGGCTCATTGGTGTTTGGTGGCCCGCCTCCTTCCTCGCTCATTGCAGCGCCTCCAGGTGCAGTGGATTCTGGTTATGGTAGTCCCTCTCCACTGGACAAGCAGCGCTCACAAGACCTCAACAAAGTCCCAAAATTAAGAAAGGCCTTACCTGGACATGCATGCCATTTAGGCACAGACAGCGGTACTTTGTAACATTTATTGTGAACCAGCAGTCATGTACAGGTTTATGCAGACTTTGCAATCAATTATCAGAGACTCAGGTTTTCGGGTTCGCTCTACCAAAGTGGAATTCATTTTACAGAATGGAATAAAGTCTGCTTAAGAGGTTTAACGTAGCAATGAGAGTTTGCAACATTTCTCCAATTGGCATAAACTAGGTTACTAATCACAGAACCCAAATGAATTAAATGTCATATTCTATAAAAGGAATAGAAGATCACGCAGCTAATACAATAATACCGATTTGCATATGTGCTATAGATTGCATGTAAGCAGTTTGATTGGAACACCACGGTCTGTGACTAAAGCACCCACTCGCCCTGCCTTTTTCACCGCGCGGCTCTGAAGGTGAACCCCTCAAGTCGCTGGGTTTGCATCTGGAGCCACGCTGTGGCCCCCAGCTGTTTCAGTGAAGGTTTAAACAAAGTGGGCTTGTGAATGGGCCAAGCAATATTTTTATTAGTGGGTAGTAGGTATTTAAGCTACTAGTTTACGGGGTAGTTTCTTAATGTCCTTTAGTAAAGGTTCGAACGTAGCTTTCTTTTGATGTACAATAAAGCAACATTTTTAAGCTGGTTTGTCTAGCACATAATTAAACCAAACAAGTAAATGGAAGGAATACGAGTAGCGTGGGTTTAAGGTCATTTTACTTAAGGTGTCCAGTTATCCATCTGTCTGTGTTACATTTGGAAGGGTGTTTCAATTTATAATTAAGAAAAATTGAACCAGAAAACATGTAACAGGCAACGAATACACGAGGGCCCGTCCTCAGACAATGGAGCCTTCCACGACCGGCCTCAGGGTTTGAGAAATTTAATATCTGGGGAGCCCCCGGTATTGGAGTCAAACGATTGAAGCCCCCAGTGCCAGGCAGCATCACCCCCCACCATGACAGCTCCCATGAGTGGCTCAGACCCTGACAGCTTACACATCCGACCTCAAAGGCCAGAAGGGGCCTCAGCCTCTAAAAGCACCCACCCAGAACTGGCTTCGGGGCACGAGAGCACACGCTAACATTGGAAACATTCAATGACTGGAAGCCACGTAGTCTCTTCGGTGGAAGGCAGCAGACACAGGGACATGAATCCAGTCGCGGCCGGCATGACGGGCGGGTGGGGGGGGTGGAAATGGGGTCGTCGCTTGGGGGATGGAGGGGGAGGCGGGAGGGGTTTAATAAAAAAATATATAAAATAAAACTTACCGTCCTGCGCCACCTCAGCTTTTGGATGGGTCCCGACTCCCGCCGTCCTGCGTTTTCCGGTTCCTGCAGCTCTCATCGTCATCACCAGGAAAGGCAGCCTCCCTCCTTCCCCTCCGCCAATCACAATACTGCAATGGCAGCGTTGTGATTGGTGAGGCGCAGCAGAGAGCGCCCCAGCCGGGACATTTTCTCTATGTAGGCTGCTGCATGCAGCAGCCTACATAGAGAAAAAGGGAGAGTGGGCGGTCCTGCTTGAGGGCAGGGGGGGAGTGGCTTGCCCACTGTTGTGGGTCCTGACTGTTTGGTCGGCCCCAGGGCCGACCAAACAGTCAGGACCCACAACAGTGGGCAAGCCACTCCCCCCCCTGCCCTCGAGCAGGACTGCCCACCCCCAACCAGGCACTTCTGCTTTCTCGCAGTGCGAGAAGCAGAAACATAAATTGGTAGTTTTAACCATTTATGTTTCTGCCTTCTCGCACTGCGAGAAAGCAGTGGGGCAACGCCCCCAGGCCCCACTGGGGTGGACAGACTATCAGAGAGAATGGACAAACAGGTTGAAAGAATGGATATGGTAGAGCGCAGAGTATCGGATAGGGAAGACGCACAGAGCAAATTGGAAGACTCCCAGAAATAACAGAAGAAAGTGATAGCAACACTACAAGCCAAAACAGAAGAATTGGAGGCGCGTTCCCAGAGAAATAACCTTAGAATTATAGGTGTTGCCGAATCCACCAACACTGGGAACATGAAAAGATTTGTTGAAAATTTACTGACTGATGTGCTGGGCAGAGACACTTTCTCTGACTTGTTTGTGGTTGAAAGAACGCACAGATCCCTGGCCCCTCGCCCACCACCAGGAGCAAGATCGCGACCAATAATAGTGAGAATTCTAAACTACAGGGATCGTGATGCAGCCCTGAGGCAATCCAGGGAGTTGAAGACACTCAGATACGAGGGGGCAGATATCTCACTATACCCGGACTTTACCCCACAAGTTCAAGAAGCAAGGACAAAATTCATCTCAGCAAAAAGGAAGCTGCAAGATATGAAAATACCTTACGCCATGCTATATCCAGCACTTCTGAAAATCACTGTGGACGGCACAACAAAAATATTCGGAGACCCTGAAAGCCTACAGCGATATCTACAGCAACAAGCGCGGACAGGAGACAGACGTCGATCGTTGCGAGGAGAAAATGAAGATCAAGAGGCCTGCTCTCACCTCGATGATCAGGAGTAGCCGCAAGGTTGCAGACTAAGACTGCCATGATTTAGACAATTGGTATAATTTAAAATGTTACTTACATAGGTTGGGACAAAATGCAGAAATGTGATATAACCGCTGGACTTCAGCAATATCCAAAAAATGGAGGTAATTGCCTCCAGCAGGAGGGTAGAGAAATGAAAGGGGGATACAATAAAGGAAAGGTGGAACAGAAATGGAGATAAGTTGATCATTAGAAATGTGAATTTGTGCATACAGCCTAATTTAGCGTGGCCACCTCTGCAGGAGATGAAGAGGGGTCTGGTGGGCTACTCGTGCCCCGAGTGTGTACCACAAAATAGATATTAAGGGGGGACTATCTGAAGGGTGGGGGGTGGGAGAAGACGTGGAGAGGGTGAACAGCAGAGAATTGTGTCTTTGGCGCGATTGGGGCATTAAAGTGGGAAGGGGGAGGATGAGGGAAGTTTTATGGAGAAATAGAATGTATTAAATGGCAAAAAGTCACTACCATGACATAAAACAATGTAGAAAATGAGACACACTCCCAGTCAAGCTACAGGATTAAAAGGCAACTAGATGGCGCAGATAAGTAGATCACTCACGCTAATGACATGGAACGTTAGGGGCCTGAATGATCACTGAAAAATCAGACAAGTGCTAGCATACTTAGACAGACACAAAGTGCAGGTAGCACTATTACAGGAGACACACCTTTCTAAACACACTGAGGCAGGCATTGGAAACAAATGGGCTACGGTGAGCATAGCATCCTCATATTCCTCATATGCAAGGGGTGTACTCCTAGCAGTTAAGAGAGGAACTTCGTTCACAGTGCAGTAAACTAAAACTGACACACAAGGATGAGATATAATAGTTTTGGGAGACTTTGGTGGTACACTGCTCACACTAGTCAACATATACGCTCCAAATGTAGATGACCCAGGATTTTTTGCACGAATAGGGGCGCACCTACAGGAAATAGCACCAAGGCGACTATATGGGGGGAGATTTTAACACATGCATAAACCACAGGTTAGACAGAGGCACACAAGCTACCTGATATGAGAAACCAGCAGCAAGAGAACTGAGGGAGGGCATGGAAGAACAAGGGCTGATTGACCTATGGAGAGTAAAGCACCCGAATGTGTGGGAGGGCACCTGTACCTCCCTCACACACAACTCCTGATCTCGCACAGACTTCTGGCTAGGCTCCAAAGAAGTAAGGAATTGGACAACATAAATAGAGCATATGCCAAAGACACTCTCAGATCATGCCCCGGTCAGGTTGGAACTTACATTATAGAATCTTAGGGGCCGATTCCGATCTCGGTCGGAGGCGTACCCAACACCATTCGGTCGGGAAAAAAGCCATGCGAAAGCCTGTTTCCCGACCGATCCGTACAGCACACCGAACGAGTAAGTACGATGCGCACAACAGCAAAGAATCCGGCCGAGCCGTACTCACCCAAACCAGGTCCTGTTCCCCGACCGAGGCAAATCCGGAAACGCCGAATCGAGTCGCACGGAAGGAAAAATGCAGCCCCGTCCGGCCGGACAAGTACGATGCGCATTCCGTACGCGCCGAACCCGTCGCTACGCACGGCACGTCAAAGCATCCGGGAGAGGCGCACATAAGCTCCGATTCGCGCCACAACACGATCCACGGCTCCGAGACGAACACGGCAGCGACGAGGACGAGGCGAAGCGACGAGGACGAGGCGAAGCAACGAGAAGGACGAACGACACGAACCAACCATGAATCACTTCGTCCCGATCATACCAATATTCTACATTTACTACCGGAACAGGCACGGACGCATACGGCGCAGAAGGTAAGCCAGACACCAACCACGAAACACATACAACACGTACATGACACATCACACACACACAGAGGGATGCAGAATATACTTACACCAGCAACAGCAGCACCATAGGGGCGGGATGCCCATCACCAATGCCACATATGCACACAGGGGCCTGAATGCGCACCACCACCACCTCACCCAGGGGGTCAGGATGCCTACCACTACTACCACCCTCACCCAGGGGGGCAGGATGCCTACCACTACTACCGCCCTCACCCAGGGGGGCAGGATGCCTACCACTACTACCACCCTCACCCAGGGGGGCAGGATGCCTACCACTACTACCACCCTCACCCAGGGGGGCAGGATGCCTACCACTACTACCACCCTCACCCAGCACCCAGGGGGCAGGATGCCTACCACTACTACCACCCACACCCAGGGGGGCAGGATGCCTACCACTACTACCACCCTCACCCAGGGGGGCAGCATGCCTACCACTACTACCACCCTCAGCCAGGGGGGCAGGATGCCTACCACTACTACCACCCTCACCCAGGGGGGCAGGATGCCTACCACTACTACCACCCTCACCCAGGGGGGCAGGATGCCTACCACCACTACCACCCTCACCCAGGGGGGCAGGATGCCTACCACTACTACCACCCTTAGCCAGGGGGCAGCATGCCTACCACTACTACCACCCTTAGCCAGGGGGGCAGGATGCCTACCACTACTACCACCCTCACCCAGGGGGGCTGGATGCCTACCACTACTACCACCCTTAGCCAGGGGGGCAGCATGCCTACCACTACTACCACCCTCACCCAGGGGGGCAGGATGCCTACCACTACTACCACCCTTAGCCAGGGGGGCAGGATGCCTACCACTACTACCACCCTCACCCAGGGGGGCAGGATGCCTACCACTACTACCACCCTTAGCCAGGGGGGCAGGATGCCTACCACTACTACCACCCTCACCCAGGGGGGCAGGATGCCTACCACTACTACCACCCTCACCCAGGGGGGCAGGATGCCTACCACTACTACCACCCTTAGCCAGGGGGGCAGGATGCCTACCACTACTACCACCCTCACCCAGGGGGGCAGGATGCCTACCACCACTACCACCCCCACCCATAGGATGGACAATGCATGACACAACCAGCACACCACAACCTAGGGAATGCAAGAAGAAGACATCCCCCCAACACCATGACAAGCGTGTGTAGACTGTGTCAAATGCCTACAACACCGAACATGACTTTGAACATACAATGTGACCCCTAGCACATGTGCCACACAAATATGTGTGTGGCACCCACAATGCAAGCAGGCCATGACCATTGTGGCAATGTGGTCCAAACCCCCATCATCACAGTGACCAAAATGTAAGTGTGGGGTCCATAGCTGCAGCACATTTTGAACATTGTGGCAATGGGGTCCAAACCCCCATCATCACAGTGACCAAAAGGTAAGTGTGGGGTCCATAGCTGCAGCACATTTTGAACATTGTGGCAATGGGGTCCAAACCCCCATCATCACAGTGACCAAAAGGTAAGTGTGGGGTCCATAGCTGCAGCACATTTTGAACATTGTGGCAATGGGGTCCAAACCCCCATCATCACAGTGACCAAAAGGTAAGTGTGGGGTCCATAGCTGCAGCACATTTTGAACATTGTGGCAATGGGGTCCAAACCCCCATCATCACAGTGACCAAAAGGTAAGTGTGGGGTCCATAGCTGCAGCACATTTTGAACATTGTGGCAATGGGGTCCAAACCCCCATCATCACAGTGACCAAAAGGTAAGTGTTGACAAAGTAAGAGGTGCAACTGCCAAACTGCATGGATGATTCCTGGTCACAGAACAACAAACACATCAGTGGCAAAGTAGTGTATGTGTCCCATTGCAACATAAATTGGGGGAGCCAAATCCTGCAGTGCAAATAAGACATAACTTTGGCCATGTGCAGACAAACAACACCCATGGGGGCTGACACCGTCAACAATCATCAATGACACAATGACAGAAGTGACCATCCGAATGCAGACCCACATATTTGCACCAATGGGCACACACATGCAGATACCCTGTGGAGACTGCAGATGTGAGGTGAACAGATACCATACCATGGCAGCAATGGGACACACAAACCATGATCATTGTGCTGACCGATGACCTAGGAGTCCCAGGGACAGCAGGGGAAACCCACCAAACTACATACAGCCAATGGCACACCCAAGATATGCCAATGCAGTGGTGCAGATGCACAAACACAAACAGGCAGACCCACCCTGCACATCATACACAACAGGTGAGGGTGGGGGTGCCAGTGTCCCCAGGCAACCACACAACACATGAGGAGACATGAATACCAATCATACAGATGTGCATACAGTGCCACACAAAGGTAACTCATGGATCCAAATTCCCTATGTGGGCAAGCAGGCATTGTCAGATGAGAGGGAGCACAAATCACACATGTCACACAGGCACGTAGGGACAGCAACTGACACAGCAAGACACAGACACACCACAGCACCACCCCCAGGGCCCCCACAATGTGGTGACCCTGGGCTGCATTACAATCCCACTGTGATGACAAAGCTAAATGTGGTTCACACTGTGAACCACAGTCATGTGTACTGAGCAACTAACTACCATCACACCTACACAAGCACAAATCAAACAGCATGGCCAGTGAGCCAAGGCCAACATGGAGGCAGGGGCCTAGCCGGGCAACAACTCTCATCTGCACACACTCAACACCACACCCCTCGACCTCCAACAATGTGCAGCAGTGAAGCACACATGCACTGGTGACATTGCACATGCACCCATGACTATTCCAGGGTGGTGGGTGGGAACCAAGGTGCAGAAACACATCACACATGGACACTAAACAAGACTCCTGAATGTCTGACACACTGCACACTACGCCGTACATGGACATGACGGCAATACCACACCAACCAATGGGATCACAGCCACAGTCACACACCAATGAAGAAGCCAAGGTCACCCACAAAGAACACACATAGACAACAACCAACATTGCAGCCCGGAACCTGAGGAGTGCCAGCAGTCACACACACAACGTGTCACAATCACTGAAAGATAACACAAACTGGAAATCACATGACAGGGGCAAACAACAAGTGCCAAGGGGAAACCTGACTGTGACCCAGCTGCGTCTGCACACAAACTCAGCCCTGACAGCAAGCACACCTATGGGTGACACCCTGATGACCAGTAATGTGCCATGCACCCACATCACAGAGAACCCAGGGAGAAGACTTTGGGGGAACATAGCTCAACTCAGCTAGCATCACAAACAGGTACAACACTAGGGATCACAGCATGCACAGCTAAACGGAAGTGAACACACAGACATGCACATACAACACACACCTTGGGCGCAGGCAATGTCACAGGAGTACACACTGCCATGAGGGGACTCCACTCCTGTGTGAGGACAGCTGTGCCATATGTTGCCTCAGTAGGGCCCCACCATGTCAGCTGAGCACTTGGTCACACAATCAACAATTAGCACCAAATGAGGGCTCCCGTCACATCAGCCTGGTCATGGAAGTGCCAACGGAATCATCAGCACAGATCCAACACACTTGTATAGCAATGTTGCACTGACAACACAGATGAGTCCTTCCCCATTGATGCCCAAACCTGCATGTCCAGTGGAGATGGCCACACGGTCAGGGAAGTAGACGAATAGAACAATGGCAGGCACAACAGATGTGCAGGGGTGGAAGCCACAGATGTGAAATTGCCAATCTAAGTAGGAAATCCCATTGCCAAATACTGAACACATGACACCCTCAGATGCTGCTATGGATGACATGGATACACCACAGGATAGGACACATTCCCCCTGGACCACATGGGTTCCTGCACAGTAACACTTCATTATCATGAGACCAAATGTCACCATCACTGCAGCAAGGGCATGGTTAGCATCATCAACATCATGTACATCAGAAGCAAAAGCACTAGAGAACAGAAAGTTGCTTTATTCAGCATATGTGGCATTAAAAGTAGAAGTCCGGTAGAACATAAACAAAGGCCAATGGCCAGTCCATCAACAAAGTCACAAGTGGGTGACAGTGGCAGATGCCACCCTACACATGCCTGCACAAAACCAGGGACAATCCACTAGGAGGGGCAACCGGGGGGTAGGCCAGGCACCGCAGGGACAGGATCAGGGCTCACCAGGAGGAAGCAGGGAAGGGGTGGTGGGTGCTGGAGAGCCACTGACAACTGCAGTGGAGGTGTCTGACATGGTGTGTGCCGGCACAACTGGGGGCATGGCTCAGATGTTGTGGGTGCCGGCACGACTGCAGTGGACCCTGCAGATGGAGTGGACAGGTCCGCCACTGCAGTGCCCAAGTCAGACAGGGTGGTAGTGGACTCCACTGCAGTGCCTACCACCAGGGGAGGAGAATGGGGAACAGGCAAGGTGGGCTGGACAGAGGGGGAGGACACCCTCACCACATCAGTGGCACAGACAAGCGCAGCGGGGGGTGTTGTTCCGGGAGAGCAAGTGGCAGGGGGAGAAGGCCGGAGCCTCTTGGGGATGGTATATCTGTGGGTGGGGGAACCTGGGGCAGGGTGTGGTGGGGGCACCTGTGGAGTGGGGGCCTGAGGGATGGAGGAAGGAGACCTGGTGCTTGAGCTGCAGGGCGGCGGCGGGGTCTTGCTCTTAGCACTCCGGGGGACTTGCGGGTGGGGGCCTCAGTCTGTCTGCGCCTGGGGGAGGGTGTCCGGGGGCGAGGGGCACTCTGCTCCGTGTGGGGGCTTCCTCTTCCCCCTGGATGCTGGGGCAGCTGGATCGGAGGGGAAGAGGCCGAGGTCACTGAGGAAGAGGCGCTGGGTCTTTGGGGTTGCAGGTGAGGCAAGGGAGGGTGCTTTGGAGGGAGAGGCAACTGAGGACTGCGCAGTGCCCGTGGATGCGTGTGTGTGTACCAGGGCCCCATCCCCTGTGAGTCTGGTTTCAGTCCCCTGACTGTGCGTGCGTGTGCGTTTAGTTTGTGGCGTGTGTGTCTGTGTGCTGGACGTGTGTGTGCTGGTGTGTGCCTGTGCCGGTGTGTGTGTGCTTGGGACGGGTAAGGTGCTGGGGAGTGTGGATGGAGCAGAGGCAGGAGGGGTGAGGGACTGTCTGAGGAGGGACACTGCTGCCGTCAGGGAGGAGTCCATGGACCTGTTGCCCCTCTGTAGGTCAGACATGCCCGATGAGATGCCCTCCATGAACGACACCAGCTGAGTCAACAGTGCGGTGTGCGCATGGAGGACACTCAGCATGGCTGTCTGCCCTACATGGAGCTGGCGAAGGAGGTACACAGACTCCTCACTCAGGGCAGCAGGGGACACAGGGGCAGGGGGTGCGGTGCCTGGCCCAAAGGAGACACGCTCCCGAACATGGGAGCCTCCACGGACCTGGGGAATGGGAGCCGATGGGAGGGCGGTGGTGGTGCTGGTGGTGGCGGGGACAGCAACACTAGCTGGCGTGTGGTGGCTGCTGACACCCGCCTCCACAAGGGAGTCATCCTCCGAGTTGCTCTGGTCCTCAGCTGAGGTGGATGGTGCTGAGGACTCCTCGGTGTGGCTCCCTCGCCCTCCGTGCCACTGGGTCCCTCCGACCACTCCTCGGCTGCTGACCCAGTCTGGCTCTCTGGCTCCTCCTGGTCCGTGGAGCTGTCCCCTTCCGTGGCCGTGGATGTATCTGCAAACAATGGGGAAACAGACAGACATCAGTCACCTGCACCAAACGCACACACCACTGTGAGCACAGCACATTACAGAGCAAGCCCTGGCATCATTAGTTGTACATTGCTAAAAGTGCCCTAACTGAACAGGAGAAGCCAATTGTCAGTCTGATGCCAAGCATGGCACTCACATCCCACATGGCCTTGCACCCATCTGTCTGGTGTCTGTTGGATTGCAACACCCCAGTGTGGACACATGCACCAAGTACACAGTAGTTGGACAGTGCAGAGGACACGGTGTGGCATGTGGACATGCACACATCACAGCTCTTGCCACTGAGTCAGTACAGGTTTCCGGATGAAAGGGATGCCCAGAGTCAAATAGGAAATGCATGTGATGCATACCAGCGACAGACACCATGATGCACCCATGTCCTGATAGCCAGCGCCACTATGGTGTGCATGTAGCACATGTCACTCCCCTGCAGGACCACCAATAAGTTGACACATGCCATGGCAGAGGCATGACTGCTAAGTCATACATCACTGTCTCAGTGATGTATGACTTGGCAGCCAGACAACAACACTATGCACTGTGTCACAATAGTAGGTCATGGGGAATGCAAGTCCTGGAGCTGCACAAGTGCACATGTACATCCCCCACACAACACATCATCTTAACCCTCATCTGTCCAGGTCACACCTATTGGACATATGGGAGACCTGTGACACTACCCTTGGAACCTGAGCCCCTCACAATTTGCTGTGAATGGGGAACAGCTGCCTGAACTTCACATTCGCATACCCCAGTCTGCACGGGCAGCTGATCAAACACCTATGTGACACACAAGTATCGTCTCCTATGGTCACATCTCCAGGGGCATGCTGAGCCCCTACCAAGAAACACCCCAGCAGTCCTGGCAACTAATCCACAGCACACTGACACAGAGGCAGACACCTGAGGGGTCAAATCACTGTGCACAATGTGTCAGCTGATACACGGGAGTGGGAGTACAGAGTGCATTGCATGGCCTGGAGTAGGCATGACTGTCCTGCTCCACATGAATGAGGGATGTGCCCTGGACAGTGGATAGCTGGCCATGTATGTGTGACACACGTAATCTGCACACTCCTGGGGCCCAAACATTGTTCCCACCCGCTGCATGGGCATGTGCCACATACCCCAGGCACATGTGGTGGCTCAGCTCAGCAAGTGGACCGCATATCAAAGCAACACGCAGATCACATGTCCAAACCCAGGCGTTGTGTGAACAATGGACCCACCCATGATGCCCACAACAGAGTTAGGGAAACAGATGCTGTCCCCCACCTTTAGTGAAGCAAACTGCAAGGACACAGTCCCAAGTGACACAATTCCCTGAATGTAAGGGCCACACCTGGGTATCAGATGAGCAGTGGGCAGTGCACAATAGAGGGACATGGCTCCTGGACAACATGACTGCTGCACTGTGGCAGTTGAACCAGGCCAGAGGAGGGCACAAAGCATGTAATACAGAGTTCACAGTGCAGTCTTTGACTCACCCCCTCCTTGCTGCTGTCTGGCCTTCAGCTGCCCATCCAGGTCTGGAAACACCACCGCCAGGATCTGGAGCATGTGGGGGTCAGGGTCCGTGTTCCGCCCCTCCTGCGAGGAGGCGACAGCTTCAGCTGGACCCGTGCAATCCTCCGGGTCCAGCCCCGAAGGTCCTGCCACCTCTTCTGGCAGTTGCGGATCCGGCGCTTGTAGACCCCCACGGACCGGACAGCCCGGACGATGTCCTTCCAGATTTCCTGCTTCCGATGGGCATTAACCTGTCAGGATGACAAAGTGAAAAGGCCATTACCACACATGCAACATATCCGTGCATGACACAGTTGTATATACATGTCTCAATCACAGGGGCACATGATGTACACAGGCAGTGCAAAGCTGACCATGGACAGTTTGCCAGACGTCACTACATGGTATCATTGCATGGGAAGTAAAACCATGTTCAAATGCACTGTCACTGCACCATACCTGTCCAGTGCAAGTCACTACACACTATGGGGGGTGACAACTACTCAGTGAGCCTGCTAGCCAGTGGCGTGCAGACTCTCAGCCTTGCTAGTCACACAAAATGCACATTCAGAAAGGCAGTGCACAGAACACTCACCTGCTCCCCTGGTGTCCCATACAGCTTGCTGTACTGTGGAAGTAGGCTGTCCAGCAGGGCCTGGTTCTCTTCAAGGCTGAAGGCTGGGGCTCTCTCCACAGTACGTGCCATTGCAGGGTCCAGAGGGGCAGAGACAGCAGCAGTGCAGTGGCAGATGTCGTCCTGGAGCATGTAGTGCAGGCAAGTGAGCTCTCAGGGGAATAGCCAGCAATATATATGTGCTGGAGAGGCAGATACTGTCCCTTGTGTCCAAAGTGATAGGTCCAAGTCGTTTGCATCTTCTGAATCTGGCCAATCCATGGAATAGCAGCACCAAAACACGCCCACAGCATCCTTCAAATCTTCAACTTCATGACATACATGATTTTGCAACATTGTTGTGGGTGACCAACTGAATTTACAGCAACCGACTCGTTCGAAATTCGAAAACGCGTCCGTTGCCAGGCAAGCCCATTGTCAATGGGTGCGCACCGATCGGTCCATTGCGGTACAACGCGCACAGGGGTACAACGCGTACCCGCACACATTGAATGCAATGGGCCGGCCGGAGGCACCGATCGGTCCATTGCAGTTCAACGCGCACAGGGGTACAACGCGTACCCGCACACATTGAATGCAATGGGCCGGCCGGAGGCACCGATCGGTCCATTGCAGTTCAACGCGCACAGGGGTACAACGCGTACCCGCACACATTGAATGCAATGGGCCGGCCGGAGGCACCGATCGGTCCATTGCAGTTCAACGCGCACAGGGGTACAACGCGCACCCGCACACATTGAATGCAATGGGCCGGCCGGAGGCACCGATCGGTCCATTGCAGTACAACGCGCACAGGGGTACAACGCGTACCCGCACACATTGAATGCAATGGGCCGGCCGGAGGCACCGATCGGTCCATTGCAGTTCAACGCGCACAGGGGTACAACGCGTACCCGCACACATTGAATGCAATGGGCCGGCCGGAGGCACCGATCGGTCCATTGCAGTACAACGCGCACAGGGGTACAACGCGCACCCGCACACATTGAATGCAATGGGCCGGCCGGAGGCACCGATCGGTCCATTGCAGTACAACGCATCACTGTACATGTGACTGGCATATGTCAGCATGCCTGTCTCAGATGGACATATGCCAGCCACAGATAGCTCCCAGGAGTGAGGGGCACACCTACATCACGACAGCCTGTCCAAACTTTATCATAAGGCATGTAAGGCTGCATTTCCTATTGTGTGTATGTTGGTGTACATGTTGTCCTGTGGGTGTCACCTGTGGGCAGCCACCCCCAGGCTGTGCACGTGTTCATGGGGACAGGATCCTGGGTGTTACGTGTACATGACCACTGTGATGTGCAACTGTTCATATCTGTGCATGTGCCATGGTCACATTTCACAGTGGTGTATGTGTATGTCATGTCACATACCCCGTGAGTCCCATGTGGGACGGTATGTTTGAGCCAGGGTGTCCCAGTGGCACAATAGTGATGGTCCTCCACAGTCTTTGTGCATGTAGTGTTTACAATGTCTCTGATTTCATGTGCACAATGGGAGACAGTCTCCACATCCACGTTGTGTGTGCATGGACTCTGATGTTGTGCGTGTGTGTGTCACAGACGTCCATGTCTGTCCTGCCGTGGCAAGTGGGGCCACTACCTGTGGGGGTCATGGTTGTTTTGCTGTGGTGTATACATGATACTCCATGTAATGCCAGTGTCCATGTG
This sequence comes from Calotriton arnoldi, assembly GCA_963921515.1. Lineage (NCBI taxonomy): Eukaryota > Metazoa > Chordata > Amphibia > Caudata > Salamandridae > Calotriton > Calotriton arnoldi. The sequence goes on from CAWUFW010010099.1 coordinate 667,316, forward strand.
GCATTACAGGGTCCCTGGGAATGTACCTGTCGTTGAGCTGTGGTGCCTGGGGCACAACTGTCCTCACATGTCACTGTGGGGGGTTATTGTGACACGGCAGCAGGAGATGGGAACTGTGACACGGCCTCATGATATCCAATGGGCCAACCTGGGACTAATTGATGCCACCTGTTGGACCGTGTTGACAGATGTTGGCCATGTATGTACCATACATGTCCTTCCGGTACTGCACACTTCATGTAGTTGTGCCTCATAATGATGTATGTTGGGATCTTGAGTGTGTTCAATGCCGCATATGTGGGGTGACTGACAATCTTGCTTACTTCTCCTCTGCACTGCAGGGCTCCTGCTGTCCATCGACCATTCCCAGACCTGGCAACGATGGTGGAACGGGACAGCATCCGACGGTACCGCTTCACCAGGCAGCTGATTGAGGATTTGGCAGTGCAGTTGTCCCCACATTTGCAGCCTGGCCGGCCGTATCCTACAGCGCTGACCCCCAAGGTGAAGGTGATGGCAGCCCTACACTTCTTTGCCACTGGTACCTTCCAACATACTGTGGCGACTGCTGGTGGGATGTCACAGACCATGTTCAGCCGTGTGCTCCGCGATGTTTTGGCGGCAATGTTGCTCTTCCTGAACCGGTACATCTATTTCCCTAGACTGCGACGACTCACTGACGTGAAGAGTGACTTTTATGCCCTGGGGAGGATGCCGCATGTCATTGGCTCCATTGATGGGACACATGTGGCTTTGGTACCACCACAGGCCCAGGAGCAGGCCTACAGGAACCGCAAGCACTACCACTCGGTCAATGCACTGGTGGTGTGTCTTGCAGACATGACCATCACACACACGTGTGTGCCCGTTTCCCTGGTTCAGCACACGATGCCTTTGTGATGAGGAGTAGTCGCATCCCCAGGATGATGGCACAGATGCAGAACCAGCGTGCCTGGCTTGTCGGTGTGTACTGACTTTGTGCCATTGTGTGTGATCTGATCTGTAGTATTCCGCCCACTTTTCCAAGTCAGCTAATGTGCACTTGTCTGTCCGTAGGTGACTCGGGATACCCCAACATGCCGTGGTTGCTGACACCCTCAGGAACCCTGTGACACCAGCCCAGATGCGCTACAATGAGGCACATGGTCGGACCAGGAGAGTGATTGAGCGGACCTTTGGTCTCCTGAAGAGCCGCTTCCGCTGCCTGGACAAGACCGGAGGGTCCCTCCCATATGCCCCTGCGAAAGTGTGCAAGATTATCATCGTCTGCTGCATGCTCCACAACCTGGCAGTGCGGAAGGAGTTGCCTCTCATCCAGGATGACAATGACCAACATCCGCCACCTGTGGAGGATCCTGGCCTGGACCACGATGCCAGTGACGATGATGATGATGATGGTGATGGTGATGTCCGCACACAGCTCATCACCAACTTCTTTAGCTGAATGTGAGTATCCTGAGGTGTCATGTCAATGATGTGAGTTGGCATGATGTGTGGGTGGTGCTCTGGTGCTGTTGGAGTGTGTCCATGGGCTACTTGACTGGATGTGTGTTGCGATGTGTGGTGACAGGTGGGCTGTACTCCCCAACAGTGTTGACATGCTAACTTGGTTCTGGGTGGGTATCTTGTAACATGTATTGTGCATGAGTTTTGCTGTTCTGTCCTGTACTCCATTGCTTTTGACTGTGTGTCATTTCTGTCCTTCACAGGGTACTTTCAGATTCGTTTGGTCAACTGTGTCCACCGACGACGTGATTGCACATCCAGGCTGGTAGCTGTTGTGTCCCTACAGGTGATGTGCGCCACACCCATGGACTTCCTTCCGTCTACAGTTGTTGACTGTGTGCCCGCTGCCAGGTGGGATTACCTTGCATCTGTAGTGGTTACGGCATGTTGCAACTGTGTAATAAACCTGTGCTCCACTTTGTGATGTGCGTTGTCTGTGGTCACACATTTGACTGCCATTTGCTTACTGCACCTGTGGGCTACTTGACTACAACTGGGAATGGGTGTGGTGTCTGTGCATTGCACCGTCTTCCCTGGCAACATCAGTGTAGGCAATGAGTCAGATGGCCTAGGTGTGTATGTGTTGTGTAGCCCTGGTGGTGTGTCTCCCTCATGTGTGTCACGTTGCCTGTACTCACATGCCTGTGTTGTCCTTGCTTTTGCAGTTCGCATACACAGTGTAATTTTGCAGTTCATCATCCCCATAACAGCACCCACGTTGGAATCACGACAGAGGCAAGTATGGTGTATTAGTGTGTTTATTGTGATACATTTGTGTTAATAGTGCATAGGATGGGTTGTGCTGTACATGAATCTTGCAATCCCAAGTTCCTAGGTGAATAGAAAGTCCGGGTAGACAGGATCCCCAGTATCGGGGCCACAGTTGTCTGACACATTGGTCCAACTTGTACTCCCCATGCAATGTGTGGGAGTAGTGTTGCCGTCAACAGGGTGAACAGTCTGTGCACAAAGGCGAACATCCAGAACAGGTTCAGGCTTCCTGGGAGTTGCGCTTGGCCATCGGCCTCTCACTTTTCCCTCCTCGGACGACCCCTCTTCTTGGGGGGGCCCTCAAGTACAGGCTGCTGCGGTGCAGGGGACTCTCCGCCAGAGTCCTCCTCCCTCCCTGTGGCAGTTGCAGTTTGTTCGGCACCAGATGTTGTTGGCACACAGGGAGGTGTGGACTGGTTGCTGTTCATCTGGCGGAGGCATTGTAAAATGTCCCTGTGCACCGCCGTCATCTCATTCAGTGCATCCCACTTGGACTCCACGCGGGACATGTGTGAGTCCACACGGGACATGTGTGACTCCACGTGGGACATGTGGGAGTCCAAGCGGGCATGATGGGCAGCCTGCTGCTGTTTCATGTCTCTGAGGAGCCCCACTACCTGGCTGAGCTCTCCGGTGCTGGACTGGTACACATCAGCTATGCGTACCAGTTGTGGGTCATCATGCACACCAGCAACGTCTGCAAGCAGCGACCTCTGTCTCCCACTCCCTCCCACCACCCCTGCTGACATGTGCAGTGTGTGCAGTGGCACGCACAGATAACCCTGGTCCACCTTGGGGGTTAGTGGTGGTGGTGGTGTCCATGGCCCCAGGTTGGTCCAGGGTCCCTGTGCTGGTGTTGCTCCTTGTTCTGTCCATGTCGGCAGGGATGGTATTCGTGGTGACAATCGTTGGAGGGGTGGGTGCAGGGGGTGCAGCTGGTGGTCCTGCTGGTGCTGCAGCTGGTGGTCCTGCTGGTGCTGCATGTTGACTTGCACCAGATGTGCCAGGTTGTTCTTCATCGTCCGAGGAGGACAGAGGCTGTACGACGCCAGTGAGCTCGGCATCCTCTTGAGCCTGGGACTGGGACTCCTCAGCGTCTGCTGCTGTGTCCCCATCATCACCTGTTTTTGGGAGATACAAACAATGTGTGTTATGTTTCTGCAGGCATCAATGGTTGACACACATGACAGTTGTGACTGTGCCTCTGGGTGCGGGCCTGTACATTGCATTGTCCTAAGTCGTCACAGTCAGGGGTTGATATTGGTGTGGCACATTGTCCTGCATTATTTGGGCATGTCTATGTATTTTCTGGGGTGTGAACATGGTCTGCATTGGTTGTGTTTGGTTGACAGCCGGCCCTCCTTCCCACCCTCCCAGCCAGTCAGTTATCCCACCATGGAACGTGCTTGCATTGCAGGGAGTGTAAGTTGTCTCTCAGGATGTCAGTCAGTGGTGTCCTGCTGTTTGTTGGTGTGCAGTACCCAGCATGCCCTTGTGCTCCCCACGACACAGCAACAGTGTCAGACATCTTTGATGGGCCTTTCCACTCTCTGTGGGATGTGCATGCGTGAGTGTGAGCTTGCTGGGCCATGTGGTGGGGGATGTAGAGCTGTGACTACGACTCCCATCATGCTATTGCCTCCTCCCCTTCCCAGCATGCCCATGCTTCCTTCCTTTTGACTCTGCTTCCCTGTGGGGTGGGGTGGCTGTGCTGACAGGATGGCTGGGAGTGTTGTCCTGGCAGTTGTTTGGCTAGAAGTCCCAAGAGTGTCCCTGTGCTTCACACAACATAACCCAGGGTGGTGGTTCTTTGTGGGATCTTGTGTTAGGATGGGGGCATTGCATTCTACCAGGTGGGTTCTGTGGAGTTTGTGTTGGGGGTGTGAGGGGAGGTGCTTGTGACTATGGTCAGTGCTGCAAGTCCCCTTCCCACCCAGCTAGCCAGATATCCCACCATGGAACGTGCTTGCATTGCAGGGAGTGTAAGTTGTCTCTCAGGATGTCAGTCAGTGGTGTCCTGCTGTTTGTTGGTGCACAGTTGCCAGCAGGGCCTTGTGCTCCCCACAGCAGTAGCCAGTGTCAGCCATCTTGTGAGTCCTTCTCCACTTCCTGTGATGTGAGCATGGTTCAGGGTGGTGTTGATGGGACAGTTGTGGGGTGACCAATATCAGTGACTACGACTCCCATCATGCTATTGCCCCCACCCCCTTCCCAGCATGCCCATGCTTCCTTCCTTTGACTCTGCTTCCCGTGGGGTGGGGTGGCTGTGCTGACAGGATGGCTGGGAGTGTTGTCCTGGCAGTTGTTTGGCTGGAAGTCCCAAGAGTGTCCCTGTGCTTCACACAACATAACCCAGGGTGGTGGTTCTTTGTGGGATCCTGTGTTAGGATGGGGGGCATTGCATTCTACCAGGTGGGTTCTGTGGAGTTTGTGTTGGGGGTGTGAGGGGAGGTGCTTGTGACTATGGTCAGTGCTGCAAGTCCCCCTTCCCACCCAGCTAGCCAGATATCCCACCATGGAACGTGCTTGCATTGCAGGGAGTGTAAGTTGTCTCTCAGGATGTCAGTCAGTGGTGTCCTGCTGTTTGTTGGTGCACAGTTGCCAGCAGGGCCTTGTGCTCCCCACAGCAGTAGCCAGTGTCAGCCATCTTGTGAGTCCTTCTCCACTTCCTGTGATGTGAGCATGGTTCAGGGTGGTGTTGATGGGACAGTTGTGGGGGTGACCAATATCAGTGACTACGACTCCCATCATGCTATTGCCTCCTCCCCCTTCCCAGCATGCCCATGCTTCCTTCCTTTTGACTCTGCTTCCCTGTGGGGTGGGGTGGCTGTGCTGACAGGATGGCTGGGAGTGTTGTCCTGGCAGTTGTTTGGCTAGAAGTCCCAAGAGTGTCCCTGTGCTTCACACAACATAACCCAGGGTGGTGGTTCTTTGTGGGATCTTGTGTTAGGATGGGGGCATTGCATTCTACCAGGTGGGTTCTGTGGAGTTTGTGTTGGGGGGGTGTGAGGGGAGGTGCTTGTGACTATGGTCAGTGCTGCAAGTCCCCCTTCCCACCCAGCTAGCCAGATATCCCACCATGGAACGTGCTTGCATTGCAGGGAGTGTAAGTTGTCTCTCAGGATGTCAGTCAGTGGTGTCCTGCTGTTTGTTGGTGCACAGTTGCCAGCAGGGCCTTGTGCTCCCCACAGCAGTAGCCAGTGTCAGCCATCTTGTGAGTCCTTCTCCACTTCCTGTGATGTGAGCATGGTTCAGGGTGGTGTTGATGGGACAGTTGTGGGGGTGACCAATATCAGTGACTACGACTCCCATCATGCTATTGCCTCCACCCCCTTCCCAGCATGCCCATGCTTCCTTCCTTTTGACTCTGCTTCCCTGTGGGGTGGGGTGGCTGTGCTGACAGGATGGCTGGGAGTGTTGTCCTGGCAGTTGTTTGGCTGGAAGTCCCAAGAGTGTGCCTGTGCTTCACACAACATAACCCAGGGTGGTGGTTCTTTGTGGGATCTTGTGTTAGGATGGGGGGCATTGCATTCTACCAGGTGGGTTCTGTGGAGTTTGTGTTGGGGGTGTGAGGGGAGGTGCTTGTGACTATGGTCAGTGCTGCAAGTCCCCCTTCCCACCCAGCTAGCCAGATATCCCACCATGGAACGTGCTTGCATTGCAGGGAGTGTAAGTTGTCTCTCAGGATGTCAGTCAGTGGTGTCCTGCTGTTTGTTGGTGCACAGTTGCCAGCAGGGCCTTGTGCTCCCCACAGCAGTAGCCAGTGTCAGCCATCTTGTGAGTCCTTCTCCACTTCCTGTGATGTGAGCATGGTTCAGGGTGGTGTTGATGGGACAGTTGTGGGGGTGACCAATATCAGTGACTACGACTCCCATCATGCTATTGCCTCCTCCCCCTTCCCAGCATGCCCATGCTTCCTTCCTTTTGACTCTGCTTCCCTGTGGGGTGGGGTGGCTGTGCTGACAGGATGGCTGGGAGTGTTGTCCTGGCAGTTGTTTGGCTAGAAGTCCCAAGAGTGTCCCTGTGCTTCACACAACATAACCCAGGGTGGTGGTTCTCTGTGGGATCTTGTGTTAGGATGGGGGGCATTGCATTCTACCAGGTGGGTTCTGTGGAGTTTGTGTTGGGGGGTGTGAGGGGAGGTGCTTGTGACTATGGTCAGTGCTGCAAGTCCCCCTTCCCACCCAGCTAGCCAGATATCCCACCATGGAACGTGCTTGCATTGCAGGGAGTGTAAGTTGTCTCTCAGGATGTCAGTCAGTGGTGTCCTGCTGTTTGTTGGTGCACAGTTGCCAGCAGGGCCTTGTGCTCCCCACAGCAGTAGCCAGTGTCAGCCATCTTGTGAGTCCTTCTCCACTTCCTGTGATGTGAGCATGGTTCAGGGTGGTGTTGATGGGACAGTTGTGGGGGGCAATATGTGTGACTGCGACTCCCATGATGCTATTGGCTACACTGACTTGGCCAGCATACACAGAATTCCTTCCTTTGAGTGGCCTTCACTGTGTGTTGGTGTTATTGTGGTGGCTACATGTGTGGATGTGTTTGTTAGTTCTATTTGTGCCACTGCCTAGCTGTAGTTGTAGTTGTGTTTGTACATGTGTTGGCACAGTTGGATGTGACTTTTTGGATGGCATGTGTTGTGTTTATCTGACTGACATACACATTTTGGGATGATTCTGTTCTGGTTGCTGTGTAATTGCTATGGGGTCGATTCCGATTCGGGCCGGAAATCTCTCCGACCGAGCCGGACCCGGAGAGATTTCCGACCGAATCGGACCCGTGCAGTCTGACTGAACGAGTCCGATGCATTCGTATGCCACCGGACACGAGTCGGTCGGACTCCCATTGAACTCAATGGGAGCCGGTCGTACAACGCGTAGCGCGGGCTCCCATTGCCTCAATGGGTGCGAGGCGGACAAGGGCGCCCCTACAGCGAGTACGCCGCGAGCGCTCGCGGCGCACACGCACAGGTAGGGGGGACCCATGGGTCCCCCTGTGTGCGCCTCGCACGGGTCACGCGTACAGGGGGTCCGACACGGACCCCCAAAGTACGGCTCCGACAGCGAGTTTGAGTCGGACGGCGCGAGTCGGTCGGAGCGGTCGAGGTGCGCATCATACTTACCCGGCCGGAAAACGTCTCCATTGCGCGGTGCGAATCGGGTCCGAGCGAGTCGGTCGGAGCGGTACGATCCGGGTACGAGTCGGTCGGAGCGGTCGGGTCGCCCGGACGAGTCGGTCGGCGAGTCCGCATCGTACTCGCTCGGCCGGACCCGCGTACGATTTGGTCGGGAAAAAGGGCTCCGAATCGGATCCGGTAAAGCCGAATCCTATTCGGAGCCCTACCGGCCGAGATCAGAATCGGCCCCTATGAGTGCATGGTTTGACTCTCCCCTTGACAGTGATGTGTGTTTTTTGTGGCAGTATATTGTGTAGATTTGTTGTGTACTCACCAGGCTCTGGGATGTCCTCTAGTCCATATACGCTCACTGGCGGAAGGATGGCCCGCACCTTCTCCTCCCAGGGCCTGAGGTATATTGGCTTGGCAGGAGGGCCACTGCCGGTGTATTGGCTGTTGATGTAGTCTTTCTTCAGCATGTCCCGTACCCTCCTGCGCACGTCATACAACCTGTTCTGGATGTCGGTCTTTGTGCGCCGACATGGTGATTGTGCGTTCACCCTGTTGATGATCCTCTCCCACATCTTGGTTTTCTGCGACATGGGGGTCTGTTGGACCAGTGTGCCAAACAGCTGTGGCTCCACCCTGAGGATCTCGTCTACCATGACTTCCAATTCACTATCTAGGAACTTGGGATTCTTCTTGGGGGCATGGTGATGGGTGGTGATGGTGGGTGATGTGTGTGTTGGTGTGCAGGTGAGGGTGTGTGAGTGTGTGTTTTGCTGGGTGTATGTGAGGTAGGTATTTGTTGGTGTGCTGATGGTGTGTGGCTTGTGTGAGGGATGAGCTGTGGGTGTGTGGTTGCTTTCTCTTGGGTGCTGGCAGTGGAATGGCATTTGCAAAGGCTCATGGTTGTGATTTGTGTCCTTTATATAGGTGGAGTTGTGGGTGTGTCTTTGTTCTCTGTCCCCACCCCCAGTATTTATTGGCTTGGTAATTGCTTGTTTGGCCTTTTTTGGGTGATTTTTCCTTTGTGCTGTTTGTGCATGTTGGAAACGTTCTTGTGACCGAGTCGGACCCTGCATTAGTCTCGTACGGTGTTCTCCGTTTCGTTCACGCTGTGTTTGTGCAGTTTTCTATGCTGCGTACGCGTCGGTCGCGGTGTTTTGTGTTGCTTCAGCTCGGTTTTGTATGCGTGTCGGTCGTACGAGCTTGGACCTCCGTCCGACTCGCTCGTGGTTTTCGCGCCTTGCATCGTACTTTGCGGTTTGGAGTTCGCGTGTACGTTTCGGTCGGATTTGTTCCGGGTGCGTGTCGGTCGGTTGGATTCGCGTGTTTTTCTGGCCGGATTGCTGTTTTCCGTGCGGCTCGGTCGGTCGACTTGGTTTAGGTACGTGTCGGTCGGATTTTTCGCGCCTTGCATCGTACTTGGCGTGTCGTGCGCCACGGGTACGTGTCGGTCGGTATTATTTCCGGATCCGAGTCGGTCGGTGCTTTTTCCGGCCCGAATCGGAATCGACCCCTTAGTGTAGGGTGCACTCCTTTCCTTGCAGCAGTAGCCTTGTTATAAGGTACGAAGAGGTTCGGGGAATTACTGCAGTTTTCTTTGAGATATAGAGTATTATTATGAGAATAAAACTATGTCGCTTCACAGTTGGAGTGTAAGTGATGTGAAAGGGGGACGGCAGTATTTTCAGCAGTACGCTTTGGCGTCAAGAAGGTAGTAAGAGTCATTGGTTTGCTTTTGCACTAGAAGCATGATACATCACGGTCATTAGGGAATCTAGGTGGCATTCTAAGGTTTGGTTATTCCATTACAGGATATTCAGAGAGTCCATTTGGAGACACTGCAGTTTATGTGGTTTCCATATAGTAAGTGGAAGTATTGTCGTTTGCATAAAGCAGTGATATTTTGGAGATTACACCGAGCACATAAGGGCACGAGGTACCAGCAGGCACGTGCAGCGATCACGTCTATCACATATTGTGGTGTTTTATATATGTCTATCACTCATTTTTCAGCATGACTAACAGCAATGCAAATATGACGAATTAGCATAACCATTATACAAAGACAATTTCTGTTGGTTTCTCATCACATGATCAGTATGCTAAGCACAAGGGAACTAATGATATTAAAGGCACTATTCATGATTTGAGTGGTATAGCGAGAATGATCAGGTTATTAGATTGTTTTTACATATAGATCCACCCTTGTACTACATTATTTTGTATTATGTTTTCTCTTGCAGAATTGCCCCTGAGGAAGGGGGACCCAAAGTCCCAAAATGCATTGGGCATCATAAATGTCATGTGTTTATACCAGGTTCATGTAATTTCACTTTGCATATGTCAGAGAATCATTTGTGTATATATCATAATCAATACAATGTGTATTCATGAAAGTGAATGAATGATACAACTATGAATCATGGTAAAAAGTGAAAATAAATAATGAAAAGAAATATATTGAGATTGCAGTAAAAGTGATTAATTTGTTAGAGATACCTATATGTACAGTGCACACTGCTTTCAGCTTGAATTACTTGAGTATTGCAAATGAAACTTACATTACCCACCCACACGCCCCGACAGTTCCCACGGCGGTTCCCGTCAGAGGCACTACTAGACCAGGTGTTCAAAGCGGAAGTTGGCAAAGCCATAAAAGAATTCTTTTAACACAATACCGGCACAGTAACAAGCGCACAAACGCTATGGGAGGCTTTAAGGCAACTGTTAGGGGGTCTTTATCAGCAAAGGGGCAGGAATACTGAAAGATATACGCCAGCAATTGCATTTACTTGAAAGAGATATATCCAAAGACGAACAGACATTGGAAATGGCACTGGTAGCTAAGATTCGCACAAAGACATCCGAATATCAGGAGATGGCGGATCGATAGATACGCTTTCTTACACATAGGCACACAGCACAAACATACGGGGAAGGAGGCAGACCGGGGCGAACACTGGCACAGAAATTGCAAACCACACAAGCGTCTACACATATAGTGCAAATCAAAGACAGTCAGGGCATAGCACGGCAGGACACCCCTGCTATACTCAAAGAGTATACGGAATATTATGCACAATTATATACCACCAAACTACAGGCCACAGAATCGGAAATAGAGGACTCTCTGCAAGAGATTGCGTTAGTTTGGCTCTAAAATGGGCAAAGGGAATACTTTATGCAACCCATCACAGAGCAAGAGGTTAGAGATGCTAAACAAACTCTCCCTAGGGGTAAATCCCCCTGCACGGATGGGTTCACCGGAGAATTCTATAAGTAATTCCAGGAACTATTAGTGCTGAAATTACTGGGAATGTTTACTGAAGCGTACGAACAAGGCCTGCTTCCACCGTCACTCAGAGAAGCCCTATTAATAACTATACTCAAACTGGACAAGAACCCAGAACTTTGCGAGTCCTACAGACCGTTGTCACTTATAAATATCGACGCTAAAATATTGGCAAAAATCTTGGCGAGCAGGTTGAAGCCCCTAATGCAGCTCCTGGTCCTCCTAGATCAAGCGGGATTTGTACCCACAAGATCTACAACCCACAACTAGCGCACACTGTTTGCTCTATTCCATCCGCTGGACTCAAACTTACCAGCTGTGGCCACCCTTCTGGACGCAACAAAAGTGTTTGATTCAGTGGAATGGAGGTACATGTTTGTAATACTATGTAGAATGGGACTACCCCAACCATTCATCCGATGGATACAACTCCTCTATACGAGACCAGTGGTGAGGCTGAGAATAAATGGAAACACAGCTGAACCATTCGCTATTCATAGAGTCACAAGACACTTTTGTTCGTGATAACGATCGAGCCTCTGGCGTGTAGGATCAGACAAAAATACGCAGACACTGCATTGGGGTTTCGATTACGACCCCTTAGTATCTCAATGTATGCAGATGATATGGTCCTGTATGTAAGGGAGCCAGCTCAAAATCTTGAACCACTGCTACGAGAATACATCACATATGAAAGACTATCAGGATTGAGTGTAAACTGGGCCAAATCGGTCATCATTCTGCTGACCCCAGGCACAAAACAATGTGAAATTGAGTTTCCACTGATATGGAGTAGAGACCCCATTATATATCTATGGATCTGGGTACACAGGGATCCAGAAGTAGTAGAACGTGAGAACTATGGCAAAGCACTGTCGAAACTAAAGGACCAAGTGGCTCGTTGGATTAAACTACCATTCTCCCTCGCTGATAGAAGTGCAATCCAAAAGATGGTGGTTTTGCCTAGGTTCTTATATTTATTCATAAACATACCTATACCTCTACTACAACACTTTTTTTGCAAAACTGAGATCATACCAAATAACACTAACGTGGGCAGGCCGTAAACCGAGAATAGGCTGGGAGGAACTCACTAGGCCATATGCACAAGGAGGGTTTGAAGCGCCAAATATGTACCTATACTACCTTTGTGCGCAAGCGCAGTTTGCACAATACTGGTACAAGCCGCATGAGTGCATCCCACATGTTGCAATAGAATCAGATGAAGCATACCGGATACCACTCCCAGCATTAATATCACAAAAAAGAAAGTGAGTATCGCGGAAAACAATAAATCCGGTACAGAGTACGATAGAAGCATGGAAGAAATTAGCGCAACAGGCCCACAAAGAACCAATTTATGCCCCGGCATTACCTTTGAAGCACCACCCAGATATATCAGTCACACAAGAGAATAAGGCATGCCACATGCTAGAGGAAATGGGGCTACGCACATTTGGGGATGCATTCCCATAGAAAACCTTTTTAGCCTCAACCGTGTTAGCTGAAGGGGATGCACAGACACCACTACACCTCTTTACGTATATGCGACAAAAACACGCTATTAAAGGACTATACCCATCCTTCCCACTGCAGACTTTGCTTACTGTACACACAAGAGACAGCCTAATAACTAAACTTTATACTGCGGCGCAGCACGAAAACACAGGGAAACAGAGAGGGCACTAGAGAGGTGGAACGAAGCATTAGATACGCCACTAGCAGAAACAGACTGGATTGCCTGTTGTTCTCTCACTAAGTTGCTCACACCAAATTGCAATCTACGTATTATCCAGTTCAAGTTTGTCCAGCAGATGTATTACACTCCAGTGCAATTATTCAGATATGAACTACTAAGTAATGCTAATTGTAAAAGGTGTGGATGTATGGAAGCAGATTTCATGCATCTTAGTTGGGCCTGTCACCTAGTACGGGAGTATGGGAGGGAGGTGACAGATATACTAGGTAGGATGCTACTTGAACTACTTCCTGACTCTCCGCAAATGTGCCTCTTGGCACTGGTAAGATCACTGAAACCACCTAATCGCAGATTAGCAGCGGTGGCACTATTGATAGCAAAACGGCGTATAGCAATCCATTTGGAAAGCAAAAGTCCCCTTAAAGCAAAAAGATGGCTTAAAGATATGGAGTACTGCAGGGAACAATTGATAACGTATGCTGAGGAGCTACCTGTTACCTCAAGACCAAAAGATATATGGGACCCAATGATACAATATCTACAGACAATGGAACAGGACGTACCAGGGCAAGAAAAGGAAGAAGAGTGTAGTGATCAGTAAAGAGCAGTGACCAGATAAAAGTAGAAATCAGGACATTGAGGTGTGTGGGGAATCTTACAAATGTCATAGGGGTATTTAATATTGTAAGCCAATATGTCATGGGAGGAAATATACTGTTGTTATCTTTTTATTTCCTAATAAAATTTAAATAAATAATAAATAAATAAATAAAAAAGAGTAGGGTTCGCATAGTAGGAGTTCGCTCGATTACTACCTTGTTTTATATGCCTGCACCATAGTAGAACTATATATTTACTATCTACACTTTTGGTGCTCGTAATCACTTTTATCTGCTTCTGTCTGTTAATCATTGCACCACACATATTTTATACAAGAATAACCTTGGTTCAATAAATATATTGAAAAACTCCCCACTGTGTATTCTCTGTATACCTCTCTGAAAATATGTGAGCACGAGTGATTGAGCGAAAGGTTCTGTACCGTTTCCACGATCCCTAAGGGGTCAGGTTGTCATGTTCAGTGGTTGCCACAACCCAATTGCTCCCTGGTAAGGTTAGGGTGGCATAAGGTGGCACTTTGAGCTAGCTGTTCTCTAGGCCAACATATCCTCCGTGGGTGTCTGGAATCAGTCTAGACACCAAGGGCCCAATTTACAAAGGTAAACTGAGACAAAACTCTAACTTTACGACTTTTGGTATTCACAAAGGGCATTTTCTACTCGTAAATGTCCTTTGTGAATACCAAACGTTGAACAGATTAGTAGGAACTACACGACAGCATGATTGTTATGTCATGTATAGAATAGTGAATAATAGAATGGAATGTGGGATGATGTGGGAATGGATTGTAGAGGGATGGTTGGGAGAGGGAGAGCGATGGGACCTGCTTGAGGTTGTACCTGTCTTGGGATCACTGCAGAGGAAAAGAGCAAGTAGAGAAGTCTCATAGTGCCGACACTCTTTAGTGAGGGGGTATTGAGCAGAAAACAAAAATTACTGAAAACGACATTGACTGAAGAGACGTGGATGAAAAAGCGAGTGTGACTTACTGATTTTGTACTTTAAGCACTGCTTCTGGCCAGTCCTGTATTGCAGCTTATTCCATTTGGCCTGCAATGTGAGAGTGAGTCGAAGAACTGTTAATGCGCCACGTGCTGAGGATTAACAGTGCAAGCAACACAGATGCAATGAGGCACACCCGGCGTGCAGGAGCCATTTTGGTTTTGAAGCAAGCGATGTTAGCTGCATATCGTTGTTATGTAAGCAGGTGCCCATTGTAGGGGACAACTCAATAAGCATTGGTTTCCTCAAGAAGTTAACTGTATAGCGTTTTTTTTTCTAACGCGCATATCGTAAACAAGAAGTCAACGGTACATTGTTTTGTAATGTACTGTGGAATTTGTCATATGGGTTGTGGAAAACAAGTGCTGACAACCAATCAAGTTCCAATCAATCAATCAAACAGCATTTGTAAAGCGCAACACTGTCACCCCACGGCTATTTCTGGGCATGTGTCTCAGTCAAAGAGCCAGGTCTTTAGTGTCTTTTTGAAGTCTGCCAGCGAGGGGGCTGTATGGAGCTGAAGGGGAAGATCGTTCCTGGTCTTTGCAGCAGTTCTTTGATAGAATATCTATGTGAAAAACATCAATGTTCTAAATATCGAAAAAAAAATACAGACTGCAAAAATATCGACTCCAATACCTTAACAGGTAAGTACAAAAATATCGAATCAAAAATATCGAGGTAAAAAATATAGATGTAAAAAATATAGATTTAAAAATATATATAAAATAAAATAATACATAGTAAATATATTAAATATTAATATTATTTTTAACAAAATAAATTAAATTTAATATACATTTTAACTAAATATAACAAATAAACTTAATTTAAAAAATATAAACACACAAACATAAAAATGTATAGATATACATATATTTACTTAAAAAGCATTTATTAACTATTATCTTTATTTAATGTTTCAACTTTAAAATTATATAAAAATAAAATATTAATATATATATATCAATAATTTAAAATAAAAAAAACATTCTATAATAAATTAAAACATTAAACTATTAAAAAAAAATAAACTTATATTTCCCAATACAATAAGTGCAACAGTAGGGAAAGTGTTGGATAGCGGAATAATTAAATTTACTATTCCAACTCCAGTGAGTGCAACAGTAGGGAAAGTGTTAAATAGCGGAGGGGTAAAAATTACTATTCCCACTCCAAAGAGTGCAACACTAGGAAAAGTGTTGGATAGCGGAGGGGTAAAAATTACTATTCCCACTCCAGTGAGTGTAAAAGTAGGGTAAGTGTTGGATAGAGGAGGAATTAAATGTACTATTCCAACTCCTGTGAGTGCAACTGTAGGGAAAATGTTGGATGCTAGAGGGGTACAAATTACTATTCCCACTCCAGTGAGCGCAACAGTAGGGAAAGTGTTGGATAGCGAAGGGGCAAAAATTATTATTCCCACTTCAAAGAGTGCAACAGTAGGGAAAGTGTTGGATAGCGGAGGAGTAAAAATTACTATTCCCACTGCAGTGAGTGTAAAAGTAGGGTAAGTGTTTGATAGCAGAGTAATTAAATTTACTATTCCAACTCCAGTGAGTGCAACAGTAGGGAACATGTTGGATAGCGGAGAGGTAAAAATTACTATTCCCAGTCCAGTGAGTGCAACAGTAGGGAAAGTGTTGGATAGCGGAGGGGCAAAAATTACTATTCCCAGTCCAGTGAGTGCAACAGTAGGGAAAGTGCTGGATAGTGGAGGAGCAAAAATTACTATTCCCACTCCAAAGAGTGCAACAGTAGGGAAAGTGTTGGATAGCGGAGGGGTAAAAATTACTATTCCCACTGCAGTGAGTGCAAAGGTAGGGTAAGTGTTGGATAGCGGACTAATTAAATTTACTATTCCAACTCCAGTGAGTACGACAGTAGGGAAAATGTTGGATAGCGGAGGGGTAAAAATTACTATTCCCTCTACAGTGAGTGCAACAGTAGGGAAAGTTTTAGATAGCGGAGGGGCAAAAATTACTATTCCCACCCCAGTGAGTGCAAAAGTACGGTAAATGTTGGATAGCGGAGAGGTAAAAATTACTATTCCCACTCCAGTGAGTGCAACCGTAGGGAAAGTGCTGGATAGCGGAGGGGTAAAAATTACTATTTCCACTCCAGTGAATGCAACAGTAGGGAAAGTGCTGGATAGCGGAGAGGTAAAAATTACTATTCCCACTCCAGGGATTGCAACATTAGGGAAAGTGTTGGATAGAAGAGAAACAAAAATTACTAATAACAATTAAACAATTGAAAACCCCCAAAAATATTACAAAATTTTAAAAATCATAAAAATGAATAAACAATATTTTAAAAATATAAAATTAAATATATTAAACATATTAAAAAACACATATTATAATATTAATTACATATAACAAAAACCTACAAATAATATATAAAATAAATTTTAAATACATTTATAAACAATAATTATTTAAAAGTAGCAAATATTAACAAACAAAAAATGTATTCAAAACATAAATGTATTTATTTCATTTCCTACCCTTTAACACCACACCAATAACAAAACACTTCAACATTTTTAATTACATTTATTTCCATAATTAACATAATTAATAATAAGTTAAAAAAATCTTATTAATAAAAAATAATAATAAACATTCATTGAGTACACATGCTTTAACACTATAATATCCACAACACACACCAAAATTAAACTATAAAATAATAAAACACAATTAAATAATTTTTTTAAAACAAAAATTATTACTATTAACAACTAATATTTAAATAATTAAAAATGTTTTTAATACCCACCTTTTACCCCTTTAAAAGTATAAACAACACACAAAAAATAAACAATTACACAAAATATATATCAAAATTTTTAACATTAATTAACAACTATATAATAATTAATTAAACACAAAATAGTTACCAACCTTTACTCCTATAAACATCACAACACACACCTAAAATTAATTACACAATTACCATAACTAATTGCTAATTAATTAATAAAAATAATTAACAACTAATTATTAATTCATCAATTAAAAATAAATTACTTCCCACCCTTCCCACCCTTTACACCTATAAACACCATAACACACCTAAAATTAATCACAAAATTACCATAAATAAATAGCAATTAACTAATTAAAATTAATTAACAACCAATTATGAATTAATTAATAATAAATTACTTTACCCATTTAACACTCTAACATCTCAATTAAACAAATAATAATACATAAAAAATATTCAATAAATGTAATATAATTAAATTATTTCCCACCCTATTCCCCTATAAACCCACAACCCGCTGCAGAACTAAAATACAAAATTCAAAAACAAAATATTAATAGCTACAAAAAATAATCAATTAATTTTATATAATTAAATTACTTCCCACCCTATTCTCCTATAAACCCACAACCCGCTACGGAACTAAAAATGCAAAACTCAAATAAAAAAAATAATAATAACTACTAAAAATGTAACACATATATTAAAAATACTAACAAATCTTATACAAAAAACATCCATCACATACATATAAAATACATACTAAAACACATAACATTAATTAAAAAATAGATATTTTTAACAACTATGGGGCTGATTAGGATGGCGGTCAGAAAACTTCCCCGACCGCCATGGTAGCGGGAAAAGACCTCCCGCATGGACCACGACATAACCGCCGGTCGAATTACGATGGTCCGCGGTCTAAATCCAACCACGGCGATACGATCGCGGGCTTTAACATTGCGGCGGTTGCTGCTGCCCGCAGCACCGCCGCGATGTCGAAAGGAGCATGTCCTGCATTTCCCTGCACTGCGTGGCAGGCACTGCACAGTGCCTACCACCTGGTACAGGGAAATGTAGGGGAGGACCATGGGTCCCCCCCGTGCACCCACACCCCCCCAACACATTGGGGGCCCGGAACGGGCCCCCGGAAGACAATCTTCACCAGCCTTTCCATGGCGGTTTGACCGCTGCGGAAAGGCTGGCTACCGCCAGCATCATAATCGTGCCGGCGGAGCCTGTTCGGCACCGCCACCATTTTCCCGGTCCTGCTCCGTCCGCCAGGCAGGAGTGCGTATGGCAACCGGCGGAAAAGCGGCGGTCGGAATTTCCCACCGCCGCGGTCACCACTGCCATCCTAATCTGACCGGCGGTTTTCTGGGTTGCGATCGCGGGCGGATGCCCACCGCTGGCCCGGCGGTCGCCACCGCCGGCCCGGCGGTGGACATCCACCCGCCATCCTAATCAGCCCCTATATTTTTAAAAACAATCATTTACACTTTAATATTTTTAACATCGCTATTACTTACCTAAATTCGATATTCTTGACCACGAGAATTTGTCTGTCGATATTTCTGACCCACGATATTTTTAACTCGATATTTGTGTAAATCGATATTTTTGATTCGATATTCTGTCTCTGCACCCTTTGCAGCGATGTAGAAGGAGTGGCCACCGCTGCTCCCATGGCTGATGCAGGGGGTGTGGTGTTGGTTGGGATCCATCTGAAGATTCTGCTGAGCATGCGAAGTGTGTGGAAGCAGGTGGAGGCGGCTGCATTGACTTGTCATTTCATTGTCATTTGGCTGTTGAGGATGAAACCGAGGTTGCAAGCATGGTCAGTCGGTGTGGATGTAGGTCTGAGGTCTGCAGGCCACCAGCTGTGGTCCCATGCGGAGGTGTTCTTGCTGAAGATCAGTACTTCGGTTTTATCGGAATTGAGTTGGAGCCAGTTGTTTCTCATCCATTTGGCTGCATTGGTCATGGCGTTGCGGAAGTTTGATTTGGTCAGTTGTGTGTTGTCTGCATAGGAGATTATGTTGAGTCCAAGGGATCTGACGACGTCTACAAGGGGGGTCATGTAGATGTTGAGATTGGTGGGGCTGAGGTAAGATCCTTGTGGTGCACCGCATATGATGTCTTTGGGTGAGGAGGTGAAGGGAGATAGTCAGATGCTCTGTGTGCATCCTGTAAAGAAGGAGACAATCCACTTGAGGGCATCTTGCTGTATGCCTATGTTGATGAGGGTGTTGTGGGAGACGGTCTCGAACACCACAGAGAGGTCGAGGAGATTCAGGGCCACAGTTTTTCCACGGACGAGAAGTGTTCTGATGTCATCTGTTGTGGTGATCAGCGCGGTTTCAGTGCTGTGGTTGGCACTGAATCCTGATTGTAAGGTGTCCAGTAGGTGGTTTTGATCCAGGAATTTGGTGAGCTGGTGGTTGGTGGCTTTCTCAGGTTCTTTGGATGGGTAGGGGGAGCAGGGATATTGGGCGATAATTTTTAAGATTCCTGGGGTCGGCAGAGGTTTTCTTTAGGAGGGATCGGATGTCTGCATGTTTCCATCCATCTGGAAAGGTTGCTTTGGAGATGGAGATGTTGAGAATGCTTGTGAGTTGCGTGCTTATTAGGCCAGTCGACGTACTGGAGTGGGTGGAAGACATGACACAGTTACAAGCACTGCTGGAAATAAGGCATAGTAGTCATCACCTCAGCGTTTTTCAGGAAACACCAGAGCTTACCAACTCCCCAAGCACACAGATATTAAGCTATTGAACCAGCTGATCAATGGATAACTACAAGTTTGTTTTGGAACTTACACCTAGTTATGCAGGTTGGTGCACATGGTTTAGTTTGTGGTGAAGAATGGACAGTGGTTTACTGCATATTGCTGCAAACTGAACAATTCCACATTCTATACATTTATTCTACTTTGTGTACTGCATTGTTGTTACAATGAGCCAGCAGACATTTTCATTAAGTTGTTTATGTGCAGGAAGGTTTCCCTCCTTGCACATTAACATTAATTTTAAAAATGTAGACTTGCAACTTCTATGTGTGCTGCACAAAGCAGCACACTAAGGGGCCGATTCCGATTCGGGCCAGAAATCTCTCTGACCGAGCCGGACTCGGAGAGATTTCCGACCGAATCGGACCCTAGCAGCCCGACCGAACGAGTACGATGCGCACGTATGCTATCGGACTCGATTCGGTCGGACTCCCATTGAAGTCAATGGGAGCCTGTCGTACAACGCGTACGCGGGCTCCCATTGACTCAATGGGTGCAAGGCAAACAGGGGCGCCCCCTACAGCGTGTACGCGGCAAAGCGACTCGCGCCGTACACGCACAGGTAGGGGGGACCCATGGGTCCCCCCTGTGTGCGACTCGCGCAGCCCCCAAAGTACGGCTCTGACTGCTCCTTCGAGCCGGATGGCGCGAGTCGGACGGACTGCTCGCGGCGCGCATCGTACTTGCCCGGCCGGGGAACGTCTCCATTGCGCGGTGCGAGGCGTGTCCGAGCGAGTCGGTCGGAGCGGTCGGCTTTCGTGTACGAGTCGGTCGGTGCGGTTGGGTCTCGCGAACGAGTCGGTCGGAGTTTTCGCATCGTACTCGCTCGCCCGGACGCACGTACGAATCGGTCGGGAAACAGGGCTCCGAATCGGATCCGGTAAAGCCGAATCCGATTCGGAGCCCTACCGGCCGAGATCGGAATCGGCCCCATAGAAGTTACAAATTGCCATTTAAAATTCATCCCCACAACGCAGGCACCCTCGCACTATGATGCAAGGGTGCCTGCATTGGTGCTAGGCAGCTAAATTTAGTGCCAGCGCATGGGGAAACACAGGGCTGCACCATATTGTTGTTAATACGGTGCAGCCCTGCGTTTCAGAAGTGGCGAGCGCAGTGTTAAGCCAAGAAGGCTAACACCACGCTCCGTCACTTCTCAGTAAAGATGCCCCTGATTCTTTTACATGCTTTAGGCCCAGAAGGGCTAAAAACTTATAACCAAATAGACAAAACTGTTGGCAGAGGGGGTGATATGAATACTTTCAGTATTGCATTGGGTAATTTGGACAAGCATTTTCCCCAATGGTTTGTATAGGTATAACAAGGTTCAAGTTTTTCCAAAGGAAACAACTGAAGTCTGAGTCCAGTGACGACTATGTGAGCAAATTAAGGAAGTTGGTGAAAGACTGTGCATTTGGTGGATTTTTAGAGGATTTGATCCATGGTCCGTGATGCATGTGTCAAATCCTGCAATTCAAGAAAGGCTATGGATGAATAGGGATGCATGTTTGGATGATATACTTGCAATTGTGCGCAAAGCAGAAACTTCTAGTAGATGCTCGAGTGCGTTGAGGACAAAAGTACAAAACAATTGGAAATAGTTGCTAAAATAAAAGCAAACATGAAACATAAAAATGCAGGGAATACGTCTAGACGTGTAAAGGTATATAAGGAACTGCCCAACTGTTATAGGTGCGGGAGTGCTGAGCATTTGGCGTTTGTGAAACCGTGCCCTGCTAAAAAAAGTGAAGTGTAGTAGTTGTGGTGTTTTAGGGCATCATGCTAAGGTTTTCCGGAGGAGAACTAAATCAGAAAAATGTGTAAAGGAATATGAGGAATCTGATGGTGATACTAGTAGTAATGATGAAGGCAGCATTGAATGTAGTTCTGAGTTAAGAACAAAACTAGTTTTGAATGTCTTGGATATATGTTTGGTGGTGCAGAACAAACCCGAGTGTTGGATGAAGATTGGGGGGGTTGGGATCAAAATGAATGCAGATTCCAGCTCGCCTTATGCGATAATAAATGAAGATGTATGGAAAAAGTACTTTGTGGATAAGGTGAGTACGAAGCTTTTTTCTCATGATATTAAACCAGAGGGTTATAGAGGAGAAAACATTGAAAAGGCAGGGTGCCGCAGGTTCAAATTTGAGTTTAAAAACCAGAGTGCTTATGGGAAACTGGATGTATCTAAGCAGGGACAATCGGTACTTGGGTGGAAGGATCATAAGTAATTGCACATTATTCTGGATCCAAATGGTAGAGAACAAGTATTGATCATGGACGAAGGAGTAAAAGTTGGGAAGAAAATGTCAAGGAAATTTCCTTCCGTGTTTGAAAAAAAGATTGGAAAATTAGGTGATTTCGAACATAAGATCAGACTCAGTGAAGGGGCTGTATCAAAGATACACAAAGTTAGAAATGTTCCAATATCACTGAGAGAAGATGAGGTGAAATAAGTGGATAAACTGGTGAATGCGAGCATAAAAGAACCTATTGAGGCATTCGCTTGGGTTTATCCTTGGTAGTGGCATGCAAGAGTAATGGGAAATTGAGATTATGCATTGACTTGAGCCTTGTGAATAACAACATTTGAGTTGATCAATTTCCTTTACCAAAGATCAACAAAATTCTTTCATTACCAAAAGGGGCCAAGTGGTACTCAAAGATTGATTTATCTACAGCGTATCACCAGATACCATTGTCGAGTGATAATATACAAAATACACTGCATTCATCACGCCGCAAGGCTGTTACCAATTCAGGAGCATACCATTTGGTTTGGCTTCATCAGCAGCCATGTTTCAATGGTTAATGCACCGGTTATTTGGCAAGATCAAGGGTGCAAAGTTTTTTTCAGGATGTCATACTGGTGTACGATAAAAGCAGATTAGAGCATGATAGAATACTGGAGGAAGTATTGAGAATTCTGGGGTCACAGGGTTTGACTATTGAATATTGAAAATGTATATTTGCAGAGTACAGTAATACTTATCTGGGACATGAAATTAATAGTGATGGGATTAAACCTAAGCCGACTTTGATTGATGCAATTCAGAATGCACTTGCCCTGAGCTGAAAAGACGAAGTCAGGTCTTTCATAGGATTGGAGAAATTCTGCTCAAAGTATATTCCAAACTTAGCGCAAGAGCACACAATACAAGACAACTGTTGAGGAACAAGTGCAAGTTTGAGTGGTCCCCTGAGTGTGAGTCAGAATTTTGTACTGTAAAAGACTACATTAAGAATGTAGCTTCTTTGAAAGGTTTTGACCCAGAGACCCACAGTGTAATTACTACAGACACAAGCAGTAAGGGGTTGGGGGCTGTCGTATTCCAGGAGGGGAGTGATGGGAAGGAAAATGTGATCGCTTATGCCTCCAGATCACTTTCACCTATGGTGGAAAAGTATTCTGTGATAAAAAAGGAAATATTGGCTTGTGTTTGGGTTACTGATCATTTTAGCGTGTTTGTGTGGGGAAAGTGTTTCAGATTGAGATGTGACCACAAACCACCAATGTACTTACCACTGAGGGCTCAATCAATACATCTGCCAGAGTGGCGAGATTCTAGATTAAACTACAAGACTACAATTAAACCACAGAATTTGTTCCCGGAAAAGAAAATGTAATTGCTGATTTCCTGTAAAGGATGTCAAAGCAACTGGAAGTATGTGAAAATGAATCGGGGAATTCAGATCAAATTGCTTATGTACATGACCGAGGAGATAAGTGTACAAAAAATAAATATTTTAGGAAGTGAGATTTGAACTCGTTGTGCAGCGGGACTAGGTATGGAGAGGACAGAGAGTAATTTCGCCAACAAATTTGAGGAGATCAATAGTGAATTTATATCATGAAGCACATTTTGGCACTGTTAGAACTAAACAAGCTGTTAAGGCATCATTTTGGTGGCCTGGTATGGACGTGGAAATAGAGAGACAGCGTCCCCACCATGAAAAGGTCGGTGGAGAGGCAGGTTGTAATCCTGATGGCAGGGCCCATGCCGGCACCACCACCACTGACTGTCGCTCTCCCCACTACCACCACAGGATCTCAGATCTTGGTGACGGCGGTGGTCTGGAGTCAGTCAGATGGGGGTCTCACCATCCACATAGTAACCAGGAAGTCAGACTGCAAGGTATGCGGGTGGTCAGACCCCCAAAAAGCGACTGCGGTACCAGGACTGCCAACCACTAAATCAGGCCGAAAGTGATGGAAGAGTATGGAATTTGAAGAGGATTTCTAAAAGTTCTGTTCCTTCACACACAAGAAATAATATTACAGATAAGGGGTTTGTAACGGATGGTGTATTTGATGAGAACAGTGCTGACAAAAATGTTCATGAAGATACTGTTACTGCACATAGCGATAATGATGGATTGGAAGTGCCCATTTTTGCAGATAGAGAAGTTACAGGAAATGAGTTTTCTTCTCAAGAGGGTAATGAAAAAGAACATTTATCTCATACTTGCACCTCATTTAAAGGGAATAAATCTAAGCGAGAGAAGAAACCATAAGGGTGGTTGGAAGATTATATCTCAGCAAACTTTCCTTTGTAGGAGGTGTTTCATTACAAAGTCTTCTTGTGGGAAGAAATGTAGCATGACAGACTTAATTGTATGTTTTAGTTGTTTTTTTTAGTAGGGTGTATGTTATGAGGTTTAAAAATAGAATGGAATGTGGGATGACGTGGGAATGGATTTAACGGGGAAGGTTGGGAGAGAGAGAGAGAGAGCAATGGGACCTGCTTGAGAGTGTACCTGTTTGTACCTGCTTGCACTTATATAAGAATAAACCTGTATGATCAGATTCTTCATAACAATGATTCATGAAATCCCAGCAGAAGGTCAGCATTTTTTCATAGGGTAAAATCACCTTACAATACTCCACAATTCCTAAAATTAGTAAAATTAGTATGGTACCACCAACAAATGGTTCATATTGTAACTAAAATCTGTTCTCACCCGTTATACATGCTCCTTTTTGTGACCCTCAAAACCTGCCATTCACTACAATGCATTTCAATGGGGTTCATGTCCCAGAGTCCTGTAACGGCTACTGCAGCATATTGTCCATGTTGTGATCAGCCATTAAATGGGGGGGTCCCACTGCCCCCACATGCCCTTTGGGGTCTGGGTGTGCTCACCCTGCTCCCTTACAAGTTTTTTTTAAATTCATTTATAGGACACAGGGACTCAGTCCCTGAGTCTTGTAATAGCTGCCAAATTTATTGTTTAAGTTGAAACCAACCAATCAGGATTGACTAGGCCCCTTTAAACTGGCCAATCAGAGCACATCTGGACAGCAACTGTCCATACATCGATATTTATTTGAATATTAATTTCTCAACAACTACTGAACGGATTTACACCAAATTACAAAAGCACAATCTGCGTGCAAAGACCTGCCAAATTTGGTGTAATTTTTTTCAGTATTTTTTCTGTAGCCTGTCTTAAAGAAAATGCATGGGGATTTTATGTTTTGGGACCCCCCTTTTTTATCGGCTCCCGCTTGATGAATCATCCTGAAAATTTCCATGCACAAACTAGTAAAAAGGTAGCACCTTTTTCAAAAGTTTTGTGGAGATTCATTAACAGTGCCAAAGTTACTTGCAATACAAAAATAACTATTTTCCTATGGCACAGCTGATCTAACGATAACTGCCTAGTGGTGACCGCCACTAGATAATATATGTGTATGTATAGATATATATATTTTTGGATTCAGGGTTACTTGGCCCGACCTCCATCCATACTTCATTTATAATGCGTATAATCGTGGGAGTAGAGGGGCAGGGAATCGCAGACCCTCCACCAGCTTACTTCCCATAGAAAAGGTTACATGAATCATGACCGCCTTATTATAGCAGGGGATTTTAACACTATATATGAACCCCTTGACAATAGTAGCTCTGCTCTCTCCGAATCTGAGGATGAGGCATGGGACATACCGCTTATGGAAGTGGCTCCGGTAAAATATTTACAAATGTAGCCTACCACTTATTATCTTTTTCATTAACATTTAGGAGAAGGGGATGCAACAGTGGTACTCCATCTGACCATATTGCCGCCCATACCTTCAATTGTATCGGTGCCACCAGCAAGATAGATTACATCCTGATTGCCCTCCCTCTACGGTGTGCTTTTCAGGATATGAGGGTCCTTACTAGAATAGACAGTGACCATAATGTGCTGCATTGTTCTCTTACTAATCTTTTCTCAGAGCAAGAGCAGACTTCTATCTCCTTCGCAACAGATTTGGTACCCACAAACAATGGGAGAAGGTTAAAGTGGGATAAAGTGGCCCCCCTTGTAGACCAAGCTACTGATGAGCTTGGTCATCTTTTCCCTATGGAGGATAGCTCACAGGACAGGTTAGTGACTCACAAAAAATTATTCAGCACTCTAAGGGAGTGTTTTACATCCCATTACACCAACAAGAGTGTCACACATGTCACACATGGTATAATAAAGATTGCAGCAGGGCCAAACAAGAACTATGGATGGCCCTGACGAACGGGAATGCTTCGACTATTAGTGCCTGTAGGAAAAATTACAAACAGGTCTAACTCAAGGCCCGCAACGAATGGAATGCTCTGTTTTGGGAGAATTTATTCAAGGCAGCATCTACTAAAGAATCTAGACAATTCTGGACACTGGTAGCTAATTAAGGTAATAGCCCAGAAAGCCGACTGGTGGACTCAATTCATCCAGATACTTGGCACACCCACTTTTCAGACCTGTATGGTGCACCCAAGACACAAGGGTAGAAGATACAAATCCCTTGAACTCTCCTCTAGACCCCTCTTTCCCCTTCATTATAGAGCTGAATGAGACAGTGAGGGCAATTAAATATATAGCTCCCAGAAAAGCTGCAGGGCCAGAGGTGGTTCCGGGAGATCGCTATATGTCCGATAATCAGAGCTGGGCTAAACAAATAAATAAATAACTTAACCATCTTGATCTTAGCAGGAACAGACATCCCACAGAGCTGGAAAGCGTCTGAGATTGTACCTCTCTATAAGAAGGACCAAAGGGACTCCCTTGCTAACTACAGACTCATTAGTCTCATCAATGTCATGTAAAAGGTTTTTTTCAGGGAGATCCCATTAGAGCACTGGATAGACAATCATGGAGCTTTATCTTATTTGTAGTACAATAAGGGAGTTGGTCCCAGTGGAAACACAATATTACATAGACATCAACATCACCTCATTAATCAATTGCAAACAATATTTAGGCATATTGAAAATATTAATCACGTTGAACATATAATGCATCATATTCAAAACATAGCACATTTATCAAAAAAGTTTGTGCATTGGTGCCCCAGAAGGGGAAGGGAGGAGTTGGTGCATCAACGTGCAGAAGTGAGGGTGAGTGATGTAGGGAGGGAAGTGAACAGTGTGTACATCCAAACGCATAAAAGGCCTGTCCAGCCTTAACCAAGGCTAAATTATTTACAGAAATAGAATGTCAAAAAAGGGACACGGTGAGTCTATCACTGTTGTCCGCATTCAATACAGAGAACATAGAGCTGTTGACGTTTTTCGACCCAAGGTTAGTGTAGGAAATTCTACTCCTTACATAAGGGTCTTCATCAGGACCATGGGGGGGCACCCTTGGTCCACCTTGTGATGCGGTGGAAAGAACAAGAAAGGGCCCTGAGGCTCCAGGGGCAGAGAGGGATGGACTCTTGGTAATAGAATGTAAATATGTTCCGCTTATTCCAATGATTTAGGTGGAAGTGGCATGAATAAATCAAATTGCTTCATTCGTCTAGTTAAGCGACTTCACGTTTCTTAAGACATCCGTCTGCTGGCTGTTCCCTCTGAACAGCCAGCAAAGAAATTTACTGATAAAACATCTTACAATTTATTTTTTATAAATGTTGTTACAGACAATTGATTCTGTACACTACCCACTAGGGTGGAATTGTAACAATTATCCTGTTAATGACGATACACACATTATCAGTACATTTTATAATGTGGATAGTACAGCAATGTAATTTTGGGATCACCATAAAGTCTGAGATCATCAGCTTTGTAACAAATTGGGCGAGAAAAGCAACTCTTATTATACTGTAAGATGGCCGCCAAGGAAGAAACTGAAGAATAAGTGCTCTGTGTAGTCCTACTTCTATGGTGATGGTGTAGTCACATGTATATATGATCTATCAAGGTAAACGTAATTGATCCATGACCAAGAAGCGCGAGCATCGAAACGTGTCAGGCGTTTTTCCTTTGCTGCTTGAAAAATAAAATCACGCTAAGAGGAACTTTGCTCTGGCTGTCTTCCGTTTTTTAGCAAAACATCATTTATACGAGAAGACTTGTGTTGAGTGATATATATATTATCTACTGGCGGTCGCCAGTAGATAGTTATAGTTAGGACCTATTTTCCATAGGAAATCCGCGACATTCTATTTGAAATAATTCTTGCGTCAGTTGACGAATCTTCGCGAAATTTTCAAACTTTATGGCCCGCTCCGGTCCGCTCCTACCCTGAAAGTCTCAGGGTGATTCGTCAAGCGGGGCCCGAGAAAAAGGGGGTCCCAAAACGTGTTTTCCCCATTCATTTTCCCATAGGAAATTTTAGACACGGCTACAGCCCGAACTGCTGAACGGAATTACACCAAATTTGGCAAAGAGGTAGTTCTTGGTTCAGAAAGAACCCTTTTGTTAAATGGTGTAAATCCGTTCAGTAGTTGCGGAGAAATTAAAAAATAAGAGTCAAAAAATCAATTTCCCATAGGAAACTTTAGACACAGCTACAGCTCGAACTGCTGAATGGAATTACACCAAATTTGGCAAAGAGGTAGTTCTTGGTTCAGAAAGAACCCTTTTTGTTAAATGGTGTAAATCCGTTCAGTAGTTGCTGAGAAAATCAAAAGTAAAAGTACATATATATCTATGGCCGCGTCGGATTCGCGCACCCTCCCGATCACGAGCTGTCTGCTAATTGGCTGTCAACACTCCAAACCAGGAAGTGTTGGCAGCCATCTTGTTCCTCGGTAGAACCGAGGAACAAGAAAGCAGTAAAAAAGTGCGCAAACGCACAAAGGGGGAAGGGTAGAAACACCCTGACCCCTAGGTCTGCTCAGGGGGTCCCACAAGGACCCCTGGGCAGAAAAAAGCATTTTTTTAAAAAAAATCGGCAGGATGCGCTCAGGGAGCGCGAATCCTGCCGAAAAATAAAATCGAAGGGCGGTCTCCCGCGCTTCGACTGTATTTGCCCCGGGTGGCCCAAGTCCCGGGGCATGGTGGGGGGTTAAATTTATGTATGGGGGCCTCAAAGGGCCCCCAAGCCCCGGGACCGCCACCCCCCGGGGCTTTCTTTTTAAAATGGTGCGGGAGGGCTCACCTCCCCGGGGCTTCTTTTTTTTTTTAGTTTTTCCTGTGTGTGGGGGGGCTCGAGCCCCCCACACGCCCGAGGACCGCCACCTCCCCGGGGCACTAACAAATTAAAATGGGGGTCCGTTTTGGACCCCGAAGCCCCGGGGACCACCACCTCCCCGGGGCTTTGCTGATGTGGGGAGGGGGCCGCGCGGCCCCCTCCTGGAGCCTGTGGTGGCCCTGGGGACCGCCACCCCCAGGGCCGGCTCCTGCAGTGTCCCGGGGTGCCTACCCCCGGGACACTGCTGTTTGCAATGACAGGACGGGAGCCTCGCGGCTCCCGTCCTGTCATTGCAAACTGCTTTGGATATTGGAAGAGAGAGCAGGGAAACCTGCTCTCGCTCCAATATCCAAAGACAATTGCTTTTCCACACGGGGAACAGCATGTTAGCTGCTCCCCATGTGTAAAAGCAATGCCGGCTCCCGTAGGACATGGGGAGCCGGCGGGACTGTGGGGGTTTGGGGACCCCCACAGTCCCCAACCAGAGGCCAGGCCCCGGGGGATGGGGTCCCCGGGGCAAGTAGTGGCCCGGGAGGGGGGCCACGCGGCCCCCTCCCCAGAAATAATTTTTTTAAAAAAGGGGTAAGGCCCTGGGGGATGGGGTCCCCAGGGCCCAAAAATAAGAAAAAGGAAGGGGGGCCACACAGCCCCCCTTCAGGGGAAAAAAAACAAAAGAACGATTGGCCCGCAGGCCCCGCCCCTTCCTTCACCACTCTGTAAACGCGCCCCTGGCGCGTTTGCAGATGGGGAAGTAATTCCCCTTGAATACTGGGGGTCCCTGGGGCCAACTAGCCCACCAGGAACCTCCAGTATGCGCCAGGGGCTGCGTTGCAGAGAGGTGTACAGAGGCCACGCCCTTTATACACCTCTCTGCAACGCAGCTCTGTGGCGCTTTTGGAGGTACATGGTGGGCTAGTTGGCCCCAGAAACCCTCAGGATTCAAGGGGACTTAATCCCCCAACTTAAAACGCGCCACGGGGCGCGTTTGCACAGTGGTGAAGGGAGGGGCGGGGCTTCAGGTGACATGTGTGCAAACAGGCCCCCTGGCGCATTTTAAGATGGGGAATTAAATCCCTTCAATCCTGAGGGTCCCTGGGGCCAACTAGCCCAACAGGTACATCCAGAAAGCGCCACAGAGCTGCGTTGCAGAGAGGTGTAAAAGGGGTGTGGCCTCTCTACACGTCTCTGCAATGCAGCCCCTGGCGCATACTGGAGGTTCCTGGTGGGCTAGTTGGCCCCTAGGGACCCTCATGATTCAAGGGGACTTAATCCCCCAACTTAAAACGTGCCACGGGGCGCGTTTGCACAGATGTCACCTCAGGCCCCGCCCCTACCTTCACCATTGTGCAAATATTCCTCTAAAATCTGCCGAACTACGAATTCGGATTTACTCACCTGTTATCAGGAGAGACCTCAGTGCTGCATCTTTCAGCCCAGTACTAATCCTGAAAAGTAATTTTAACCGTACTTACCAGTAACTTGAATTTCCTTCCGTAGGATATCATTGCCTGCTTTTTGCTGAAAAAGTTTCTAAGTGTTGATTTTTGAAACATACAAATATTCCTCTAAAATCAGCCAAAATACGAATTCCGATTTACTCACCTGTTATCTGGAGAGACCTCAGTGCTGTATCTTTCAGCCCAGTACTGGTCCTGAAAAGTAATTTTAACCGTACTTACCAGTAACTTGAATTTCCTTCCATAGGCTAACATTGACTGGTTTCACTTGGAAATTCTTCTAAGTGTGGAGTTTTGGAACTTTAAAATATTCCTCTAAAATCAGCCGAAATACGAATTCCGATTTACTCACCTGTTATCAGGAGAGACCTCAGTGCTGCATCTTTCAGCCCAGTACTGATCCTCAAAAGTAATTTTAACCGTACTTACCAGTAACTTATATTTTCTTCCATAGGAATCCATTGTCTGGTTTTCAGCTGAAAAGTTTCAATGTGTCGATTTTCACAAACTACAAATATTCCTTAAAAATCGCCTGTATGACTTAAACGCATTCTTTCAACTGTTTACAGGAGATGCACCAGTGCTGGATCCAGGATCCAACACTGAGTAAGAAAAAGTAACGATAACAGTTTTTACCTGCTAAGTGAATTTCCTTCCATAGGATAACATTGGTGATTCTATGAGAAAAAGTTTCTAAGTGTCAACTTTTAAAATACAATAATATTCCTTAAAAATCACTACTGTAACCAAAACGCTTTTACTCAACTGTTTACAGGAGATGTCCCAGGACTGAATCTAGGATCCAGTCCTGTGGTTAGAAAAGTAATCCATAAAGTAACTAATTGCATTTAACTAGAAATTCACATTGAGCTGAATGTTGCATTGTGTTTGAAAATGTGTTGCCCATTGCAACAACTGTAACTACTGTACTTAAAAGTCTATTGCCTATGTGCAAAGTATTTAAACTAAAGTAATTCATTCTGAGAAAGTATTTTTTGTAATGCATAATGTAATTACAATGTAATTTAAAAAATAAAATATGTAAAAAAAAATGTTTCTAAAAATGTAGTAAATCAGTATGAAAAAAATAAATATAACAATTAATACATTTAAAAATTGTCATTTACAAAACCTTTGAAATTCACTGAAAAAACCGTAGGTTTCAGACATGTTATAGTTAGGAATTAGCATTTAAAAAACCTTTGAAATTCACTGAAAAAACCATAGGTTTCAGACACGTTATAGTTAGAAATTTGCATTTAAAAAACCTTAGAAATTCACTGAAAAAACCATAAGGTTTTAGGGACAGTTATAGTTAGTTGGACATTGCACTCGTACAAAACCCGTGAAATTCCCCCGTTATAGTTAGTTCAGGTAACTATAACTCGCGCCCCGCAATGCACTGCTGATGACGTCACATATTACATCACTCATGACATGGTCAGTGACATCACTGATGACATCACTGATGACATCTCAAATGACATCACTGATGACATCATCCATGTGAGAATTTAATGCATCTTCTCACACCCTAATATAAGTTTTGAAACACCCACTCTAAATTACAGACTGCCATTCTCAAAACCATACACACTCCAATACCAATAAGTACATACCCACTCACTGATTCTTAGGTCTACATACACACATCTACTCACTCACCCGTACAGTCACTCATACTTACAGTCACTC
This sequence comes from Calotriton arnoldi, assembly GCA_963921515.1. Taxonomy (NCBI): domain Eukaryota; kingdom Metazoa; phylum Chordata; class Amphibia; order Caudata; family Salamandridae; genus Calotriton; species Calotriton arnoldi. Next base: position 699,446 of record CAWUFW010010099.1, read on the forward strand.
AGTACAGGACTATCATATGCACTCATACACCTATATAAACACTCACACAACGCAACTCATCCATAGAGGTACTCACACACCTAGTCAGTCATGCAAATAATTAATCACACTCCAATTTACTCACCTATACAGTTATACACACCAGCTCACTTACTCATAAAAATACTAGCACATTCTTACGCTCCTATGCAATCACTGATGCAAGCACACACTCATCCATATAGCCACTCTCACAATCACACACTCTCACTTATAGCCATTTATATACTCCAACACACATATATACTGCCTTTCACATATGTAGTTACTCACACATGTACCACTGAGATATACATTCAATCACTAACACATCCATACTCACACTCACCCACCCATACAGTCCATCACAGACGCACTCTTGAAACCATGCACCCAGTGAATCACCCACTCACACATCTATGCACAGAGTCACACTCACCCCACCCACACAAACACTGAGGCACCCATACAGATACTCAGAGAACCAATCCATAACCCATATAGACACTCATTTAGCTAGTCAGAAACCCATGCAGCTGCTTACACAACAACAGACAGACGGATACAGACATTCACACAGTTTAGTCACTCACCCATGCATCCAGTAAGATACGTTTAATCACTCACTTATAGACTCAGTCACGCACCTACTAAATCATCCATTCAGACACTTATACACCCACTCATTCTTCAATACGCCTTTCCCTATATATATTAAACATATTTAAACTTTACACAAACACACAGTCACTGGATGATGTCATCAGTGATGTCATCAGTGATGTCATTTGAGATGTCATCAGTGATGTCATCAGTGATGTCACTGACCATGTCATGAGTGATGTAATATGTGACGTCATCAGCAGTGCATTGCGGGGCGCGAGTTATAGTTACCTGAACTAACTATAACGGGGGAATTTCACGGGTTTTGTATGAGTGCAATGTCCAACTAACTATAACTGTCCCTAAAACCTTATGGTTTTTCAGTGAATTTCTAAGGTTTTTTAAATGCAAATTTCTAACTATAACGTGCCTGAAACCTATGGTTTTTTCAGTGAATTTCAAAGGTTTTTTAAATGCTAATTTCTAACTATAACGTGTCTGAAACCTATGGTTTTTTCAGTGAATATATATATATATATACACTGAAAAAACTAAAGGTTACAGGGGCTTATATTAAGCCTCAGATTTCACTCATACAAAACCATAGAAATTCAGCAGTTACAGTTCCCTGAGCTAACTCTAACCTAGGCCACGCAATTCACTGCTTATAACCCCACATATTACATCACTCATGACATGGTCAGTGACATCACTAATGACATCTCTAATGACTGCGTTTTTGGATTTGCCAATACCTTTGGCGCCGTTTGCCGAATCTTCGTTAAATTTTCAAAACTAATGGGGCGCTCTTGTCAGCTCCTGTCTTGAAAGTTTCGGGGTGATTCGTCAAGCGGGGGCCCAAAAAAAAGGGGGGTCCCAAACGCGTTTTCCCGATGTTAATTCCATAGGAAACTTTAGACAAAGCTACAGCCCGAACTGCTAAACGGAATTACACCAAATTTGGCAAAAAGGTAGCTCTTGGTTCAGAAAGCGCCCTTTTTTTAAATGGTGTAAATCCGTTTAGTAGTTCCTGAGAAATTAAAAAAAGGAAACTTTTGATATCTGAGCACCGAGGAGGAGTCGCGACTCCTCCTGAGCACGAGCTTCACTTTGATTGGCTGTCAACACTCCAAACCAGGAAGTGTTGGCAGCCATCTTGTGACTCGGTAACCGAGTCACAAGAAAAAGAGTGAAAAAAGGTTGAAAAACAAGAAAAGGGGGCAGGGTAGTAACACCCTGACCCCCTAGGCACTGCTTGGACGAGAAAAGGTACCTCCAGTATGCGCCACAGAGCTGCATTGCAGAGATGTGGTCCGAGGCCACGCCCCTTTTTACACCACTCTGCAAACGCGCCTCTTGGCGCACTGCTGGTGGGGCGATGAGGTCCTCTTGTGTCCTGAGGACCTCAGGGCACAAGTGGACTTCATCCTCCGAGCAGCAGTGCGCCAGGAGCCGTGTTTGCAGAGAAGTGTAAAAAAGGGCGTGGCCTCGGACCACCTCTCTGCAACGCAGCTCTGTGGAGCTTACTGGAGATACCTGGTGGGCTAGTTGGCCCCCAGGGACCCTCAGGATTCAAGGGGACTTAATCCCCCAACCCAGAACGCGCCAGGAGGTGCATCTGCAGAGTGGTGGAGAAAGGGGGCGTGACCTGTGTCCACCTCTCAGTAATCCCACTGTGTGGGGCTTACTGGAGGTAAGAGGTAGGCTAGTTGGCCCCTAAAGGACCCCCGCAGCGAAGGGGACTTCAATCCCCATCCAAGAGCACGTCAGGTAGCGCGTTTGCACAGTGGTGGGCAAAGGGGGCGTGGCCTGCTATAAGAACTTAGAAATACTGCTGTGTAGGACTTACTGGAGGTAATAGGAGGGGTAGTTGGCCCCCAGGGATGTCCTTGGGGGCCAACTACCCCTCTTGTTACCTCCAGTAAGTCCCACACAGTGGGATTGCTAAGACGTCTTCGGAGGCCATGCCACTTTTTCTCCACCACTCTGCAAACGCGCCTCCTGGCAGACTACGGGATGGGAGATGAAGTCCAATTTTCTCCTGAGGGACTTTGGGGGCCAAGCAGCCCTCCTGGTACTTCCTGTAAGTCCTACGCAGCGGAATTCATGAGCGCTGGTCGGAGGCCCAGCACCCTTTCTCCACCACTCTGCAAACGTGACTACTACTTAAAGAAGCATCTTTCTGCACCTCTGACTTAGAGGTAGTTTTAATCCCCCTGCCCTATTATATATTAGGGTCTTACAGGGGAGGTCATGCCAATCACAGGGTACCCCAACCCATAGTGTACCCTAGTGTATGCAGGTGTTTTCACTGTATTCTAAGTGTCTTTTAGCATAGCACTGGCTCCGGGCCTGGTTAGTCAGAGTCAGTTACCACCAGTACCAGTCAGCAAAAAGTTAGGGGCACAGGATGACTTTGCAACAAGGCCTCTTTCTGCACCTCTGTTGGTTCTTTCTGCATATCTCTTGCTTCTTTCTGCACCTTTCTTTGTCTTTCTGCACATGTCCTACCTCTGTAGGCATAGTTAGAAATTAGCATTTAAAAAAGCTTTGAAATTCACTGAAAAAACTATAGGTTTCAGGGTCTTTATAGTTAGAAATTAGCATTTAAAAAAACCTTTAAAATTCACTGAAAAAACCACAGGTTTCAGGGACGTTATAGTTAGTTGGACATTTCACTTGCACAAAACCAGTGAAATTCGGCCGTTATAGTTAGTTCCGCTAACTATAATTTGCGCCCCCGCAATGCACTGCTGATGACGTCACATATTACATCATTCATGACATGGTCAGTGACATCACTGATGACATCACTGACTATGTATACATGTGAAAATGTGTCGGTCCACCTGTTTACCTCGGTGGCACGGAAAAAATGGGTGGAACTGACGTCAGCACGCCGACGAGGTCCTCTTATGGCTCCTATGACGTCATACGGTGTCGCGAGCGGAGCCGTGCTATTATGACATCGTCGTCAACGTGGAAAAGCTAGGAAAGAATTTCCGCGGAATGCTGGCGCAGGGGATATTCACCTAAGTGTTCAGGCTAGTCCTTTGGGAGCAACTGTTTATGTTGTCACTCCAGAAACCGAAACCAGTGATCCGAGAGCAGGATCCCTGCAGATGGCACACGAGGTGGGGAGCCCAGTCGTGTGCCAAGGCGGGGCAGCGAAGTGACAAGCACCACTACCCACAGAAAAGGTAACGAGGGCACTGAATAACACAGGATCTTCTCTTTGTATCTGGCAGGAACAACAAGGTTAAAATGCCCTAGTTCCAAAATGTAGAATTAGTGCTACAACGGTCTTCAAGAGGACCTGCGATGGATGCCGCTTCTGCCTTCCGTACACTGGAGGCGGCACATGGGTCACGCGGTACGGTCATACTGCTGTGGGACGCACACTCTCATGGCACTGCTCCACACTTCGGGGACAACGCTTTCCATTAGCTGTGTTTTCAGATGACGTGTCGCGCCGGCCACGTCCAACAGCAGAACCCCTTTAGATCCAAACAGACTCTTCCACTCTCTCACCGGAAGTGAAACCAGGCAACGCGGACACTTTCACAATACAACAGCCGGGAATGCACTTTTCGGTAAAAATAACACATTCCTTCCTCCTAATTTATCAAATAAACGACTCACTGAAGAACAGGGGCCAGCTTCGATCAGTAAACAGCCGTTACAACTACTTTTTTACTTCGCGATACCATTACAACGCATGCATTACCATGCATGCATTGTACATCGCAAAGTCATTACTACGCATTTTTTTAGAATGCATGTTCATTTACCACGCATGCCTTTACAACAAATTTTGTTGTAAAGGTATGTATGGTAAATGACCATGAGTTCTAAAAAATGTAGATGATCCACGTCGTTGTAAGGAAACAGAGGCTGTTCCGTTGCCTCACAACGACGTGCACCGCCCTCAGAGATGACATGAAGCAGAAACCACGAGGAGAGAGGAACCACGAGGAGTGAGAGGTAAGGGGGATTGGGCATGGGGTGGTGGTTACTTTTCTAGGGTTTAGGGTAGTGCAGTGGTGTTTGGGTAGTGTAGGGGGTCGTGCTGAGGGTAGTGTTTTAGGGTTTAGGGTAGTGCAGTGGTGTTTGTGTAGTGTAGGGGGTCGTGCTGGGGGTAGTGTTTTAGAGTTTAGGGTATGCAGTGGTGTTTGTGTAGTGTAGGGGGTCGTGCTGGTGGTAGTGTTTTAGGGTTTAGGGTAGTGCAGTGATGTTTGTGTAGTGTAGGGGGTCATGCTTGGGGTAGATTTAGGGTTTAGGGTAGTGCAGTGGTGTTTGTGTAGTGTAGGGGGTCATGCTGGGTGTAGTGTTTTAGGGTTTAGGGCAGTGCAATGGTGTTTGTGTAGTGTAGGGGGTCGTGCTAGGGGTAGTGTTTTAGGGTTTAGGGTAGTGCAGTGGTGTTTGGGTAGTGTAGGGGGTCGTGATGGGGTAGTGTTTTAGGGTTTAGGGTAGTGCAGTGGTGTTGGTGTAGTGTAGGGGGTCATGCTGGGGGTAGTGTTTTAGGGTTCAGGGAGGTGCAGTGGTGTTTGGGTAGTGTAGGGGGCGTGCTGAGGGTAGATTTAGGGTTTAGGGTAGTGCAGTGGTGTTTGGGTAGTGTAGGGGGTCGTGCTGGGGGTAGATTTAGCGTTTAGGGTAATGCAGTGGTGTTTGGGTAGTGTAGGGGTCATGCTGGGGGTAGATTTAGGGTTTAGGGTAGTGAAGTGGTGTTTGGGTAGTGTAGGGAGTCGTGCTGGGGGGAGTGTTTTAGAGTTTAGGGCAGTGCAGTGGTGTTTGGGTAGTGTAGGGGGTCGTGCTGGGGGTAGTGTTTTAGGGTTTAGGGTAGTGCAGTGGTGTTTGGGTAGTGTAGGGGGTCGTGCTGGGGGTAGTGGTTTAGGGTTTAGGGTAGTGCAGTGGTGTTTGGGTAGTGTAGGGGGTACTGCTGGGGGCAGTGTTTTAGGGTTTAGGGTAGTGCAATGGTGTTTGGGTAGTGTAGGGGGTACTGATGGGGGTAGTGTTTTAGGGTTTAGGGTAGTGCAGTGGTGTTTGGGTAGTGTAGGGGGTACTGATGGGGTAGTGTTTTAGGGTAGTGCAGTGATGTTTGGGTAGTGTAAGGGGTCATGCTGGGGGTAGTGTTTTAGGGTTTAGGGTAGTGCAGTGGTGTTTGTGTAGTGTACGGGGTAGTGTTTTAGGGTTTAGGGTAGTGCAGTGGTGTTTGCGTAGTGTAGGGGGTCGTGCTGGGGGTAGTGTTTTAGGGTTTAGGGTAGTGCAGCAGTGTTTGTGTAGTGTAGGGGGTCGTGTTTTAGGGTTTAGGGTAGTGCAGTGGTCTTTGGGTAGTGTAGGGGGTCGTGCAGGGGGTAGTGTTTTAGGGTTTAGGGTAGTGCAATGGTCTTTGGGTAGTGTAGGGGGTCGTGCTGGGGTAGTGTTTTAGGGTTTAGGGTAGTGCATTGGTGTTTGGGTAGTGTAGGGGGTCGTGCGGGGGTAGTGTTTTAGGGTTTAGGGCAGTGCATTGGTGTTTGGGTAGTGTAGGGGGTCGTGCTGGGGGAGTGTTTTAGGGTTTAGGGCAGTGCAGTGGTGTTTGGGTAGTGTAGGGGGTCGTGCTGGGGGAGTGTTTTAGGGTTTAGGGCAGTGCAGTGGTGTTCGGGCAGTGTAGGGGGTCGTGCTGGGGGAGTGTTTTAGGGTTTAGGGCAGTGCACTGGTGTTCGGGTAGTGTAGGGGTTCATGCTGGGGGAGTGTTTTAGGGTTTAGGGCAGTGCAGTGGTGTTCGGGCAGTGTAGGGGGTCGTGCTGGGGCTGGTGTTTCACGGTTTAGGGCAGTGCAGTGGTGTTCGGGCAGTGTAGGGGGTCGTGCAGGGGGTGGTGTTTCAGGGATTAGGGCAGTGCAGTGGTGTTTGGGCAGTGTAGGGGGTCATGCTGGGGCTGGTGTTTCAGGGTTTAGGGCAGTGCAGTGGTGTTCGGGCAGTGTAGGGGTCGTGCTGGGGCTGGTGTTTCATGGTTTAGGGCAGTGCAGTGGTGTTCGGGCAGTGTAGGGGGTCGTGCTGGGGCTGGTGTTTCAGGGTTTAGGGCAGTGCAGTGGTGTTCGGGCAGTGTAGGGGGTTGTGCTGGGGGTAGTGTTTCAGGGTTTTGGGCAGTGCAGGGGTGTTCGGGCAATGTAGGAGGAAGTGCTGGAGGTGGTGTTTTAGGGTTTAGGGCAGAGCAGTGGTGTTCGGGCAGTGTAGGGGTTTGTGCTGGGGTAGTGTTTTAGGGTTTAGGGCAGAGCAGTGGTGTTCGGGCAGAGTAGGGGGTCGTGCTGGGGGTGGTGTTTTAGGGTTTAGGGCAGTGCAGTGGTGTTCGGGCAGTGTAGGGCGTCATGCTGGGGCTGGTGTTTCAGGGTTTAGGGCAGTGCAGTGGTGTTCGGGCAGTGTAGGGGGTCTTGCTGGGGCTGGTGTTTCAGGGTTTAGGGCAGCGCAGTGGTGTTCGGGCAGTGTAGGGGGTCTTGCTGGGGCTGGTGTTTCACGGTTTATGGCAGTGCAGTGGTGTTCGGGCAGTGTAGGGGGTCTTGCTGGGGCTGGTGTTTCAGGGTTTAGCGCAGTGCAGTGGTGTTCGGGCAGTGTAGGGGGTCTTGCTGGGGCTGGTGTTTCAGGGTTTAGGGCAGTGCAGTGGTGTTCGGGCAGTGTAGGGGGTCGTGCTGGGGCTGGTGTTTCAGCGTTTAGGGCAGTGCAGTGGTGTTCGGGCAGTGTAGTGGGTCGTGCTGGGGCTAGTGTTTCAGGGTTTAGGGCAGAGCAGTGGTGTTCGGGCAGTGTAGGGGGTCGTGCTGGGGGTGGTGTTTCAGGGTTTAGGGCAGTGGTGTTCAGGCAGTGTAGGGGGTCTTGCTGGGGGTGATGTTTCAGGGTTTAGAGCAGTGCAGTGGTGTTCGGGCAGTGTAGGGGGTTGTGCTGGGAGTTATGTTTCAGGGTTTAGGGCAGTGCAGTGGTGTTCGGGCAGTGTAGGGGGTCGTGCTGGGGGTGGTGTTTCAGGGTTTAAGGCAGTGCAGTGGTGTTCGGGCAGTGTAGGGCGTCGTGCTGGGGCTGGTGTTTCAGGGTTTAGGGCAGTGCAGTGGTGTTCGGGCAGTGTAGGGGGTCTTGCTGGGGCTGGTGTTTCAGGGTTTAGGGCAGTGCAGTGGTGTTCGGGCAGTGTAGGGGGTCTTGCTGGGGCTGGTGTTTCAGGGTTTAGGGCAGTGCAGTGGTGTTCGGGCAGTGTAGGGGGTCTTGCTGGGGCTGGTGTTTCAGGGTTTAGCGCAGTGCAGTGGTGTTCGGGCAGTGTAGGAGGTCTTGCTGGGGCTGGTGTTTCAGGGTTTAGGGCAGTGCAGTGGTGTTCGGGCAGTGTAGGGGGTCGTGCTGGGGCTGGTGTTTCAGGGTTTAGGGCAGTGCAGTGGTGTTCGGGCAGAGTAGGGGGTCGTGCTGGGGGTGGTGTTTAGGGTTTAGGGCAGTGCAGTGGTGTTCGGGCAGTGTAGGGTGTCATGCTGGGGGTGGTGTTTCAGGGTTTAGGGCAGTGCAGTGGTGTTCGGGCAGTGTAGGGGGTCGTGCAGGGGGTGGTGTTTCAGGGTTTAGGGCAGTGCAGAGGTGTTCAGGCAGTGTAGGGGGTCTTGCTGGGGGTGGTGTTTCAGGGTTTAGTGCACTGGTGTTCGGGCAGTGTAGGGGGTCTTGCTGGGGGTGGTGTTTCAGGGTTTAGGGCAGTGCAGTGGTGTTCGGGCAGTGTAGGGGTCTTTGCTGGGGCTGGTATTTCAGGGTTTAGGGCAGTGCAGTGGTGTTCGGGCAGTGTAGGGGGTCGTGCTGGGGCTGGTGTTTCAGGGTTTAGGTCAGTGCAGTGGTGTTCGGGCAGTGTAGGTGGTCGTGCTGGGGCTGGTGTTTCAGGGTTTAGGGGAGTGCAGTGGTGTTCGGGCAGTGTAGGCGGTCGTGCTGGGGCTGGTGTTTCAGGGTTTAGGGAGTGCAGTGGTGTTCGGGCAGTGTAGGTGGTCGTGCTGGGGCTGGTGTTTCAGGGTTTAGGGCAGTGCAGTGGTGTTCGGGCAGTGTAGGGGGTCGTGCTGGGGGTGGTGTTTCAGGGTTTAGGGCAGTGCAGTGGTGTTCGGGCAGTGTAGGGGGTCATGCAGGGGTGGTGTTTCAGGGTTTAGGGCAGTGCAGTGGTGTTCGGGCAGTGTAGGGGGTCATGCAGGGGGTGGTGTTTCAGGGTTTAGGGCAGTGCAGTGGTGTTCGGGCAGTGTAGGGGGTCGTCCTGGGGCTGGTGTTTCAGGGTTTAGGGCAGTGCAGTGGTGTTCGTGCAGTGTAGGGGGTCATGTTGGGGCTGGTGTTTCAGGGTTTAGGGCAGTGCAGTCGTGTTCGGGCAGTGTAGGGGGTCGTGCTGGGGCTGGTGTTTCAGGGTTTAGGGCAGTTCAGTGGTGTTCGGGCAGTGTAGGGGGTCGTGCTGGGGCTGGTGTTTCAGGGTTTAGGGCAGTGCAGTGGTGTTTGTGCAGTGTAGGGGGTCGTGCTGGGGCTAGTGTTTCACGGTTTAGGGCAGTGCAGTGGTGTTCGGGCAGTGTAGGGGGTCATGCTGGGGCTAGTGTTTTAGGGTTTTGGGCAGAGCAGTGGTGTTCGGGCAGTGTAGGGGGTCGTGCTTGTGAGAAGTTGGCCTGGCATATGCTGTCCACTAATTATAGTGGGCACCTTGCACCAGTCCAAACAACCCCTTATTGGAGATAGGTTAAAGACAACCTTATTGAAAGCTATCCTAGTGGTAGCTATGGAGAGCAGCCTTCAGGCTAAGTCTTGAAGGAATGTAAAGCAGCTTGTTTTACCAGTCTATAATCTCTTGAGTGACCAAATGAAAGAGCACCACACCAGGTATATATTCAAAATATATGTATTTATTGCTAAACACACCCCTCTAGTCTCTTTATGAGGCTAGAGTTCGAAGTACATAAGTTATAAGTTATCAAATCACAGTAATAGCACAAATACACGTTTGGGCCCTAGGGGCGTACCAAACCATATACCAATAAAGTGGTATGCGAACCACGACTGAACTAGACACTAGGCCTAGAGCCTCTAGAAGTGCTTGGACCACAAGGAACCACCCAAGGTAGTGACACAGGGGACCTACGGGAGACGCGTGCAGTGTAAATACACAACCGCGATACGCCGTTGACTTCTATGGAGAAAGTCGGGATCGGGAAATTATAGAAAAGGGACACTTAAAAGAGGACTAGGACAAAACCCTTTGAGATCTAGGACTTTGAAGAGTCTCTACCCACGGGAGCACCGGAGTACTCATGTTACCTCACCCAGGGAAGCCGGGTGCATAGGTGCCTTTCGGGGTCGGGTTTCGTCGTCGATTCGAATGGCGATCTGCTGCAAAGTGCTGCTGGCGGCCAAGAGAAAAGTGTCCGGGTGGATCCAAGAGTGGATCGGAGTTCTGAAGAACCTGAAAGCAGAGGGGACAGAGTCTGGGTCACTAGCCAGTGACCAGGAAGGCGATGGACAGATGCCCACCGATGTCGAGTGCTTCAGGTGCATTGACGGTCGTCTTGACTCTTCAGCCACGAGGTCCAGGAGGTGTTGTCGGTGACCAGGAGCAGGATTCGGGCTGGTACACGATGTTTGTCAAGTGCTGAGGTGTCGGTGACCGGATTGGACCCAACAAGCCTTGGCAACGGCAAGTCTCGGTGAAGATGTAGATCGTCGATGGTGCAGACCAGCAAGGTCTGTGGAACTCACTCAGCGAAGGTAAGTGAGGGCAGGCCTGGAGCAACCAGGATGCCAAGTAAGAAAGGGATTGGCCTTCGTTAAGGGCTACTAGCCAACAGGCTAGCGACCGCGAAGGAGCCTCATGACGCCGCACGTGGAGCTGGCTTGCAGGACACTCGTGGAGTGGCGGCCAGTGATCTTCAGAGCAGGTGGTGCTGGAGGCTAGGGCTACTCGGTGCCCAAAGCACGACTTCTTGGGAGACCCAGAAGATGATGCACTTGCAAATGTGCTCGGTGTCCAGGGGTCACGGTCTCAAGTCACCCACGATAGCCACGGGCCTCAGCTTTGCTGGGGACTCAGGGTAGCCTCGGGGAAGTCTGAGAATCCACCTCTGGTGATGCGATGACTTCGGCGTCCGACGGGAGCTTCAGAAATGCGAACCGGACAGATGCTTCTTTGGTGCCTGCCAAGCAGGGGAGTCACTTCTTGACCCCAAGGAAGATTCTTCTGTCCTCTAATCGTGAGTAGAGCGTCGAAGGTCCAGGATTCAGTTTCAGAGTTTCATCCAGGGATAATCTAAAGTCCTAAGGACTGGGTTCCTACCTTTATTCTAAAAATAGGGGTTGGACTACTCTGTGGCCCCACCTATGGGTGGGTCAGTGCAGAGGGGTGGCTACACCCCTTTCCCTTTGTCCAGTTCGCGCCAAAGCAGGGGCTGCTAGCCCCTGATCCGGTTTGAACTGGGGTATGCACAGGGACACCAAGTGTGTCCCCAGTGCAGGACTTCAAAGCACACAGATGGTGCTCCCGCCCAGCCCCAATACACATTATCCTGTCTGGGGAGGTGGTCACACCTCCCTGCAACAGGGAACCTATTGTCCGGGCCTCCCCTGCCGGAGTTTCGTCCAGCAGCAGGAGGCCAGACCCGTGTCTGTGGCAGCAGCATCCATTTTGTGATGCCAGGGCTTTGGAGAGAAGTTACCGGGTTAGTCAGGGTTGACATGTCTTTCCCTCTAGAAGGGTGGAATGCTACCCCCGCCGCCAGAATTGGCGGGGGGGGAGTATTCCAATATGTTTGACACCAAACACGACATGTTTAGGTGCAGCCATTCCAAAGTTAGCATTTTACCGCGAGGATATAATGCGCTTAAGAGTATATGGTCAGGCTGCACTACAAACAGCATCAGAGATGGTCTCCGAACACTGCAGAGGGGCCCTGCTCGTGCAGGGGCACCCTCTCACATAGGAACCATGCACTCTGCCTTCAGGATTGATAAGGCCTGCCTTAGGAGTGACTTATAGGTTTATATGTGTGTATGTATTTCGTGATATAGGTAACCTATATCACAGTAAGGGGTGCATGCACCACCTTACCCAGGCTGCAGTAGCAGACCTGTGGTGTCAGTTTGGGTGGCCTTCCAGGGGTGGCATAATACATGCTGCAGCCCCTGGCAGGCCTCTGAGGTACCTATGCCCTTGGTACATAGTATACCATATACTAGGGACTTATAAGGGCACTCCAGATCCCAATCAGTGATGTGCCTAAGGCACATGGAAACCATTTTAGAGAGGAAGCAGCTAGGCTGGGGTTCTGATTAGCAGGGCCCCAGCCAGACTAATGTCGAAAAACAGTGAAGCATCAGCAAAAAGTGGGGGTACCCATGTGAAGCAGATCCTACTCTCCTACACAACCCCCCCAAACGTAGGGACATTAAACTAACCTTGCCCAGTTAAGTCTTCATGTTCTAAGTGGAAATACCTAGAGAGTCCATCTGCATTCGCATGGTTACTCCCAGGCCTATGTTCCACTGTAAAGTCCATCCCCTGTAGGGAAATGGACCACCTAAGCAGTTTGGGGTTTTCACCCTTCATTTGTTTTAGCCATAAGAGGGGCTTATGGTCTGTCTGAACCAGGAAGTGTGTACCAAACAAGTATGGCCTCAACTTCTTCAGAGCCCAGACCACAGCAAAGGCCTCCCTCTCTATGGCTGACCAACGTTTCTCTCTAGGGGTCAGCCTTCTGCTAATGAAAGCTACTGGCTGATCCTGACCTTCTTCATTCAATTGTGACAGTACAGCCCCTACCCCCAATTCAGATGCATCAGTTTGAACAATGAACTTTTTGGAGTAATCAGGACTCTGCAGAATTGGAGCAGTGCACATGGCCTGCTTGAGGTCATCAAATGCCTTTTGACAGCTAGCTGTCCACTGAACCTTTTTGGGCATTTTCTTAGAAGTTAAGTCATTCAGGGGTGTCACTATTGATCCATACCCCTTGACAAATCTCCTATAGTACCCAGTCAGGCCTAAGAAGGCTCTCACCTGAGTCTGGGTAGTGGGAGCAGTCCAGTCCATAATGGTCTGGATCTTGCTCTGCAAAGGTTGAACCTGGCCTCCACCCACAAGGTGGCCCAGGTACACAACCTGACTCTGCCCTATCTGGCACTTAGTGGCCTTGATAGTCAGGCCTGCTTTTCGCAGGGCCTGTAAAACATTCCTGAGGTGGACCAGGTGATCCTCCCAGGTGGAGCTAAAGACAGCAATATCATCTAGATAAGCTGCACTATAGGCTTCCAGTCCTGTGAGAACTGTATTCACCAACCTCTGGAAAGTGGCAGGTGCATTCTTCAGACCAAAGGGCATCACCACAAATTGATAATGCCCACTAGGGGTTGAGAATGCAGTTTTGGGCATTGCAGTATCAGCTAGTCTGATCTGCCAGTAGCCAGCTGTTAGGTCAAATGTGCTGAGATATTTGGCAGAGGCCAAAGTATCTATGAGCTCATCTGCCCTGGGTATTGGATGGGCATCAGTCCTAGTGACTGCATTGAGACCCCTGTAGTCCACACAAAACCTCATCTCTCTTTTTCCACCACTGGTGTGAGGTTTCGGTACTAGGACTACTGGACTAGCCCAAGGGCTATCTGAGGGTTCAATTACTCCCAATTCCAACATTTTCTGGACGTCAGTCCTGATACAGTCCCTGACATGGTCAGGTTGCCTATAAATCTTGTTTTTAATAGGCAGACTGTCCCCAGTGTCCACTTCATGAGTGCACCAGGTGGTCTGACTGGGTGTCAGTGAAAACATATGTCTAAACTGATTGAGGACTTGCCTGCAATCAGCTTGTTGCTGGGTAGTGAGGCTGCCTGCCAAGGCTACACCATCAACTGACCCATCGTCAGGGTTCTGTGAGAGCAGGTCAGGGAATGGGTCACTCTCTTCCTCCTGCCCTTCATCAGTAGCCATGAGCAAGCCCATGTCTGCCCTGTCCACATATGGTTTTAACATGTTGACATGGAGAACCCTGTGGGGACTCCTGGGTGTTCCTAGGTCCACTAAGTAAGTGACCTCACCCTTCTGCTCAACAATAGTGTGGGGTCCACTCCATTTATCTTGGAGAGCTGCTGGGGCCACTGGCTCCAACACCCACACCTTCTGTCCTGGCTGGTAAACAGTCAGAACAGCCTTTTGGTCATGCCAGGCCTTTTGAAGTTCCTGGCTAGCCTCGAGGTTTTTGGTTGCCTTTTTCATGTACTCAGCCATCCTGGAGCGGAGACCAAGTACATAGTCCACTATATCTTGCTTTGGGGGCTTGAGAGGTAACTCCCATCCTTCCTTCACCAAGCACAGTGGACCCTGTGAGAAGTTGGCCTGGCATATGCTGTCCACTAATTATAGTGGGCACCTTACACCAGTCCAAATCGACTCTTATGGTAGGTAGGTTAAAGACAACCTTATTGAAAGCTATCCTAGTGGTAGCTGTGGAGAGCAGCCTTCAGGCTAAGTCTTGAAGGAATGTAAAGCAGCTTGTTTTACCAGTCTATAATCTCTTGAGTGACCAAATGAAAGAGCACCACACCAGGTATATATTCAAAATATATGTATTTATTTCTAAACACACCCCTCTAGTCTCTTTATGAGGCTAGAGTTCGAAGTACATAAGTTATAAGATCTTAAATCACAATAATAGCACAAATACACGTTTGGGCCCTAGGGGCGTACCAAACCATATACCAATAAAGTGGTATGCGAACCACGACTGAACTAGACACTAGGCCTAGAGCCTCTAGAAGTGCTTGGACCACAAGGAACCACCCAAGGTAGTGACACAGGGGACCCACGGGAGACGCGTGCAGTGTAAATACACAACCGCGATACGCCGTTAACTTCTATGGAGAAAGTCGGGATCGGGAAAATAGAGGACAGGGACACTTAGAAGAGGACTAGGACAAAACCCTTTGAGATCTAGGACTTTGAAGAGTCTCTACCCACGGGAGCACCGGAGTACTCGTGTTACCTCACCCAGGGAAGCCGGGTGCATAGGTGCCTTTCGGGATCGGGTTTCGTCGTCGATTCGAATGGCGATCTGCTGCAAAGTGCTGCTGGCGGCCAAGAGAAAAGTGTCCGGGTGGATCCAAGAGTGGATCAGAGTTCTGGTGAACCTGAAAGCAGAGGGGACAGAGTATGGGTCACTAGCCAGTGACCAGGAAGGCGATGGACAGATGCCCACCGATGTCGAGTGCTTCAGGTGCGTTGACAGTCGTCTTGACTCTTCAGCCACGAGGTCCGGGAGGCGTTGTCGGCGACCAGGAGCAGGATTCGGGCTGGTGCTCAATGTCTGTCGAGTGCTGAGGTGTTGGTGACCGGATTGAACCCAACAAGCCTTGGCAACGGCAAGTCTCGAGTAAGATGTAGATCGTCAATGGTGCAGACCAGCAAGGTCTGTGGAACTCACCCAGCAAAGGTAAGTGAGGGCAGGCCTGGAGCAACCAGGATGCCAAGTAAGGAAAAGATTGGCCTTCGTTAAGGGCTACTAGCCAACGGGCTAGCGACTGCGAAGGAGCCTCGTGATGCTGCACGTGGAGCTGGCTTGCAGGACACTCGTGGAGTGGGGGCCAGTGATCTTCGGTGCAGGTGGTGCTGGAGGCTAGGGCTACTCGGAGCCCAAAGAACGACTTCTTGGGAGACCCAGAAGATGGTGCACTTGCAAATGTGCTTGGTGTCCAGGGGTCACAGTCTCAAGTCACCCACGATAGCCACAGGCCTCAGCTTTGCTGGGGACTCAGGGTAGCCTCGGGGAAGTCTGAGAATCCACCTCTGGTGATGCGATGACTTCGGCGTCCGACGGGAGCTTCAGTAATGCGAACCGGACAGATGCTTCTTTGGTGCCTGCCAAGCAGGGGAGTCACTCCTTGACCCCAAGGGAGATTCTTCAGTCCTCTAATCTTGTCGTAGAGCGTCGAAGGTCCAGGATTCAGTGTCAGAGTTTCGTCCAGGTATAATCTAAAGTCCTAAGGACTGGGTTCCTACCTTTATTCTAAAAATAGGGGTTGGACTACTCTGTGGCCCCACCTATGGGTGGGTCAGGGCAGAGGGGTGGCTACACCCCTTTCCCTTTGTCCAGTTCGCGCCAAAGCAGGGGCTGCAAGCCCCTGATCCGGTTTGAACTGGGGTATGCACAGGGACACCAAATGTGCCCCCAGTGCAGGACTTCAAAGCACACAGATGGTGCTCCCGCCCAGCCCCAATACACATTATCCTGTCTGGGGAGGTGGTCACACCTCCCTGCAACAGGAAACCTATTGTCCAGGCCTCCCCTGCCGGAGTTTCATCCAGCAGCAGGAGGCCAGACTCGTGTCTGTGGCAGCAGCATCCATTTTGTGATGCCAGGGCTCTGGAGAGAAGTTACCGGGTTAGTCAGAGTTAACATGTCTTTCCCTCTAGAAGGGTGGAATGCTACCCCCGCTGCCAGAATTGGCGGGGGGTAGTATTCCAAGATGTTTGACACCAAACACGACATGTTTAGGTGCAGCCATTCCAAAGTTAGCATTTTACCGTGAGGATATAATGCGCTTAAGAGTATATGGTCAGGCTGCACTACAAACAGCATCAGAGATGGTCTCCGAACGCTGCAGAGGGGCCCTGCTCATGCAGGGGCACCCTCTCACATAGGAACCATGCACTCTGCCTTTAGGATTGATAAGGCCTGCCTTAGGAGTGACTTATAGGTTTATATGTGTGTATGTATTTAGTGATATAGGTAACCTATATCACAGTAAGGGGTGCATGCACCACCTTACCCAGGCTGCAGTAGCAGACCTGTGGTGTCAGTTTGGATGGCCTTCCAGGGGTGGCATAATACATGCTGCAGCCCCTGGTAGGCCTCTGAGGTACCTATGCCCTTGGTACATAGTATACCATATACTAGGGACTTATAAGGGCACTCCAGATCCCAATCAGTGATGTGCCTAAGGCACATGGAAACCTTTTACAGAGAAAGCAGATAGACTGGGGCCCTGCATAGCAGGATCCCAGTCCAACTAAGTCATAAACCAGCAAAACACCATAAAAAAGTGGGGGCAACCATATAGTCAGATTCCACCTTCCTACATAACCCCCCAAACGAAAGGAGATAAGGCTAACCTTGGCCAGTTGAGCCTTCATTGACTAAGTGGTCATATAAGGAAGCACCTGCACTAGCATGGTTGCCCCCTGTCTTATGGTCCACTAAGCAATCCCTCACCCTAAGGGTATAAGAGGGTCTCCACCATGGGGAATCACTACCTGTGGTGTGCTTAGGTAAAGTACAAGGCTGGTGAGGTGTCTGAGTAGGGAAGTGAGGCCCTAGGAATGTTGGCCTCAGTTTCCTCAGATCACTGGTCACCATGTGTGCCTGTCTTTCCATGACTGAGTTGCACTTTGCTCTAAGGGTCAACCTTTGGCTGCCTACAGCTGGGGGTTGGGTCCCTTTGGATGGATTACTGGAGGGACAGGGCAGGTTTGGAACCTTCAGGTCCCAGGTTTGCCCTTGCCTACCAGAGTCCTTCTGGGGGAGGTCCCTACATAAAGGCATGGGGGATCCCTCAGTGTATAGAGGAGTTTTCACCTGGCTAGGGCTACTAGACTGGGTGCCCCTAATCTGCTGATGGGGGGGTTCCTCTGGACAGTGGGCCCTGGGGGGTCCACTGACCTCCCTGACCTCTGCAGCCCTGGGCTGGCTGAGGCAGGGTAGAGAGGGGCAGGTTACCTGCTCCAGACTGGGTACCACCTTGGAAGGGTCCTCTGCCATCAGGGGTGTGGCCAAGCCAGGCCTGACTACCTCTGTGGCAGTTCCTTCACTAGGGGTAGGGTCAGTTCCCTGAGGAGGCTGACCCTTACCTACTGTCTGGGGGAAGAAGACTTTTCTTCAACCCTTGTGCTCTCTTTTGGGGGAGAGTGGGCCATTCTTTCAGGCTCCATCTCTCCAAATTCTTGGGCTGGGGCTGTGGCCATCACAGCCCCACTAACCTTTACAGGGACGCCCAACATCCTAAGATGGGTTTGGTGTTCAACTTCAGCCCAGGCTGAAATTTCCAAATCATTGCCCATCAGGCAATCTACAGGTAAGGTGGGGGACACTGCCACTCTCTTTGGGCCTGTGACCCCCTCCCAGCTGAGATTGACTATGGCCATGGGGTGATCTGTTCTGACACCATCAATGTTGGTCACCTGGTATTTAAACTCAGGTAAAAGCTGGTGAGGGGGACTAGTTTCCCTGCCACCATGGTGACACTAGCCCCTGTGTCCCTAAATGCCACAGCTTTCTGACCATTAATTATTGGCTCCAATCTGTACCTGCCCAATGCTATGGGACCCATGGTAAAGGTGGCAAATCCTATACCACCATCAGAGTCAGAGGAGTCTGTTGAGGGGTCCCTGTCTAAACTAGGGCCTACCTCTGTTCCTCTTGCAAAAGCACCTAACTTTTTGGGTGCACTACTCCCAACTGGAGGACTACTACTGGTAGTACCAGGAGGGGTGGTAGTAGTTGTGGGAGGAACATTTTCTTTATTGCCAATCCTGGGGCAACTGGGATCAGTTTTCCAGTGCCCAGGCTTTTACAGACATGGCAATATGGTTTCTTTTCAGGATAGGAAGGAGTTTGGGACCCACCCCCAGAAGAGGAATTTTGGGGCCCTGTAGGGGACTTATCCTTAGATTTATCCCCACCTTTCTCTTGGGACTTAGTAGAATCTTTCTTCTGGTCACCACCCTGATTTCTAGTTTTTACTCTGGTTCTGACCCATTTGTCTGCCGTCTTTCCCAATTCTTGGGGAGAGGTCAGATCAGAGTCCACCAGATACTGGTGCAAAAGCTGGTTTTGACAATTATTAAGGATCTGCTCCCTCATAATCAAATTGTACAATCCTAAAAAGTCATGCACTTTGTTGCCATGTATCCAACCTTCCAGAGCCTTTGTAGCACAATCTACAAAATCAACCCAGTCTTGAGTCTGAGCTTTTTGGGTGTCTCTGAACTTCAACCTATACTGTTCAGTGGTTAGGCCAAACCCATCTATCAGAGCACTCTTCAAGACTGTGTAATTGTCAGCATCCTCTTCTCTTACAGTGAGGAGCTTGTCTCTACCTTTGTCTGCAAAGGAGAGCCACAAGATTGCTGCCCACTGACTCTGGGGGACCGTCTGAACTTTACAGGCCCTCTCCAGTGCAGTTATCCATTTGTGGATGTCATCCCCACTCTGGTAGGGAGGGACAATCTTGTTTAGGTTTCTATGGTCATAAGACCTGTCCCTATCTCTAGTGATATTGCTGCCACCATGGGACTCTAGTCCCAACTTTCTTCTCTCTCTAAGGAGATCTAGGGATTCCCTATCTAAAGCCAGTTGCTTTTTTCTGATTTCCAGCTGAGTTTCCTCATACCGTACCAGACTGGCTCTCCTCTCATGAGAGGATTCTCTCCTGTGAGAGAAGACAGAGCTCCCTATAGAGGTGCCAGAGTGGTTAGACTCCTGAGAAGGAGATCTAGACTTCCTGGGCACACTCTTAATCCTTCCTGGGGGACAAAGAGGGCATCATCTTGATCATCCTCATCATCATCCACAGGAGGGATTGGGTTATCCAGGTCAGGGTCATTGTCACCCTCCTGGCCAGTTTCAGAGGGGGTCTGGGGGTATTGGTACCCCTGGCCTCCTCCTCTTCTCCTGCCCCACCCTCAGCTCCTACCCCTTCAGTCCCCAAGGGCTTACTAAGGTCATAAGCCACCAACAACTCCTTGAGGTGTTGGGTGGTGGGGCTTTGGCCTGTCCTTATTTTTCTCAAGTTACATAAAGCTCTCAATTCCAAGAATGGGAGTGTATCATACTTGGAGGGTGGAAGCTCAATGGCTTCCTGCAAGGATTCTTTAGATCCTACCCTTAAAGACATTACTAGTGTGGTGTGGTGTATGCACTACCTACTCTAGTGTGGCCTACTAAACTCTCTTGAGTTGTAGAAAGGGTTGTGCTATCCCTTAACACACAACTCTAAGTTCAGTAGAACTTACTGTATTCTAAGCTTAAATTATATGTACCTTAGGTACCTTTAGTGGTTTTCAGTTGATCAATTCAATTGAGATTATCTGGTAAAACAATAGCAAGCTGGAATCCCACACGCTGCACACCAATGTGAGAAGTTGGCCTGGCATATGCTGTCCACTAATTATAGTGGGCACCTTGCACCAGTCCAAATCGACTCTTATGGTAGGTAGGTTAAAGACAACCTTATTGAAAGCTATCCTAGTGGTAGCTATGGAGAGCAGCCTTCAGGCTAAGTCTTGAAGGAATGTAAAGCAGCTTGTTTTACCAGTCTATAATCTCTTGAGTGACCAAATGAAAGAGCACCACACCAGGTATTTATTCAAAATATATGTATTTATTACTAAACACACCCCTCTAGTCTCTTTATGAGGCTAGAGTTCGAAGTACATAAGTTATAAGATCTTAAATCACAATAATAGCACAAATACACGTTTGGGCCCTAGGGGCGTACCAAACCATATACCAATAAAGTGGTATGCGAACCACGACTGAACTAGACACTAGGCCTAGAGCCTCTAGAAGTGCTTGGACCACAAGGAACCACCCAAGGTAGTGACACAGGGGACCCACGGGAGACGCGTGCAGTGTAAATACACAACCGCGATACGCCGTTAACTTCTATGGAGAAAGTCGGGATCGGGAAAATAGAGGACAGGGACACTTAGAAGAGGACTAGGACAAAACCCTTTGAGATCTAGGACTTTGAAGAGTCTCTACCCACGGGAGCACCGGAGTACTCGTGTTACCTCACCCAGGGAAGCCGGGTGCATAGGTGCCTTTCGGGGTCGGGTTTCGTCGTCGATTCGAATGGCGATCTGCTGCAAAGTGCTGCTGGCGGCCAAGAGAAAAGTGTCCGGGTGGATCCAAGAGTGGATCGGAGTTCTGGTGAACCTGAAAGCAGAGGGGACAGAGTCTGGGTCACTAGCCAGTGACCAGGAAGGCGATGGACAGATGCCCACCGATGTCGAGTGCTTCAGGTGTGTTGATGGTCGTCTTGACTCTTCAGCCACGAGGTCCGGGAGGTGTTGTTGGCGACCAGGAGCAGGATTCGGGCTGGTGCTCGATGTCTGTCGAGTGCTGAGGTGTCGGCGACCGGATTGGACCCAACAAGCCTTGGCAACGGCAAGTCTCGAGTAAGATGTAGATTGTCGATGGTGCAGACCAGCAAGGTCTGTGGAACTCACCCAGCGAGGGTAAGTGAGGGCAGGCCTGGAGCAACCAGGATGCCAAGTAAGGAAAAAATTGGCCTTCGTTAAGGGCTACTAGCCAACGGGCTAGCAACTGCGAAGGAGCCTCGTGACGCCGCACGTGGAGCTGGCTTGCAGGACACTCGTGGAGTGGGGGCCAGTGATCTTCGGTGCAGGCGGTGCTGGAGGCTAGGGCTACTCGGAGCCCAAAGCACGACTTCTTGGGAGACCCAGAAGATGGTGCACTTGCAAATGTGCTCGGTGTCCAGGGGTCACTGTCTCAAGTCACCCACGATAGCCACGGGCCTCAGCTTTGCTGGGGACTCAGGGTAGCCTCGGGAAGTCTGAGAATCTACCTCTGGTGATGCGATGACTTCGGCGTCCGATGGGAGCTTCAGTAATGCGAACCGGACAGATGCTTCTTTGGTGCCTGCCAAGCAGGGAGTCACTCCTTGACCCCAAGGGAGATTCTTCAGTCCTCTAATCTTGTCGTAGAGCGTCGAAGGTCCAGGATTCAGTGTCAGAGTTTCGTCCAGGTATAATCTAAAGTCCTAAGGACTGGGTTCCTACCTTTATTCTAAAAATAGGGGTTGGACTACTCTGTGGCCCCACCTATGGGTGGGTCAGGGCAGAGGGGTGGCTACACCCCTTTCCCTTTGTCCAGTTCGCGCCAAAGCAGGGGCTGCAAGCCCCTGATCCGGTTTGAACTGGGGTATGCACAGGGACACCAAATGTGCCCCCAGTGCAGGACTTCAAAGCACACAGATGGTGCTCCCGCCCAGCCCCAATACACATTATCCTGTCTGGGGAGGTGGTCACACCTCCCTGCAACAGGAAACCTATTGTCCAGGCCTCCCCTGCCGGAGTTTTGTCCAGCAGCAGGAGGCCAGACTCGTGTCTGTGGCAGCAGCATCCATTTTGTGATGCCAGGGCTCTGGAGAGAAGTTACCGGGTTAGTCAGAGTTAACATGTCTTTCCCTCTAGAAGGGTGGAATGCTACCCCCGCCGCCAGAATTGGCGGGGGTAGTATTCCAAGATGTTTGACACCAAACACGACATGTTTAGGTGCAGCCATTCCAAAGTTAGCATTTTACCGCGAGGATATAATGCGCTTAAGAGTATATGGTCAGGCTGCACTACAAACAGCATCAGAGATGGTCTCCGAATGCTGCAGAGGGGCCCTGCTCATGTAGGGGCACCCTCTCACATAGGAACCATGCACTCTGCCTTTAGGATTGATAAGGCCTGCCTTAGGAGTGACTTATAGGTTTATATGTGTGTATGTATTTAGTGATATAGGTAACCTATATCACAGTAAGGGGTGCATGCACCACCTTACCCAGGCTGCAGTAGCAGACCTGTGGTGTCAGTTTGGATGGCCTTCCAGGGGTGGCATAATACATGCTGCAGCCCCTGGTAGGCCTCTGAGGTACCTATGCCCTTGGTACATAGTATACCATATACTAGGGACTTATAAGGGCACTCCAGATCCCAATCAGTGATGTGCCTAAGGCACATGGAAACCTTTTTACAGAGAAAGCAGATAGACTGGGGCCCTGCATAGCAGGATCCCAGTCCAACTAAGTCATAAACCAGCAAAACACCATAAAAAAAGTGGGGGCAACCATATAGTCAGATTCCACCTTCCTACAGACCCCTCACAGGGTGGCCAAACAGAAGTTCAAAAGGGCTGTAACCAACCCCCTTCTGAGGCACCTCCCTATATGCGAATAAAAGGCAGGGCAAGAGTATGTCCCATCTACGCCTAAGCTTTTCTGGGAGCCCTTTAATCATGCCCTTCAAGGTTTTGTTGAATCTCTCAACTAAACCATTGCATTGTGGGTGATAGGGTGTGGTGAACTTATAAGTCACTCCACACTCCTTCCACATTGCTTTTAAGTACCCAGACATGAAGTTAGCACCCCTGTCTGAGACTACCTCCTTAGGAAAGCCCACTCTTGAGAAGATTCCCAGGAGGGCCCTTGCCACCACAGGTGCTGTAGTGGTCCTGAGGGGAATAGCTTCTGGGTACCTGGTGGCATGATCCACTACCACCAGGATAAACCTATGCCCAGAGGCTGTTTGGGGATCCATGGGACCAACAATGTCAATCCCTACCCTCTCAAAGGGCACCCCCACCACAGGTAGTGGTATCAGGGGGCCTTTGTAGTGCCACCTGCTTTGCCACTGGCTTGGCAGGTTACACAGGAGCGACAAAACTCCTTACTGTCTTCAGACATGTGGGGCCAGTGAAAGTGAGGGACAATTCTGTCCCAAGTCTTGTTCTGGCCCAGGTGACCTGCTAAGGGAATATCATGGGCTAGGGTCAATAGGAAGCCCCTGAACTTCAAAGGTATTACCAACCTCCTGGTAGCACCAGGCTTGGGGTCTCTACTCTCTGAGTACAGGAGTCCATCCTCCCAATACACTGTATGGGGACCACTAGCTTTCCCAGCAGCCTCAGCAGCAGCTTGCTGTCTGAGGGGTTCAAGGGAGGGGCAGCTCTGCTGCTCCTGGCTCAGATCTGCCCTAGAAGGTCCCCCTGTCCCCAAGAACTCAACCTGGTCAGGTTCAAGTTCCTCTGGGACAGTTCCTTCTTCAGGGCTGAGATCATCCCCCTCAAGGGACTGATCTTCCTCCTGAGCCAAGGGGAAGGCACTGCCTTAACCCTACTACTCCTCCTCTTGGAAGGCACTTGGTCCATTCTTCCAGAATCCAAGGCCTGTTCAGTGCTAGACATTTTGGCTTGTGACCTGGTCACAGCAAACACATCTGCAGGGATCCCCAGCATTTCTGCATGGGTCCTGAGCTCCACTTCTGCCCAAGCAGAAGTCTCCAAGTCATTGCCAAGCAAGCATTCGACTGGTAGGTTTGCACTTACCACAACCTTTTTAAGGCCAGTTACCCCTCCCCAGGAGAAGTTAACAACTGCCAGAGTATGGTCTGTTCTGACATTGCTAGCATTGGTCACTTGGTACATTTCACCAAGCATAACTTGCCCAGGAAGCACAAGGTCTTGTGTCACCATTGTGACACTTGCCCCTGTGTCCCTAAATGCCAAAGCCTCACGTCCATTTATTAAAGGCTGTTGTCTGTACTTGCCCAGATTACTGGGGCTCATAGAGGAGGGCACATCCATGCCTCCATCACAGACTAACACAGCCTGAGTCAGTTCCCTGACTAGGTCAGAGCCCAACTCAGTACCCAGGGTGAACCCTACTAAACCCTTGGCTGGAGCACTCCCACCAACTGTACTAGGGGGAACAGGTGCCTTAGGGGCATTGGTGGGTGCTGGACTGGAGTCTTTGGACTTGGTGCAATCACTGGTCCAGTGGGTCTTTTGCTTACAGACCTTGCACCATGGTTTTCTTTGGCCTTTCCCTTTGGTAGACTGTGAATCCCCACCAGAAGAAGATTTTTGGGGGCCTGATGAAGACTTTTGATCTTTACCCTTCTCCCCACCCTTTTCAGAGTTCTTAGCATCTTGCTTCTTGGTTTCCCCACCTTGGTTCTGTACCTTCTGCTTCACCCTGGTTCTGACCCATTTGTCTGCCTTCTTTCCCAATTCTTGGGGAGAGGTCAGATCAGAGTCTACCAGGTATTGATGCAACAGCTGATTTTGACAGTTATTAAGAATCTGCTCCCTCATTATCAGATTGTACAATCCTGAGAAGTCACACACCTTACTGCCCATCAACCAGCCTTCCAGAGCCTTGGCAGAACAATCCACATAGTCTACCCAGTCTTGAGTCTGTGCTTTTGGGTATCTCTGAACTTCAACCTGTACTGTTCAGTGGTTAGGCCAAACCCATCAATAAGAGCACTCTTCAAGACCTTGTAATTATCAGCATCCTCCTCTCTAACAGTGAGGAGCTTATCTCTACCTTTGTCAGCAAAGGAGAGCCACAAGATTGCTGCCCACTGCTCCTGAGGGACCTTCTGTACTTTACAGGCCCTCTCTAATGCAGTTATCCATTTGTGGATATCATCCCCACTCTGGTAGGGAGGGACAATCTTGCTCAGGTTCCTATGGTCATAGGACCTTTCCCTATCTCTAGGGACATGGCTGCCACCATGGGACTCTAGTCCCAACTTTCTTCTCTCTCTAAGGAGATCTAGGGATTCCCTATCTAAAGCCAGTTGCTTTTTTCTGATTTCCAGCTGAGTTTCCTCATACCGTACCAGCCTGGCTCTCCTCTCATGAGAGGATTCCCTCCTGTGAGAGGAGACAGAGCTCCCTATAGAGTTGCCAGAGTGGTTAGACTCCTGAGAAGGAGATCTAGACTTCCTGGGCACACTCTTAATCCTTCCTGGGGGGACAAAGAGGGCATCATCCTGATCATCCTTGTGAGAAGTTGGCCTGGCATATGCTGTCCACTAATTATAGTGGGCACCTTGCACCAGTCCAAACAACCCCTTATTGGAGATAGGTTAAAGACAACCTAATTGAAAGCTATCCTAGTGGTAGCTATGGAGAGCAGCCTTCAGGCTAAGTCTTGAAGGAATGTAAAGCAGCTTGTTTTACCAGTCTATAATCTCTTGAGTGATCAAATGTAAGAGCACCACACCAGGTATATATTCAAAATATATGTATTTATTGCTAAACACACCCCTCTAGTCTCTTTATGAGGCTAGAGTTCGAAGTACATAAGTTAGAAGTTATTTAAACACAGTAATAGCACAAATACACGTTTGGGCCCTAGGGGCGTACCAAACCATATACCAATAAAGTGGTATGGGAACCACGACTGAACTAGACACTAGGCCTAGAGCCTCTAGAAGTGCTTGGACCACAAGGAACCACCCAAGGTAGTGACACAGGGGACCCACGGGAGACGCGTGCAGTGTAAATACACAACCGCGATACGCCGTTGACTTCTATGGAGAAAGTCGTGATCGGGAAATCAGAGAAAAGGGACACTTTAAAGAGGACTTGGACCAAACCCTTTGAGATCTAGGACTTTGAAGAGTCTCTACCCACGGGAGCACCGGAGTACTCGTGTTACCTCACCCAGGGAAGCCGGGTGCATAGGTGCCTTTCGGGGTCGGGTTTCGTCGTCGATTTGAATGGCGATCTGCTGCAAAGTGCTGCTGGCGACCAAGTGAAAAGTGTCCGGGTGGATCCAAGAGGGGATCGGAGTTCTGGTGAACCTGAAAGCAGAGGGGACAGAGTCTGGGTCACTAGCCAGTGACCAGGAAGGCGATGGACAGATGCCCACCGATGTCGAGTGCTTCAGGTGCGTTGACGGTCGTCTTGACTCTTCAGCCACGAGGTCCAGGAGGCGTTGTCGGCGACCAGGAGCAGGATTCGGGCTGGTACACAATGTCTGTCGAGTGCTGAGGTGTCGGCGACCGGATTGGACCCAACAAGCCTTGGCAACGGCAAGTCTTGAGGAAGATGTAGATCGTCGATGGTGCAGACCAGCAAGGTCTGTGGAACTCACCCAGCGAGGGTAAGTGAGGGCAGGCCTGGAGCAACCAGGATGCCAAGTAAGAAAAGGATTGGCCTTCGTTAAGGGCTACTAGCCAACGGGCTAGCAACCGCGAAGGAGCCTCGTGACGCCGCACGTGGAGCTGGCTTACAGGACACTCGTGGAGTGGGGGCCAGTGATCTTCGGTGCAGGTGGTGCTGGAGGCTAGGGCTACTCGGAGCCCAAAGCACGACTTCTTGGGAGACCCAGAAGATGGTGCACTTGCAAATGTGC